>CM072806.1:45701813-46951813 GCA_037013495.1 Hippophae tibetana | reverse complement strand
AGAGGGTTTAAAGTTTTTGCCGCTTATATTCCGTTTTGCTTGTTTTCGGTTTTATTCAATAGAGTTGTAATAAAGATTGATGTACCTCTAAGAATATATTTACATACATTCTAATGATTCTCAATATCATAAACATAATTTCATGACCATAAAAAAAATAATAAAAAAGAGGAGTGTTGTTGTTCAGAATTAAAAAAAAAACATTTAATAAATAACAGTTGTAACTTTAAACGGTTCTAACTTCTAACTCGAGTATGAGAATGACAATTCTAATATAACAACTCGAAACTCGTATAGATTACCATAATAAAGTAGACCTTGCAAAAGAACTTTAATTTTTAAACCCAAATTCCATCATTTACATCATTAGAGAGGGTTTAAAATTTTTGTCGCTTATATTCCGTTTTGCTTGTTTTCTCTTTTATTCAATAAAGTTGTAATGAAGATTGATGTGCCACTAATAATATGTTTACATACATTCTAATTATTCTCAGTATCATACAAATAATTTCATGATGCTACAATAAAATGAGAAAAAAAAGAGGAGTGGTGTTGTTCAGAGTTTAAAAAAAACATTTAATAAATCGCAGTTGTAACTTTAAATGGTTCTAACTTTTGACTCGAGTATGAGAATGACTATTCTAATATAACAACTCGAAACTCGTATCGATTACCATAATAAATTAGGCCTTGCAAAAGAACTTCAAATTTCAAACCCAAATTCCATCATTTACATCACTCAGAGAGGGTTTAAAGTTTTTGTCGCATATTTTCCGTTTTGCTTGCTTTCACTATTATTCAATATAGTTGTAATGAAGATTGATGTGCCAGTAAGAATATGTTTACATACATTCTAATGATTCTCAATATCATACAAATAATTTCATGATCCTACAAGAAAATGAGAAAAAAAAGAGGAGTGGTGTTGTTCAGAGTTTAAAAAAAACATTTAATAAATAGCAGTTGTAACTTTAAACGGTTCTAACTTCTATCTCGAGTATGAGAATGACTATTCTAATATAACAACTCGAAACTTGTATCGATTACCATAATTGGGGTAGGCCTTGCAAAAGAACTTCAATTTTCAAACCCAAATTCCATCATTTACATCACTCAGAGAGGGTTTAAAGTTTTTGTCGCATATTTTCCGTTTTGCTTGCTTTCGCTATTATTCAATATAGTTGTAATGAAGATTGATGTGCCACTAAGAATATGTTTACATACATTCTAATGATTCTCAATATCATACAAATAATTTCATGATCCTACAAGAAAATGAGAAAAAAAAGAGGAGTGTTGTTGTTCAGAGTTTAAAACAAACATTTAATAAATCACAGATGTAACTTTAAACGGTTCTAACTTTTGACTCGAATATGAGAATGACTATTCTAATATAACAACTCGAAACTCGTATCGATTACCATAATAAAGTAGGCCTTGCAAAAGAACTTCAATTTTCAAACCCAAATTCCATCATTTACATCACTCAGAGAGGGTTTAAAGTTTTTGTCGCATATTTTCCGTTTTGCTTGCTTTCGCTATTATTCAATATAGTTGTAATGAAGATTGATGTGCCACTAAGAATATGTTTACATACATTCTAATGATTCTCAATATCATACAAATAATTTCATGATCCTGCAAGAAAATGAGAAAAAAAGAGGAGTGTTGTTGTTCAGAGTTTAAAAAAAACATTTAATAAATCGCAGTTGTAACTTTAAACGGTTCTAACTTTTGACTCGAGTATGAGAATGACTATTCTAATATTACAACTCGAAACTCGTATCGATTAGCATAATAAAGTAGGCCTTGCAAAAGAACTTCAATTTTGAAACCCAAATTCCATCATTTACATCACTTAGAGAGGGTTTAAAGTTTTATCGCTTATATTCCGTTTTGATTGTTTTCTCTTTTATTCAATAGAGTTGTAATAAAGATTGATGTACCACTAAGAATATATTTACATACATTCTAATGATTCTCAATATCATACACATAATTTCATGACCATAAAAAAAAGAATAAAAAAGAGGAGTGTTGTTGTTCAGAATTTAAAAAAAACATTTAATAAATCGCAGTTGTAACTTTAAACGGTTCTAACTTCTAAGTCGAGTATGAGAATGAAAATTATAATATAACAACTCGAAACTTGTATCGATTACCAAAATAAAGTAGGCCTTGCAAAAGAACTTCAATTTTGAAATACAAATTCCATCATTTACATCACTTAGAGAGGGTTTAAAGTTTTTGCCGCTTATATTCCGTTTTGCTTGTTTTCGGTTTTATTCAATAGAGTTGTAATAAAGATTGATGTACCTCTAAGAATATATTTACATACATTCTAATGATTCTCAATATCATAAACATAATTTCATGACCATAAAAAAAATAATAAAAAAGAGGAGTGTTGTTGTTCAGAATTAAAAAAAAAACATTTAATAAATAACAGTTGTAACTTTAAACGGTTCTAACTTCTAACTCGAGTATGAGAATGACAATTCTAATATAACAACTCGAAACTCGTATAGATTACCATAATAAAGTAGACCTTGCAAAAGAACTTTAATTTTTAAACCCAAATTCCATCATTTACATCATTAGAGAGGGTTTAAAATTTTTGTCGCTTATATTCCGTTTTGCTTGTTTTCTCTTTTATTCAATAAAGTTGTAATGAAGATTGATGTGCCACTAATAATATGTTTACATACATTCTAATTATTCTCAGTATCATACAAATAATTTCATGATGCTACAATAAAATGAGAAAAAAAAGAGGAGTGGTGTTGTTCAGAGTTTAAAAAAAACATTTAATAAATCGCAGTTGTAACTTTAAATGGTTCTAACTTTTGACTCGAGTATGAGAATGACTATTCTAATATAACAACTCGAAACTCGTATCGATTACCATAATAAATTAGGCCTTGCAAAAGAACTTCAAATTTCAAACCCAAATTCCATCATTTACATCACTCAGAGAGGGTTTAAAGTTTTTGTCGCATATTTTCCGTTTTGCTTGCTTTCACTATTATTCAATATAGTTGTAATGAAGATTGATGTGCCAGTAAGAATATGTTTACATACATTCTAATGATTCTCAATATCATACAAATAATTTCATGATCCTACAAGAAAATGAGAAAAAAAAGAGGAGTGGTGTTGTTCAGAGTTTAAAAAAAACATTTAATAAATAGCAGTTGTAACTTTAAACGGTTCTAACTTCTATCTCGAGTATGAGAATGACTATTCTAATATAACAACTCGAAACTTGTATCGATTACCATAATTGGGGTAGGCCTTGCAAAAGAACTTCAATTTTCAAACCCAAATTCCATCATTTACATCACTCAGAGAGGGTTTAAAGTTTTTGTCGCATATTTTCCGTTTTGCTTGCTTTCGCTATTATTCAATATAGTTGTAATGAAGATTGATGTGCCACTAAGAATATGTTTACATACATTCTAATGATTCTCAATATCATACAAATAATTTCATGATCCTACAAGAAAATGAGAAAAAAAAGAGGAGTGTTGTTGTTCAGAGTTTAAAACAAACATTTAATAAATCACAGATGTAACTTTAAACGGTTCTAACTTTTGACTCGAATATGAGAATGACTATTCTAATATAACAACTCGAAACTCGTATCGATTACCATAATAAAGTAGGCCTTGCAAAAGAACTTCAATTTTCAAACCCAAATTCCATCATTTACATCACTCAGAGAGGGTTTAAAGTTTTTGTCGCATATTTTCCGTTTTGCTTGCTTTCGCTATTATTCAATATAGTTGTAATGAAGATTGATGTGCCACTAAGAATATGTTTACATACATTCTAATGATTCTCAATATCATACAAATAATTTCATGATCCTGCAAGAAAATGAGAAAAAAAGAGGAGTGTTGTTGTTCAGAGTTTAAAAAAAACATTTAATAAATCGCAGTTGTAACTTTAAACGGTTCTAACTTTTGACTCGAGTATGAGAATGACTATTCTAATATTACAACTCGAAACTCATATCGATTAGCATAATAAAGTAGGCCTTGCAAAAGAACTTCAATTTTGAAACCCAAATTCCATCATTTACATCACTTAGAGAGGGTTTAAAGTTTTATCGCTTATATTCCGTTTTGATTGTTTTCTCTTTTATTCAATAGAGTTGTAATAAAGATTGATGTACCACTAAGAATATATTTACATACATTCTAATGATTCTCAATATCATACACATAATTTCATGACCATAAAAAAAAGAATAAAAAAGAGGAGTGTTGTTGTTCAGAATTTAAAAAAAACATTTAATAAATCGCAGTTGTAACTTTAAACGGTTCTAACTTCTAAGTCGAGTATGAGAATGAAAATTATAATATAACAACTCGAAACTTGTATCGATTACCAAAATAAAGTAGGCCTTGCAAAAGAACTTCAATTTTGAAATACAAATTCCATCATTTACATCACTTAGAGAGGGTTTAAAGTTTTTGCCGCTTATATTCCGTTTTGCTTGTTTTCAGTTTTATTCAATAGAGTTGTAATAAAGATTGATGTACCTCTAAGAATATATTTACATACATTCTAATGATTCTCAATATCATAAACATAATTTCATGACCATAAAAAAAATAATAAAAAAGAGGAGTGTTGTTGTTCAGAATTAAAAAAAAAACATTTAATAAATAACAGTTGTAACTTTAAACGGTTCTAACTTCTAACTCGAGTATGAGAATGACAATTCTAATATAACAACTCGAAACTCGTATAGATTACCATAATAAAGTAGACCTTGCAAAAGAACTTTAATTTTTAAACCCAAATTCCATCATTTACATCATTAGAGAGGGTTTAAAATTTTTGTCGCTTATATTCCGTTTTGCTTGTTTTCTCTTTTATTCAATAAAGTTGTAATGAAGATTGATGTGCCACTAATAATATGTTTACATACATTCTAATTATTCTCAGTATCATACAAATAATTTCATGATGCTACAATAAAATGAGAAAAAAAAGAGGAGTGGTGTTGTTCAGAGTTTAAAAAAAACATTTAATAAATCGCAGTTGTAACTTTAAATGGTTCTAACTTTTGACTCGAGTATGAGAATGACTATTCTAATATAACAACTCGAAACTCGTATCGATTACCATAATAAATTAGGCCTTGCAAAAGAACTTCAAATTTCAAACCCAAATTCCATCATTTACATCACTCAGAGAGGGTTTAAAGTTTTTGTCGCATATTTTCCGTTTTGCTTGCTTTCACTATTATTCAATATAGTTGTAATGAAGATTGATGTGCCAGTAAGAATATGTTTACATACATTCTAATGATTCTCAATATCATACAAATAATTTCATGATCCTACAAGAAAATGAGAAAAAAAAGAGGAGTGGTGTTGTTCAGAGTTTAAAAAAAACATTTAATAAATAGCAGTTGTAACTTTAAACGGTTCTAACTTCTATCTCGAGTATGAGAATGACTATTCTAATATAACAACTCGAAACTTGTATCGATTACCATAATTGGGGTAGGCCTTGCAAAAGAACTTCAATTTTCAAACCCAAATTCCATCATTTACATCACTCAGAGAGGGTTTAAAGTTTTTGTCGCATATTTTCCGTTTTGCTTGCTTTCGCTATTATTCAATATAGTTGTAATGAAGATTGATGTGCCACTAAGAATATGTTTACATACATTCTAATGATTCTCAATATCATACAAATAATTTCATGATCCTACAAGAAAATGAGAAAAAAAAGAGGAGTGTTGTTGTTCAGAGTTTAAAACAAACATTTAATAAATCACAGATGTAACTTTAAACGGTTCTAACTTTTGACTCGAATATGAGAATGACTATTCTAATATAACAACTCGAAACTCGTATCGATTACCATAATAAAGTAGGCCTTGCAAAAGAACTTCAATTTTCAAACCCAAATTCCATCATTTACATCACTCAGAGAGGGTTTAAAGTTTTTGTCGCATATTTTCCGTTTTGCTTGCTTTCGCTATTATTCAATATAGTTGTAATGAAGATTGATGTGCCACTAAGAATATGTTTACATACATTCTAATGATTCTCAATATCATACAAATAATTTCATGATCCTGCAAGAAAATGAGAAAAAAAGAGGAGTGTTGTTGTTCAGAGTTTAAAAAAAACATTTAATAAATCGCAGTTGTAACTTTAAACGGTTCTAACTTTTGACTCGAGTATGAGAATGACTATTCTAATATTACAACTCGAAACTCGTATCGATTAGCATAATAAAGTAGGCCTTGCAAAAGAACTTCAATTTTGAAACCCAAATTCCATCATTTACATCACTTAGAGAGGGTTTAAAGTTTTATCGCTTATATTCCGTTTTGATTGTTTTCTCTTTTATTCAATAGAGTTGTAATAAAGATTGATGTACCACTAAGAATATATTTACATACATTCTAATGATTCTCAATATCATACACATAATTTCATGACCATAAAAAAAAGAATAAAAAAGAGGAGTGTTGTTGTTCAGAATTTAAAAAAAACATTTAATAAATCGCAGTTGTAACTTTAAACGGTTCTAACTTCTAAGTCGAGTATGAGAATGAAAATTATAATATAACAACTCGAAACTTGTATCGATTACCAAAATAAAGTAGGCCTTGCAAAAGAACTTCAATTTTGAAATACAAATTCCATCATTTACATCACTTAGAGAGGGTTTAAAGTTTTTGCCGCTTATATTCCGTTTTGCTTGTTTTCGGTTTTATTCAATAGAGTTGTAATAAAGATTGATGTACCTCTAAGAATATATTTACATACATTCTAATGATTCTCAATATCATAAACATAATTTCATGACCATAAAAAAAATAATAAAAAAGAGGAGTGTTGTTGTTCAGAATTAAAAAAAAAACATTTAATAAATAACAGTAGTAACTTTAAACGGTTCTAACTTCTAACTCGAGTATGAGAATGACAATTCTAATATAACAACTCGAAACTCGTATAGATTACCATAATAAAGTAGACCTTGCAAAAGAACTTTAATTTTTAAACCCAAATTCCATCATTTACATCATTAGAGAGGGTTTAAAATTTTTGTCGCTTATATTCCGTTTTGCTTGTTTTCTCTTTTATTCAATAAAGTTGTAATGAAGATTGATGTGCCACTAAGAATATGTTTACATACATTCTAATGATTCTCAATATCATACAAATAATTTCATGATGCTACAAGAAAATGAGAAAAAAAAGAGGAGTGGTGTTGTTCAGAGTTTAAAAAAAACATTTAATAAATCGCAGTTGTAACTTTAAATCGTTCTAAGTTTTGACTCGAGTATGAGAATGACTATAACAATATAACAACTCGAAACTCGTATCGATTACCATAATAAATTAGGCCTTGCAAAAGAACTTCAATTTTGAAACCCAAATTCCATCATTTACATCACTTAGAGAGGCTTTAAAGTTTTGTCGCTTATATTCCGTTTTGCTTGCTTTCGCTATTATTCAATATAGTTGAAATGAAGATTGATGTGCCACTAAGAATATGTTTACATATATTCTAATGATTCTCAATATCATAAACATAATTTCATGACCATAAAAAAAAGAATAAAAAAGAGGAGTGTTGTTGTTCAGAATTAAAAAAAACACATTTAATAAATAACAGTTGTAACTTTAAACGGTTCTAACTTCTAACTCGAGTATGAGAATGACAATTATAATATAACAACTCGAAACTCGTATAGATTACCATAATAAAGTAGACCTTGCAAAAGAACTTTAATTTTGAAACCCAAATTCCATCATTTACATCATTAGAGAGGGTTTAAAATTTTTGTCGCTTATATTCCGTTTTGCTTGTTTTCTCTTTTATTCAATAAAGTTGTAATGAAGATTGATGTGCTACTAAGAATATGTTTACATACATTCTAATGATTCTCAATATCATACAAATAATTTCATGATCCTACAAGAAAAGGAGAAAAAAAAAGAGGAGTGGTGTTGTTCAGAGTTTAAAAACAACATTTAATAAATCACAGTTGTAACTTTAAATGGTTCTAACTTTTGACTCGAGTATGAGAATGAATATTCTAATATAACAACTCGAAACTCATATAGATTAGCATAATAAAGTAGGCCTTGCAAAAGAACTTCAATTTTGAAACCCAAATTCCATCATTTACATCACTTAGAGAGGGTTTAAAGTTTTTGTCGCTTATATTCCGTTTTGCTTGTTTTCTCTTTTATTCAATAGAGTTGTAATAAAGATTGATGTACCACTAAGAATATATTTACATACATTCTAATGATTCTCAATATCATAAACATAATTTCATGACCATAAAAAAAAGAATAAAAAAGAGGAGTGTTGTTGTTCAGAATTTAAAAAAAACATTTAATAAATCGCAGTTGTAACTTTAAACGGTTCTAACTTCTAACTCGAGTATGAGAATGACAATTCTAATATAACAACTCGAAACTCGTATCGATTACCATAATTCGAGTAATCCTTGCAAAAGAACTTCAATTTTGAAACCCAAATTCCATCATTTACATCACTTAGAGAGGCTTTAAGATTTTTGTCGCTTATATTCTGTTTTGCTTGTTTTCTCTTTTATTCAATAGAGTTGTAATAAAGATTGATGTGCCACTAAGAATATATTTACATACATTCTAATGATTCTCAATATCATACACATAATTTCATGACCATAAAAAAAGAATAAAAAAGAGGAGTGTTGTTGTTCAGAATTTAAAAAAAACATTTAATAAATCGCACTTGTAACATTAAATAATTCTGACTTTTGACCCTAGTATGAGAATGACTATTCTAATATATCAACTCGAAACTCGTATAGATTTCCATAATTCGAGTAGGCCTTGCAAAAGAACTTCAATTTTCAAACCCAAATTCCATCATTTACATCACTTAGAGAGGGTTAAAATATTTGTCGCATATTTTCCGTTTTGCTTGCTTTCGCTATTATTCAATATAGTTGTAATGAAGATTGATGTGCCACTAAGAATATGTTTACATACATTCTAATGATTCTCAATATCATACAAATAATTTCATGATCCTGCAAGAAAATGAGGAAAAAAGAGGAGTGTTGTTGTTCAGAGTTTAAAAAAAACATTTAATAAATCGCAGTTGTAACTTTAAACGGTTCTAACTTTTGACTCGAGTTTGAGAATGACTATTCTAATATTACAACTCGAAACTCATATCGATTAGCATAATAAAGTAGGCCTTGCAAAAGAACTTCAATTTTGAAACCCAAATTCCATCATTTACATCACTTAGAGAGGGTTTAAAGTTTTTGTCGCTTATATTCCGTTTTGTTGTTTTCTCTTTTATTCAATAGAGTAGTAATAAAGATTGATGTACCACTAAGAATATATTTACATACATTCTAATGATTCTCAATATCATAAACATAATTTCATGACCATAAAAAAAAGAATAAAAAAGAGGAGTGTTGTTGTTCAGAACTTAAAAAAAACATTTAATAAATCGCAGTTGTAACTTTAAACGGTTATAACTTCTAACTCGAGTATGAGAATGACAATTCTAATAAAACAACTCGAAACTCGTATCTATTACCATAAAAAAGTAGTCCTTGCAAAAGAACTTTAATTTTGAAACCCAAATTCCATCATTTACATCATTAGAGAGGGTTTAAAGTTTTTGTCGCTTATATTCCGTTTTGCTTGTTTTCTCTTTTATTCAATAAAGTTGTAATGAAGATTGATGTGCCACTAAGAATATGTTTACATACATTCTAATGATTCTCAATATCATACAAATAATTTCATGATGCTACAAGAAAATGTGAAAAAAAAGAGGAGTGGTGTTGTTCAGAGTTTAAAAAAAACATTTAATAAATCGCAGTTGTAACTTTAAATGGTTCTAACTTTTGACTCGAGTATGAGAATGACTATTCTAATATAACAACTCCAAACTCGTATCGATTAGCATAATAAATTAGGCCTTGCAAAAGAAATTCAATTTTCAAACCCAAATTCCATCATTTACATCACTCAGAGAGGGTTTAAAGTTTTTGTCGCATATTTTCCGTTTTGCTTGCTTTCACTATTATTCAATATAGTTGTAATGAAGATTGATGTGCCACTAAGAATATGTTTACATACATTCTAATGATTCTCAATATCATACAAATAATTTCATGATCCTACAAGAAAATGAGAAAAAAAAAGAGGAGTGGTGTTGTTCAGAGTTTAAAAAAAACATTTAATAAATCGCAGTTGTAACTTTAAACGGTTCTAACTTCTATCTCGAGTATGAGAATGACTATTCTAATATAACAACTCGAAACTTGTATCGATTACCATAATTGGAGTAGGCCTTGCAAAAGAACTTCAATTTTCAAACCCAAATTCCATCATTTACATCACTGAGAGAGTGTTTAAAGTTTTTGTCGCATATTTTCCGTTTTGCTTGCTTTTGCTATTATTCAATATAGTTGTAATGAAGATTGATGTGCCAGTAAGAATATGTTTACATACATTCTAATGATTCTCAATATCATACAAATAATTTCATGATCCTGCATGAAAATGAGAAAAAAAGAGGAGTGTTGTTGTTCAGACTTTAAAAAAAACATTTAATAAATCGCAGTTGTAACTTTAAACGGTTCTAACTTTTGACTCAAGTATGAGAATGACTATTCTAATATAACAACTCGAAACTCGTATCGATTACCATAATAAAGTAGGCATTGCAAAAGAACTTCAATTTTGAAACCCAAATTCCATCATTTACATCACTTAGAGATGGTTTAAATTTTTTGTCGCTTATATTCCGTTTTGCTTGTTTTCGGTTTTATTCAATAGAGTTGTAATAAAGATTGATTTACCACTAAGAATATATTTACATACATTCTAATGATTCTCAATATCATACACATAATTTCATGACCATAAAAAAAAGAATAAAAAAGAGGAGTGTTGTTGTTCAGATTTAAAAAAAAACATTTAATAAATCGCACTTGTAACTTTAAACGATTCTAACTTCTAACTAGTGTATGAGAATGAATATTCTAATATAACAACTCGAAACATGTATCGATTACCATAATTCGAGTAATCCTTGCAAAAGAACTTCAATTTTCAAACCCAAATTCCATCACTTACATCATTTAGAGAGGGTTTACTGTTTTTTTGTCCCTTATTTTTCGTTTTGCTTGTTTTCCCTTTTATTTAATAGAGTTGTAATAAAGATTGATGTGATACTAAGAATATATTTACATACATTCTAATGATTCTCAATATCATACAAATAATTTCAGACCATAAAAAAAATAATAAAAAAGACGAGTGCTGTTGTTCAGAGTTTAAAAAAAACATTTAATAAATCGCACTTGTAACTTGAAATAATTCTAACTTTTGACCCGAGTATAAGAATGACTATTCTAATATATCAACTCGAAACTCGTATAGATTTCCATAATTCGAGTAGGCCTTGCAAAAGAACTTCAATTTTCAAACCCAAATTCCATCATTTACATCACTTAGATAGGGTTTAAAGTTTTTGTCGCATATTTTCCGTTTTGCTTGCTTTCGCTATTATTCAATACAGTTGTAATGAAGATTGATGTGCCACTAAGAATATGTTTACATACATTCTAATGATTCTCAATATCATACAAATAATTTCATGATCCAACAAGAAAATGAGAAAAAAAAGAGGAGTGTTGTTGTTCAGAGTTTAAAAAAAACATTTAATAAATCGCAGTTGTAACTTTAAACGGTTCTAATTTTTGACTCGAGTATGAGAATGACTATTCTAATATTACAACTCGAAACTCGTATCGATTACCATAATAAAGTAGGCCTTGCAAAAGAACTTCAATTTTGAAATACAAATTCCATCATTTACATCACTTAGAGAGGGTTTAAAGTTTTTGCCGCTTATATTCCGTTTTGCTTGTTTTCGGTTTTATTCAATAGAATTGTAATAAATATTGATGTACCTCTAATAATAAATTTACATACATTATAATGATTCTCAATATCATAAACATAATTTCATGACCATAAAAAAAAGAATAAAAAAGAGGAGTGTTGTTGTTCAGAATTAAAAAAAAACATTTAATAAATCACAGTTGTAACTTTAAACGGTTCTAACTTCTAACTCGAGTATGAGAATGAAAATTCTAATATAACAACTCGAAACTCGTATAGATTACCATAATAAAGTAGACCTTGCAAAAGAACTTTAATTTTGAAACCCAAATTCCATCATTTACATCATTAGAGAGGGTTTAAAGTTTTTGTCGCTTATATTCCGTTTTGCTTGTTTTCTCTTTTATTCAATAAAGTTGTAATGAAGATTGATGTGATACTAAGAATATGTTTACATACATTCTAATGATTCTCAATATCATACAAATAATTTCATGATGCTACAAGAAAATGAGAAAAAAAGAGGAGTGGTGTTGTTTAGAGTTTAAAAAAACCATTTAATAAATCGCAGTTGTAACTTTAAATGGTTCTAAGTTTTGACTCGAGTATGAGAATGACTTTTCTAATATAACAACTCGAAACTCGTATCGATTACCATAATAAAGTAGGCCTTGCAAAAGAACTTCAATTTTGAAACCCAAATTCCATCATTTACATCACTTAGAGAGGGTTTAAAGTTTTTGTCGCATATTTTCCGTTTTGCTTGCTTTCGCTATTATTCAATATAGTTGTAATGAAGATTGATGTGCCACTAAGAATATATTTACATACATTCTAATGATTCTCAATATCATACAAATAATTTCATGATCCTGCAAGAAAATGAGAAAAAAAGAGGAGTGTTGTTGTTTAGAGTTTAAAAAAAACATTTAATAAATCGCAGTTGTAACTTTAAACGGTTCTAACTTTTGACTCGAGTATGAGAATGACTATTCTAATATTACAACTCGAAACTCGTATCGATTAGCATAATAAAGTAGGCCTTGCAAAAGAACTTCAATTTTGAAACCCAAATTCCATCATTTACATCACTTAGAGAGGGTTTAAAGTTTTTGTCGCTTATATTCCGTTTTGCTTGTTTTCTCTTTTATTCAATAAAGTTGTAATGAAGATTGATGTGCCACTAAGAATATGTTTACATACATTCTAATGATTCTCAATATCATACAAATAATTTCATGATGCTACAATAAAATGAGAAAAAAAAGAGGAGTGGTGTTGTTCAGAACTTAAAAAAAAAACATTTAATAAATCGCAGTTGTAACTTTAAATGGTTCTAACTTCTAACTCGAGTATGAGAATGACAATTCTAATAAAACAACTCGAAACTCGTATCGATTACCATAAAAAAGTAGAACTTGCAAAAGAACTTTAATTTTGAAACCCAAATTCCATCATTTACATCATTAGAGAGGGTTTAAAGTTTTTGTCGCTTATATTCCGTTTTGCTTGTTTTCTCTTTTATTCAATAAAGTTGTAATGAAGATTGATGTGCCACTAAGAATATGTTTACATACATTCTAATGATTCTCAATATCATACAAATAATTTCATGATGCTACAATAAAATGAGAAAAAAAAGAGGAGTGGTGTTGTTCAGAGTTTAAAAAAAACATTTAATAAATCGCAGTTGTAACTTTAAATGGTTCTAACTTTTGACTCGAGTATGAGAATGACTATTCTAAGATAACAACTCGAAACTCGTATCGATTTCCATAATTCGAGTAGGCCTTGGAAAAGAACTTCAATTTTCAAACCCAAATTCCATCATTTACATCAATTAGAGAGGGTTTAAAGTTTTTGTCGCATATTTTCCATTTTGCTTGCTTTCGCTATTATTCAATATAGTTGTAATGAAGATTGATGTGCCACTAAGAATATGTTTACATACATTCTAATGATTCTCAATATCATACAAATAATTTCATGATCCAACAAGAAAATGAGAAAAAAAAGAGGAGTGTTGTTGTTCAGAGTTTAAAAAAAACATTTAATAAATCGCAGTTGTAACTTTAAACGGTTCTAATTTTTGACTCGAGTATGAGAATGACTATTCTAATATTACAACTCGAAACTCGTATCGATTACCATAATAAAGTAGGCCTTGCAAAAGAACTTCAATTTTGAAATACAAATTCCATCATTTACATCACTTAGAGAGGGTTTAAAGTTTTTGCCGCTTATATTCCGTTTTGCTTGTTTTCGGTTTTATTCAATAGAATTGTAATAAAGATTGATGTACCTCTAATAATAAATTTACATACATTATAATGATTCTCAATATCATAAACATAATTTCATGACCATAAAAAAAAGAATAAAAAAGAGGAGTGTTGTTGTTCAGAATTAAAAAAAAACATTTAATAAATCACAGTTGTAACTTTAAACGGTTCTAACTTCTAACTCGAGTATGAGAATGAAAATTCTAATATAACAACTCGAAACTCGTATAGATTACCATAATAAAGTAGACCTTGCAAAAGAACTTTAATTTTGAAACCCAAATTCCATCATTTACATCATTAGAGAGGGTTTAAAGTTTTTGTCGCTTATATTCCGTTTTGCTTGTTTTCTCTTTTATTCAATAAAGTTGTAATGAAGATTGATGTGATACTAAGAATATGTTTACATACATTCTAATGATTCTCAATATCATACAAATAATTTCATGATGCTACAAGAAAATGAGAAAAAAAGAGGAGTGGTGTTGTTTAGAGTTTAAAAAAACCATTTAATAAATCGCAGTTGTAACTTTAAATGGTTCTAAGTTTTGACTCGAGTATGAGAATGACTTTTCTAATATAACAACTCGAAACTCGTATCGATTACCATAATAAAGTAGGCCTTGCAAAAGAACTTCAATTTTGAAACCCAAATTCCATCATTTACATCACTTAGAGAGGGTTTAAAGTTTTTGTCGCATATTTTCCGTTTTGCTTGCTTTCGCTATTATTCAATATAGTTGTAATGAAGATTGATGTGCTACTAAGAATATATTTACATACATTCTAATGATTCTCAATATCATACAAATAATTTCATGATCCTGCAAGAAAATGAGAAAAAAAGAGGAGTGTTGTTGTTTAGAGTTTAAAAAAAACATTTAATAAATCGCAGTTGTAACTTTAAACGGTTCTAACTTTTGACTCGAGTATGAGAATGACTATTCTAATATTACAACTCGAAACTCGTATCGATTAGCATAATAAAGTAGGCCTTGCAAAAGAACTTCAATTTTGAAACCCAAATTCCATCATTTACATCACTTAGAGAGGGTTTAAAGTTTTTGTCGCTTATATTCCGTTTTGCTTGTTTTCTCTTTTATTCAATAAAGTTGTAATGAAGATTGATGTGCCACTAAGAATATGTTTCCATACATTCTAATGATTCTCAATATCATACAAATAATTTCATGATGCTACAATAAAATGAGAAAAAAAAGAGGAGTGGTGTTGTTCAGAACTTAAAAAAAAAACATTTAATAAATCGCAGTTGTAACTTTAAACGGTTCTAACTTCTAACTCGAGTATGAGAATGACAATTCTAATAAAACAACTCGAAACTCGTATCGATTACCATAAAAAAGTAGAACTTGCAAAAGAACTTTAATTTTGAAACCCAAATTCCATCATTTACATCATTAGAGAGGGTTTAAAGTTTTTGTCGCTTATATTCCGTTTTGCTTGTTTTCTCTTTTATTCAATAAAGTTGTAATGAAGATTGATGTGCCACTAAGAATATGTTTACATACATTCTAATGATTCTCAATATCATACAAATAATTTCATGATGCTACAAGAAAATGTGAAAAAAAAGAGGAGTGGTGTTGTTCAGAGTTTAAAAAAAACATTTAATAAATCGCAGTTGTAACTTTAAATGGTTCTAACTTTTGACTCGAGTATGAGAATGACTATTCTAATATAACAACTCCAAACTCGTATCGATTAGCATAATAAATTAGGCCTTGCAAAAGAAATTCAATTTTCAAACCCAAATTCCATCATTTACATCACTCAGAGAGGGTTTAAAGTTTTTGTCGCATATTTTCCGTTTTGCTTGCTTTCACTATTATTCAATATAGTTGTAATGAAGATTGATGTGCCACTAAGAATATGTTTACATACATTCTAATGATTCTCAATATCATACAAATAATTTCATGATCCTACAAGAAAATGAGAAAAAAAAAGAGGAGTGGTGTTGTTCAGAGTTTAAAAAAAACATTTAATAAATCGCAGTTGTAACTTTAAACGGTTCTAACTTCTATCTCGAGTATGAGAATGACTATTCTAATATAACAACTCGAAACTTGTATCGATTACCATAATTGGAGTAGGCCTTGCAAAAGAACTTCAATTTTCAAACCCAAATTCCATCATTTACATCACTGAGAGAGTGTTTAAAGTTTTTGTCGCATATTTTCCGTTTTGCTTGCTTTTGCTATTATTCAATATAGTTGTAATGAAGATTGATGTGCCAGTAAGAATATGTTTACATACATTCTAATGATTCTCAATATCATACAAATAATTTCATGATCCTGCATGAAAATGAGAAAAAAAGAGGAGTGTTGTTGTTCAGACTTTAAAAAAAACATTTAATAAATCGCAGTTGTAACTTTAAACGGTTCTAACTTTTGACTCAAGTATGAGAATGACTATTCTAATATAACAACTCGAAACTCGTATCGATTACCATAATAAAGTAGGCATTGCAAAAGAACTTCAATTTTGAAACCCAAATTCCATCATTTACATCACTTAGAGATGGTTTAAATTTTTTGTCGCTTATATTCCGTTTTGCTTGTTTTCGGTTTTATTCAATAGAGTTGTAATAAAGATTGATTTACCACTAAGAATATATTTACATACATTCTAATGATTCTCAATATCATACACATAATTTCATGACCATAAAAAAAAGAATAAAAAAGAGGAGTGTTGTTGTTCAGATTTAAAAAAAAACATTTAATAAATCGCACTTGTAACTTTAAACGATTCTAACTTCTAACTAGTGTATGAGAATGAATATTCTAATATAACAACTCGAAACATGTATCGATTACCATAATTCGAGTAATCCTTGCAAAAGAACTTCAATTTTCAAACCCAAATTCCATCACTTACATCATTTAGAGAGGGTTTACTGTTTTTTTGTCCCTTATTTTTCGTTTTGCTTGTTTTCCCTTTTATTTAATAGAGTTGTAATAAAGATTGATGTGATACTAAGAATATATTTACATACATTCTAATGATTCTCAATATCATACAAATAATTTCAGACCATAAAAAAAATAATAAAAAAGACGAGTGCTGTTGTTCAGAGTTTAAAAAAAACATTTAATAAATCGCACTTGTAACTTGAAATAATTCTAACTTTTGACCCGAGTATAAGAATTACTATTCTAATATATCAACTCGAAACTCGTATAGATTTCCATAATTCGAGTAGGCCTTGCAAAAGAACTTCAATTTTCAAACCCAAATTCCATCATTTACATCACTTAGATAGGGTTTAAAGTTTTTGTCGCATATTTTCCGTTTTGCTTGCTTTCGCTATTATTCAATACAGTTGTAATGAAGATTGATGTGCCACTAAGAATATGTTTACATACATTCTAATGATTCTCAATATCATACAAATAATTTCATGATCCAACAAGAAAATGAGAAAAAAAAGAGGAGTGTTGTTGTTCAGAGTTTAAAAAAAACATTTAATAAATCGCAGTTGTAACTTTAAACGGTTCTAATTTTTGACTCGAGTATGAGAATGACTATTCTAATATTACAACTCGAAACTCGTATCGATTACCATAATAAAGTAGGCCTTGCAAAAGAACTTCAATTTTGAAATACAAATTCCATCATTTACATCACTTAGAGAGGGTTTAAAGTTTTTGCCGCTTATATTCCGTTTTGCTTGTTTTCGGTTTTATTCAATAGAATTGTAATAAATATTGATGTACCTCTAATAATAAATTTACATACATTATAATGATTCTCAATATCATAAACATAATTTCATGACCATAAAAAAAAGAATAAAAAAGAGGAGTGTTGTTGTTCAGAATTAAAAAAAAACATTTAATAAATCACAGTTGTAACTTTAAACGGTTCTAACTTCTAACTCGAGTATGAGAATGAAAATTCTAATATAACAACTCGAAACTCGTATAGATTACCATAATAAAGTAGACCTTGCAAAAGAACTTTAATTTTGAAACCCAAATTCCATCATTTACATCATTAGAGAGGGTTTAAAGTTTTTGTCGCTTATATTCCGTTTTGCTTGTTTTCTCTTTTATTCAATAAAGTTGTAATGAAGATTGATGTGATACTAAGAATATGTTTACATACATTCTAATGATTCTCAATATCATACAAATAATTTCATGATGCTACAAGAAAATGAGAAAAAAAGAGGAGTGGTGTTGTTTAGAGTTTAAAAAAACCATTTAATAAATCGCAGTTGTAACTTTAAATGGTTCTAAGTTTTGACTCGAGTATGAGAATGACTTTTCTAATATAACAACTCGAAACTCGTATCGATTACCATAATAAAGTAGGCCTTGCAAAAGAACTTCAATTTTGAAACCCAAATTCCATCATTTACATCACTTAGAGAGGGTTTAAAGTTTTTGTCGCATATTTTCCGTTTTGCTTGCTTTCGCTATTATTCAATATAGTTGTAATGAAGATTGATGTGCCACTAAGAATATATTTACATACATTCTAATGATTCTCAATATCATACAAATAATTTCATGATCCTGCAAGAAAATGAGAAAAAAAGAGGAGTGTTGTTGTTTAGAGTTTAAAAAAAACATTTAATAAATCGCAGTTGTAACTTTAAACGGTTCTAACTTTTGACTCGAGTATGAGAATGACTATTCTAATATTACAACTCGAAACTCGTATCGATTAGCATAATAAAGTAGGCCTTGCAAAAGAACTTCAATTTTGAAACCCAAATTCCATCATTTACATCACTTAGAGAGGGTTTAAAGTTTTTGTCGCTTATATTCCGTTTTGCTTGTTTTCTCTTTTATTCAATAAAGTTGTAATGAAGATTGATGTGCCACTAAGAATATGTTTACATACATTCTAATGATTCTCAATATCATACAAATAATTTCATGATGCTACAATAAAATGAGAAAAAAAAGAGGAGTGGTGTTGTTCAGAACTTAAAAAAAAAACATTTAATAAATCGCAGTTGTAACTTTAAACGGTTCTAACTTCTAACTCGAGTATGAGAATGACAATTCTAATAAAACAACTCGAAACTCGTATCGATTACCATAAAAAAGTAGAACTTGCAAAAGAACTTTAATTTTGAAACCCAAATTCCATCATTTACATCATTAGAGAGGGTTTAAAGTTTTTGTCGCTTATATTCCGTTTTGCTTGTTTTCTCTTTTATTCAATAAAGTTGTAATGAAGATTGATGTGCCACTAAGAATATGTTTACATACATTCTAATGATTCTCAATATCATACAAATAATTTCATGATGCTACAATAAAATGAGAAAAAAAAGAGGAGTGGTGTTGTTCAGAGTTTAAAAAAAACATTTAATAAATCGCAGTTGTAACTTTAAATGGTTCTAACTTTTGACTCGAGTATGAGAATGACTATTCTAAGATAACAACTCGAAACTCGTATCGATTTCCATAATTCGAGTAGGCCTTGGAAAAGAACTTCAATTTTCAAACCCAAATTCCATCATTTACATCAATTAGAGAGGGTTTAAAGTTTTTGTCGCATATTTTCCATTTTGCTTGCTTTCGCTATTATTCAATATAGTTGTAATGAAGATTGATGTGCCACTAAGAATATGTTTACATACATTCTAATGATTCTCAATATCATACAAATAATTTCATGATCCAACAAGAAAATGAGAAAAAAAAGAGGAGTGTTGTTGTTCAGAGTTTAAAAAAAACATTTAATAAATCGCAGTTGTAACTTTAAACGGTTCTAATTTTTGACTCGAGTATGAGAATGACTATTCTAATATTACAACTCGAAACTCGTATCGATTACCATAATAAAGTAGGCCTTGCAAAAGAACTTCAATTTTGAAATACAAATTCCATCATTTACATCACTTAGAGAGGGTTTAAAGTTTTTGCCGCTTATATTCCGTTTTGCTTGTTTTCGGTTTTATTCAATAGAATTGTAATAAAGATTGATGTACCTCTAATAATAAATTTACATACATTATAATGATTCTCAATATCATAAACATAATTTCATGACCATAAAAAAAAGAATAAAAAAGAGGAGTGTTGTTGTTCAGAATTAAAAAAAAACATTTAATAAATCACAGTTGTAACTTTAAACGGTTCTAACTTCTAACTCGAGTATGAGAATGAAAATTCTAATATAACAACTCGAAACTCGTATAGATTACCATAATAAAGTAGACCTTGCAAAAGAACTTTAATTTTGAAACCCAAATTCCATCATTTACATCATTAGAGAGGGTTTAAAGTTTTTGTCGCTTATATTCCGTTTTGCTTGTTTTCTCTTTTATTCAATAAAGTTGTAATGAAGATTGATGTGATACTAAGAATATGTTTACATACATTCTAATGATTCTCAATATCATACAAATAATTTCATGATGCTACAAGAAAATGAGAAAAAAAGAGGAGTGGTGTTGTTTAGAGTTTAAAAAAACCATTTAATAAATCGCAGTTGTAACTTTAAATGGTTCTAAGTTTTGACTCGAGTATGAGAATGACTTTTCTAATATAACAACTCGAAACTCGTATCGATTACCATAATAAAGTAGGCCTTGCAAAAGAACTTCAATTTTGAAACCCAAATTCCATCATTTACATCACTTAGAGAGGGTTTAAAGTTTTTGTCGCATATTTTCCGTTTTGCTTGCTTTCGCTATTATTCAATATAGTTGTAATGAAGATTGATGTGCTACTAAGAATATATTTACATACATTCTAATGATTCTCAATATCATACAAATAATTTCATGATCCTGCAAGAAAATGAGAAAAAAAGAGGAGTGTTGTTGTTTAGAGTTTAAAAAAAACATTTAATAAATCGCAGTTGTAACTTTAAACGGTTCTAACTTTTGACTCGAGTATGAGAATGACTATTCTAATATTACAACTCGAAACTCGTATCGATTAGCATAATAAAGTAGGCCTTGCAAAAGAACTTCAATTTTGAAACCCAAATTCCATCATTTACATCACTTAGAGAGGGTTTAAAGTTTTTGTCGCTTATATTCCGTTTTGCTTGTTTTCTCTTTTATTCAATAAAGTTGTAATGAAGATTGATGTGCCACTAAGAATATGTTTACATACATTCTAATGATTCTCAATATCATACAAATAATTTCATGATGCTACAATAAAATGAGAAAAAAAAGAGGAGTGGTGTTGTTCAGAACTTAAAAAAAAAACATTTAATAAATCGCAGTTGTAACTTTAAACGGTTCTAACTTCTAACTCGAGTATGAGAATGACAATTCTAATAAAACAACTCAAAACTCGTATCGATTACCATAAAAAAGTAGAACTTGCAAAAGAACTTTAATTTTGAAACCCAAATTCCATCATTTACATCATTAGAGAGGGTTTAAAGTTTTTGTCGCTTATATTCCGTTTTGCTTGTTTTCTCTTTTATTCAATAAAGTTGTAATGAAGATTGATGTGCCACTAAGAATATGTTTACATACATTCTAATGATTCTCAATATCATACAAATAATTTCATGATGCTACAATAAAATGAGAAAAAAAAGAGGAGTGGTGTTGTTCAGAGTTTAAAAAAAACATTTAATAAATCGCAGTTGTAACTTTAAATGGTTCTAACTTTTGACTCGAGTATGAGAATGACTATTCTAAGATAACAACTCGAAACTCGTATCGATTACCATAATTCGAGTAATCCTTGCAAAAGAACTTCAATTTTCAAACCCAAATTCCATCATTTACATCACTTAGAGAGGGTTTACTCTTTTTTTGTCCCTTATTTTTCGTTTTGCTTGTTTTCCCTTTTATTTAATAGAGTTGTAATAAAGATTGATGTGCCACTAAGAATATATTTACATTCATTCTAATGATTCTCAATATCATACACATAATTTCATGACCATAAAAAAAAGAATAAAAAAGAGGAGTGTTGTTGTTCAGAATTTAAAAAAAACATTTAATAAATCGCACTTGTAACATTAAATAATTCTGACTTTTGACCCTAGTATGAGAATGACTATTCTAATATATCAACTCGAAACTAGTATAGATTTCCATAATTCGAGTAGGCCTTGCAAAATAACTTCAATTTTCAAACCCAAATTCCATCATTTACATCACTTAGAGAGGGTTTAAAGTTTTTGTCGCATATTTTCCGTTTTGCTTGCTTTCGCTATTATTCAATATAGTTGTAATGAAGATTGATGTGCCACTAAGAATATGTTTACATACATTCTAATGATTCTCAATATCATACAAATAATTTCATGATCCTACAAGAAAAGGAGAAAAAAAAGAGGAGTGGTGTTGTTCAGAGTTTAAAAAAAACATTTAATAAATCGCAGTTGTAACTTTAAATGGTTCTAACTTTTGACTCGAGTATGAGAATGACTATTCTAATATAACAACTCGAAACTCGTATCGATTACCATAATAAATTAGGCCTTGCAAAAGAACTTCAATTTTCAAACCCAAATTCCACATTTACATCACTCAGAGAGGGTTTAAAGTTTTTGTCACATATTTTCCGTTTTGCTTGCTTTCACTATTATTCAATATAGTTGTAATGAAGATTGATGTGCCACTAAGAATATATTTACATACATTCTAATGATTCTCAATATCATACACATAATTTCATGACCATAAAAAAAAAGAATAAAAAAGAGGAGTGTTGTTGTTCAGAATTTAAAAAAAACATTTAATAAATCGCACTTGTAACATTAAATAATTCTGACTTTTGACCCTAGTATGAGAATGACTATTCTAATATATCAACTCGAAACTCGTATAGATTTCCATAATTCGAGTAGGCCTTGGAAAAGAACTTCAATTTTCAAACCCAAATTCCATCATTTACATCAATTAGAGAGGGTTTAAAGTTTTTGTCGCATATTTTCCATTTTGCTTGCTTTCGCTATTATTCAATATAGTTGTAATGAAGATTGATGTGCCACTAAGAATATGTTTACATACATTCTAATGATTCTCAATATCATACAAATAATTTCATGATCCAACAAGAAAATGAGAAAAAAAAGAGGAGTGTTGTTGTTCAGAGTTTAAAAAAAACATTTAATAAATCGCAGTTGTAACTTTAAACGGTTCTAATTTTTGACTCGAGTATGAGAATGACTATTCTAATATTACAACTCGAAACTCGTATCGATTACCATAATAAAGTAGGCCTTGCAAAAGAACTTCAATTTTGAAATACAAATTCCATCATTTACATCACTTAGAGAGGGTTTAAAGTTTTTGCCGCTTATATTCCGTTTTGCTTGTTTTCGGTTTTATTCAATAGAATTGTAATAAAGATTGATGTACCTCTAATAATAAATTTACATACATTATAATGATTCTCAATATCATAAACATAATTTCATGACCATAAAAAAAAGAATAAAAAAGAGGAGTGTTGTTGTTCAGAATTAAAAAAAAAACATTTAATAAATCACAGTTGTAACTTTAAACGGTTCTAACTTCTAACTCGAGTATGAGAATGAAAATTCTAATATAACAACTCGAAACTCGTATAGATTACCATAATAAAGTAGACCTTGCAAAAGAACTTTAATTTTGAAACCCAAATTCCATCATTTACATCATTAGAGAGGGTTTAAAGTTTTTGTCGCTTATATTCCGTTTTGCTTGTTTTCTCTTTTATTCAATAAAGTTGTAATGAAGATTGATGTGATACTAAGAATATGTTTACATACATTCTAATGATTCTCAATATCATACAAATAATTTCATGATGCTACAAGAAAATGAGAAAAAAAGAGGAGTGGTGTTGTTTAGAGTTTAAAAAAACCATTTAATAAATCGCAGTTGTAACTTTAAATGGTTCTAAGTTTTGACTCGAGTATGAGAATGACTTTTCTAATATAACAACTCGAAACTCGTATCGATTACCATAATAAAGTAGGCCTTGCAAAAGAACTTCAATTTTGAAACCCAAATTCCATCATTTACATCACTTAGAGAGGGTTTAAAGTTTTTGTCGCATATTTTCCGTTTTGCTTGCTTTCGCTATTATTCAATATAGTTGTAATGAAGATTGATGTGCCACTAAGAATATATTTACATACATTCTAATGATTCTCAATATCATACAAATAATTTCATGATCCTGCAAGAAAATGAGAAAAAAAGAGGAGTGTTGTTGTTTAGAGTTTAAAAAAAACATTTAATAAATCGCAGTTGTAACTTTAAACGGTTCTAACTTTTGACTCGAGTATGAGAATGACTATTCTAATATTACAACTCGAAACTCGTATCGATTAGCATAATAAAGTAGGCCTTGCAAAAGAACTTCAATTTTGAAACCCAAATTCCATCATTTACATCACTTAGAGAGGGTTTAAAGTTTTTGTCGCTTATATTCCGTTTTGCTTGTTTTCTCTTTTATTCAATAAAGTTGTAATGAAGATTGATGTGCCACTAAGAATATGTTTACATACATTCTAATGATTCTCAATATCATACAAATAATTTCATGATGCTACAATAAAATGAGAAAAAAAAGAGGAGTGGTGTTGTTCAGAACTTAAAAAAAAACATTTAATAAATCGCAGTTGTAACTTTAAACGGTTCTAACTTCTAACTCGAGTATGAGAATGACAATTCTAATAAAACAACTCGAAACTCGTATCGATTACCATAAAAAAGTAGAACTTGCAAAAGAACTTTAATTTTGAAACCCAAATTCCATCATTTACATCATTAGAGAGGGTTTAAAGTTTTTGTCGCTTATATTCCGTTTTGCTTGTTTTCTCTTTTATTCAATAAAGTTGTAATGAAGATTGATGTGCCACTAAGAATATGTTTACATACATTCTAATGATTCTCAATATCATACAAATAATTTCATGATGCTACAATAAAATGAGAAAAAAAAGAGGAGTGGTGTTGTTCAGAGTTTAAAAAAAACATTTAATAAATCGCAGTTGTAACTTTAAATGGTTCTAACTTTTGACTCGAGTATGAGAATGACTATTCTAAGATAACAACTCGAAACTCGTATCGATTACCATAATAAATTAGGCCTTGCAAAAGAACTTCAAATTTCAAACCCAAATTCCATCATTTACATCACTCAGAGAGGGTTTAAAGTTTTTGTCGCATATTTTCCGTTTTGCTTGCTTTCACTATTATTCAATATAGTTGTAATGAAGATTGATGTGCCAGTAAGAATATGTTTACATACATTCTAATGATTCTCAATATCATACAAATAATTTCATGATCCTACAAGAAAATGAGAAAAAAAAGAGGAGTGGTGTTGTTCAGAGTTTAAAAAAAACATTTAATAAATAGTAGTTGTAACTTTAAACGGTTCTAACTTCTATCTCGAGTATGAGAATGACTATTCTAATATAACAACTCGAAACTTGTATCGATTACCATAATTGGGGTAGGCCTTGCAAAAGAACTTCAATTTTCAAACCCAAATTCCATCATTTACATCACTCAGAGAGGGTTTAAAGTTTTTGTCGCATATTTTCCGTTTTGCTTGCTTTCGCTATTATTCAATATAGTTGTAATGAAGATTGATGTGCCACTAAGAATATGTTTACATACATTCTAATGATTCTCAATATCATAAAAATAATTTCATGATCCTACAAGAAAATGAGAAAAAAAAGAGGAGTGTTGTTGTTCAGAGTTTAAAACAAACATTTAATAAATCACAGATGTAACTTTAAACGGTTCTAACTTTTGACTCGAATATGAGAATGACTATTCTAATATAACAACTCGAAACTCGTATCGATTACCATAATAAAGTAGGCCTTGCAAAAGAACTTCAATTTTCAAACCCAAATTCCATCATTTACATCACTTAGACAGGGTTTAAAGTTTTTGTCGCATATTTTCCGTTTTGCTTGCTTTCGCTATTATTCAATATAGTTGTAATGAAGATTGATGTGCCACTAAGAATATGTTTACATACATTCTAATGATTCTCAATATCATACAAATAATTTCATGATCCTGCAAGAAAATGAGAAAAAAAGAGGAGTGTTGTTGTTCAGAGTTTAAAAAAAACATTTAATAAATCGCAGTTGTAACTTTAAACGGTTCTAACTTTTGACTCGAGTATGAGAATGACTATTCTAATATTACAACTCGAAACTCGTATCGATTAGCATAATAAAGTAGGCCTTGCAAAAGAACTTCAATTTTGAAACCCAAATTCCATCATTTACATCACTTAGATAGGGTTTAAAGTTTTTGTCGCTTATATTCCGTTTTGCTTGTTTTCTCTTTTATTCAATAGAGTTGTAATAAAGATTGATGTACCACTAAGAATATATTTACATACATTCTAATGATTCTCAATATCATAAACATAATTTCATGACCATAAAAAAAAAGAATAAAAAAGAGGAGTATTGTTGTTCAGAACTTAAAAAAACAACATTTAATAAATCGCAGTTGTAACTTTAAACGGTTCTAACTTCTAACTCGAGTATGAGAATGACAATTCTAATAAAAAAACTCTAAACTCGTATCGATTACCATAAAAAAGTAGAACTTGCAAAAGAACTTTAATTTTGAAACCCAAATTCCATCATTTACATCATTAGAGAGGGTTTAAAGTTTTTGTCGCTTATATTCCGTTTTGCTTGTTTTCTCTTTTATTCAATAAAGTTGTAATGAAGATTGATGTGCCACTAAGAATATGTTTACATACATTCAAATGATTCTCAATATCATACAAATAATTTCATGATGCTACAATAAAATGAGAAAAAAAAGAGGAGTGGTGTTGTTCAGAGTTTAAAAAAAAACATTTAATAAATCGCAGTTGTAACTTTAAATGGTTCTAACTTTTGACTCGAGTATGAGAATGACTATTCTAATATAACAACTCGAAACTCGTATCGATTACCATAATAAATTAGGCCTTGCAAAAGAACTTCAATTTTCAAACCCAAATTCTATCATTTACATCACTCAGAGAGGGTTTAAAGTTTTTGTCGCATATTTTCCGTTTTGCTTGCTTTCACTATTATTCAATATAGTTGTAATGAAGATTGATGTGCCACTAAGAATATGTTTACATAAATTCTAATGATTCTCAATATCATACAAATAATTTCATGATCCTACCAGAAAATGAGAAAAAAAAGAGGAGTGGTGTTGTTTAGAGTTTAAAAAAAACATTTATTAAATCGCAGTTGTAACTTTAAACGGTTCTAACTTCTATCTCGAGTATGAGAATCACTATTCTAATATAACAACTCGAAACTTGTATCGATTACCATAATTGGGGTAGGCCTTGCAAAAGAACTTCAATTTTCAAACCCAAATTCCATCATTTACATCACTCAGAGAGGGTTTAAAGTTTTTGTCGCATATTTTCCGTTTTGCTTGCTTTCGCTATTATTCAATATAGTTGTAATGAAGATTGATGTGCCACTAAGAATATGTTTACATACATTCTAATGATTCTCAATATCATACAAATAATTTCATGATCCTACAAGAAAATGAGAAAAAAAAGAGGAGTGTTATTGTTGAGAGTTTAAAAAAAACATTTAATAAATCACAGATGTAACTTTAAACGGTTCTAACTTTTGACTCGAGTATGAGAATGACTATTCTAATATAACAACTCGAAACTCGTATCGATTACCATAATAAAGTAGGCCTTGCAAAAGAACTTCAATTTTGAAACCCAAATTCCATCATTTACATCACTTAGATAGGGTTTAAAGTTTTTGTCGCTTATATTCCGTTTTGCTTGTTTTCTATTTTATTCAATAGAGTTGTAATAAAGATTGATGTACCACTAAGAATATATTTACATACATTCTAATGATTCTCAATATCATAAACATAATTTCATGACCATCAAAAAAAGAATAAAAAAGAGGAGTGTTGTTGTTCAGAATTTAAAAAAAACATTTAATAAATCGCAGTTGTAACTTTAAACGGTTCTAACTTCTAACTCGAGTATGAGAATGACAATTCTAATATAACAACTCGAAACTCGTATCGATTACCATAATTCGAGTAATCCTTGCAAAAGAACTTCAATTTTCAAACCCAAATTCCATCATTTACATCACTTAGAGAGGGTTTACTCTTTTTTTGTCCCTTATTTTTCGTTTTGCTTGTTTTCCCTTTTATTTAATAGAGGTGTAATAAAGATTGATGTGCCACTAAGAATATATTTACATACATTCTAATGATTCTCAATATCATACACATAATTTCATGACCATAAAAAAAAGAATAAAAAAGAGGTGTGTTGTTATTCAGAATTTAAAAAAAACATTTAATAAATCGCACTTGTAACATTAAATAATTCTGACTTTTGACCCTAGTATGAGAATGACTATTCTAATATATCAACTCGAAACTCGTATAGATTTCCATAATTCGAGTAGGCCTTGCAAAAGAACTTCAATTTTCAAACCCAAATTCCATCATTTACATCACTTAGACATGGTTTAAAGTTTTTGTCGCATATTTTCCGTTTTGCTTGCTTTCGCTATTATTCAATATAGTTGTAATGAAGATTGATGTGCCACTAAGAATATGTTTACATACATTCTAATGATTCTCAATATCATAAAAATAATTTCATGATCCTACAAGAAAATGAGAAAAAAAAGAGGAGTGTTGTTGTTCAGAGTTTAAAACAAACATTTAATAAATCACAGATGTAACTTTAAACGGTTCTAACTTTTGACTCGAATATGAGAATGACAATTCTAATAAAACAACTCTAAACTCGTATCGATTACCATAAAAAAGTAGAACTTGCAAAAGAACTTTAATTTTGAAACCCAAATTCCATCATTTACATCATTAGAGAGGGTTTAAAGTTTTTGTCGCTTATATTCCGTTTTGCTTGTTTTCTCTTTTATTCAATAAAGTTGTAATGAAGATTGATGTGCCACTAAGAATATGTTTACATACATTCTAATGATTCTCAATATCATACAAATAATTTCATGATGCTACAATAAAATGAGAAAAAAAAGAGGAGTGGTGTTGTTCAGAACTTAAAAAAAAAACATTTAATAAATCGCAGTTGTAACTTTAAACGGTTCTAACTTCTAACTCGAGTATGAGAATGACAATTCTAATAAAACAACTCGAAACTCGTATCGATTACCATAAAAAAGTAGAACTTGCAAAAGAACTTTAATTTTGAAACCCAAATTCCATCATTTACATCATTAGAGAGGGTTTAAAGTTTTTGTCGCTTATATTCCGTTTTGCTTGTTTTCTCTTTTATTCAATAAAATTGTAATGAAGATTGATGTGCCACTAAGAATATGTTTACATACATTCTAATGATTCTCAATATCATACAAATAATTTCATGATGCTACAATAAAATGAGAAAAAAAAGAGGAGTGGTGTTGTTCAGAGTTTAAAAAAAACATTTAATAAATCGCAGTTGTAACTTTAAATGGTTCTAACTTTTGACTCGAGTATGAGAATGACTATTCTAAGATAACAACTCGAAACTCGTATCGATTACCATAATAAATTAGGCCTTGCAAAAGAACTTCAAATTTCAAACCCAAATTCCATCATTTACATCACTCAGAGAGGGTTTAAAGTTTTTGTCGCATATTTTCCGTTTTGCTTGCTTTCACTATTATTCAATATAGTTGTAATGAAGATTGATGTGCCAGTAAGAATATGTTTACATACATTCTAATGATTCTCAATATCATACAAATAATTTCATGATCCTACAAGAAAATGAGAAAAAAAAGAGGAGTGGTGTTGTTCAGAGTTTAAAAAAAACATTTAATAAATAGTAGTTGTAACTTTAAACGGTTCTAACTTCTATCTCGAGTATGAGAATGACTATTCTAATATAACAACTCGAAACTTGTATCGATTACCATAATTGGGGTAGGCCTTGCAAAAGAACTTCAATTTTCAAACCCAAATTCCATCATTTACATCACTCAGAGAGGGTTTAAAGTTTTTGTCGCATATTTTCCGTTTTGCTTGCTTTCGCTATTATTCAATATAGTTGTAATGAAGATTGATGTGCCACTAAGAATATGTTTACATACATTCTAATGATTCTCAATATCATAAAAATAATTTCATGATCCTACAAGAAAATGAGAAAAAAAAGAGGAGTGTTGTTGTTCAGAGTTTAAAACAAACATTTAATAAATCACAGATGTAACTTTAAACGGTTCTAACTTTTGACTCGAATATGAGAATGACAATTCTAATAAAACAACTCTAAACTCGTATCGATTACCATAAAAAAGTAGAACTTGCAAAAGAACTTTAATTTTGAAACCCAAATTCCATCATTTACATCATTAGAGAGGGTTTAAAGTTTTTGTCGCTTATATTCCGTTTTGCTTGTTTTCTCTTTTATTCAATAAAGTTGTAATGAAGATTGATGTGCCACTAAGAATATGTTTACATACATTCTAATGATTCTCAATATCATACAAATAATTTCATGATGCTACAATAAAATGAGAAAAAAAAGAGGAGTGGTGTTGTTCAGAACTTAAAAAAAAAACATTTAATAAATCGCAGTTGTAACTTTAAACGGTTCTAACTTCTAACTCGAGTATGAGAATGACAATTCTAATAAAACAACTCGAAACTCGTATCGATTACCATAAAAAAGTAGAACTTGCAAAAGAACTTTAATTTTGAAACCCAAATTCCATCATTTACATCATTAGAGAGGGTTTAAAGTTTTTGTCGCTTATATTCCGTTTTGCTTGTTTTCTCTTTTATTCAATAAAATTGTAATGAAGATTGATGTGCCACTAAGAATATGTTTACATACATTCTAATGATTCTCAATATCATACAAATAATTTCATGATGCTACAATAAAATGAGAAAAAAAAGAGGAGTGTTGTTGTTCAGAGTTTAAAACAAACATTTAATAAATCACAGATGTAACTTTAAACGGTTCTAACTTTTGACTCGAATATGAGAATGACTATTCTAATATAACAACTCGAAACTCGTATCGATTACCATAATAAAGTAGGCCTTGCAAAAGAACTTCAATTTTCAAACCCAAATTCCATCATTTACATCACTTAGACAGGGTTTAAAGTTTTTGTCGCATATTTTCCGTTTTGCTTGCTTTCGCTATTATTCAATATAGTTGTAATGAAGATTGATGTGCCACTAAGAATATGTTTACATACATTCTAATGATTCTCAATATCATACAAATAATTTCATGATCCTGCAAGAAAATGAGAAAAAAAGAGGAGTGTTGTTGTTCAGAGTTTAAAAAAAACATTTAATAAATCGCAGTTGTAACTTTAAACGGTTCTAACTTTTGACTCGAGTATGAGAATGACTATTCTAATATTACAACTCGAAACTCGTATCGATTAGCATAATAAAGTAGGCCTTGCAAAAGAACTTCAATTTTGAAACCCAAATTCCATCATTTACATCACTTAGAGAGGGTTTAAAGTTTTTGTCGCTTATATTCCGTTTTGCTTGTTTTCTCTTTTATTCAATAGAGTTGTAATAAAGATTGATGTACCACTAAGAATATATTTACATACATTCTAATGATTCTCAATATCATAAACATAATTTCATGACCATAAAAAAAAAGAATAAAAAAGAGGAGTATTGTTGTTCAGAACTTAAAAAAACAACATTTAATAAATCGCAGTTGTAACTTTAAACGGTTCTAACTTCTAACTCGAGTATGAGAATGACAATTCTAATAAAAAAACTCTAAACTCGTATCGATTACCATAAAAAAGTAGAACTTGCAAAAGAACTTTAATTTTGAAACCCAAATTCCATCATTTACATCATTAGAGAGGGTTTAAAGTTTTTGTCGCTTATATTCCGTTTTGCTTGTTTTCTCTTTTATTCAATAAAGTTGTAATGAAGATTGATGTGCCACTAAGAATATGTTTACATACATTCTAATGATTCTCAATATCATACAAATAATTTCATGATGCTACAATAAAATGAGAAAAAAAAGAGGAGTGGTGTTGTTCAGAGTTTAAAAAAAAACATTTAATAAATCGCAGTTGTAACTTTAAATGGTTCTAACTTTTGACTCGAGTATGAGAATGACTATTCTAATATAACAACTCGAAACTCGTATCGATTACCATAATAAATTAGGCCTTGCAAAAGAACTTCAATTTTCAAACCCAAATTCTATCATTTACATCACTCAGAGAGGGTTTAAAGTTTTTGTCGCATATTTTCCATTTTGCTTGCTTTCACTATTATTCAATATAGTTGTAATGAAGATTGATGTGCCACTAAGAATATGTTTACATAAATTCTAATGATTCTCAATATCATACAAATAATTTCATGATCCTACCAGAAAATGAGAAAAAAAAGAGGAGTGGTGTTGTTTAGAGTTTAAAAAAAACATTTATTAAATCGCAGTTGTAACTTTAAACGGTTCTAACTTCTATCTCGAGTATGAGAATCACTATTCTAATATAACAACTCGAAACTTGTATCGATTACCATAATTGGGGTAGGCCTTGCAAAAGAACTTCAATTTTCAAACCCAAATTCCATCATTTACATCACTCAGAGAGGGTTTAAAGTTTTTGTCGCATATTTTCCGTTTTGCTTGCTTTCGCTATTATTCAATATAGTTGTAATGAAGATTGATGTGCCACTAAGAATATGTTTACATACATTCTAATGATTCTCAATATCATACAAATAATTTCATGATCCTACAAGAAAATGAGAAAAAAAAGAGGAGTGTTGTTGTTGAGAGTTTAAAAAAAACATTTAATAAATCACAGATGTAACTTTAAACGGTTCTAACTTTTGACTCGAGTATGAGAATGACTATTCTAATATAATAACTCGAAACTCGTATCGATTACCATAATAAAGTAGGCCTTGCAAAAGAACTTCAATTTTGAAACCCAAATTCCATCATTTACATCACTTAGATAGGGTTTAAAGTTTTTGTCGCATATATTCCGTTTTGCTTGTTTTCTATTTTATTCAATAGAGTTGTAATAAAGATTGATGTACCACTAAGAATATATTTACATACATTCTAATGATTCTCAATATCATAAACATAATTTCATGACCATCAAAAAAAGAATAAAAAAGAGGAGTGTTGTTGTTCAGAATTTAAAAAAAACATTTAATAAATCGCAGTTGTAACTTTAAACGGTTCTAACTTCTAACTCGAGTATGAGAATGACAATTCTAATATAACAACTCGAAACTCGTATCGATTACCATAATTCGAGTAATCCTTGCAAAAGAACTTCAATTTTCAAACCCAAATTCCATCATTTACATCACTTAGAGAGGGTTTACTCTTTTTTTGTCCCTTATTTTTCGTTTTGCTTGTTTTCCCTTTTATTTAATAGAGGTGTAATAAAGATTGATGTGCCACTAAGAATATATTTACATACATTCTAATGATTCTCAATATCATACACATAATTTCATGACCATAAAAAAAAGAATAAAAAAGAGGTGTGTTGTTATTCAGAATTTAAAAAAAACATTTAATAAATCGCACTTGTAACATTAAATAATTCTGACTTTTGACCCTAGTATGAGAATGACTATTCTAATATATCAACTCGAAACTCGTATAGATTTCCATAATTCGAGTAGGCCTTGCAAAAGAACTTCAATTTTCAAACCCAAATTCCATCATTTACATCACTTAGACAGGGTTTAAAGTTTTTGTCGCATATTTTCCGTTTTGCTTGCTTTCGCTATTATTCAATATAGTTGTAATGAAGATTGATGTGCCACTAAGAATATGTTTACATACATTCTAATGATTCTCAATATCATAAAAATAATTTCATGATCCTACAAGAAAATGAGAAAAAAAAGAGGAGTGTTGTTGTTCAGAGTTTAAAACAAACATTTAATAAATCACAGATGTAACTTTAAACGGTTCTAACTTTTGACTCGAATATGAGAATGACAATTCTAATAAAACAACTCTAAACTCGTATCGATTACCATAAAAAAGTAGAACTTGCAAAAGAACTTTAATTTTGAAACCCAAATTCCATCATTTACATCATTAGAGAGGGTTTAAAGTTTTTGTCGCTTATATTCCGTTTTGCTTGTTTTCTCTTTTATTCAATAAAGTTGTAATGAAGATTGATGTGCCACTAAGAATATGTTTACATACATTCTAATGATTCTCAATATCATACAAATAATTTCATGATGCTACAATAAAATGAGAAAAAAAAGAGGAGTGGTGTTGTTCAGAGTTTAAAAAAAACATTTAATAAATCGCAGTTGTAACTTTAAATGGTTCTAACTTTTGACTCGAGTATGAGAATGACTATTCTAATATTTCAACTCGAAACTCGTATCGATTAGCATAATAAAGTAGGCCTTGCAAAAGAACTTCAATTTTGAAACCCAAATTCCATCATTTACATCACTTAGAGAGGGTTTAAAGTTTTTGTCGCTTATATTCCGTTTTGCTTGTTTTCTCTTTTATTCAATAGAGTTGTAATAAAGATTGATGTACCACTAAGAATATATTTACATACATTCTAATGATTCTCAATATCATAAACATAATTTCATGACCATAAAAAAAAAGAATAAAAAAGAGGAGTGTTGTTGTTCAGAACTTAAAAAAACAACATTTAATAAATCGCAGTTGTAACTTTAAACGGTTCTAACTTCTAACTCGAGTATGAGAATGACAATTCTAATAAAAAAACTCTAAACTCGTATCGATTACCATAAAAAAGTAGAACTTGCAAAAGAACTTTAATTTTGAAACCCAAATTCCATCATTTACATCATTAGAGAGGGTTTAAAGTTTTTGTCGCTTATATTCCGTTTTGCTTGTTTTCTCTTTTATTCAATAAAGTTGTAATGAAGATTGATGTGCCACTAAGAATATGTTTACATACATTCTAATGATTCTCAATATCATACAAATAATTTCATGATGCTACAATAAAATGAGAAAAAAAAGAGGAGTGGTGTTGTTCAGAGTTTAAAAAAAAACATTTAATAAATCGCAGTTGTAACTTTAAATGGTTCTAACTTTTGACTCGAGTATGAGAATGACTATTCTAATATAACAACTCGAAACTCGTATCGATTACCATAATAAATTAGGCCTTGCAAAAGAAGTTCAATTTTCAAACCCAAATTCTATCATTTACATCACTCAGAGAGGGTTTAAAGTTTTTGTCGCATATTTTCCGTTTTGCTTGCTTTCACTATTATTCAATATAGTTGTAATGAAGATTGATGTGCCACTAAGAATATGTTTACATAAATTCTAATGATTCTCAATATCATACAAATAATTTCATGATCCTACCAGAAAATGAGAAAAAAAAGAGGAGTGGTGTTGTTCAGAGTTTAAAAAAAACATTTAATAAATCGCAGTTGTAACTTTAAACGGTTCTAACTTCTATCTCGAGTATGAGAATCACTATTCTAATATAACAACTCGAAACTTGTATCGATTACCATAATTGGGGTAGGCCTTGCAAAAGAACTTCAATTTTCAAACCCAAATTCCATCATTTACATCACTCAGAGAGGGTTTAAAGTTTTTGTCGCATATTTTCCGTTTTGCTTGCTTTCGCTATTATTCAATATAGTTGTAATGAAGATTGATGTGCCACTAAGAATATGTTTACATACATTCTAATGATTCTCAATATCATACAAATAATTTCATGATCCTACAAGAAAATGAGAAAAAAAAGAGGAGTGTTGTTGTTGAGAGTTTAAAAAAAACATTTAATAAATCACAGATGTAACTTTAAACGGTTCTAACTTTTGACTCGAGTATGAGAATGACTATTCTAATATAACAACTCGAAACTCGTATCGATTACCATAATAAAGTAGGCCTTGCAAAAGAACTTCAATTTTGAAACCCAAATTCCATCATTTACATCACTTAGATAGGGTTTAAAGTTTTTGTCGCTTATATTCCGTTTTGCTTGTTTTCTATTTTATTCAATAGAGTTGTAATAAAGATTGATGTACCACTAAGAATATATTTACATACATTCTAATGATTCTCAATATCATAAACATAATTTCATGACAATAAAAAAAAGAATAAAAAAGAGGAGTGTTGTTGTTCAGAATTTAAAAAAAACATTTAATAAATCGCAGTTGTAACTTTAAACGGTTCTAACTTCTAACTCGAGTATGAGAATGACAATTCTAATATAACAACTCGAAACTCGTATCGATTACCATAATACGAGTAATCCTTGCAAAAGAACTTCAATTTTCAAACCCAAATTCCATCATTTACATCACTTAGAGAGGGTTTACTCTTTTTTTGTCCCTTATTTTTCGTTTTGCTTGTTTTCCCTTTTATTTAATAGAGTTGTAATAAAGATTGATGTGCCACTAAGAATATATTTACATACATTCTAATGATTCTCAATATCATACACATAATTTCATGACCATAAAAAAAAGAATAAAAAAGAGGTGTGTTGTTATTCAGAATTTAAAAAAAACATTTAATAAATCGCACTTGTAACATTAAATAATTCTAACTTTTGACCCTAGTATGAGAATGACTATTCTAATATATCAACTCGAAACTCGTATAGATTTCCATAATTCGAGTAGGCCTTGCAAAAGAACTTCAATTTTCAAACCCAAATTCCATCATTTACATCACTTAGACAGGGTTTAAAATTTTTGTCGCATATTTTCCGTTTTGCTTGCTTTCGCTATTATTCAATATAGTTGAAATGAAGATTGATGTGCCACTAAGAATATGTTTACATACATTCTAATGATTCTCAATATCATACAAATAATTTCATGATCCTGCAAGAAAATGAGAAAAAAAGAGGAGTGTTGTTGTTCAGAGTTTAAAAAAAACATTTAATAAATCACAGTTGTAACTTTAAACGGTTCTAACTTTTGACTCGAGTATGAGAATGACTATTCTAATATTTCAACTCGAAACTCGTATCGATTAGCATAATAAAGTAGGCCTTGCAAAAGAACTTCAATTTTGAAACCCAAATTCCATCATTTACATCACTTAGAGAGGGTTTAAAGTTTTTGTCGCTTATATTCCGTTTTTCTTGTTTTCTCTTTTATTCAATAGAGTTGTAATAAAGATTGATGTACCACTAAGAATATATTTACATACATTCTAATGATTCTCAATATCATAAACATAATTTCATGACCATAAAAAAAAAGAATAAAAAAGAGGAGTGTTGTTGTTCAGAACTTAAAAAAACAACATTTAATAAATCGCAGTTGTAACTTTAAACGGTTCTAACTTCTAACTCGAGTATGAGAATGACAATTCTAATAAAACAACTCTAAACTCGTATCGATTACCATAAAAAAGTAGAACTTGCAAAAGAACTTTAATTTTGAAACCCAAATTCCATCATTTACATCATTAGAGAGGGTTTAAAGTTTTTGTCGCTTATATTCCGTTTTGCTTGTTTTCTCTTTTATTCAATAAAGTTGTAATGAAGATTGATGTGCCACTAAGAATATGTTTACATACATTCTAATGATTCTCAATATCATACAAATAATTTCATGATGCTACAATAAAATGAGAAAAAAAAGAGGAGTGGTGTTGTTCAGAGTTTAAAAAAAACATTTAATAAATCGCAGTTGTAACTTTAAATGGTTCTAACTTTTGACTCGAGTATGAGAATGACTATTCTAATATAACAACTCGAAACTCGTATCGATTACCATAATAAATTAGGCCTTGCAAAAGAACTTCAATTTTCAAACCCAAATTCTATCATTTACATCACTCAGAGAGGGTTTAAAGTTTTTGTCGCATATTTTCCGTTTTGCTTGCTTTCACTATTATTCAATATAGTTGTAATGAAGATTGATGTGCCACTAAGAATATGTTTACATAAATTCTAATGATTCTCAATATCATACAAATAATTTCATGATCCTACCAGAAAATGAGAAAAAAAAGAGGAGTGGTGTTGTTCAGAGTTTAAAAAAAACATTTAATAAATCGCAGTTGTAACTTTAAACGGTTCTAACTTCTATCTCGAGTATGAGAATCACTATTCTAATATAACAACTCGAAACTTGTATCGATTACCATAATTGGGGTAGGCCTTGCAAAAGAACTTCAATTTTCAAACCCAAATTCCATCATTTACATCACTCAGAGAGGGTTTAAAGTTTTTGTCGCATATTTTCCGTTTTGCTTGCTTTCGCTATTATTCAATATAGTTGTAATGAAGATTGATGTGCCACTAAGAATATGTTTACATACATTCTAATGATTCTCAATATCATACAAATAATTTCATGATCCTACAAGAAAATGAGAAAAAAAAGAGGAGTGTTGTTGTTGAGAGTTTAAAAAAAACATTTAATAAATCACAGATGTAACTTTAAACGGTTCTAACTTTTGACTCGAGTATGAGAATGACTATTCTAATATAACAACTCGAAACTCGTATCGATTACCATAATAAAGTAGGCCTTGCAAAAGAACTTCAATTTTGAAACCCAAATTCCATCATTTACATCACTTAGATAGGGTTTAAAGTTTTTGTCGCTTATATTCCGTTTTGCTTGTTTTCTATTTTATTCAATAGAGTTGTAATAAAGATTGATGTACCACTAAGAATATATTTACATACATTCTAATGATTCTCAATATCATAAACATAATTTCATGACCATAAAAAAAAGAATAAAAAAGAGGAGTGTTGTTGTTCAGAATTTAAAAAAAACATTTAATAAATCGCAGTTGTAACTTTAAACGGTTCTAACTTCTAACTCGAGTATGAGAATGACAATTCTAATATAACAACTCGAAACTCGTATCGATTACCATAATTCGAGTAATCCTTGCAAAAGAACTTCAATTTTCAAACCCAAATTCCATCATTTACATCACTTAGAGAGGGTTTACTCTTTTTTTGTCCCTTATTTTTCGTTTTGCTTGTTTTCCCTTTTATTTAATAGAGTTGTAATAAAGATTGATGTGCCACTAAGAATATATTTACATACATTCTAATGATTCTCAATATCATACACATAATTTCATGACCATAAAAAAAAGAATAAAAAAGAGGTGTGTTGTTATTCATAATTTAAAAAAAAACATTTAATAAATCGCACTTGTAACATTAAATAATTCTGACTTTTGACCCTAGTATGAGAATGACTATTCTAATATATCAACTCGAAACTCGTATAGATTTCCATAATTCGAGTAGGCCTTGCAAAAGAACTTCAATTTTCAAACCCAAATTCCATCATTTACATCACTTAGACAGGGTTTAAAGTTTTTGTCGCATATTTTCCGTTTTGCTTGCTTTCGCTATTATTCAATATAGTTGAAATGAAGATTGATGTGCCACTAAGAATATGTTTACATACATTCTAATGATTCTCAATATCATACAAATAATTTCATGATCCTGCAAGAAAATGAGAAAAAAAGAGGAGTGTTGTTGTTCAGAGTTTAAAAAAAACATTTAATAAATCACAGTTGTAACTTTAAACGGTTCTAACTTTTGACTCGAGTATGAGAATGACTATTCTAATATTTCAACTCGAAACTCGTATCGATTAGCATAATAAAGTAGGCCTTGCAAAAGAACTTCAATTTTGAAACCCAAATTCCATCATTTACATCACTTAGAGAGGGTTTAAAGTTTTTGTCGCTTATATTCCGTTTTGCTTGTTTTCTCTTTTATTCAATAGAGTTGTAATAAAGATTGATGTACCACTAAGAATATATTTACATACATTCTAATGATTCTCAATATCATAAACATAATTTCATGACCATAAAAAAAAAGAATAAAAAAGAGGAGTGTTGTTGTTCAGAACTTAAAAAAACAACATTTAATAAATCGCAGTTGTAACTTTAAACGGTTCTAACTTCTAAGTCGAGTATGAGAATGACAATTCTAATAAAACAATTCTAAACTCGTATCGATTACCATAAAAAAGTAGAACTTGCAAAAGAACTTTAATTTTGAAACCCAAATTCCATCATTTACATCATTAGAGAGGGTTTAAAGTTTTTGTCGCTTATATTCCGTTTTGCTTGTTTTCTCTTTTATTCAATAAAGTTGTAATGAAGATTTATGTGCCACTAAGAATATGTTTACATACATTCTAATGATTCTCAATATCATACAAATAATTTCATGATGCTACAAGAAAATGAGAAAAAAAAGAGGAGTGGTGTTGTTCAGAATTTAAAAAAAACATTTAAGAAATCTCAGTTGTAACTTTAAATGGTTCTAACTTTTAACTCGAGTATGAGAATGACTATTCTAATATAACAACTCGAAACTCGTATCGATTACCATAATAAATTAGGCCTTGCAAAAGAACTTCAATTTTCAAACCCAAATTCCAACATTTACATCACTCAGAGAGGGTTTAAAGTTTTTGTCACATATTTTCCGTTTTGCTTGCTTTCACTATTATTCAATATAGTTGTAATGAAGATTGATGTGCCACTAAGAATATGTTTACATACATTCTAATGATTCTCAATATCATACAAATAATTTCATGATCCTACAAGAAAATGAGAAAAAAAAGAGGAGTGTTGTTGTTCAGAGTTTAAAACAAACATTTAATAAATCACAGATGTAACTTTAAACGGTTCTAACTTTTGACTCGAGTATGAGAATGACTATTCTAATATAACAACTCGAAACTCGTATCGATTACCATAATAAAGTAGGCCTTGCAAAAGAACTTCAATTTTGAAACCCAAATTCCATCATTTACATCACTTAGATAGGGTTTAAAGTTTTTGTCGCTTATATTCCGTTTTGCTTGTTTTCTCTTTTATTCAATAGAGTTGTAATAAAGATTGATGTACCACTAAGAATATATTTACATACATTCTAATGATTCTCAATATCATAAACATAATTTCATGACCATGAAAAAAAGAATAAAAAAGAGGAGTGTTGTTGTTCAGAATTTAAAAAAAACATTTAATAAATCGCAGTTGTAACTTTAAACGGTTCTAACTTCTAACTCGAGTATGAGAATGACAATTCTAATATAACAACTCGAAACTCGTATCGATTACCATAATTTGAGTAATCCTTGCAAAAGAACTTCAATTTTCAAACCCAAATTCCATCATTTACATCACTTAGAGAGGGTTTACTCTTTTTTTGTCCCTTATTTTTCGTTTTGCTTGTTTTCCCTTTTATTTAATAGAGTTGTAATAAAGATTGATGTGCCACTAAGAATATATTTACATACATTCTAATGATTCTCAATATCATACACATAATTTCATGACCATAAAAAAAAGAATAAAAAAGAGGAGTGTTGTTGTTCAGAATTTAAAAAAAACATTTAATAAATCGCACTTGTAACATTATATAATTCTGACTTTTGACCCTAGTATGAGAATGACTATTCTAATATATCAACTCGAAACTCGTATAGATTTCCATAATTCGAGTAGGACTTGCAAAAGAACTTCAATTTTCAAACCCAAATTCCATCATTTACATCACTTAGAGAGGGTTTAAAGTTTTTGTCGCATATTTTCCGTTTTGCTTGCTTTCGCTATTATTCAATATAGTTGTAATGAAGATTGATGTGCCACTAAGAATATGTTTACATACATTCTAATGATTCTCAATATCATACAAATAATTTCATGATCCTGCAAGAAAATCAGAAAAAAAGAGGAGTGTTGTTGTTCAGAGTTTAAAAAAAGCATTTAATAAATCGCAGTTGTAACTTTAAACGGTTCTAACTTTTGACTCGAGTATGAGAATGACTATTCTAATATTACAACTCGAAACTCGTATCGATTAGCATAATAAAGTAGGCCTTGCAAAAGAACTTCAATTTTGAAACCCAAATTCCATCATTTACATCACTTACAGAGGGTTTAAAGTTTTTGTCGCTTATATTCCGTTTTGCTTGTTTTCTCTTTTATTCAATAGAGTTGTAATAAAGATTGATGTACCACTAAGAATATATTTACATACATTCTAATGATTCTCAATATCATAAACATAATTTCATGACCATAAAAAAAAGAATAAAAAAGAGGAGTGTTGTTGTTCAGAATTTAAAAAAAACATTTAATAAATCGCAGTTGTAACTTTAAACGGTTCTAACTTCTAACTCGAGTATGAGAATGACAATTCTAATATAACAACTCGAAACTCGTATCGATTACCATAATTCGAGTAATCCTTGCAAAAGAACTTCAATTTTCAAACCCAAATTCCATCATTTATATCACTTAGAGAGGGTTTACTCTTTTTTTGTCCCTTATTTTTCGTTTTGCTTGTTTTCCCTTTTATTTAATAGAGTTGTAATAAAGATTGATGTGCCACTAAGAATATATTTACATACATTCTAATGATTCTCAATATCATACACATAATTTCATGACCATAAAAAAAAGAATAAAAAAGAGGAGTGTTGTTGTTCAGAATTTAAAAAAAACATTTAATAAATCGCACTTGTAACATTAAATAATTCTGACTTTTGACCCTAGTATGAGAATGACTATTCTAATATATCAACTCGAAACTCGTATAGATTTCCATAATTCGAGTAGGCCTTGCAAAAGAACTTCAATTTTCAAAACCAAATTCCATCATTTACATCACTTAGAGAGGGTTTAAAGTTTTTGTCGCTTATATTCCGTTTTGCTTGTTTTCTCTTTTATTCAATAGAGTTGTAATAAAGATTGATGTACCACTAAGAATATATTTACACACATTCTAATGATTCTCAATATCATAAACATAATTTCATGACCATAAAAAAAAGAATAAAAAAGAGGAGTGTTGTTGTTCAGAACTTAAAAAAAAAACATTTAATAAATCGCAGTTGTAACTTTAAACGGTTCTAACTTCTAACTCGAGTATGAGAATGACAATTCTAATAAAACAACTCGAAACTCGTATCGATTACCATAAAAAAGTAGAACTTGCAAAAGAACTTTAATTTTGAAAACCAAATTCCATCATTTACATCATTAGAGAGGGTTTAAAGTTTTTGTCGCTTATATTCCGTTTTGCTTGTTTTCTCTTTTATTCAATAAAGTTTTAATGAAGATTGATGTGCCACTAAGAATATGTTTACATACATTCTAATGATTCTCAATATCATACAAATAATTTCATGATGCTACAAGAAAATGAGAAAAAAAGAGGAGTGGTGTTGTTCAGAGTTTAAAAAAAACATTTAATAAATCGAAGTTGTAACTTTAAATGGTTCTAACTTTTGACTCGAGTATGAGAATTACTATTCTAATATAACAACTCGAAACTCGTATCGATTACCATAATAAATTAAGCCTTGCAAAAGAACTTCAATTTTGAAACCCAAATTCCATTATTTACATCACTTAGAGAGGCTTTAAAGCTTTTGTCCCTTATATTCCGTTTTACTTGTTTTCTCTTTTATTCAATAGAGTTGTAATAAAGATTGATTTGCCACTAAGAATATATTTACATACATTTTAATGATTCTCAATATCATACACATAATTTCATGACCATAAAAAAAAGAATAAAAAAGAGGAGTGTTGTTGTTCAGAATTTAAAAAAAAAACATTTAATAAATCGCAGTTGTAACTTTAAACAGTTCTAACTTCTAACTCGAGTATGAGAATGACAATTCTAATATAACAACTCGAAACTCGTATCGATTACCATAATAAAGTAGGCCTTGCAAAAGAACTTTAATTTTGAAACCCAAATTCCATCATTTACATCACTTAGAGAGGGTTTAAAGTTTTTGTCGCTTATATTCCGTTTTTCTTGTTTTCTCTTTTATTCAATAAATTTGTAATGAAGATTGATGTGCCACTAAGAATATGTTTACATACATTCTAATGATTCTCAATATCATACAAATAATTTCATGATGCTACAAGAAAATGAGAAAAAAAAGAGGAGTGGTGTTGTTCAGAGTTTAAAAAAAACATTTAATAAATCGCAGTTGTAACTTTAAACGGTTCTAACTTCTATCTCGAGTATGATAATGACTATTCTAATATAACAACTCGAAACTTGTATCGATTACCATAATTGGGGTAGGCCTTGCAAAAGAACTTCAATTTTCAAACCCAAATTCCATCATTTACATCACTCAGAGAGGGTTTAAAATTTTTGTCGCATATTTTCCGTTTTGCTTGCTTTCGCTATTATTCAATATAGTTGTAATGAAGATTGATGTGCCACTAAGAATATGTTTACATACATTCTAATGATTCTCAATATCATACAAATAATTTCATGATCCTACAAGAAAATGAGAAAAAAAAGAGGAGTGTTGTTTTTCAGAGTTTAAAAAAAAATTTAATAAATCGCAGTGTTAAGTTTAAATGGTTCTAACTTTTGACTCGAGTATGAGAATGAATATTCTAATATAACAACTCGAAACTCGTATCGATTACCATAATAAAGTAGGCATTGCCAAAGAACTTCAATTTTGAAACCCAAATTCCATCATTTACATCACTTAGAGATGGTTTAAATATTTTGTCGCTTATATTCCGTTTTGCTTGTTTTCGGTTTTATTCAATAGAGTTGTAATAAAGATTGATGTACCACTAAGAATATATTTACATACATTCTAATGATTCTCAATATCATACACATAATTTCATGACCATAAAAAAAAGAATAAAAAAGAGGAGTGTTGTTGTTTAGAATTTAAAAAAAACATTTAATAAATCGCACTTGTAACATTAAATAATTCTGACTTTTGACCCTAGTATGAGAATGACTATTCTAATATATCAACTCGAAACTCGTATAGATTTCCATAATTCGAGTAGGCCTTGCAAAAGAACTTCATTTTTCAAACCCAAATTCCATCATTTACATCACTTAGAGAGGGTTTAAAGTTTTTGTCGCATATTTTCCGTTTTGCTTACTTTCGCTATTATTCAATATAGTTGTAATGAAGATTGATGTGCCACTAAGAATATGTTTACATACATTCTAATTATTCTCAATATCATACAAATAATTTCATGATCCTGCAAGAAAATGAGAAAAAAAGAGGAGTGTTGCTGTTCAGAGTTTAAAAAAAACATTTAATAAATCACAGTTGTAACTTTAAACGGTTCTAACTTTTGACTCGAGTATGAGAATGACTATTGTAATATTACAACTCGAAACTCGTATCGATTACCATAATAAAGTAGGCCTTGCAAAAGAACTTCAATTTTGAAACCCAAATTCCATCATTTACATCACTTAGAGAGGGTTTAAAGTTTTTGTCGCTTATATTCCGTTTTGCTTGTTTTCTCTTTTATTCAATAGAGTTGTAATAAAGATTGATGTACCACTAAGAATATATTTACATACATTCTAATGATTCTCAATATCTTAAACATAATTTCACGAATATAAAAAAAAATAATAAAAAAGAGGAGTGTTGTTGTTCAGAACTTAAAAAAAAAAATTTAATAAATCGCAGTTGTAACTTTAAACGGTTCTAACTTCTAACTCGAGTATGAGAAAGACAATTCTAATAAAACAACTCGAAACTCGTATCGATTACCATAAAAAAGTAGACCTTGCAAAAGAACTTTAATTTTGAAACCCAAATTCCATCATTTACATCATTAGAGAGGGTTTAAAGTTTTTGTCGCTTATATTCCGTTTTCCTTGTTTTCTCTTTTATTCAATAAAGTTGTAATGAAAATTGATGTGCCACTAAGAATATGTTTACATACATTCTAATGATTCTCAATATCATACAAATAATTTCATGATGCTACAAGAAAATGAGAAAAAAAGAGGAGTGGTGTTGTTCAGAGTTTAAAAAAAAACATTTAATAAATCGCAGTTGTAACTTTAAACGGTTCTAACTTCTATCTCGAGTATGATAATGACTATTCTAATATAACAACTCGAAACTTGTATCGATTACCATAATTGGGGTAGGCCTTGCAAAAGAACTTCAATTTTCAAACCCAAATTCCATCATTTACATCACTCAGAGAGGGTTTAAAGTTTTTGTCGCATATTTTCCGTTTTGCTTGCTTTCGCTATTATTCAATATAGTTGTAATGAAGATTGATGTGCCACTAAGAATATGTTTACATACATTCTAATGATTCTCAATATCATACAAATTATTTCATGATCCTACAAGAAAATGAGAAAAAAAAGAGGAGTGTTGTTTTTCAGAGTTTAAAAAAAACATTTAATAAATCGCAGTGTTAAGTTTAAATGGTTCTAACTTTTGACTCGAGTATGAGAATGAATATTCTAATATAACAACTCGAAACTCGTATCGATTACCATAATAAAGTAGGCATTAACAAAGAACTTCAATTTTGAAACCCAAATTCCATCATTTACATCACTTAGAGATGGTTTAAATATTTTGTCGCTTATATTCCGTTTTGCTTGTTTTCGGTTTTATTCAATAGAGTTGTAATAAAGATTGATGTACCACTAAGAATATATTTACATACATTCTAATGATTCTCAATATCATACACATAATTTCATGACCATAAAAAAAAGAATAAAAAAGAGGAGTGTTGTTGTTTAGAATTTAAAAAAAACATTTAATAAATCGCACTTGTAACATTAAATAATTCTGACTTTTGACCCTAGTATGAGAATGACTATTCTAATATATCAACTCGAAACTCGTATAGATTTCCATAATTCGAGTAGGCCTTGCAAAAGAACTTCAATTTTCAAACCCAAATTCCATCATTTACATCACTTAGAGAGGTTTTAAAGTTTTTGTCGCATATTTTCCGTTTTGCTTACTTTCGCTATTATTCAATATAGTTGTAATGAAGATATATGTGCCACTAAGAATATGTTTACATACATTCTAATTATTCTCAATATCATACAAATAATTTCATGATCCTGCAAGAAAATGAGAAAAAAAGAGGAGTGTTGCTGTTCAGAGTTTAAAAAAAACATTTAATAAATCACAGTTGTAACTTTAAACGGTTCTAACTTTTGACTCGAGTATGAGAATGACTATTGTAATATTACAACTCGAAACTCGTATCGATTACCATAATAAAGTAGGCCTTGCAAAAGAACTTCAATTTTGAAACCCAAATTCCATCATTTACATCACTTAGAGAGGGTTTAAAGTTTTTGTCGCTTATATTCCGTTTTGCTTGTTTTCTCTTTTATTCAATAGAGTTGTAATAAAGATTGATGTACCACTAAGAATATATTTACATACATTCTAATGATTCTCAATATCTTAAACATAATTTCACGAATATAAAAAAAAATAATAAAAAAGAGGAGTGTTGTTGTTCAGAACTTAAAAAAAAAAATTTAATAAATCGCAGTTGTAACTTTAAACGGTTCTAACTTCTAACTCGAGTATGAGAAAGACAATTCTAATAAAACAACTCGAAACTCGTATCGATTACCATAAAAAAGTAGACCTTGCAAAAGAACTTTAATTTTGAAACCCAAATTCCATCATTTACATCATTAGAGAGGGTTTAAAGTTTTTGTCGCTTATATTCCGTTTTCCTTGTTTTCTCTTTTATTCAATAAAGTTGTAATGAAAATTGATGTGCCACTAAGAATATGTTTACATACATTCTAATGATTCTCAATATCATACAAATAATTTCATGATGCTACAAGAAAATGAGAAAAAAAGAGGAGTGGTGTTGTTCAGAGTTTAAAAAAAAAATTTAATAAATCGCAGTTGTAACTTTAAACGGTTCTAACTTCTATCTCGAGTATGATAATGACTATTCTAATATAACAACTCGAAACTTGTATCGATTACCATAATTGGGGTAGGCCTTGCAAAAGAACTTCAATTTTCAAACCCAAATTCCATCATTTACATCACTCAGAGAGGGTTTAAAGTTTTTGTCGCATATTTTCCGTTTTGCTTGCTTTCGCTATTATTCAATATAGTTGTAATGAAGATTGATGTGCCACTAAGAATATGTTTACATACATTCTAATGATTCTCAATATCATACAAATTATTTCATGATCCTACAAGAAAATGAGAAAAAAAGAGGAGTGTTGTTTTTCAGAGTTTAAAAAAAACATTTAATAAATCGCAGTGTTAAGTTTAAATGGTTCTAACTTTTGACTCGAGTATGAGAATGAATATTCTAATATAACAACTCGAAACTCGTATCGATTACCATAATAAAGTAGGCATTGCCAAAGAACTTCAATTTTGAAACCCAAATTCCATCATTTACATCACTTAGAGATGGTTTAAATATTTTGTCGCTTATATTCCGTTTTGCTTGTTTTCGGTTTTATTCAATAGAGTTGTAATAAAGATTGATGTACCACTAAGAATATATTTACATACTTTCTAATGATTCTCAATATCATACACATAATTTCATGACCATAAAAAAAAGAATAAAAAAGAGGAGTGTTGTTGTTTAGAATTTAAAAAAAACATTTAATAAATCGCACTTGTAACATTAAATAATTCTGACTTTTGACCCTAGTATGAGAATGACTATTCTAATATATCAACTCGAAACTCGTATAGATTTCCATAATTCGAGTAGGCCTTGCAAAAGAACTTCAATTTTCAAACCCAAATTCCATCATTTACATCACTTAGAGAGGTTTTAAAGTTTTTGTCGCATATTTTCCGTTTTGCTTACTTTCGCTATTATTCAATATAGTTGTAATGAAGATATATGTGCCACTAAGAATATGTTTACATACATTCTAATTATTCTCAATATCATACAAATAATTTCATGATCCTGCAAGAAAATGAGAAAAAAAGAGGAGTGTTGCTGTTCAGAGTTTAAAAAAAACATTTAATAAATCACAGTTGTAACTTTAAACGGTTCTAACTTTTGACTCGAGTATGAGAATGACTATTGTAATATTACAACTCGAAACTCGTATCGATTACCATAATAAAGTAGGCCTTGCAAAAGAACTTCAATTTTGAAACCCAAATTCCATCATTTACATCACTTAGAGAGGGTTTAAAGTTTTTTTCGCTTATATTCCGTTTTGCTTGTTTTCTCTTTTATTCAATAGAGTTGTAATAAAGATTGATGTACCACTAAGAATATATTTACATACATTCTAATGATTCTCAATATCATAAACAAAATTTCACGAATATAAAAAAAAATAATAAAAAAGAGGAGTGTTGTTGTTCAGAACTTAAAAAAAAAATTTAATAAATCGCAGTTGTAACTTTAAACGGTTCTAACTTCTAACTCGAGTATGAGAATGACAATTCTAATAAAACAACTCGAAACTCGTATCGATTACCATAAAAAAGTAGACCTTGCAAAAGAACTTTAATTTTGAAACCCAAATTCCATCATTTACATCATTAGAGAGGGTTTAAAGTTTTTGTCGCTTATATTCCGTTTTCCTTGTTTTCTCTTTTATTCAATAAAGTTGTAATGAAAATTGATGTGCCACTAAGAATATGTTTACATACATTCTAATGATTCTCAATATCATACAAATAATTTCATGATGCTACAAGAAAATGAGAAAAAAAAGAGGAGTGGTGTTGTTCAGAGTTTAAAAAAAACATTTAATAAATCGCAGTTGTAACTTTAAATGGTTCTAACTTTTAACTCGAGTATGAGAATGACTATTCTAATATAACAACTCGAAACTCGTATCGATTACCATAATAAATTAGGCCTTGCAAAAGAACTTCAATTTTCAAACCCAAATTCCATCATTTACATCACTCAGAGAGGGTTTAAAGTTTTTGTCGCATATTTTCCGTTTTGCTTGCTTTCACTATTATTCAATATAGTTGTAATGAAGATTGATGTGCCACTAAGAATATGTTTACATACATGCTAATGATTCTCAATAACATACAAATAATTTCATGATCCTACAAGAAAATGAGAAAAAAAAGAGGAGTAGTGTTGTTCAGAGTTTAAAAAAAACATTTAATAAATCGCAGTTGTAACTTTAAACGGTTCTAACTTCTATCTCGAGTATGAGAATGACTATTCTAATATAACAACTCGAAACTTGTATCAATTACCATAATTGGAGTAGGCCTTGCAAAAGAACTTCAATTTTCAAACCCAAATTCCATCATTTACATCACTCAGAGAGGGTTTAAAGTTTTTGTCGCATATTTTCCGTTTTGTTTGCTTTCGCTATTATTCAATATAGTTGTAATGAAGATTGATGTGCCACTAAGAATATGTTTAGATACATTCTAATGATTCTCAATATCATAAAAATAATTTCATGATCCTACAAGAAAATGAGAAAAAAAAGAGGAGTGGTGTTGTTCAGAGTTTAAAAAAAACATTTAATAAATCGCAGTGTTAAGTTTAAATGGTTCTAACTTTTGACTCGAGTATGAGAATGAATATTCTAATATAACAACTCAAAACTCGTATCGATTACCAAAATAAAGTAGGCATTGCAAAAGAACTTCAATTTTGAAACCCAAATTCCATCATTTACATCACCTAGAGAGGGTTTACTGTTTTTTTGTCCCTTATTTTTCGTTTTGCTTGTTTTCCCTTTTATTCAATAGAGTTGTAATAAAGATTTATGTGCCAGTAAGAATATATTTTCATACATTCTAATGATTCTCAATATCATACAAATAATTTCAGACCATAAAAAAAAAGAATAAAAAAGAATAGTGTTGTTGTTCAGAGTTTAAAAAAAACATTTAATAAATCGCAGTTCTAACTTTAAATGGTTCTAACTTTTGACTCGAGTATGAGAATGACTATTCTAATATAACAACTCGAAACTCGTATCGATTACCATAATAAATTAGGCCTTGCAAAAGAACTTCAATTTTGAAACCCAAATTCCATCATTTACAACACTTAGAGAGGCTTTAAAGTTTTTGTCGCTTATATTCCGTTTTGCTTGTTTTCTCTTTTATTCAATAAAGTTGTAATAAAGATTGATGTGCGACTAAGAATATGTTGACATACATTCTAATGATTCTCAATATCATACAAATAATTTCATGATGCTACAAGAAAATGAGAAAAAAAAGAGGAGTGGTGTTGTTCAGAGTTTAAAAAAAACATTTAATAAATCGAAGTTGTAACTTTAAATGGTTCTAACTTTTGACTCGAGTATGAGAATTACTATTCTAATATAACAACTCGAAACTCGTATCGATTACCATAATAAATTAGGCCTTGCAAAAGAACTTCAATTTTCAAACCCAAATTCCATTATTTACATCACTTAGAGAGGCTTTAAAGCTTTTGTCCCTTATATTCCGTTTTACTTGTTTTCTCTTTTATTCAATAGAGTTGTAATAAAGATTGATGTGCCACTAAGAATATATTTACATACATTTTAATGATTCTCAATATCATACACATAATTTCATGACCATAAAAAAAAGAATAAAAAAGAGGAGTGTTGTTGTTCAGAATTTAAAAAAAAAACATTTAATAAATCGCAGTTGTAACTTTAAACAGTTCTAACTTCTAACTCGAGTATGAGAATGACAATTCTAATATAACAACTCGAAACTCGTATCGATTACCATAATAAAGTAGGCCTTGCAAAAGAACTTTAATTTTGAAACCCAAATTCCATCATTTACATCACTTAGAGAGGGTTTAAAGTTTTTGTCGCTTATATTCCGTTTTTCTTGTTTTCTCTTTTATTCAATAAATTTGTAATGAAGATTGATGTGCCACTAAGAATATGTTTACATACATTCTAATGATTCTCAATATCATACAAATAATTTCATGATGCTACAAGAAAATGAGAAAAAAAAAGAGGAGTGGTGTTGTTCAGAGTTTAAAAAAAACATTTAATAAATCGCAGTTGTAACTTTAAACGGTTCTAACTTCTATCTCGAGTATGATAATGACTATTCTAATATAAAAACTCGAAACTTGTATCGATTACCATAATTGGGGTTGGCCTTGCAAAAGAACTTCAATTTTCAAACCCAAATTCCATCATTTACATCACTCAGAGAGGGATTAAAGTTTTTGTCGCATATTTTCCGTTTTGCTTGCTTTCGCTATTATTCAATATAGTTGTAATGAAGATTGATGTGCCACTAAGAATATGTTTACATACATTCTAATGATTCTCAATATCATACAAATAATTTCATGATCCTACAAGAAAATGAGAAAAAAAAGAGGAGTGGTGTTGTTCAGAGTTTAAAAAAAACATTTAATAAATCGAAGTTGTAACTTTAAATGGTTCTAACTTTTGACTCGAGTATGAGAATTACTATTCTAATATAACAACTCGAAACTCGTATCGATTACCATAATAAATTAGGCCTTGCAAAAGAACTTCAATTTTCAAACCCAAATTCCATTATTTACATCACTTAGAGAGGCTTTAAAGCTTTTGTCCCTTATATTCCGTTTTACTTGTTTTCTCTTTTATTCAATAGAGTTGTAATAAAGGTTGATGTGCCACTAAGAATATATTTACATACATTTTAATGATTCTCAATATCATACACATAATTTCATGACCATAAAAAAAAGAATAAAAAAGAGGAGTGTTGTTGTTCAGAATTTAAAAAAAAAACATTTAATAAATCGCAGTTGTAACTTTAAACAGTTCTAACTTCTAACTCGAGTATGAGAATGACAATTCTAATATAACAACTCGAAACTTGTATCGATTACCATAATAAAGTAGGCCTTGCAAAAGAACTTTAATTTTGAAACCCAAATTCCATCATTTACATCACTTAGAGAGGGTTTAAAGTTTTTGTCGCTTATATTCCGTTTTTCTTGTTTTCTCTTTTATTCAATAAATTTGTAATGAAGATTGAAGTGCCACTAAGAATATGTTTACATACATTCTAATGATTCTCAATATCATACAAATAATTTCATGATGCTACAAGAAAATGAGAAAAAAAAGAGGAGTGGTGTTGTTCAGAGTTTAAAAAAAACATTTAATAAATCGCAGTTGTAACTTTAAACGGTTCTAACTTCTATCTCGAGTATGATAATGACTATTCTAATATAAAAACTCGAAACTTGTATCGATTACCATAATTGGGGTTGGCCTTGCAAAAGAACTTCAATTTTCAAACCCAAATTCCATCATTTACATCACTCAGAGAGGGATTAAAGTTTTTGTCGCATATTTTCCGTTTTGCTTGCTTTCGCTATTATTCAATATAGTTGTAATGAAGATTGATGTGCCACTAAGAATATGTTTACATACATTCTAATGATTCTCAATATCATACAAATAATTTCATGATCCTACAAGAAAATGAGAAAAAAAAGAGGAGTGTTGTTTTTCAGAGTTTAAAAAAAACATTTAATAAATCGCAGTGTTAAGTTTAAATGGTTCTAACTTTTGACTCGAGTATGAGAATGAATATTCTAATATAACAACTCGAAACTCGAATCGATTACCATAATAAAGTAGGCATTGCCAAAGAACTTCAATTTTGAAACCCAAATTCCATCATTTACATCACTTAGAGATGGTTTAAATATTTTGTCGCTTATATTCCGTTTTGCTTGTTTTCGGTTTTATTCAATAGAGTTGTAATAAAGATTGATGTACCACTAAGAATATATTTACATACATTCTAATGATTCTCAATATCATACACATAATTTCATGACCATAAAAAAAAGAATAAAAAAGAGGAGTGTTGTTGTTCAGAATTTAAAAAAAAAACATTTAATAAATCGCAGTTGTAACTTTAAACAGTTCTAACTTCTAACTCGAGTATGAGAATGACAATTCTAATATAACAACTCGAAACTCGTATCGATTACCATAATAAAGTAGGCCTTGCAAAAGAACTTTAATTTTGAAACCCAAATTCCATCATTTACATCACTTAGAGAGGGTTTAAAGTTTTTGTCGCTTATATTCCGTTTTTCTTGTTTTCTCTTTTATTCAATAAATTTGTAATGAAGATTGATGTGCCACTAAGAATATGTTTACATACATTCTAATGATTCTCAATATCATACAAATAATTTCATGATGCTACAAGAAAATGAGAAAAAAAAAGAGGAGTGGTGTTGTTCAGAGTTTAAAAAAAACATTTAATAAATCGCAGTTGTAACTTTAAACGGTTCTAACTTCTATCTCGAGTATGATAATGACTATTCTAATATAAAAACTCGAAACTTGTATCGATTACCATAATTGGGGTTGGCCTTGCAAAAGAACTTCAATTTTCAAACCCAAATTCCATCATTTACATCACTCAGAGAGGGATTAAAGTTTTTGTCGCATATTTTCCGTTTTGCTTGCTTTCGCTATTATTCAATATAGTTGTAATGAAGATTGATGTGCCACTAAGAATATGTTTACATACATTCTAATGATTCTCAATATCATACAAATAATTTCATGATCCTACAAGAAAATGAGAAAAAAAAGAGGAGTGGTGTTGTTCAGAGTTTAAAAAAAACATTTAATAAATCGAAGTTGTAACTTTAAATGGTTCTAACTTTTGACTCGAGTATGAGAATTACTATTCTAATATAACAACTCGAAACTCGTATCGATTACCATAATAAATTAGGCCTTGCAAAAGAACTTCAATTTTCAAACCCAAATTCCATTATTTACATCACTTAGAGAGGCTTTAAAGCTTTTGTCCCTTATATTCCGTTTTACTTGTTTTCTCTTTTATTCAATAGAGTTGTAATAAAGGTTGATGTGCCACTAAGAATATATTTACATACATTTTAATGATTCTCAATATCATACACATAATTTCATGACCATAAAAAAAAGAATAAAAAAGAGGAGTGTTGTTGTTCAGAATTTAAAAAAAAAACATTTAATAAATCGCAGTTGTAACTTTAAACAGTTCTAACTTCTAACTCGAGTATGAGAATGACAATTCTAATATAACAACTCGAAACTTGTATCGATTACCATAATAAAGTAGGCCTTGCAAAAGAACTTTAATTTTGAAACCCAAATTCCATCATTTACATCACTTAGAGAGGGTTTAAAGTTTTTGTCGCTTATATTCCGTTTTTCTTGTTTTCTCTTTTATTCAATAAATTTGTAATGAAGATTGAAGTGCCACTAAGAATATGTTTACATACATTCTAATGATTCTCAATATCATACAAATAATTTCATGATGCTACAAGAAAATGAGAAAAAAAAGAGGAGTGGTGTTGTTCAGAGTTTAAAAAAAACATTTAATAAATCGCAGTTGTAACTTTAAACGGTTCTAACTTCTATCTCGAGTATGATAATGACTATTCTAATATAAAAACTCGAAACTTGTATCGATTACCATAATTGGGGTTGGCCTTGCAAAAGAACTTCAATTTTCAAACCCAAATTCCATCATTTACATCACTCAGAGAGGGATTAAAGTTTTTGTCGCATATTTTCCGTTTTGCTTGCTTTCGCTATTATTCAATATAGTTGTAATGAAGATTGATGTGCCACTAAGAATATGTTTACATACATTCTAATGATTCTCAATATCATACAAATAATTTCATGATCCTACAAGAAAATGAGAAAAAAAAGAGGAGTGTTGTTTTTCAGAGTTTAAAAAAAACATTTAATAAATCGCAGTGTTAAGTTTAAATGGTTCTAACTTTTGACTCGAGTATGAGAATGAATATTCTAATATAACAACTCGAAACTCGAATCGATTACCATAATAAAGTAGGCATTGCCAAAGAACTTCAATTTTGAAACCCAAATTCCATCATTTACATCACTTAGAGATGGTTTAAATATTTTGTCGCTTATATTCCGTTTTGCTTGTTTTCGGTTTTATTCAATAGAGTTGTAATAAAGATTGATGTACCACTAAGAATATATTTACATACATTCTAATGATTCTCAATATCATACACATAATTTCATGACCATAAAAAAAAGAATAAAAAAGAGGAGTGTTGTTGTTTAGAATTTAAAAAAAACATTTAATAAATCGCACTTGTAACATTAAATAATTCTGACTTTTGACCCTAGTATGAGAATGACTATTCTAATATATCAACTCGAAACTCGTATAGATTTAAATAATTCGAGTAGGCCTTGCAAAAGAACTTCAATTTTCAAACCCAAATTCCATCATTTACATCACTTAGAGAGGGTTTAAAGTTTTTGTCGCATATTTTCCGTTTTGCTTACTTTCGCTATTATTCAATATAGTTGTAATGAAGATTGATGTGCCACTAAGAATATGTTTACATACATTCTAATTATTCTCAATATCATACAAATAATTTCATGATCCTGCAAGAAAATGAGAAAAAAAGAGGAGTGTTGCTGTTAAGAGTTTAAAAAAAACATTTAATAAATCACAGTTGTAACTTTAAACGGTTCTAACTTTTGACTCGAGTATGAGAATGACTATTGTAATATTACTACTCGAAACTCGTATCGATTACCATAATAAAGTAGGCCTTGCAAAAAAACTTCAATTTTGAAACCCAAATTCCATCATTTACATCACTTAGAGAGGGTTTAAAGTTTTTGTCGCTTATATTCCGTTTTGCTTGTTTTCTCTTTTATTCAATAGAGTTGTAATAAAGATTGATGTACCACTAAGAATATATTTACATACATTCTAATGATTCTCAATATCATAAACAAAATTTCACGAATATAAAAAAAAATAATAAAAAAGAGGAGTGTTGTTGTTCAGAACTTAAAAAAACAATTTAATAAATCGCAGTTGTAACTTTAAACGGTTCTAACTTCTAACTCGAGTATGGGAATGACAATTCTAATAAAACAACTCGAAACTCGTATCGATTACCATAAAAAGTAGACCTTGCAAAAGAACTTTAATTTTGAAACCCAAATTCCATCATTTACATCATTAGAGAGGGTTTAAAGTTTTTGTCGCTTATATTCCGTTTTCCTTGTTTTCTCTTTTATTTAATAAAGTTGTAATGAAAATTGATGTGCCATTAAGAATATGTTTACATACATTCTAATGATTCTCAATATCATACAAATAATTTCATGATGCTACAAGAAAATGAGAAAAAAAAGAGGAGTGGTGTTGTTCAGAGTTTAAAAAAAAACATTTAATAAATCACAGTTGTAACTTTAAATGGTTCTAACTTTTAACTCGAGTATGAGAATGACTATTCTAATATAACAACTCGAAACTCGTATCGATTACCATAATAAATTAGGCCTTGCAAAAGAACTTCAATTTTCAAACCCAAATTCCATCATTTACATCACTCAGAGAGGGTTTAAAGTTTTTGTCGCATATTTTCCGTTTTGCTTGCTTTCACTATTATTCAATATAGTTGTAATGAAGATTGATGTGCCACTAAGAATATGTTTACATACATTCTAATGATTCTCAATATCATACAAATAATTTCATGATCCTACAAGAAAATGAGAAAAAAAGAGGAGTGGTGTTGTTCAGAGTTTAAAAAAAACATTTAATAAATCGCAGTTGTAACTTTAAACGGTTCTAACTTCTATCTCGAGTATGAGAATGACTATTCTAATATAACAACTCGAAACTTGTATCGATTACCATAATTGGAGTAGGCCTTGCAAAAGAACTTCAATTTTCAAACCCAAATTCCATCATTTACATCACTCAGAGAGGGTTTAAAGTTTTTGTCGCATATTTTCCGTTTTGTTTGCTTTCGCTATTATTCAATATAGTTGTAATGAAGATTGATGTGCCACTAAGAATATGTTTAGATACATTCTAATGATTCTCAATATCATAAAAATAATTTCATGATCCTACAAGAAAATGAGAAAAAAAAGAGGAGTGGTGTTGTTTAGAGTTTAAAAAAAACATTTAATAAATCGCAGTGTTAAGTTTAAATGGTTCTAACTTTTGACTCGAGTATGAGAATGAATATTCTAATATAACAACTCAAAACTCGTATCGATTACCATAATAAAGTAGGCATTGCAAAATAACTTCAATTTTGAAACCCAAATTCCATCATTTACATCACCTAGAGAGGGTTTACTGTTTTTTTGTCCCTTATTTTTCGTTTTGCTTGTTTTCCCTTTTATTCAATAGAGTTGTAATAAAGATTTATGTGCCACTAAGAATATATTTACATACATTCTAATGATTCTCAATATCATACAAATAATTTCAGACCATAAAAAAAAAGAATAAAAAAGAATAGTGTTGTTATTCAGAGTTTAAAAAAAACATTTAATAAATCACACTTGTAACTTTAAATAATTCTGACTTTTGACCCGAGTATGAGAATGACTATTCTAATATATCAACTCGAAACTTGTATCGATTACCATAATTCGAGTAGGCCTTGCAAAATAACTTCAATTTTCAAACCAAAATTCCATCATTTACATCACTCAGAGGGTTTAAAGTTTTTGTCGCATATTTTCCGTTTTACTTGCTTTCGCTATTATTCAATATAGTTGTAATAAAGATTGATGTACCACTAAGAATATATTTACATACATTCTAATGATTCTCAATATCATACACATAATTTCTTGACCATAAAAAAAAAGAATAAAAAAGAGGAGTGTTGTTGTTCAGAATTTAAAAAAAACATTTAATAAATCCCAGTTGTAACTTTAAACGGTTCTAACATCTAACCCGAGTATGAGAATGACAATTCTAATAAAACAACTCGAAACTCGTATCGATTACCATAATAAAGTAGACCTTGCAAAAGAACTTTAATTTTGAAACCCAAATTCCATCATTTACATCATTAGAGAGGGTTTAAAGTTTTTGTCGCTTATATTCCGTTTTGCTTGTTTTCTCTTTTATTCAATAGAGTTGTAATAAATATTGATGTACCACTAAGAATATATTTACATACATTCTAATTATTCTCAATATCATAAACATAATTTCATGACCATAAAAAAAACAATAAAAAAGAGGAGTGTTGTTGTTCAGAATTAAAAATAAACATTTAATAAATCGCAGTTGTAACTTTAAACAGTTCTAACTTCTAACCCGAGTATGAGAATGACAATTCTAATAAAACAACTCGAAACTCGTATCGATTACCATAATAAAGTAGACCTTGCAAAAGAACTTTAATTTTGAAACCCAAATTCCATCATTTACATCATTAGAGAGGGTTTAAAGTTTTTGTCGCTTATATTCCGTTTTCCTTGTTTTCTCTTTTATTCAATAAAGTTGTAATGAATATTGATGTGCCACTAAGAATATGTTTACATACATTCTAATGATGCTCAATATCATACAAATAATTTCATGATCCTACAAGAAAATGAGAAAAAAAAAGAGGAGTGGTGTTGTTTAAAGTTAAAAAAAAACATTTAATAAATCGCAGTTGTAACTTTAAATGGTTCTAACTTTTGACTCGAGTATGAGAATGAATATTCTAATATAACAACTCGAAACTCGTATCGATTACCATAACAAAGTAGGCCTTGCAAAAGAACTTCAATTGGGAAACCCAAATTCCATCATTTATATCACTTAGAGAGGGTTTAAAGTTTTTGTCGCTTATATTTCGTTTTGCTTGTTTTCTCTTTTATTCAATAGAGTTGTAATAAAGATTGATGTACCACTAAGAATATATTTACATACATGCTAATGATTCTCAATATCATAAACATAATTTCATGACCATAAAAAAAAGAATAAAAAAGAGGAGTGTTGTTGTTCAGAATTTAAAAAACAACATTTAATAAATTGCAGTTGTAACTCTAAACGGTTCTAACTTCTAACTCGAGTATGAGAATGACAATTCTAATATAACAACTCGAAACTCGTATTGATTACCATAATTCGAGTAATCCTTGCAAAAGAACTTCAATTTTCAAACCCAAATTCCATCATTTACATCACTTAGAGAGGATTTGCTGTTTTTTTGTCCTTTATTTTTCGTTTTGCTTGTTTTCCCTTTTATTCAATAGAGTTGTAATAAAGATTGATGTGCTACTAAGAATATATTTACATACATTCTAATGATTCTCAATATCATAGAAATAATTTCAGACCATAAAAAAAAGAATAAAAAAGAATAGTGTTGTTGTTCAGAGTTTAAAAAAAACATTTAATAAATCGCACTTGTAACTTTAAATAATTCTGACTTTTGACCCGAGTATGAGAATGACTATTCTAATATATTAACTCGAAACTTGTATCCATTACCATAATTCGAGTAGGCCTTGCAAAAGAACTTCAATTTTCAAACCAAAATTCCATCATTTACATCACTCAGAGAGGGTTTAAAATTTTTGTCGCATATTTTCCGTTTTGCTTGCTTTCGCTATTATTCAATATAGTTGTAATGAAGATTGATGTGCCACTAAGAATATGTTTACATACATTCTAATGATTCTCAATATCATACAAATAATTTCATGATCCTACAAGAAAATGAGAAAAAAAAAGAGGAGTGGTGTTGTTCAGAGTTTAAAAAAAACATTTAAAAATCGCAGTGTTAAGTTTAAATGGTTCTAACTTTTGACTCGAGTATGAGAATGAATATTCTAATATAACAACTCGAAACTCGTATCGATTACCATAATAAAGTAGGCCTTGCAAAAGAACTTCAATTTTGAAACCCAAATTCCATCATTTACATCACTTAGTGATGGTTTAAACTTTTTGTCGCTTATATTCCGTTTTGCTTGTTTTCGGTTTTATTCAATAGAGTTGTAATAAAGATTGATGTACCACTAAGAATATATTTACATACATTCTAATGATTCTCAATATCATACACATAATTTCATGACCATAAAAAAAAGAATAAAAAAGATGAGTGTTGTTGTTCAGAATTAAAAAAAACATTTAATAAATCGCACTTGTAACTTTAAACGATTCTAACTTCTAACTCGAGTATGAGAATGAATATTCTAATATAACAACTCGAAACACGTATCGATTACCATAATTCGAGTAATCCTTGCAAAAGAACTTCAATTTGCAAACCCAAATTCCATCATTTACATCACATAGAGAGGGTTTACTGTTTTTTTGTCCCTTATTTTTCGTTTTGCTTGTTTTCCCTTTTATTCAATAGAGTTGTAATAAAGATTAATGTGCCACTAGGAATATATTTTCATACATTCTAATGATTCTCAATATCATACAAATAATTTCAGACCATAAAAAAAAAGAATAAAAAAGAATAGTGTTGTTGTTCAGAGTTTAAAAAAAACATTTAATAAATCGCAGTTGTAATTTTAAATGGTTCTAACTTTTGACTCGAGTATGAGAATGAATATTCTAATAGAACAACTCGAAACTGGTATCAATTACCATAATAAAGTAGGTCTTGCAAAAGAACATCAATTTTTAAACCCAAATTCCATCATTTACATCACTTAGAGAGGGTTTAAAGTTTTTGTCGCTTATATTCCGTTTTGCTTGTTTTCTCTTTTATTCAATAGAGTTTTAATAAAGATTGATGTACCACTAAGAATATATTTACATACATTCTAATGATTCTCAATATCTTCAACATAATTTCATGACCATAAAAAAAACAATAAAAAAGAGGAGTGTTGTTGTTCAGAATTTAAAAAAAACATTCAATAAATCGCAGTTGTAACTTTAAACAGTTCTAACTTCTAACTCGAGTATGAGAATGACTATTGTAATATTACAACTCGAAACTCGTATCGATTACCATCATAAAGTAGGCCTTGCAAAAAAACTTCAATTTTGAAACCCAAATTCCATCATTTACATCACTTAGTGATGGTTTAAACTTTTTGTCGCTTATATTCCGTTTTGCTTGTTTTCGGTTTTATTCAATAGAGTTGTAATAAAGATTGATGTACCACTAAGAATATATTTACATACATTCTAATGATTCTCAATATCATACACATAATTTCATGACCATAAAAAAAAGAATAAAAAAGATGAGTGTTGTTGTTCAGAATTAAAAAAAACATTTAATAAATCGCACTTGTAACTTTAAACGATTCTAACTTCTAACTCGAGTATGAGAATGAATATTCTAATATAACAACTCGAAACACGTATCGATTACCATAATTCGAGTAATCCTTGCAAAAGAACTTCAATTTGCAAACCCAAATTCCATCATTTACATCACATAGAGAGGGTTTACTGTTTTTTTGTCCCTTATTTTTCGTTTTGCTTGTTTTCCCTTTTATTCAATAGAGTTGTAATAAAGATTAATGTGCCACTAGGAATATATTTTCATACATTCTAATGATTCTCAATATCATACAAATAATTTCAGACCATAAAAAAAAAGAATAAAAAAGAATAGTGTTGTTGTTCAGAGTTTAAAAAAAACATTTAATAAATCGCAGTTGTAATTTTAAATGGTTCTAACTTTTGACTCGAGTATGAGAATGAATATTCTAATAGAACAACTCGAAACTGGTATCAATTACCATAATAAAGTAGGTCTTGCAAAAGAACATCAATTTTTAAACCCAAATTCCATCATTTACATCACTTAGAGAGGGTTTAAAGTTTTTGTCGCTTATATTCCGTTTTGCTTGTTTTCTCTTTTATTCAATAGAGTTGTAATAAAGATTGATGTACCACTAAGAATATATTTACATACATTCTAATGATTCTCAATATCTTCAACATAATTTCATGACCATAAAAAAAACAATAAAAAAGAGGAGTGTTGTTGTTCAGAATTTAAAAAAAACATTCAATAAATCGCAGTTGTAACTTTAAACAGTTCTAACTTCTAACTCGAGTATGAGAATGACTATTGTAATATTACAACTCGAAACTCGTATCGATTACCATCATAAAGTAGGCCTTGCAAAAAAACTTCAATTTTGAAACCCAAATTCCATCATTTACATCACTTAGAGAGGGTTTAAAGTTTTTGTCGCTTATATTCCGTTTTGCTTGTTTTCTCTTTTATTCAATAGAGTTGTAATAAAGATTGATGTACCACTAAGAATATATTTACATACATTCTAATGATTCTCAATATCATAAACAAAATTTCACGAATATAAAAAAAAAAATAATAAAAAAGAGGAGTGTTGTTGTTCAGAACTTAAAAAAAAAATTTAATAAATCGCAGTTGTAACTTTAAACGGTTCTAACTTCTAACTCGAGTATGAGAATGACAATTCTAATAAAACAACTCGAAACTCATATCGATTACCATAAAAAGTAGACCTTGCAAAAGAACTTTAATTTTGAAACCCAAATTCCATCATTTACATCATTAGAGAGGGTTTAAAGTTTTTGTCGCTTATATTCCGTTTTCCTTGTTTTCTCTTTTATTCAATAAAGTTGTAATGAAAATTGATGTGCCATTAAGAATATGTTTACATACATTCTAATGATTCTCAATATCATACAAATAATTTCATGATGCTACAAGAAAATGAGAAAAAAAAGAGGAGTGGTGTTGTTCAGAGTTTAAAAAAAACATTTAATAAATCGCAGTTGTAACTTTAAACGGTTCTAACTTCTATCTCGAGTATGAGAATGACTATTCTAATATAACAACTCGAAACTTGTATCGATTACCATAATTGGAGTAGGCCTTGCAAAAGAACTTCAATTTTCAAACCCAAATTCCATCATTTACATCACTCAGAGAGGGTTTAAAGTTTTTCTCGCATATTTTCCGTTTTGCTTGCTTTCGCTATTATTCAATATAGTTGTAATGAAGATTGATGTGCCACTAAGAATATGTTTACATACATTCTAATGATTCTCAATATCATACAAATAATTTCATGATCCTACAAGAAAATGAGAAAAAAAAGAGGAGTGGTGTTGTTCAGAGTTTAAAAAAAACATTTAATAAATCGCAGTGTTAAGTTTAAATGGTTCTAACTTTTGACTCGAGTATGAGAATGAATATTCTAATATAACAACTCGAAACTCATATCGCTTACCATAATAAAGTAGGCCTTGCAAAAGAACTTCAATTTTGAAACCCAAATTCCATCATTTACATCACTTAGAGATGGTTTAAATTTTTTGTCGCTTATATTCCGTTTTGCTTGTTTTCGGTTTTATTCAATAGAGTTGTAATAAAGATTGATGTACCACTAAGAATATATTTACATACATTCTAATGATTCTCAATATCATACACATAATTTCATGACCATAAAAAAAAAGAATAAAAAAGATGAGTCTTGTTGTTCAGAATTAAAAAAAAAACATTTAATAAATCGCAATTGTAACTTTAAACGATTCTAACTTCTAACTCGAGTATGAGAATGAATATTCTAATATAACAACTTCAAACATGTATCGATTACCATAATTCGAGTAATCCTTGCAAAAGAACTTCAATTTGCAAACCCAAATTCCATCATTTACATCACTTAGAGAGGGTTTACTGTTTTTTTGTCCCTTATTTTTCCTTTTGCTTGATTTCCCTTTTATTCAATAGAGTTGTAATAAAGATTGATGTGCCACTTAGAATATATTTACATACATTCTAATGATTCTCAATATCATACAAATAATTTCAGACCATAAAAAAAAAGAATAAAAAAGAATAGTGTTGTTGTTCAAAGTTTAAAAAAAACATTTAATAAATCGCAGTTGTAACTTTAAATGGTTCTAACTTTTGACTCGAGTATGAGAATGAATATTCTAATATAACAACTCGAAACTGGTATCGATTACCATAATAAAGTAGGCCTTGCAAAAGAACTTCAATTTTGAAACCCAAATTCCATCATTTACATCACTTAGAGAGGGTTTAAAATTTTTGTCGCTTATATTCCGTTTTGCTTGTTTTCTCTTTTATTCAATAGAGTTGTAATAAATATTGATGTACCACTAAGAATATATTTACATACATTCTAATGATTCTCAATATCATAAACATAATTTCATGACCATAAAAAAAACAATAAAAAAGAGGAGTGTTGTTGTTCAGAATTTAAAAAAAACATTTAATAAATCGCAGTTGTAACTTTAAACGGTTCTAACTTCTAACCCGAGTATGAGAATGAAAATTCTAATAAAACAACTCGAAACTCGTATCGATTACCATAATAAAGTAGACCTTGCAAAAGAACTTTTATTTTGAAACCCAAATTCCATCATTTACATCATTAGAGAGGGTTTAAAGTTTTTGTCGCTTATATTCCGTTTTCCTTGTTTTCTCTTTTATTCAATAAAGTTGTAATGAATATTGATGTGCCACTAAGAATATGTTTACATACATTCTAATGATTCTCAATATCATACAAATAATTTCATGATCCTACAAGAAAATGAGAAAAAAAAGAGGAGTGGTGTTGTTTAGAGTTAAAAAAAAACATATAATAAATCGCAGTTGTAACTTTAAATGGTTCTAACTTTTGACTCGAGTATGAGAATGAAATTCTAATATAACAACTCAAAACTCGTATCGATTACCATAACAAAGTAGGCCTTGCAAAAGAACTTCAATTTTGAAACCCAAATTCCATCATTTACATCACTTAGAGAGGGTTTAAAGTTTTTGTCGCTTATATTCCGTTTTGCTTGTTTTCTCTTTTATTCAAAAGAGTTGTAATAAAGATTGATGTACCACTAAGAATATATTTACATACATTCTAATGATTCTCAATATCATAAACATAATTTCATGACCATAAAAAAAACAATAAAAAAGAGGAGTGTTGTTGTTCAGAATTTAAAAAAAACATTTAATAAATCGCAGTTGTAACTTTAAACGGTTCTAACTTCTAACTCGAGTATGAGAATGACAATTCTAATAAAACAACTCGAAACTCGTATCGATTACCATAATAAAGTAGACCTTGCAAAAGAACTTTAATTTTGAAACCCAAATTCCATCATTTACATCATTAGAGAGGGTTTAAAGTTTTTGTCGCTTATATTCCGTTTTGCTTGTTTTCTCTTTTATTCAATAAAGTTGTAATGAAGATTGATGTGCCACTAAGAATATGTTTACATACATTCTAATGATTCTCAATATCATACAAATAATTTCATGATGCTACAAGAAAATGAGAAAAAAAAGAGGAGTGGTGTTGTTCAGAGTTAAAAAAAAACATTTAATAAATCGCAGTTCTAACTTTAAATGGTTCTAACTTTTGACTCGAGTATGAGAATGACTATTCTAATATAACAACTCGAAACTCGTTTCAATTACCATAATAAATTAGGCCTTGCAAAAGAACTTCAATTTTGAAACCCAAATTCCATTATTTACATCACTTAGAGAGGCTTTAAAGTTTTTGTCGCTTATATTCCGTTTTCCTTGTTTTCTCTTTTATTCAATAGAGTTGTAATAAAGATTGATATGCCACTAAGAATATATTTACATACATTTTAATGATTCTCAATATCATACACATAATTTCATGACCATAAAAAAAAGAATAAAAAATAGGAGTGTCGTTTTTCAGAATTAAAAAAAAAACATTTAATAAATCGCAGTTGTAACTTTAAACGGTTCTAACTTCTAACTCGAGTATGAGAATGAAAATTCTAATATAAAAACTCGAAACTCGTATCGATTACTATAATAAAGTAGGTCTTGCAAAAGAATTTTAATTTTGAAACCCAAATTCCATCATTTACATCACTTAGAGGGTTTAAAGTTTTTGTCGCTTATTTTCCGTCTTGCTTGCTTTCGCTATTGTTCAATATTGTTGTAATGAAGATTGATGTGCCACTAAGAATATGTTTACATACATTCTAATGATTCTCAATATCATACAAATAAGTTCATGATCCTACAAGAAAATGAGAAAAAAAAAGAGGAGTGGTGTTGTTCAGAGTTCAAAAAAAAACATTTAATAAATCGCAGTTTTAAGTTTAAATGGTTCTAACTTTTGACTCGAGTATGAGAATGAATATTCTAATATAACAACTCGAAACTCGTATCGATTACCATAATTAAGTAGGCCTTGCAAAAGAACTTCAATTTTGAAACCCAAATTCCATCATTTACATCACTTAGAGATGGTTTAAATTTTTTGTCGCTTATATTCCGTTTTGCTTGTTTTCGGTTTTATTCAATAGAGTTGTAATAAAGATTGATGTACCACTAAGAATATATTTACATACATTCTAATGATTCTCAATATCATACACATAATTTCATGACCATAAAAAAAAAGAATAAAAAAGATGAGTCTTGTTGTTCAGAATTAAAAAAAAATATTTAATAAATCGCAATTGTAACTTTAAACGATTCTAACTTCTAACTCGAGTATGAGAATGAATATTCTAATATAACAACTTGAAACATGTATCGATTACCATAATTCGAGTAATCCTTGCAAAAGAACTTCAATTTGCAAACCCAAATTCCATCATTTACATCACTTAGAGAGGGTTTACTGTTTTTTTGTCCCTTATTTTTCCTTTTGCTTGATTTCCCTTTTATTCAATAGAGTTGTAATAAAGATTGATGTGCCACTTAGAATATATTTACATACATTCTAATGATTCTCAATATCATACAAATAATTTCAGACCATAAAAAAAAAGAATAAAAAAGAATAGTGTTGTTGTTCAAAGTTTAAAAAAAACATTTAATAAATCGCAGTTGTAACTTTAAATGGTTCTAACTTTTGACTCGAGTATGAGAATGAATATTCTAATATAACAACTCGAAACTGGTATCGATTACCATAATAAAGTAGGCCTTGCAAAAGAACTTCAATTTTGAAACCCAAATTCCATCATTTACATCACTTAGAGAGGGTTTAAAATTTTTGTCGCTTATATTCCGTTTTGCTTGTTTTCTCTTTTATTCAATAGAGTTGTAATAAATATTGATGTACCACTAAGAATATATTTACATACATTCTAATGATTCTCAATATCATAAACATAATTTCATGACCATAAAAAAAACAATAAAAAAGAGGAGTGTTGTTGTTCAGAATTTAAAAAAAACATTTAATAAATCGCAGTTGTAACTTTAAACGGTTCTAACTTCTAACCCGAGTATGAGAATGAAAATTCTAATAAAACAACTCGAAACTCGTATCGATTACCATAATAAAGTAGACCTTGCAAAAGAACTTTTATTTTGAAACCCAAATTCCATCATTTACATCATTAGAGAGGGTTTAAAGTTTTTGTCGCTTATATTCCGTTTTCCTTGTTTTCTCTTTTATTCAATAAAGTTGTAATGAATATTGATGTGCCACTAAGAATATGTTTACATACATTCTAATGATTCTCAATATCATACAAATAATTTCATGATCCTACAAGAAAATGAGAAAAAAAAGAGGAGTGGTGTTGTTTAGAGTTAAAAAAAAACATTTAATAAATCGCAGTTGTAACTTTAAATGGTTCTAACTTTTGACTCGAGTATGAGAATGAATATTCTAATATAACAACTCGAAACTCGTATCGATTACCATAACAAAGTAGGCCTTGCAAAAGAACTTCAATTTTGAAACCCAAATTCCATCATTTACATCACTTAGAGAGGGTTTAAAGTTTTTGTCGCTTATATTCCGTTTTGCTTGTTTTCTCTTTTATTCAATAGAGTTGTAATAAAGATTGATGTACCACTAAGAATATATTTACATACATTCTAATGATTCTCAATATCATAAACATAATTTCATGACCATAAAAAAAACAATAAAAAAGAGGAGTGTTGTTATTCAGAATTTAAAAAAAACATTTAATAAATCGCAGTTGTAACTTTAAACGGTTCTAACTTCTAACTCGAGTATGAGAATGACAATTCTAATAAAACAACTCGAAACTCGTATCGATTACCATAATAAAGTAGACCTTGCAAAAGAACTTTAATTTTGAAACCCAAATTCCATCATTTACATCATTAGAGAGGGTTTAAAGTTTTTGTCGCTTATATTCCGTTTTGCTTGTTTTCTCTTTTATTCAATAAAGTTGTAATGAAGATTGATGTGCCACTAAGAATATGTTTACATACATTCTAATGATTCTCAATATCATACAAATAATTTCATGATGCTACAAGAAAATGAGAAAAAAAAGAGGAGTGGTGTTGTTCAGAGTTTAAAAAAAACATTTAATAAATCGCAGTTCTAACTTTAAATGGTTCTAACTTTTGACTCGAGTATGAGAATGAATATTCTAATATAACAACTCGAAACTCGTATCGATTACCATAATTAAGTAGGCCTTGCAAAAGAACTTCAATTTTGAAACCCAAATTCCATCATTTACATCACTTAGTGATGGTTTAAATTTTTTGTCGCTTATATTCCGTTTTGCTTGTTTTCGGTTTTATTCAATAGAGTTGTAATAAAGATTGATGTACCACTAAGAATATATTTACATACATTCTAATGATTCTCAATATCATACACATAATTTCATGACCATAAAAAAAAGAATAAAAAAGATGAGTGTTGTTGTTCAGAATTAAAAAAAAAAACATTTAATAAATCGCACTTGTAACTTTAAACGATTCTAACTTCTAACTCGAGTATGAGAATGAATATTCTAATATAACAACTTGAAACATGTATCGATTACCATAATTCGAGTAATCCTTGCAAAAGAACTTCAATTTGCAAACCCAAATTCCATCATTTACATCACTTAGAGAGGGTTTACTGTTTTTTTGTCCCTTATTTTTCCTTTTGCTTGTTTTCCCTTTTATTCAATAGAGTTGTAATAAAGATTGATGTGCCACTTAGAATATATTTACATACATTCTAATGATTCTCAATATCATACAAATAATTTCAGACCATAAAAAAAAAGAATAAAAAAGAATAGTGTTGTTGTTCAAAGTTTAAAAAAAACATTTAATAAATCGCAGTTGTAACTTTAAATGGTTCTAACTTTTGACTCGAGTATGAGAATGAATATTCTAATATAACAACTCGAAACTGGTATCGATTACCATAATAAAGTAGGCCTTGCAAAAGAACTTCAATTTTGAAACCCAAATTCCATCATTTACATCACTTAGAGAGGGTTTAACATTTTTGTCGCTTATATTCCGTTTTGCTTGTTTTCTCTTTTATTCAATAGAGTTGTAATAAATATTGATGTACCACTAAGAATATATTTACATACATTCTAATGATTCTCAATATCATAAACATAATTTCATGACCATAAAAAAAACAATAAAAAAGAGGAGTGTTGTTGTTCAGAATTTAAAAAAAACATTTAATAAATCGCAGTTGTAACTTTAAACGGTTCTAACTTCTAACCCGAGTATGAGAATGAAAATTCTAATAAAACAACTCGAAACTCGTATCGATTACCATAATAAAGTAGACCTTGCAAAAGAACTTTTATTTTGAAACCCAAATTCCATCATTTACATCATTAGAGAGGGTTTAAAGTTTTTGTCGCTTATATTCCGTTTTCCTTGTTTTCTCTTTTATTCAATAAAGTTGTAATGAATATTGATGTGCCACTAAGAATATGTTTACATACATTCTAATGATTCTCAATATCATACAAATAATTTCATGATCCTACAAGAAAATGAGAAAAAAAAGAGGAGTGGTGTTGTTTAGAGTTAAAAAAAAACATTTAATAAATCGCAGTTGTAACTTTAAATGGTTCTAACTTTTGACTCGAGTATGAGAATGAATATTCTAATATAACAACTCGAAACTCGTATCGATTACCATAACAAAGTAGGCCTTGCAAAAGAACTTCAATTTTGAAACCCAAATTCCATCATTTACATCACTTAGAGAAGGTTTAAAGTTTTTGTCGCTTATATTCCGTTTTGCTTGTTTTCTCTTTTATTCAATAGAGTTGTAATAAAGATTGATGTACCACTAAGAATATATTTACATACATTCTAATGATTCTCAATATCATAAACATAATTTCATGACCATAAAAAAGACAATAAAAAAGAGGAGTGTTGTTATTCAGAATTTAAAAAAAACATTTAATAAATCGCAGTTGTAACTTTAAACGGTTCTAACTTCTAACTCGAGTATGAGAATGACAATTCTAATAAAACAACTCGAAACTCGTATCGATTACCATAATAAAGTAGACCTTGCAAAAGAACTTTAATTTTGAAACCCAAATTCCATCATTTACATCATTAGAGAGGGTTTAAAGTTTTTGTCGCTTATATTCCGTTTTGCTTGTTTTCTCTTTTATTCAATAAAGTTGTAATGAAGATTGATGTGCCACTAAGAATATGTTTACATACATTCTAATGATTCTCAATATCATACAAATAATTTCATGATGCTACAAGAAAATGAGAAAAAAAAGAGGAGTGGTGTTGTTCAGAGTTTAAAAAAAACATTTAATAAATCGCAGTTCTAACTTTAAATGGTTCTAACTTTTGACTCGAGTATGAGAATGACTATTCTAATATAACAACTCGAAACTCGTATCAATTACCATAATAAATTAGGCCTTGCAAAAGAACTTCAATTATGAAACCCAAATTCCATTATTTACATCACTTAGAGAGGCTTTAAAGTTTTTGTCGCTTATATTCCGTTTTCCTTGTTTTCTCTTTTATTCAATAGAGTTGTAATAAAGATTGATGTGCCACTAAGAATATATTTACATACATTTTAATGATTCTCAATATCATACACATAATTTCATGACCATAAAAAAAAGAATAAAAAAGAGGAGTGTCGTTTTTCAGAATTAAAAAAAAAAACATTTAATAAATCGCAGTTGTAACTTTAAACGATTCTAACTTCTAACTCGAGTATGAGAATGAAAATTCTAATATAAAAACTCGAAACTCGTATCGATTACTATAATAAAGTAGGTCTTGCAAAAGAATTTTAATTTTGAAACCCAAATTCCATCATTTACATCACTTAGAGAGGGTTTAAAGTTTTTGTCGCTTATTTTCCGTCTTGCTTGCTTTCGCTATTGTTCAATATAGTTGTAATGAAGATTGATGTGCCACTAAGAATATGTTTACATACATTCTAATGATTCTAAATATCATACAAATAAGTTCATGTTCCTACAAGAAAATGAGAAAAAAAAAGAGGAGTGGTGTTGTTCAGAGTTTAAAAAAAAAACATTTAATAAATCGCAGTGTTAAGTTTAAATGGTTCTAACTTTTGACTCGAGTATGAGAATGAATATTCTAATATAACAACTCGAAACTCGTATCGATTACCATAATAAAGTAGGCCTTGCAAAAGAACTTCAATTTTGAAACCCAAATTCCATCATTTACATCACTTAGTGATGGTTTAAATATTTTGTCGCTTATATTCCTTTTTGCTTGTTTTCGGTTTTATTCAATAGAGTTGTAATAAAGATTGATGTACCACTAAGAATATATTTACATACATTCTAATGATTCTCAATATCATACACATAATTTCATGACCATAAAAAAAAGAATAAAAAAGATGAGTGTTGTTGTTCAGAATTAAAAAAAAACATTTAATAAATCGTACTTGTAACTTTAAACGATTCTAACTTCTAACTCGAGTATGAGAATGAATATTCTAATATAACAACTCGAAACACGTATCGATTACCATAATTGGAGTAATACTTGCAAAAGAACTTCAATTTGCAAACCCAAATTCCATCATTTACATCACATATAGAGGGTTTACTGTTTTTTTGTCCCTTATTTTTGGTTTTGCTTGTTTTCCCTTTTATTCAATAGAGTTGTAATAAAGATTAATGTGCCACTAAGAATATATTTTCATACATTCTAATGATTCTCAATATCATACAAATAATTTCAGACCATAAAAAAAAGAATAAAAAAGAATAGTGTTGTTGTTCAGAGTTTAAAAAAAAACATTTAATAAATCGCAGTTGTAACTTTAAATGGTTCTAACTTTTGACTCGACTATGAGAATGAATATTCTAATATAACAACTCGAAACTCGTATCGATTACCATAACAAAGTAGGCCTTGCAAAAGAACTTCAATTTTGAAACCGAAATTCCATCATTTACATCACTTAGAGAGGGTTTAAAGTTTTTGTCGCTTATATTCCGTTTTGCTTGTTTTCTCTTTTATTCAATAGAGTTGTAATAAAGATTGATGTACCACTAAGAATATATTTACATACATTCTAATGATTCTCAATATCATAAACATAATTTCATGACCATAAAAAAAACAATAAAAAAGAGGAGTGTTGTTATTCAGAATTTAAAAAAAACATTTAATAAATCGCAGTTGTAACTTTAAACGGTTCTAACTTCTAACTCGAGTATGAGAATGACAATTCTAATAAAACAACTCGAAACTCGTATCGATTACCATAATAAAGTAGACCTTGCAAAAGAACTTTAATTTTGAAACCCAAATTCCATCATTTACATCATTAGAGAGGGTTTAAAGTTTTTGTCGCTTATATTCCGTTTTGCTTGTTTTCTCTTTTATTCAATAAAGTTGTAATGAAGATTGATGTGCCACTAAGAATATGTTTACATACATTCTAATGATTCTCAATATCATACAAATAATTTCATGATGCTACAAGAAAATGAGAAAAAAAAGAGGAGTGGTGTTGTTCAGAGTTTAAAAAAAACATTTAATAAATCGCAGTTCTAACTTTAAATGGTTCTAACTTTTGACTCGAGTATGAGAATGACTATTCTAATATAACAACTCGAAACTCGTATCAATTACCATAATAAATTAGGCCTTGCAAAAGAACTTCAATTATGAAACCCAAATTCCATTATTTACATCACTTAGAGAGGCTTTAAAGTTTTTGTCGCTTATATTCCGTTTTCCTTGTTTTCTCTTTTATTCAATAGAGTTGTAATAAAGATTGATGTGCCACTAAGAATATATTTACATACATTTTAATGATTCTCAATATCATACACATAATTTCATGACCATAAAAAAAAGAATAAAAAAGAGGAGTGTCGTTTTTCAGAATTAAAAAAAAAACATTTAATAAATCGCAGTTGTAACTTTAAACGGTTCTAACTTCTAACTCGAGTATGAGAATGAAAATTCTAATATAAAAACTCGAAACTCGTATCGATTACTATAATAAAGTAGGTCTTGCAAAAGAATTTTAATTTTGAAACCCAAATTCCATCATTTACATCACTTAGAGAGGGTTTAAAGTTTTTGTCGCTTATTTTCCGTCTTGCTTGCTTTCGCTATTGTTCAATATAGTTGTAATGAAGATTGATGTGCCACTAAGAATATGTTTACATACATTCTAATGATTCTAAATATCATACAAATAAGTTCATGTTCCTACAAGAAAATGAGAAAAAAAAAGAGGAGTGGTGTTGTTCAGAGTTCAAAAAAAAAACATTTAATAAATCGCAGTGTTAAGTTTAAATGGTTCTAACTTTTGACTCGAGTATGAGAATGAATATTCTAATATAACAACTCGAAACTCGTATCGATTACCATAATAAAGTAGGCCTTGCAAAAGAACTTCAATTTTGAAACCCAAATTCCATCATTTACATCACTTAGTGATGGTTTAAATATTTTGTCGCTTATATTCCTTTTTGCTTGTTTTCGGTTTTATTCAATAGAGTTGTAATAAAGATTGATGTACAACTAAGAATATATTTACATACATTCTAATGATTCTCAATATCATACACATAATTTCATGACCATAAAAAAAAGAATAAAAAAGATGAGTGTTGTTGTTCAGAATTAAAAAAAAACATTTAATAAATCGCACTTGTAACTTTAAACGATTCTAACTTCTAACTCGAGTATGAGAATGAATATTCTAATATAACAACTCGAAACACGTATCGATTACCATAATTGGAGTAATACTTGCAAAAGAACTTCAATTTGCAAACCCAAATTCCATCATTTACATCACATATAGAGGGTTTACTGTTTTTTTGTCCCTTATTTTTGGTTTTGCTTGTTTTCCCTTTTATTCAATAGAGTTGTAATAAAGATTAATGTGCCACTAAGAATATATTTTCATACATTCTAATGATTCTCAATATCATACAAATAATTTCAGACCATAAAAAAAAGAATAAAAAAGAATAGTGTTGTTGTTCAGAGTTTAAAAAAAAACATTTAATAAATCGCAGTTGTAACTTTAAATGGTTCTAACTTTTGACTCGACTATGAGAATGAATATTCTAATATAACAACTCGAAACTCGTATCGATTACCATAACAAAGTAGGCCTTGCAAAAGAACTTCAATTTTGAAACCCAAATTCCATCATTTACATCACTTAGAGAGGGTTTAAAGTTTTTGTCGCTTATATTCCGTTTTGCTTGTTTTCTCTTTTATTCAATAGAGTTGTAATAAAGATTGATGTACCACTAAGAATATATTTACATACATTCTAATGATTCTCAATATCATAAACATAATTTCATGACCATAAAAAAAACAATAAAAAAGAGGAGTGTTGTTATTCAGAATTTAAAAAAAACATTTAATAAATCGCAGTTGTAACTTTAAACGGTTCTAACTTCTAACTCGAGTATGAGAATGACAATTCTAATAAAACAACTCGAAACTCGTATCGATTACCATAATAAAGTAGACCTTGCAAAAGAACTTTAATTTTGAAACCCAAATTCCATCATTTACATCATTAGAGAGGGTTTAAAGTTTTTGTCGCTTATATTCCGTTTTGCTTGTTTTCTCTTTTATTCAATAAAGTTGTAATGAAGATTGATGTGCCACTAAGAATATGTTTACATACATTCTAATGATTCTCAATATCATACAAATAATTTCATGATGCTACAAGAAAATGAGAAAAAAAAGAGGAGTGGTGTTGTTCAGAGTTTAAAAAAAACATTTAATAAATCGCAGTTCTAACTTTAAATGGTTCTAACTTTTGACTCGAGTATGAGAATGACTATTCTAATATAACAACTCGAAACTCGTATCAATTACCATAATAAATTAGGCCTTGCAAAAGAACTTCAATTTTGAAACCCAAATTCCATTATTTACATCACTTAGAGAGGCTTTAAAGTTTTTGTCGCTTATATTCCGTTTTCCTTGTTTTCTCTTTTATTCAATAGAGTTGTAATAAAGATTGATGTGCCACTAAGAATATATTTACATACATTTTAATGATTCTCAATATCATACACATAATTTCATGACCATAAAAAAAAGAATAAAAAAGAGGAGTGTCGTTTTTCAGAATTAAAAAAAAAAACATTTAATAAATCGCAGTTGTAACTTTAAACGGTTCTAACTTCTAACTCGAGTATGAGAATGAAAATTCTAATATAAAAACTCGAAACTCGTATCGATTACTATAATAAAGTAGGTCTTGCAAAAGAATTTTAATTTTGAAACCCAAATTCCATCATTTACATCACTTAGAGAGGGTTTAAAGTTTTTGTCGCTTATTTTCCGTCTTGCTTGCTTTCGCTATTGTTCAATATAGTTGTAATGAAGATTGATGTGCCACTAAGAATATGTTTACATACATTCTAATGATTCTAAATATCATACAAATAAGTTCATGTTCCTACAAGAAAATGAGAAAAAAAAAGAGGAGTGGTGTTGTTCAGAGTTCAAAAAAAAAACATTTAATAAATCGCAGTGTTAAGTTTAAATGGTTCTAACTTTTGACTCGAGTATGAGAATGAATATTCTAATATAACAACTCGAAACTCGTATCGATTACCATAATAAAGTAGGCCTTGCAAAAGAACTTCAATTTTGAAACCCAAATTCCATCATTTACATCACTTAGTGATGGTTTAAATATTTTGTCGCTTATATTCCTTTTTGCTTGTTTTCGGTTTTATTCAATAGAGTTGTAATAAAGATTGATGTACCACTAAGAATATATTTACATACATTCTAATGATTCTCAATATCATACACATAATTTCATGACCATAAAAAAAAGAATAAAAAAGATGAGTGTTGTTGTTCAGAATTAAAAAAAAACATTTAATAAATCGCACTTGTAACTTTAAACGATTCTAACTTCTAACTCGAGTATGAGAATGAATATTCTAATATAACAACTCGAAACACGTATCGATTACCATAATTGGAGTAATACTTGCAAAAGAACTTCAATTTGCAAACCCAAATTCCATCATTTACATCACATATAGAGGGTTTACTGTTTTTTTGTCCCTTATTTTTGGTTTTGCTTGTTTTCCCTTTTATTCAATAGAGTTGTAATAAAGATTAATGTGCCACTAAGAATATATTTTCATACATTCTAATGATTCTCAATATCATACAAATAATTTCAGACCATAAAAAAAAGAATAAAAAAGAATAGTGTTGTTGTTCAGAGTTTAAAAAAAAACATTTAATAAATCGCAGTTGTAACTTTAAATGGTTCTAACTTTTGACTCGACTATGAGAATGAATATTCTAATATAACAACTCGAAACTGGTATCGATTACCATAATAAAGTAGGGCTTGCAAAAGGACTTCAATTTTGAAACCCAAATTCCATAATTTACATCACTTAGAGAAGGTTTAAAGTTTTTGTCGCTTATATTCCGTTTTGCTTGTTTTCTCTTTTATTCAATAGAGTTGTAATAAAGATTGATGTACCACTAAGAATATATTTACATACATTCTAATGATTCTCAATATCATAAACATAATTTCATGACCATAAAAAAAACAATAAAAAAGAGGAGTGTTGTTGTTCAGAATTTAAAAAAAACATTTAATAAATCGCAGTTGTAACTTTAAACGGTTCTAACTTCTAACTCGAGTATGATAATGACAATTCTAATAAAACAACTCGAAACTCGTATCGATTACCATAATAAAGTAGACCTTGCAAAAGAACTTTAATTTTGAAACCCAAATTCCATCATTTACATCATTAGAGAGGGTTTAAAGTTTTTGTCCCTTATATTCCGTTTTGCTTGTTTTCTCTTTTATTCAATAGAGTTGTAATAAAGATTGATGTACCACTAAGAATATGTTTACATACAGTCTAATGATTCTCAATATCATACAAATAATTTCATGATGCTACAAGAAAATGAGAAAAAAAAGAGGAGTGGTGTTGTTCAGAGTTTAAAAAAACATTTAATAAATCGCAGTTCTAACTTTAAATAGTTCTAACTTTTGACTCGAGTATGAGAATGACTATTCTAATATAACAACTCGAAACTCGTATCAATTACCATAATAAATTAGGCCTTGCAAAAGAACTTCAATTTTGAAACCCAAATTCCATTATTTACATCACTTAGAGAGGCTTTATAGTTTTTGTCGCTTATATTCCGTTTTCCTTGTTTTCTCTTTTATTCAATAGAGTTGTAATAAAGATTGATGTGCCACTAAGAATATATTTACATACATTTTAATGATTCTCAATATCATACACATAATTTCATGACCATAAAAAAAAGAATAAAAAAGAGGAGTGTTGTTGTTCAGAATTTAAAAAAAAACATTTAATAAATCGCAGTTGTAACTTTAAACGGTTCTAACTTCTAACTCGAGTATGAGAATGAAAATTCTAATATAAAAACTCAAAACTCGTATCGATTACTATAATAAAGTAGGTCTTGCAAAAGAATTTTAATTTTGAAACCCAAATTCCATCATTTACATCACTTAGAGAGGGTTTAAAGTTTTTGTCGCTTATTTTCCGTCTTGCTTGCTTTCGCTATTATTCAATATAGTTGTAATGAAGATTGATGTGCCACTAAGAATATGTTTACATACAGTCTAATGATTCTCAATATCATACAAATAATTTCAGGATCCTACAAGAAAATGAGAAAAAAAAGAGGAGTGTTGTTGTTCAGAGTTTAAAAAAAACATTTAATAAATCGCAGTGTTAAGTTTAAATGGTTCTAACTTTTGACTCGAGTATGAGAATGAATATTCTAATATAACAACTCGAAACTCGTATCGATTACCATAATAAAGTAGGCCTTGCAAAAGAACTTCAATTTTGAAACCCAAATTCCATCATTTACATCACTTAGTGATGGTTTAAATTTTTTGTCGCTTATATTCCGTTTTGCTTGTTTTCGGTTTTATTCAATAGAGTTGTAATAAAGATTGATGTACTACTAAGAATATATTTACATACATTCTAATGATTCTCAATATCATACACATAATTTCATGACCATAAAAAAAAGAATAAAAAAGATGAGTGTTGTTGTTCAGAATTAAAAAAAAACATTTAATAAATCGCACTTGTAACTTTAAACGATTCTAAATTCTAACTCGAGTATGAGAATGAATATTCTAATATAACAACTTGAAACACGTATCCATTACCATAATTCGAGTAATCCTTGCAAAAGAACTTCAATTTGCAAACCCAAATTCCATCATTTACATCACTTAGAGAGGATTTACTGTTTTTTTGTCTCTTATTTTTCGTTTTGCTTGTTTTCCCTTTTATTCAATAGGGTTGTAATAAAGATTGATGTGCCACTTAGAATATATTTACATACATTCTAATGATTCTCAATATCATACAAATAATTTCAGACCATAAAAAAAAAGAATAAAAAAGAATAGTGTTGTTGTTCAAAGTTTAAAAAAAACATTTAATAAATCGCAGTTGTAACTTTAAATGGTTCTAACTTTTGACTCGAGTATGAGAATGAATATTCTAATATAACAACTCGAAACTGGTATCGATTACCATAATAAAGTAGGCCTTGCAAAAGAACTTCAATTTTGAAACCCAAATTCCATCATTTACATCACTTAGAGAGGGTTTAAAGTTTTTGTCGCTTATATTCCGTTTTGCTTGTTTTCTCTTTTATTCAATGGAGTTGTAATAAATATTGATGTACCACTAAGAATATATTTACATACATTCTAATGATTCTCAATATCATAAACATAATTTCATGACCATAAAAAAAAACAATAAAAAAGAGGAGTGTTGTTGTTCAGAATTTAAAAAAAACATTTAATAAATCACAGTTGTAACTTTAAACGGTTCTAACTTCTATCCCGAGTATGAGAATGACAATTCTAATAAAACAACTCGAAACTCATATCGATTACCATAATAAAGTAGACCTTGCAAAAGGACTTTAATTTTGAAACCCAAATTCCATCATTTACATCATTAGAGAGGGTTTAAAGTTTTTGTCGCTTATATTCCGTTTTCCTTGTTTTCTCTTTTATGCAATAAAGTTGTAATGAATATTGATGTTCCACTAAGAATATGTTTGCATACATTCTAATCATTCTCAGTATCATACAAATAATTTCATGATCCTACAAGAAAATGAGAAAAAAAAGAGGAGTGGTGTTGTTTAGAGTTAAAAAAAACATTTAATAAATGGCAGTTGTAACTTTAAATGGTTCTTACTTTTGACTCGAGTATGAGAATGAATATTCTAATATAACAACTCGAAACTCGTATCGATTACCATAACAAAGTAGGCCTTGCAAAAGAACTTCAATTTTGAAACCCAAATTCCATCATTTACATCACTTAGAGAGGGTTTAAAGTTTTTGTCGCTTATATTCCGTTTTGCTTGTTTTCTCTTTTATTCAATAGAGTTGTAATAAAGATTGATGTACCACTAAGAATATATTTACAGACATTCTAATGATTCTCAATATCATAAACATAATTTCATGACCATAAAAAAAAGAATAAAAAAGAGGAGTGTTGTTGTTCAGAATTAAAAAAAAAACATTTAATAAATCGCAGTTGTAACTCTAAACGGTTCTAACTTCTAACTCGAGTATGAGAATGACAATTCTAATATAACAACTCGAAACTCGTATCGATTACCATAATTCGAGTAATCCTTGCAAAAGAACTTCAATTTTCAAACCCAAATTCCATCATTTACATCACTTAGAGAGGATTTACTGTTTTTTTGTCCCTTATTTTTCGTTTTGCTTGTTTTCCCTTTTATTCAATAGAGTTGTAATAAAGATTTATGTGCTACTAAGAATATATTTACATACATTCTAATGATTCTCAATATCATAGAAATAATTTCAGACCATAAAAAAAAGAATAAAAAAGAATATTGTTGTTGTTGAGAGTTTAAAATAAACATTTAATAAATCGCACTTGTAACTTTAAATAATTCTGACTTTTGACCCGAGTATGAGAATGACTATTCTAATATATCAACTCAAAACTTGTATCCATTACCATAATTCGAGTAGGCCTTGCAAAAGAACTTCAATTTTCAAACCAAAATTCCATCATTTACATCACTCAGAGAGGGTTTAAAATTTTTGTCACATATTTTCCGTTTTGCTTGCTTTCGCTATTATTCAATATAGTTGTAATGAAGATTGATGTGCCACTAAGAATATGTTTACATACATTCTAATGATTCTCAATATCATATAAATAATTTCATGATCCTACAAGAAAATGAGAAAAAAAAAGAGGAGTGGTGTTGTTCAGAGTTAAAAAAAACATTTAATAAATCGCAGTGTTAAGTTTAAATGGTTCTAACTTTTGACTCGAGTATGAGAATGAATATTCTAATATAACAACTCGAAACTCGTATCGATTACCATAATAAAGAAGGCCTTGCAAAAGAACTTCAATTTTGAAACCCAAATTCCATCATTTACATCACTTAGTGATGGTTTAAATTTTTTGTCGCTTATATTCCGTTTTGCTTGTTTTCGGTTTTATTCAATAGAGTTGTAATAAAGATTGATGTACCACAAAGAATATATTTACATACATTCTAATGATTCTCAATATCATACACATAATTTCATGACCATAAAAAAAGAATAAAAAAGATGAGTGTTGTTGTTCAAAATTTAAAAAAAACATTTAATAAATCGCACTTGTAACTTTAAACGGTTCTAACTTCTAACTCGAGTATGAGAATGAATATTCTAATATAACAACTTGAAACACGTATCGATTACCATAATTCGAGTAATCCTTGCGAAAGAACTTCAATTTGCAAACCCAAATTCCATCATTTACATCACTTAGAGAGGATTTACTGTTTTTTTGTCTCTTATTTTTCGTTTTGCTTGTTTTCCCTTTTATTCAACAGAGTTGTAATAAAGATTGATGTGCCACTTAGAATATATTTACATACATTCTAATGATTCTCAATATCGTACAAATAATTTCAGACCATAAAAAAAAGAATAAAAAAGAATAGTGTTGTTGTTCAAAGTTTAAAAAAAACATTTAATAAATCGCAGTTGTAACTTGAAATGGTTCTAACTTTTGACTCGAGTATGAGAATGAATATTCTAATATAACAACTCGAAACTGGTATCGATTACCATAATAAAGTAGGCCTTGCAAAAGAACTTCAATTTTGAAACCCAAATTCCATCATTTACATCACTTAGAGAGGGTTTAAAGTTTTTGTCGCTTATATTCCGTTTTGCTTGTTTTCTCTTTTATTAAATAGAGTTGTAATAAAGATTGATGTACCACTAAGAATATATTTACATACATTCTAATGATTCTCAATATCATAAACATAATTTCATGACCATAAAAAAAGAATAAAAAAGAGGAGTGTTGTTGTTCAGAATTTAAAAAAAAAACATTTAATAAATCGCAGTTGTAACTCTAAACGGTTCTAACTTCTAACTCGAGTATGAGAATGACAATTCTAATATAACAACTCGAAACTCGTATCGATTACCATAATTCGAGTAATCCTTGCAAAAGAACTTCAATTTTCAAACCCAAATTCCATCATTTACATCACTTAGAGAGGATTTACTGTTTTTTTGTCCCTTATTTTTCGTTTTGCTTGTTTTCCCTTTTATTCAATAGAGTTGTAATAAAGATTTATGTGCTACTAAGAATATATTTACATACATTCTAATGATTCTCAATATCATAGAAATAATTTCAGACCATAAAAAAAAGAATAAAAAAGAATAGTGTTGTTGTTCAGAGTTTAAAAAAAACATTTAATAAATCGCACTTGTAACTTTAAATAATTCTGACTTTTGACCCGAGTATGAGAATGACTATTCTAATATATCAACTCGAAACTTGTATCCATTACCATAATAAAGTAGGTCTTGCAAAAGAACTTCAATTTTGAAACCCAAATTCCATCATTTACATCACTTAGAGAGGGTTTAAAGTTTTTGTCGCTTATATTCCGTTTTGCTTGTTTTCTCTTTTATTCAATAGAGTTGTAATAAAGATTGATGTACCACTAAGAATATATTTACATACATTCTAATGATTCTCAATATCATAAACATAATTTCATGACCATAAAAAAAAGAATAAAAAAGAGGAGAGTTGTTGTTCAGAATTTAAAAAAAAACATTTAATAAATCGCAGTTGTAACACTAAACGGTTCTAACTTCTAACTCGAGTATGAGAATGAAAATTCTAATATAACACCTCGAAACTCGTATCGATTACCATAATTCGAGGAATCCTTGCAAAAGAACTTCAATTTTCAAACCCAAATTCCATCATTTACATCACTTAGAGAGGATTTACTATTTTTTTGTCCCTTATTTTTCGTTTTGCTTGTTTTCCCTTTTATTCAATAGAGTTGTAATAAAGATTGATGTGCTACTAAGAATATATTTACATACATTCTAATGATTCTCAATATCATAGAAATAATTTCAGACCATAAAAAAATGAATAAAAAAGAATAGTGTTGTTGTTCAGAGTTTAAAAAAAACATTTAATAAATCGCACTTGTAACTTTAAATAATTCTGACTTTTGACCCGAGTATGAGAATGACTATTCTAATATATCAACTCGAAACTTGTATCCATTACCATAATTCGAGTAGGCCTTGCAAAAGAACTTCAATTTTCAAACCAAAATTCCATCATTTACATCACTTAGAGAGGGTTTAAAATATTTGTCACATATTTTCCGTTTTGCTTGCTTTCGCTATTATTCAATATAGTTGTAATGAAGATTGATGTGCCACTAAGAATATGTTTACATACATTCTAATGATTCTCAATATCATACAAATAATTTCATGATCCTACAAGAAAATGAGAAAAAAAAAGAGGAGTGGTGTTGTTCAGAGTTAAAAAAAACATTTAATAAATCGCAGTGTTAAGTTTAAATGGTTCTAACTTTTGACTCGAGTATGAGAATGAATATTCTAATATAACAACTCGAAACTGGTATCGATTACCATAATAAAGTAGGCCTTGCAAAAGAACTTCAATTTTGAAACCCAAATTCCATCATTTACATCACTTAGAGAGGGTTTAAAGTTTTTGTCGCTTATATTCCGTTTTGCTTGTTTTCTCTTTTATTCAATAGAGTTGTAATAAATATTGATGTACCACTAAGAATATATTTACATACATTCTAATGATTCTCAATATCATAAACATAATTTCATGACCATAAAAAAAGAATAAAAAAGAGGAGTGTTGTTGTTCAGAATTTAAAAAACAAACATTTATAAATCGCAGTTGTAACTCTAAACGGTTCTAACTTCTAACTCGAGTATGAGAATGACAATTCTAATATAACAACTCGAAACTCGTATCGATTACCATAATTCGAGTAATCCTTGCAAAAGAACTTCAATTTTCAAACCCAAATTCCATCATTTACATCACTTAGAGAGGATTTACTGTTTTTTTGTCCCTTATTTTTCGTTTTGCTTGTTTTCCCTTTTATTCAATAGAGTTGTAATAAAGATTTATGTGCTACTAAGAATATATTTACATACATTCTAATGATTCTCAATATCATAGAAATAATTTCAGACCATAAAAAAAAGAATAAAAAAGAATAGTGTTGTTGTTCAGAGTTTAAAAAAAACATTTAATAAATCGCACTTGTAACTTTAAATAATTCTGACTTTTGACCCGAGTATGAGAATGACTATTCTAATATATCAACTCGAAACTTGTATCCATTACCATAATAAAGTAGGCCTTGCAAAAGAACTTCAATTTTGAAACCCAAATTCCATCATTTACATCACTTAGAGAGGGTTTAAAGTTTTTGTCGCTTATATTCCGTTTTGCTTGTTTTCTCTTTTATTCAATAGAGTTGTAATAAAGATTGATGTACCACTAAGAATATATTTACATACATTCTAATGATTCTCAATATCATAAACATAATTTCATGACCATAAAAAAAAGAATAAAAAAGAGGAGAGTTGTTGTTCAGAATTTAAAAAAAAACATTTAATAAATCGCAGTTGTAACACTAAACGGTTCTAACTTCTAACTCGAGTATGAGAATGAAAATTCTAATATAACACCTCGAAACTCGTATCGATTACCATAATTCGAGGAATCCTTGCAAAAGAACTTCAATTTTCAAACCCAAATTCCATCATTTACATCACTTAGAGAGGATTTACTATTTTTTTGTCCCTTATTTTTCGTTTTGCTTGTTTTCCCTTTTATTCAATAGAGTTGTAATAAAGATTGATGTGCTACTAAGAATATATTTACATACATTCTAATGATTCTCAATATCATAGAAATAATTTCAGACCATAAAAAAAAGAATAAAAAAGAATAGTGTTGTTGTTCAGAGTTTAAAAAAAACATTTAATAAATCGCACTTGTAACTTGAAATAATTCTGACTTTTGACCCGAGTATGAGAATGACTATACTAATATATCAACTCGAAACTTGTATCCATTACCATAATTCGAGTAGGCCTTGCAAAAGAACTTCAATTTTCAAACCAAAATTCCATCATTTACATCACTTAGAGAGGGTTTAAAATATTTGTCACATATTTTCCGTTTTGCTTGCTTTCGCTATTATTCAATATAGTTGTAATGAAGATTGATGTGCCACTAAGAATATGTTTACATACATTCTAATGATTCTCAATATCATACAAATAATTTCATGATCCTACAAGAAAATGAGAAAAAAAAAGAGGAGTGGTGTTGTTTAGAGTTAAAAAAAACATTTAATAAATCGCAGTTGTAACTTTAAATGGTTCTAACTTTTGACTCGAGTATGAGAATGAATATTCTATGATAACAACTCGAAACTCGTATCGATTACCATAACAAAGTAGGCCTTGCAAAAGAACTTCAATTTTGAAACCCAAATTCCATCATTTACATCACTTAGAGAGGGTTTAAAGTTTTTGTCGCTTATATTCCGTTTTGCTTGTTTTCTCTTTTATTCAATAGAGTTGTAATAAAGATTGATGTACCACTAAGAATATATTTACATACATTCTAATGTTTCTCAATATCATAAACATAATTTCATGACCATAAAAAAAGAATAAAAAAGAGGAGTGTTGTTGTTCAGAATTTAAAAAAAAAAACATTTAATAAATCGCAGTTGTAACTCTAAACGGTTCTAACTTCTAACTCGAGTATGAGAATGACAATTCTAATATAACAACTCGAAACTCGTATCGATTACCATAATTCGAGTAATCCTTGCAAAAGAACTTCAATTTTCAAACCCAAATTCCATCATTTACATCACTTAGAGAGGATTTACTGTTTTTTTGTCCCTTATTTTTCGTTTTGCTTGTTTTCCCTTTTATTCAATAGAGTTGTAATAAAGATTTATGTGCTACTAAGAATATATTTACATACATTCTAATGATTCTCAATATCATAGAAATAATTTCAGACCATAAAAAAAAGAATAAAAAAGAATAGTGTTGTTGTTCAGAGTTTAAAAAAAACATTTAATAAATCGCACTTGTAACTTTAAATAATTCTGACTTTTGACCCGAGTATGAGAATGACTATTCTAATATATCAACTCGAAACTTGTATCCATTACCATAATAAAGTAGGTCTTGCAAAAGAACTTCAATTTTGAAACCCAAATTCCATCATTTACATCACTTAGAGAGGGTTTAAAGTTTTTGTCGCTTATATTCCGTTTTGCTTGTTTTCTCTTTTATTCAATAGAGTTGTAATAAAGATTGATGTACCACAAAGAATATATTTACATACATTCTAATGATTCTCAATATCATAAACATAATTTCATGACCATAAAAAAAGAATAAAAAAGAGGAGAGTTGTTGTTCAGAATTTAAAAAAAAACATTTAATAAATCTTAGTTGTAACACTAAACGGTTCTAACTTCTAACTCGAGCATGAGAATGAAAATTCTAATATAACACCTCGAAACTCGTATCGATTACCATAATTCGAGGAATCCTTGCAAAAGAACTTCAATTTTCAAACCCAAATTCCATCATTTACATCACTTAGAGAGGATTTACTATTTTTTTGTCCCTTATTTTTCGTTTTGCTTGTTTTCCCTTTTATTCAATAGAGTTGTAATAAAGATTGATGTGCTACTAAGAATATATTTACATACATTCTAATGATTCTCAATATCATAGAAATAATTTCAGACCATAAAAAAAAGAATAAAAAAGAATAGTGTTGTTGTTCAGAGTTTAAAAAAAACATTTAATAAATCGCACTTGTAACTTTAAATAATTCTGACTTTTGACCCGAGTATGAGAATGACTATTCTAATATATCAACTCGAAACTTGTATCCATTACCATAATTCGAGTAGGCCTTGCAAAAGAACTTCAATTTTCAAACCAAAATTCCATCATTTACATCACTCAGAGAGGGTTTAAAATATTTGTCGCATATTTTCCGTTTTGCTTGCTTTCGCTATTATTCAATATAGTTGTAATGAAGATTGATGTGCCACTAAGAATATGTTTACATACATTCTAATGATTCTCAATATCATACAAATAATTTCATGATCCTACAAGAAAATGAGAAAAAAAAAGAGGAGTGGTGTTGTTCAGAGTTAAAAAAAACATTTAATAAATCGCAGTGTTAAGTTTAAATGGTTCTAACTTTTGACTCGAGTATGAGAATGAATATTCTAATATAACAACTCGAAACTCGTATCGATTACCATAATAAAGTAGGCCTTGCAAAAGAACTTCAATTTTGAAACCCAAATTCCATGATTTACATCACTTAGTGATGGTTTAAATTTTTGTCGCTTATATTCCGTTTTGCTTGTTTTCGGTTTTATTCAATAGAGTTGTAATAAAGATTGATGTACCACTAAGAATATATTTACATACATTCTAATGATTCTCAATATCATACACATAATTTGCTGACCATTAAAAAAAAGAATAAAAAAGATGAGTGTTGTTGTTCAGAATTAAAAAAAAACATTTAATAAATCGCACTTGTAACTTTAAACGATTCTAACTTCTAACTCGAATATGAGAATGAATATTCTAATATAACAACTCGAAACACGTATCGATTACCATAATTCGAGTAATCCTTGCAAAAGAACTTCAATTTGCAAACCCAAATTCCATCATTTACATCACATAGAGAGGGTTTACTGTTTTTTTGTCCCTTATTTTTCGTTTTGCTTGTTTTCCCTTTTATTCAATAGAGTTGTAATAAAGATTAATGTGCCACTAAGAATATATTTACATACATTCTAATGATTCTCAATATCATACAAATAATTTCAGACCATAAAAAAAAAGAATAAAAAAGAATAGTGTTGTTGTTCAGAGTTTAAAAAAAACATTTAATAAATCGCAGTTGTAACTTTAAATGGTTCTAACTTTTGACTCGAGTATGAGAATGAATATTCTAATATAATAACTCGAAACTGGTATCAATTACCATAATAAAGTAGGTCTTGCAAAAGAACTTCAATTTTGAAACCCAAATTCCATCATTTACATCACTTAGAGAGGGTTTAAAGTTTTTGTCGCTTATATTCCGTTTTGCTTGTTTTCTCTTTTATTCAATAGAGTTGAAATAAAGATTGATGTACCACTAAGAATATATTTACATACATTCTAATGATTCTCAATATCATAAACATAATTTCATGACCATAAAAAAAACAATAAAAAAGAGGAGTGTTGTTGTTCAGAATTTAAAAAAAACATTTAATAAATCGCAGTTGTAACTTTAAACGGTTCTAACTTCTAACTCGAGTATGAGAATGACAATTCTAATAAAACAACTCGAAACTCGTATCGATTACCATAATAAAGTAGACCTTGCAAAAGAACTTTAATTTTGAAACCCAAATTCCATCATTTACATCATTAGAGAGGGTTTAAAGTTTTTGTCCCTTATATTCCGTTTTGCTTGTTTTCCCTTTTATTCAATAAAGTTGTACTGAAGATTGATGTGCCACTAAGAATATGTTTACATACATTCTAATGATTCTCAATATCATACAAATAATTTCATGATGCTACAAGAAAATGAGAAAAAAAGAGGAGTGGTGTTGTTCAGAGTTTAAAAAAAACATTTAATAAATCGCAGTTCTAACTTTAAATGGTTCTAACTTTTGACTCGAGTATGAGAATGACTATTCTAATATAACAACTCGAAACTCGTATCAATTACCATAATAAATTAGGCCTTGCAAAAGAACTTCAATTTTGAAACCCAAATTCCATTATTTACATCACTTAGAGAGGCTTTAAAGTTTTTGTCGCTTATATTCCGTTTTCCTTGTTTTCTCTTTTATTCAATAGAGTTGTAATAAAGATTGATTTGCCACTAAGAATATATTTACATACATTTTAATGATTCTCAATATCATACACATAATTTCATGACCATAAAAAAAAGAATAAAAAAGAGGAGTGTTGTTGTTCAGAATTAAAAAAAAACATTTAATAAATCGCAGTTGTAACTTTAAACGGTTCTAACTTCTAACTCGAGTATGAGAATGAAAATTCTAATATAAAAACTCGAAACTCGTATCGATTACTATAATAAAGTAGGCCTTGCAAAAGAATTTTAATTTTGAAACCCAAATTCCATCATTTACATCACTTAGAGAGGGTTTAAAGTTTTTGTCGCTTATTTTCCGTCTTCCTTGCTTTCGCTATTATTCAATATAGTTGTAATGAAGATTGATGTGCCACTAAGAATATGTTTACATACCAAATAATTTCATGATCCTACAAGAAAATGAAAAAAAAAGAGGAGTGGTGTTGTTCAGAGTTTAAAAAAAACATTTAATAAATCGCAGTGTTAAGTTTAAATGGTTCTAACTTTTGACTCGAGTATGAGAATGAATATTCTAATATAACAACTCGAAACTCGTATCGATTACCATAATAAAGTAGGCCTTGCAAAAGAACTTCAATTTTGAAACCCAAATTCCATCATTTACATCACTTAGAGATGGTTTAAATTTTTTGTCGCTTATATTCCGTTTTGCTTGTTTTCGGTTTTATTCAATAGAGTTGTAATAAACATTGATGTACCACTAAGAATATATTTACATACATTCTAATGATTCTCAATATCATACACATAATTTCATGACCATAAAAAAAAGAATAAAAAAGATGATTGTTGTTGTTCAGAATTAAAAAAAAACATTTAATAAATCGCACTTGTAACTTTAAACGATTCTAACTTCTAACTCGAGTATGAGAATGAAAATTCTAATATAAAAACTCGAAACTCGTATCGATTACTATAATAAAGTAGGCCTTGCAAAAGAATTTTAATTTTGAAACCCAAATTCCATCATTTACATCACTTAGAGAGGGTTTAAAGTTTTTGTCGCTTATTTTCCGTCTTCCTTGCTTTCGCTATTATTCAATATAGTTGTAATGAAGATTGATGTGCCACTAAGAATATGTTTACATACCAAATAATTTCATGATCCTACAAGAAAATGAAAAAAAAAAGAGGAGTGGTGTTGTTCAGAGTTTAAAAAAAACATTTAATAAATCGCAGTGTTAAGTTTAAATGGTTCTAACTTTTGACTCGAGTATGAGAATGAATATTCTAATATAACAACTCGAAACTCGTATCGATTACCATAATAAAGTAGGCCTTGCAAAAGAACTTCAATTTTGAAACCCAAATTCCATCATTTACATCACTTAGAGATGGTTTAAATTTTTTGTCGCTTATATTCCGTTTTGCTTGTTTTCGGTTTTATTCAATAGAGTTGTAATAAACATTGATGTACCACTAAGAATATATTTACATACATTCTAATGATTCTCAATATCATACACATAATTTCATGACCATAAAAAAAAGAATAAAAAAGATGATTGTTGTTGTTCAGAATTAAAAAAAAACATTTAATAAATCGCACTTGTAACTTTAAACGATTCTAACTTCTAACTCGAGTATGAGAATGAATATTCTAATATAACAACTCGAAACACGTATCGATTACCATAATTCGAGTAATCCTTGCAAAAGAACTTCAATTTGCAAACCCAAATTCCATCATTTACATCACTTAGAGAGGGTTTACTGTTTTTTTTGTCCCTTATTTTTCGTTTTGCTTGTTTTCCCTTTTATTCAATAGAGTTGTAATAAAGATTGATGTGCCACTTAGAATATATTTACATACATTCTAATAATTCTCAATATCATACAAATAATTTCAGACCATAAAAAAAAGAAAAAAAAAAAGAGGAGTGGTGTTGTTCAAAGTTTAAAAAAAACATTTAATAAATCGCAGTTGTAACTTTAAATGGTTCTAACTTTTGACTCGAGTATGAGAATGAATATTCTAATATAACAACTCGAAACTGGTATCGATTACCATAATAAAGTAGGCCTTGCAAAAGAACTTCAATTTTGAAACCCAAATTCCATCATTTACATCACTTAGAGAAGGTTTAAATTTTTGTCGCTTATATTCCGTTTTGCTTGTTTTCTCTTTTATTCAATAGAGTTGTAATAAAGATTGATGTACCACTAAGAATATATTTACATACATTCTAATGATTCTCAATATCATAAACATAATTTCATGACCATAAAAAAAACAATAAAAAAGAGGAGTGTTGTTGTTCAGAATTTAAAAAAAACATTTAATAAATCGCAGTTGTAACTTTAAACGGTTCTAACTTCTAACTCGAGTATGAGAATGAATATTCTAATATAACAACTTGAAACACGTATCGATTACCATAATTCGAGTAATCCTTGCAAAAGAACTTCAATTTGCAAACCCAAATTCCATCATTTACATCACTTAGAGAGGATTTACTGTTTTTTTGTCTCTTATTTTTCGTTTTGCTTGTTTTCCCTTTTATTCAACAGAGTTGTAATAAAGATTGATGTGCCACTTAGAATATATTTACATACATTCTAATGATTCTCAATATCATACAAATAATTTCAGACCATAAAAAAAAGAATAAAAAAGAATAGTGTTGTTGTTCAAAGTTTAAAAAAAACATTTAATAAATCGCAGTTGTAACTTGAAATGGTTCTAACTTTTGACTCGAGTATGAGAATGAATATTCTAATATAACAACTCGAAACTGGTATCGATTACCATAATAAAGTAGGCCTTGCAAAAGAACTTCAATTTTGAAACCCAAATTCCATCATTTACATCACTTAGAGAGGGTTTAAAGTTTTTGTCGCTTATATTCCGTTTTGCTTGTTTTCTCTTTTATTCAATAGAGTTGTAATAAATATTGATGTACCACTAAGAATATATTTACATACATTCTAATGATTCTCAATATCATAAACATAATTTCATGACCATAAAAAAAAACAATAAAAAAGAGGAGTGTTGTTGTTCAGAATTTAAAAAAAACATTTAATAAATCACAGTTGTAACTTTAAATGGTTCTAACTTCTAACCCGAGTATGAGAATGACAATTCTAATAAAACAACTCGAAACTCGTATCGATTACCATAATAAAGTAGACCTTGCAAAAGAACTTTAATTTTGAAACCCAAATTCCATCATTTACATCATTAGAGAGGGTTTAAAGTTTTGTCGCTTATATTCCGTTTTCCTTGTTTTCTCTTTTATTCAATAAAGTTGTAATGAATATTGATGTTCCACTAAGAATATGTTTACATACATTCTAATGATTCTCAATATCATACAAATAATTTCATGATCCTACAAGAAAATGAGAAAAAAAAGAGGAGTGGTGTTGTTTAGAGTTAAAAAAAACATTTAATAAATCGCAGTTGTAACTTTAAATGGTTCTAACTTTTGACTCGAGTATGAGAATGAATATTCTATGATAACAACTCGAAACTCGTATCGATTACCATAACAAAGTAGGCCTTGCAAAAGAACTTCAATTTTGAAACCCAAATTCCATCATTTACATCACTTAGAGAGGGTTTAAAGTTTTTGTCGCTTATATTCCGTTTTGCTTGTTTTCTCTTTTATTAAATAGAGTTGTAATAAAGATTGATGTACCACTAAGAATATATTTACATACATTCTAATGATTCTCAATATCATAAACATAATTTCATGACCATAAAAAAAGAATAAAAAAGAGGAGTGTTGTTGTTCAGAATTTAAAAAAAAAACATTTAATAAATCGCAGTTGTAACTCTAAACGGTTCTAACTTCTAACTCGAGTATGAGAATGACAATTCTAATATAACAACTCGAAACTCGTATCGATTACCATAATTCGAGTAATCCTTGCAAAAGAACTTCAATTTTCAAACCCAAATTCCATCATTTACATCACTTAGAGTGGATTTACTGTTTTTTTGTCCCTTATTTTTCGTTTTGCTTGTTTTCCCTTTTATTCAATAGAGTTGTAATAAAGATTTATGTGCTACTAAGAATATATTTACATACATTCTAATGATTCTCAATATCATAGAAATAATTTCAGACCATAAAAAAAAGAATAAAAAAGAATAGTGTTGTTGTTCAGAGTTTAAAAAAAACATTTAATAAATCGCACTTGTAACTTTAAATAATTCTGACTTTTGACCCGAGTATGAGAATGACTATTCTAATATATCAACTCGAAACTTGTATCCATTACCATAATAAAGTAGGTCTTGCAAAAGAACTTCAATTTTGAAACCCAAATTCCATCATTTACATCACTTAGAGAGGGTTTAAAGTTTTTGTCGCTTATATTCCGTTTTGCTTGTTTTCTCTTTTATTCAATAGAGTTGTAATAAAGATTGATGTACCACTAAGAATATATTTACATACATTCTAATGATTCTCAATATCATAAACATAATTTCATGACCATAAAAAAAAGAATAAAAAAGAGGAGAGTTGTTGTTCAGAATTTAAAAAAAAACATTTAATAAATCGCAGTTGTAACACTAAACGGTTCTAACTTCTAACTCGAGTATGAGAATGAAAATTCTAATATAACACCTCGAAACTCGTATCGATTACCATAATTCGAGGAATCCTTGCAAAAGAACTTCAATTTTCAAACCCAAATTCCATCATTTACATCACTTAGAGAGGATTTACTATTTTTTTGTCCCTTATTTTTCGTTTTGCTTGTTTTCCCTTTTATTCAATAGAGTTGTAATAAAGATTGATGTGCTACTAAGAATATATTTACATACATTCTAATGATTCTCAATATCATAGAAATAATTTCAGACCATAAAAAAAAGAATAAAAAAGAATAGTGTTGTTGTTCAGAGTTTAAAAAAAACATTTAATAAATCGCACTTGTAACTTTAAATAATTCTGACTTTTGACCCGAGTATGAGAATGACTATTCTAATATATCAACTCGAAACTTGTATCCATTACCATAATTCGAGTAGGCCTTGCAAAAGAACTTCAATTTTCAAACCAAAATTCCATCATTTACATCACTTAGAGAGGGTTTAAAATATTTGTCGCATATTTTCCGTTTTGCTTGCTTTCGCTATTATTCAATATAGTTGTAATGAAGATTGATGTGCCACTAAGAATATGTTTACATACATTCTAATGATTCTCAATATCATACAAATAATTTCATGATCCTACAAGAAAATGAGAAAAAAAAAAGAGGAGTGGTGTTGTTCAGAGTTAAAAAAAACATTTAATAAATCGCAGTGTTAAGTTTAAATGGTTCTAACTTTTGACTCGAGTATGAGAATGAATATTCTAATATAACAACTCGAAACTCGTATCGATTACCATAATAAAGTAGGCCTTGCAAAAGAACTTCAATTTTGAAACCCAAATTCCATGATTTACATCACTTAGTGATGGTTTAAATTTTTGTCGCTTATATTCCGTTTTGCTTGTTTTCGGTTTTATTCAATAGAGTTGTAATAAAGATTGATGTACCACTAAGAATATATTTACATACATTCTAATGATTCTCAATATCATACACATAATTTCATGACCATTAAAAAAAAGAATAAAAAAGATGAGTGTTGTTGTTCAGAATTAAAAAAAAAACATTTAATAAATCGCACTTGTAACTTTAAACGATTCTAACTTCTAACTCGAATATGAGAATGAATATTCTAATATAACAACTCGAAACACGTATCGATTACCATAATTCGAGTAATCCTTGCAAAAGAACTTCAATTTGCAAACCCAAATTCCATCATTTACATCACATAGAGAGGGTTTACTGTTTTTTTGTCCCTTATTTTTCGTTTTGCTTGTTTTCCCTTTTATTCAATAGAGTTGTAATAAAGATTAATGTGCCACTAAGAATATATTTACATACATTCTATTGATTCTCAATATCATACAAATAATTTCAGACCATAAAAAAAAAGAATAAAAAAGAATAGTGTTGTTGTTCAGAGTTTAAAAAAAACATTTAATAAATCGCAGTTGTAACTTTAAATGGTTCTAACTTTTGACTCGAGTATGAGAATGAATATTCTAATATAATAACTCGAAACTGGTATCAATTACCATAATAAAGTAGGTCTTGCAAAAGAACTTCAATTTTGAAACCCAAATTCCATCATTTACATCACTTAGAGAGGGTTTAAAGTTTTTGTCGCTTATATTCCGTTTTGCTTGTTTTCTCTTTTATTCAATAGAGTTGAAATAAAGATTGATGTACCACTAAGAATATATTTACATACATTCTAATGATTCTCAATATCATAAACATAATTTCATGACCATAAAAAAAACAATAAAAAAGAGGAGTGTTGTTGTTCAGAATTTAAAAAAAACATTTAATAAATCGCAGTTGTAACTTTAAACGGTTCTAACTTCTAACTCGAGTATGAGAATGACAATTCTAATAAAACAACTCGAAACTCGTATCGATTACCATAATAAAGTAGACCTTGCAAAAGAACTTTAATTTTGAAACCCAAATTCCATCATTTACATCATTAGAGAGGGTTTAAAGTTTTTGTCCCTTATATTCCGTTTTGCTTGTTTTCCCTTTTATTCAATAAAGTTGTACTGAAGATTGATGTGCCACTAAGAATATGTTTACATACATTCTAATGATTCTCAATATCATACAAATAATTTCATGATGCTACAAGAAAATGAGAAAAAAAGAGGAGTGGTGTTGTTCAGAGTTTAAAAAAAACATTTAATAAATCGCAGTTCTAACTTTAAATGGTTCTAACTTTTGACTCGAGTATGAGAATGACTATTCTAATATAACAACTCGAAACTCGTATCAATTACCATAATAAATTAGGCCTTGCAAAAGAACTTCAATTTTGAAACCCAAATTCCATTATTTACATCACTTAGAGAGGCTTTAAAGTTTTTGTCGCTTATATTCCGTTTTCCTTGTTTTCTCTTTTATTCAATAGAGTTGTAATAAAGATTGATTTGCCACTAAGAATAAATTTACATACATTTTAATGATTCTCAATATCATACACATAATTTCATGACCATAAAAAAAAGAATAAAAAAGAGGAGTGTTGTTGTTCAGAATTAAAAAAAAACATTTAATAAATCGCAGTTGTAACTTTAAACGGTTCTAACTTCTAACTCGAGTATGAGAATGAAAATTCTAATATAAAAACTCGAAACTCGTATCGATTACTATAATAAAGTAGGCCTTGCAAAAGAATTTTAATTTTGAAACCCAAATTCCATCATTTACATCACTTAGAGAGGGTTTAAAGTTTTTGTCGCTTATTTTCCGTCTTCCTTGCTTTCGCTATTATTCAATATAGTTGTAATGAAGATTGATGTGCCACTAAGAATATGTTTACATACCAAATAATTTCATGATCCTACAAGAAAATGAAAAAAAAAAGAGGAGTGGTGTTGTTCAGAGTTTAAAAAAAACATTTAATAAATCGCAGTGTTAAGTTTAAATGGTTCTAACTTTTGACTCGAGTATGAGAATGAATATTCTAATATAACAACTCGAAACTCGTATCGATTACCATAATAAAGTAGGCCTTGCAAAAGAACTTCAATTTTGAAACCCAAATTCCATCATTTACATCACTTAGAGATGGTTTAAATTTTTTGTCGCTTATATTCCGTTTTGCTTGTTTTCGGTTTTATTCAATAGAGTTGTAATAAACATTGTTGTACCACTAAGAATATATTTACATACATTCTAATGATTCTCAATATCTTACACATAATTTCATGACCATAAAAAAAAGAATAAAAAAGATGATTGTTGTTGTTCAGAATTAAAAAAAAACATTTAATAAATCGCACTTGTAACTTTAAACGATTCTAACTTCTAACTCGAGTATGAGAATGAAAATTCTAATATAAAAACTCGAAACTCGTATCGATTACTATAATAAAGTAGGCCTTGCAAAAGAATTTTAATTTTGAAACCCAAATTCCATCATTTACATCACTTAGAGAGGGTTTAAAGTTTTTGTCGCTTATTTTCCGTCTTCCTTGCTTTCGCTATTATTCAATATAGTTGTAATGAAGATTGATGTGCCACTAAGAATATGTTTACATACCAAATAATTTCATGATCCTACAAGAAAATGAAAAAAAAAGAGGAGTGGTGTTGTTCAAAGTTTAAAAAAAACATTTAATAAATCGCAGTGTTAAGTTTAAATGGTTCTAACTTTTGACTCGAGTATGAGAATGAATATTCTAATATAACAACTCGAAACTCGTATCGATTACCATAATAAAGTAGGCCTTGCAAAAGAACTTCAATTTTGAAACCCAAATTCCATCATTTACATCACTTAGAGATGGTTTAAATTTTTTGTCGCTTATATTCCGTTTTGCTTGTTTTCGGTTTTATTCAATAGAGTTGTAATAAACATTGATGTACCACTAAGAATATATTTACATACATTCTAATGATTCTCAATATCATACACATAATTTCATGACCATAAAAAAAAGAATAAAAAAGATGATTGTTGTTGTTCAGAATTAAAAAAAAACATTTAATAAATCGCACTTGTAACTTTAAACGATTCTAACTTCTAACTCGAGTATGAGAATGAATATTCTAATATAACAACTCGAAACACGTATCGATTACCATAATTCGAGTAATCCTTGCAAAAGAACTTCAATTTGCAAACCCAAATTCCATCATTTACATCACTTAGAGAGGGTTTACTGTTTTTTTGTCCATTATTTTTCGTTTTGCTTGTTTTCCCTTTTATTCAATAGAGTTGTAATAAAGATTGATGTGCCACTTAGAATATATTTACATACATTCTAATAATTCTCAATATCATACAAATAATTTCAGACCATAAAAAAAAGAAAAAAAAAAGAGGAGTGGTGTTGTTCAAAGTTTAAAAAAAAACATTTAATAAATCGCAGTTGTAACTTTAAATGGTTCTAACTTTTGACTCGAGTATGAGAATGAATATTCTAATATAACAACTCGAAACTGGTATCGATTACCATAATAAAGTAGGCCTTGCAAAAGAACTTCAATTTTGAAACCCAAATTCCATCATTTACATCACTTAGAGAAGGTTTAAATTTTTGTCGCTTATATTCCGTTTTGCTTGTTTTCTCTTTTATTCAATAGAGTTGTAATAAAGATTGATGTACCACTAAGAATATATTTACATACATTCTAATGATTCTCAATATCATAAACATAATTTCATGACCATAAAAAAAACAATAAAAAAGAGGAGTGTTGTTGTTCAGAATTTAAAAAAAACATTTAATAAATCGCAGTTGTAACTTTAAACGGTTCTAACTTCTAACTCGAGTATGAGAATGAATATTCTAATATAACAACTTGAAACACGTATCGATTACCATAATTCGAGTAATCCTTGCAAAATAACTTCAATTTGCAAACCCAAATTCCATCATTTACATCACTTAGAGAGGATTTACTGTTTTTTTGTCTCTTATTTTTCGTTTTGCTTGTTTTCCCTTTTATTCAACAGAGTTGTAATAAAGATTGATGTGCCACTTAGAATATATTTACATACATTCTAATAATTCTCAATATCATACAAATAATTTCAGACCATAAAAAAAAGAAAAAAAAAAGAGGAGTGGTGTTGTTCAAAGTTTAAAAAAAAACATTTAATAAATCGCAGTTGTAACTTTAAATGGTTCTAACTTTTGACTCGAGTATGAGAATGAATATTCTAATATAACAACTCGAAACTGGTATCGATTACCATAATAAAGTAGGCCTTGCAAAAGAACTTCAATTTTGAAACCCAAATTCCATCATTTACATCACTTAGAGAAGGTTTAAATTTTTGTCGCTTATATTCCGTTTTGCTTGTTTTCTCTTTTATTCAATAGAGTTGTAATAAATATTGATGTACCACTAAGAATATATTTACATACATTCTAATGATTCTCAATATCATAAACATAATTTCATGACCATAAAAAAAACAATAAAAAAGAGGAGTGTTGTTGTTCAGAATTAAAAAAAAACATTTAATAAATCACAGTTGTAACTTTAAACGGTTCTAACTTCTAACCCGAGTATGAGAATGACAATTCTAATAAAACAACTCGAAACTCGTATCGATTACCATAATAAAGTAGACCTTGCAAAAGAACTTTAATTTTGAAACCCAAATTCCATCATTTACATCATTAGAGAGGGTTTAAAGTTTTGTCGCTTATATTCCGTTTTCCTTGTTTTCTCTTTTATTCAATAAAGTTGTAATGAATATTGATGTTCCACTAAGAATATGTTTACATACATTCTAATGATTCTCAATATCATACAAATAATTTCATGATCCTACAAGAAAATGAGAAAAAAAAGAGGAGTGGTGTTGTTTAGAGTTAAAAAAAACATTTAATAAATCGCAGTTGTAACTTTAAATGGTTCTAACTTTTGACTCGAGTATGAGAATGAATATTCTATGATAACAACTCGAAACTCGTATCGATTACCATAACAAAGTAGGCCTTGCAAAAGAACTTCAATTTTGAAACCCAAATTCCATCATTTACATCACTTAGAGAGGGTTTAAAGTTTTTGTCGCTTATATTCCGTTTTGCTTGTTTTCTCTTTTATTCAATAGAGTTGTAATAAAGATTGATGTACCACTAAGAATATATTTACATACATTCTAATGTTTCTCAATATCATAAACATAATTTCATGACCATAAAAAAAGAATAAAAAAGAGGAGTGTTGTTGTTCAGAATTTAAAAAAAAAACATTTAATAAATCGCAGTTGTAACTCTAAACGGTTCTAACTTCTAACTCGAGTATGAGAATGACAATTCTAATATAACAACTCGAAACTCGTATCGATTACCATAATTCGAGTAATCCTTGCAAAAGAACTTCAATTTTCAAACCCAAATTCCATCATTTACATCACTTAGAGAGGATTTACTGTTTTTTTGTCTCTTATTTTTCGTTTTGCTTGTTTTCCCTTTTATTCAATAGAGTTGTAATAAAGATTGATGTGCCACTTAGAATATATTTACATACATTCTAATGATTCTCAATATCATACAAATAATTTCAGACCATAAAAAAAAGAATAAAAAAGAATAGTGTTGTTGTTCAAAGTTTAAAAAAAACATTTAATAAATCGCAGTTGTAACTTGAAATGGTTCTAACTTTTGACTCGAGTATGAGAATGAATATTCTAATATAACAACTCGAAACTGGTATCGATTACCATAATAAAGTAGGCCTTGCAAAAGAACTTCAATTTTGAAACCCAAATTCCATCATTTACATCACTTAGAGAGGGTTTAAAGTTTTTGTCGCTTATATTCCGTTTTGCTTGTTTTCTCTTTTATTCAATAGAGTTGTAATAAATATTGATGTACCACTAAGAATATATTTACATACATTCTAATGATTCTCAATATCATAAACATAATTTCATGACCATAAAAAAAAACAATAAAAAAGAGGAGTGTTGTTGTTCAGAATTTAAAAAAAACATTTAATAAATCACAGTTGTAACTTTAAATGGTTCTAACTTCTAACCCGAGTATGAGAATGACAATTCTAATAAAACAACTCGAAACTCGTATCGATTACCATAATAAAGTAGACCTTGCAAAAGAACTTTAATTTTGAAACCCAAATTCCATCATTTACATCATTAGAGAGGGTTTAAAGTTTTGTCGCTTATATTCCGTTTTCCTTGTTTTCTCTTTTATTCAATAAAGTTGTAATGAATATTGATGTTCCACTAAGAATATGTTTACATACATTCTAATGATTCTCAATATCATACAAATAATTTCATGATCCTACAAGAAAATGAGAAAAAAAAGAGGAGTGGTGTTGTTTAGAGTTAAAAAAAACATTTAATAAATCGCAGTTGTAACTTTAAATGGTTCTAACTTTTGACTCGAGTATGAGAATGAATATTCTATGATAACAACTCGAAACTCGTATCGATTACCATAACAAAGTAGGCCTTGCAAAAGAACTTCAATTTTGAAACCCAAATTCCATCATTTACATCACTTAGAGAGGGTTTAAAGTTTTTGTCGCTTATATTCCGTTTTGCTTGTTTTCTCTTTTATTAAATAGAGTTGTAATAAAGATTGATGTACCACTAAGAATATATTTACATACATTCTAATGATTCTCAATATCATAAACATAATTTCATGACGATAAAAAAAGAATAAAAAAGAGGAGTGTTGTTGTTCAGAATTTAAAAAAAAACATTTAATAAATCGCAGTTGTAACTCTAAACGGTTCTAACTTCTAACTCGAGTATGAGAATGACAATTCTAATATAACAACTCGAAACTCGTATCGATTACCATAATTCGAGTAATCCTTGCAAAAGAACTTCAATTTTCAAACCCAAATTCCATCATTTACATCACTTAGAGTGGATTTACTGTTTTTTTGTCCCTTATTTTTCGTTTTGCTTGTTTTCCCTTTTATTCAATAGAGTTGTAATAAAGATTTATGTGCTACTAAGAATATATTTACATACATTCTAATGATTCTCAATATCATAGAAATAATTTCAGACCATAAAAAAAAGAATAAAAAAGAATAGTGTTGTTGTTCAGAGTTTAAAAAAAACATTTAATAAATCGCACTTGTAACTTTAAATAATTCTGACTTTTGACCCGAGTATGAGAATGACTATACTAATATATCAACTCGAAACTTGTATCCATTACCATAATAAAGTAGGTCTTGCAAAAGAACTTCAATTTTGAAACCCAAATTCCATCATTTACATCACTTAGAGAGGGTTTAAAGTTTTTGTCGCTTATATTCCGTTTTGCTTGTTTTCTCTTTTATTCAATAGAGTTGTAATAAAGATTGATGTACCACTAAGAATATATTTACATACATTCTAATGATTCTCAATATCATAAACATAATTTCATGACCATAAAAAAAAGAATAAAAAAGAGGAGAGTTGTTGTTCAGAATTTAAAAAAAAACATTTAATAAATCGCAGTTGTAACACTAAACGGTTCTAACTTCTAACTCGAGTATGAGAATGAAAATTCTAATATAACACCTCGAAACTCGTATCGATTACCATAATTCGAGGAATCCTTGCAAAAGAACTTCAATTTTCAAACCCAAATTCCATCATTTACATCACTTAGAGAGGATTTACTATTTTTTTGTCCCTTATTTTTCGTTTTGCTTGTTTTCCCTTTTATTCAATAGAGTTGTAATAAAGATTGATGTGCTACTAAGAATATATTTACATACATTCTAATGATTCTCAATATCATAGAAATAATTTCAGACCATAAAAAAAAGAATAAAAAAGAATAGTGTTGTTGTTCAGAGTTTAAAAAAAACATTTAATAAATCGCACTTGTAACTTTAAATAATTCTGACTTTTGACCCGAGTATGAGAATGACTATTCTAATATATCAACTCGAAACTTGTATCCATTACCATAATTCGAGTAGGCCTTGCAAAAGAACTTCAATTTTCAAACCAAAATTCCATCATTTACATCACTTAGAGAGGGTTTAAAATATTTGTCACATATTTTCCGTTTTGCTTGCTTTCGCTATTATTCAATATAGTTGTAATGAAGATTGATGTGCCACTAAGAATATGTTTACATACATTCTAATGATTCTCAATATCATACAAATAATTTCATGATCCTACAAGAAAATGAGAAAAAAAAAGAGGAGTGGTGTTGTTCAGAGTTAAAAAAAACATTTAATAAATCGCAGTGTTAAGTTTAAATGGTTCTAACTTTTGACTCGAGTATGAGAATGAATATTCTAATATAACAACTCGAAACTCGTATCGATTACCATAATAAAGTAGGCCTTGCAAAAGAACTTCAATTTTGAAACCCAAATTCCATCATTTACATCACTTAGTGATGGTTTAAATTTTTTGTCGCTTATATTCCGTTTTGCTTGTTTTCGGTTTTATTCAATAGAGTTGTAATAAAGATTGATGTACCACTAAGAATATATTTACATACATTCTAATGATTCTCAATATCATACACATAATTTCATGACCATAAAAAAAAGAATAAAAAAGATGAGTGTTGTTGTTCAGAATTAAAAAAAAACATTTAATAAATCGCACTTGTAACTTTAAACGATTCTAACTTCTAACTCGAGTATGAGAATGAATATTCTAATATAACAACTCGAAACACGTATCGATTACCATAATTCGAGTAATCCTTGCAAAAGAACTTCAATTTGGAAACCCAAATTCCATCGTTTACATCACATAGAGAGGGTTTACTGTTTTTTTGTCCCTTATTTTTCATTTTGCTTGTTTTCCCTTTTATTCAATAGAGTTGTAATAAAGATTAATGTGCCACTAAGAATATATTTACATACATTCTAATGATTCTCAATATCGTACAAATAATTTCAGACCATAAAAAAAAAGAATAAAAAAGAATAGTGTTGTTGTTCAGAGTTTAAAAAAAACATTTAATAAATCGCAGTTGTAACTTTAAATGGTTCTAACTTTTGACTCGAGTATGAGAATGAATATTCTAATATAACAACTCGAAACTGGTATCAATTACCATAATAAAGTAGGTCTTGCAAAAGAACTTCAATTTTGAAACCCAAATTCCATCATTTACATCACTTAGAGAGGGTTTAAAGTTTTTGTCGCTTATATTCCGTTTTGCTTGTTTTCTCTTTTATTCAATAGAGTTGAAATAAAGATTGATGTACCACTAAGAATATATTTACATACATTCTAATGATTCTGAATATCATAAACATAATTTCATGACCATAAAAAAAAGAAAAAAAAAGAGGAGTGGTGTTGTTCAAAGTTTAAAAAAAACATTTAATAAATCGCAGTTGTAACTTTAAATGGTTCTAACTTTTGACTCGAGTATGAGAATGAATATTCTAATATAACAACTCGAAACTGGTATCGATTACCATAATAAAGTAGGCCTTGCAAAAGAACTTCAATTTTGAAACCCAAATTCCATCATTTACATCACTTAGAGAAGGTTTAAATTTTTGTCGCTTATATTCCGTTTTGCTTGTTTTCTCTTTTATTCAATAGAGTTGTAATAAAGATTGATGTACCACTAAGAATATATTTACATACATTCTAATGATTCTCAATATCATAAACATAATTTCATGACCATAAAAAAAACAATAAAAAAGAGGAGTGTTGTTGTTCAGAATTTAAAAAAAACATTTAATAAATCGCAGTTGTAACTTTAAACGGTTCTAACTTCTAACTCGAGTATGAGAATGAATATTCTAATATAACAACTTGAAACACGTATCGATTACCATAATTCGAGTAATCCTTGCAAAAGAACTTCAATTTGCAAACCCAAATTCCATCATTTACATCACTTAGAGAGGATTTACTGTTTTTTTGTCTCTTATTTTTCGTTTTGCTTGTTTTCCCTTTTATTCAACAGAGTTGTAATAAAGATTGATGTGCCACTTAGAATATATTTACATACATTCTAATGATTCTCAATATCATACAAATAATTTCAGACCATAAAAAAAAGAATAAAAAAGAATAGTGTTGTTGTTCAAAGTTTAAAAAAAACATTTAATAAATCGCAGTTGTAACTTGAAATGGTTCTAACTTTTGACTCGAGTATGAGAATGAATATTCTAATATAACAACTCGAAACTGGTATCGATTACCATAATAAAGTAGGCCTTGCAAAAGAACTTCAATTTTGAAACCCAAATTCCATCATTTACATCACTTAGAGAGGGTTTAAAGTTTTTGTCGCTTATATTCCGTTTTGCTTGTTTTCTCTTTTATTCAATAGAGTTGTAATAAATATTGATGTACCACTAAGAATATATTTACATACATTCTAATGATTCTCAATATCATAAACATAATTTCATGACCATAAAAAAAAACAATAAAAAAGAGGAGTGTTGTTGTTCAGAATTTAAAAAAAACATTTAATAAATCACAGTTGTAACTTTAAATGGTTCTAACTTCTAACCCGAGTATGAGAATGACAATTCTAATAAAACAACTCGAAACTCGTATCGATTACCATAATAAAGTAGACCTTGCAAAAGAACTTTAATTTTGAAACCCAAATTCCATCATTTACATCATTAGAGAGGGTTTAAAGTTTTGTCGCTTATATTCCGTTTTCCTTGTTTTCTCTTTTATTCAATAAAGTTGTAATGAATATTGATGTTCCACTAAGAATATGTTTACATACATTCTAATGATTCTCAATATCATACAAATAATTTCATGATCCTACAAGAAAATGAGAAAAAAAAGAGGAGTGGTGTTGTTTAGAGTTAAAAAAAACATTTAATAAATCGCAGTTGTAACTTTAAATGGTTCTAACTTTTGACTCGAGTATGAGAATGAATATTCTATGATAACAACTCGAAACTCGTATCGATTACCATAACAAAGTAGGCCTTGCAAAAGAACTTCAATTTTGAAACCCAAATTCCATCATTTACATCACTTAGAGAGGGTTTAAAGTTTTTGTCGCTTATATTCCGTTTTGCTTGTTTTCTCTTTTATTAAATAGAGTTGTAATAAAGATTGATGTACCACTAAGAATATATTTACATACATTCTAATGATTCTCAATATCATAAACATAATTTCATGACCATAAAAAAAGAATAAAAAAGAGGAGTGTTGTTGTTCAGAATTTAAAAAAAAACATTTAATAAATCGCAGTTGTAACTCTAAACGGTTCTAACTTCTAACTCGAGTATGAGAATGACAATTCTAATATAACAACTCGAAACTCGTATCGATTACCATAATTCGAGTAATCCTTGCAAAAGAACTTCAATTTTCAAACCCAAATTCCATCATTTACATCACTTAGAGTGGATTTACTGTTTTTTTGTCCCTTATTTTTCGTTTTGCTTGTTTTCCCTTTTATTCAATAGAGTTGTAATAAAGATTTATGTGCTACTAAGAATATATTTACATACATTCTAATGATTCTCAATATCATAGAAATAATTTCAGACCATAAAAAAAAGAATAAAAAAGAATAGTGTTGTTGTTCAGAGTTTAAAAAAAACATTTAATAAATCGCACTTGTAACTTTAAATAATTCTGACTTTTGACCCGAGTATGAGAATGACTATTCTAATATATCAACTCGAAACTTGTATCCATTACCATAATAAAGTAGGTCTTGCAAAAGAACTTCAATTTTGAAACCCAAATTCCATCATTTACATCACTTAGAGAGGGTTTAAAGTTTTTGTCGCTTATATTCCGTTTTGCTTGTTTTCTCTTTTATTCAATAGAGTTGTAATAAAGATTGATGTACCACTAAGAATATATTTACATACATTCTAATGATTCTCAATATCATAAACATAATTTCATGACCATAAAAAAAAGAATAAAAAAGAGGAGAGTTGTTGTTCAGAATTTAAAAAAAAACATTTAATAAATCGCAGTTGTAACACTAAACGGTTCTAACTTCTAACTCGAGTATGAGAATGAAAATTCTAATATAACACCTCGAAACTCGTATCGATTACCATAATTCGAGGAATCCTTGCAAAAGAACTTCAATTTTCAAACCCAAATTCCATCATTTACATCACTTAGAGAGGATTTACTATTTTTTTGTCCCTTATTTTTCGTTTTGCTTGTTTTCCCTTTTATTCAATAGAGTTGTAATAAAGATTGATGTGCTACTAAGAATATATTTACATACATTCTAATGATTCTCAATATCATAGAAATAATTTCAGACCATAAAAAAAAGAATAAAAAAGAATAGTGTTGTTGTTCAGAGTTTAAAAAAAACATTTAATAAATCGCACTTGTAACTTTAAATAATTCTGACTTTTGACCCGAGTATGAGAATGACTATTCTAATATATCAACTCGAAACTTGTATCCATTACCATAATTCGAGTAGGCCTTGCAAAAGAACTTCAATTTTCAAACCAAAATTCCATCATTTACATCACTTAGAGAGGGTTTAAAATATTTGTCACATATTTTCCGTTTTGCTTGCTTTCGCTATTATTCAATATAGTTGTAATGAAGATTGATGTGCCACTAAGAATATGTTTACATACATTCTAATGATTCTCAATATCATACAAATAATTTCATGATCCTACAAGAAAATGAGAAAAAAAAGAGGAGTGGTGTTGTTCAGAGTTTAAAAAAAACATTTAATAAATCGCAGTTCTAACTTTAAATGGTTCTAACTTTTGACTCGAGTATGAGAATGACTATTCTAATATAACAACTCGAAACTCGTATCAATTACCATAATAAATTATGCCTTGCAAAAGAACTTCAATTTTGAAACCCAAATTCCATTATTTACATCACTTAGAGAGGCTTTAAAGTTTTTGTCGCTTATATTCCGTTTTCCTTGTTTTCTCTTTTATTCAATAGAGTTGTAATAAAGATTGATTTGCCACTAAGAAAATATTTACATACATTTTAATGATTCTCAATATCATACACATAATTTCATGACCATAAAAAAAAGAATAAAAAAGAGGAGTGTTGTTGTTCAGAATTAAAAAAAAACATTTAATAAATCGCAGTTGTAACTTTAAACGGTTCTAACTTCTAACTCGAGTATGAGAATGAAAATTCTAATATAAAAACTCGAAACTCGTATCGATTACTATAATAAAGTAGGCCTTGCAAAAGAATTTTAATTTTGAAACCCAAATTCCATCATTTACATCACTTAGAGAGGGTTTAAAGTTTTTGTCGCTTATTTTCCGTCTTCCTTGCTTTCGCTATTATTCAATATAGTTGTAATGAAGATTGATGTGCCACTAAGAATATGTTTACATACCAAATAATTTCATGATCCTACAAGAAAATGAAAAAAAAAGAGGAGTGGTGTTGTTCAGAGTTTAAAAAAAACATTTAATAAATCGCAGTGTTAAGTTTAAATGGTTCTAACTTTTGACTCGAGTATGAGAATGAATATTCTAATATAACAACTCGAAACTCGTATCGATTACCATAATAAAGTAGGCCTTGCAAAAGAACTTCAATTTTGAAACCCAAATTCCATCATTTACATCACTTAGAGATGGTTTAAATTTTTTGTCGCTTATATTCCGTTTTGCTTGTTTTCGGTTTTATTCAATAGAGTTGTAATAAACATTGATGTACCACTAAGAATATATTTGCATACATTCTAATGATTCTCAATATCATACACATAATTTCATGACCATAAAAAAAAAGAATAAAAAAGATGAGTCCTGTTGTTCAGAATTAAAAAAAACATTTAATAAATCGCACTTGTAACTTTAAACGATTCTAACTTCTAACTCGAGTATGAGAATGAATATTCTAATATAACAACTCGAAACACGTATCGATTACCATAATTCGAGTAATCCTTGCAAAAGAACTTCAATTTGCAAACCTAAATTCCATCATTTACATCACTTAGAGAGGGTTTACTGTTTTTTTGTCCCTTATTTTTCGTTTTGCTTGTTTTCCCTTTTATTCAATAGAGTTGTAATAAAGATTGATGTGCCACTTAGAATATATTTACATACATTCTAATAATTCTCAATATCATACAAATAATTTCAGACCATAAAAAAAAGAATAAAAAAGAATAGTGTTGTTGTTCAAAGTTTAAAAAAAACATTTAATAAATCGCAGTTGTAACTTTAAATGGTTCTAACTTTTGACTCGAGTATGAGAATGAATATTCTAATATAACAACTCGAAACTGGTATCGATTACCATAATAAAGTAGGCCTTGCAAAAGAACTTCAATTTTGAAACCCAAATTCCATCATTTACATCACTTAGAGAAGGTTTAAAGTTTTTGTCGCTTATATTCCGTTTTGCTTGTTTTCTCTTTTATTCAATAGAGTTGTAATAAAGATTGATGTACCACTAAGAATATATTTACATACATTCTAATGATTCTCAATATAATACACATAATTTCATGACCATAAAAAAAAGAATAAAAAAGATGAGTGTTGTTGTTTAGAATTAAAAAAAAAACATTTAATAAATCGCACTTGTAACTTTAAACGATTCTAACTTCTAACTCGAGTATGAGAATGAATATTCTAATATAACAACTCGAAAAACGTATCGATTACCATAATTCGAGTAATCCTTGCAAAAGAACTTGAATTTTCAAACCCAAATTCCATCATTTACATCACTTAGAGAGGGTTTACTGTTTTTTTGTCCCTTATTTTTCGTTTTGCTTGTTTTCCCTTTTATTCAATAGAGTTGTAATAAAGATTGATGTGCTACTAAGAATATATTTACATACATTCTAATGATTCTCAATATCATAGAAATAATTTCAGACCATAAAAAAAAGAATAAAAAAGAATAGTGTTGTTGTTCAGAGTTTAAAAAAAACATTTAATAAATCGCACTTGTAACTTTAAATAATTCTGACTTTTGACCCGAGTATGAGAATGACTATTCTAATATATCAACTCGAAACTTGTATCGATTACCATAATAAAGTAGGCCTTGCAAAAGAACTTCAATTTTGAAACCCAAATTCCATCATTTACATCACTTATAGAAGGTTTAAAGTTTTTGTCGCTTATATTCCGTTTTGCTTGTTTTCTCTTTTATTCAATAGAGTTGTAATAAAGATTGATGTACCACTAAGAATATATTTACATACATTCTAATGATTCTCAATATAATACACATAATTTCATGACCATAAAAAAAAGAATAAAAAAGATGAGTGTTGTTGTTTAGAATTAAAAAAAAAACATTTAATAAATCGCACTTGTAACTTTAAACGATTCTAACTTCTAACTCGAGTATGAGAATGAATATTCTAATATAACAACTCGAAAAACGTATCGATTACCATAATTCGAGTAATCCTTGCAAAAGAACTTGAATTTTCAAACCCAAATTCCATCATTTACATCACTTAGAGAGGGTTTACTGTTTTTTTGTCCCTTATTTTTCGTTTTGCTTGTTTTCCCTTTTATTCAATAGAGTTGTAATAAAGATTGATGTGCTACTAAGAATATATTTACATACATTCTAATGATTCTCAATATCATACAAATAATTTCAGACCATAAAAAAAAGAATAAAAAAGAATAGTGTTGTTGTTCAAAGTTAAAAAAAAACATTTAATAAATCGCAGTTGTAACTTTAAATGGTTCTAATTTTTGACTCGAGTATGAGAATGAATATTCTAATATAACAACTCGAAACTGGTATCGATTACCATAATAAAGTAGGCCTTGCAAAAGAACTTCAATTTTGAAACCCAAATTCCATCATTTACATCACTTATAGAAGGTTTAAAGTTTTTGTCGCTTATATTCCGTTTTGCTTGTTTTCTCTTTTATTCAATAGAGTTGTAATAAAGATTGATGTACCACTAAGAATATATTTACATACATTCTAATGATTCTCAATATCATCAACATAATTTCATGACCATAAAAAAAAACAATAAAAAAGAGGTGTGTTGTTGTTCAGAATTTAAAAAAAACATTTAATAAATCGCAGTTGTAACTTTAAACGGTTCTAACTTCTAACTCGAGTATGAGAATGACAATTCTAATAAAACAACTCGAAACTTGTATCAATTACCATAATAAAGTAGACCTTGCAAAAGAACTTTAATTTTGAAACCCAAATTCCATCATTTACATTATTAGAGAGGGTTTAAAGTTTTTGTCGCTTATATTCCGTTTTCTTTGTTTTCTCTTTTATTCAATAAAGTTGTAATGAAGATTGATGTGCCACTAAGAATATGTTTACATACATTCTAATGATTCTCAATATCATACAAATAATTTCATGATCCTACAAGAAAATGAGAAAAAAAGAGGAGTGGTGTTGTTCAGAGTTAAAAAAAAACATTTAATAAATCGCAGTTGTAACTTTAAATGGTTCTAACTTTTGACTCGAGTATGAGAATGAATATTCTAATATAACAACTCAAAACTTGTATCGATTACCATAATTGGAGTAGGCCTTGCAAAAGAACTTCAATTTTCAAACCCAAATTCCATCATTTACATCACTCAGAGAGGGTTTAAAGTTTTTGTCGCATATTTTCCGTTTTGCTTGCTTTCGCTATTATTCAATATAGTTGTAATGAAGATTGATGTCCCACTAAGAATATGTTTACATACATTCTAATGATTCTCAATATCATACAAATAATTTCATGATCCTACAAGAAAATGAGAAAAAAAAGAGGAGTGGTGTTGTTTAGAGTTTAAAAAAAACATTTAATAAATCGCAGTGTTAAGTTTAAATGGTTCTAACTTTTGACTCGAGTATGAGAATGAATATTCTAATATAACAACTTGAAACTCATATCGATTACCATAATAAAGTAGGCCTTGCAAAAGAACTTCAATTTTGAAACCCAAATTCCATCATTTACATCACTTAGAGATGGATTAAAGTTTTTGTCGCTTATATTCCGTTTTGCTTGTTTTCGGTTTTATTCAATAGAGTTGTAATAAACATTGATGTACCACTAAGAATATATTTACATACATTCTAATGATTCTCAATATCATACACATAATTTCATGACCATAAAAAAAAAGAATAAAAAAGATGAGTCTTGTTGTTCAGAATTAAAAAAAAACATTTAATAAATCACACTTGTAACTTTAAACGATTCTAACTTCTAACTCGAGTATGAGAATGAATATTCTAATATAACAACTCGAAACACGTATCGATTACCATAATTCGAGTAATCCTTGCAAAAGAACTTCAATTTGCAAACCCAAATTCCATCATTTACATCACTTAGAGAGGGTTTACTGTTTTTTTGTCCCTTATTTTTCGTTTTGCTTGTTTTCCCTTTTATTCAATAGAGTTGTAATAAAGATTGATGTCCCACTTAGAATATATTTACATACATTCTAATAATTCTCAATATCATACAAATAATTTCAGACCATAAAAAAAAGAATAGTGTTGTTGTTCAAAGTTTAAAAAAAACATTTAATAAATCGCAGTTGTAACTTTAAATGGTTCTAATTTTTGACTCGAGTATGAGAATGAATATTCTAATATAACAACTCGAAACTGGTATCGATTACCATAATAAAGTAGGCCTTGCAAAAGAACTTCAATTTTGAAACCCAAATTCCATCATTTACATCACTTAGAGAAGGTTTAAAGTTTTTGTCGCTTATATTCCGTTTTGCTTGTTTTCTCTTTTATTCAATAGAGTTGTAATAAAGATTGATGTACCACTAAGAATATATTTACATACATTCTAATGATTCTCAATATCATCAACATAATTTCATGACCATAAAAAAAAACAATAAAAAAGAGGTGTGTTGTTGTTCAGAATTTAAAAAAAACATTTAATAAATCGCAGTTGTAACTTTAAACGGTTCTAACTTCTAACTCGAGTATGAGAATGACAATTCTAATAAAACAACTCGAAACTTGTATCAATTACCATAATAAAGTAGACCTTGCAAAAGAACTTTAATTTTGAAACCCAAATTCCATCATTTACATTATTAGAGAGGGTTTAAAGTTTTTGTCGCTTATATTCCGTTTTCTTTGTTTTCTCTTTTATTCAATAAAGTTATAATGAATATTGATGTGCCACTAAGAATATGTTTACATACATTCTAATGATTCTCAATATCATACAAATAATTTCATGATCCTACAAGAAAATGAGAAAAAAAAGAGGAGTGGTGTTGTTCAGAGATTAAAAAAAACATTTAATAAATCGTAGTTGTAACTTTAAATGGTTCTAACTTTTGACTCGAGTATGAGAATGAATATTCTAATATAACAACTCGAAACTCGTATCGATTACCATAATAAAGTAGGCCTTGCAATAGAACTTTAATTTTGAAACCCAAATTCCATCATTTACATCACTTAGAGAGGGTTTAAAGTTTTTGTCGCTTATATTCCGTTTAGCTTGTTTTCTCTTTTATTCAATAGAGTTGTAATAAAGATTGATGTACCACTAAGAATATATTTACATACATTCTAATGATTCTCAATATCATAAACATAATTTCATGACCATAAAAAAAAGAATAAAAAAGAGGAGTGTTGTTGTTCAGAATTTAAAAAACAAATATTTAATAAATCGCAGTTGTAACTCTAAACGGTTCTAACTTCTAACTCTAGTATGAGAATGAAAATTCTAATATAACAACTCGAAACTCGTATCGATTACCATAATTCGAGTAATCCTTGCAAAAGAACTTCAATTTTCAAACCCAAATTCCATCATTTACATCACTTAGAGAGGGTTTACTGTTTTTTTGTCCCTTATTTTTCGTTTTGCTTGTTTTCCCTTTTATTCAATAGAGTTGTAATAAATATTTATGTGCTAATAAGAATATATTTACATACATTCTAATGATTCTCAATATCATAGAAATAATTTCAGACCATAAAAAAAAGAATAAAAAAGAATAGTGTTGTTGTTCAGAGTTTAAAAAAACATTTAATAAATCGCAGTTGTAACTTTAAATGGTTCTAACTTTTGACTCGAGTATGAGAATGAATATTCTATTATAACAACTCAAAACTTGTATAGATTACCATAATTGGAGTAGGCCTTGCAAAAGAACTTCAATTTTCAAACCCAAATTCCATCATTTACATCACTCAGAGAGGGTTTAAAGTTTTTGTCGCATATTTTCCGTTTTCCTTGCTTTCGCTATTATTCAATATAGTTGTAATGAAGATTGATGTGCCACTAAGAATATGTTTACATACATTCTAATGATTCTCAATATCATACAAATAATTTCATGATCCTACAAGAAAATGAGAAAAAAAAGAGGAGTGGTGTTGTTTAGAGTTTAAAAAAAACATTTAATAAATCGCAGTGTTAAGTTTAAATGGTTCTAACTTTTGACTCGAGTATGAGAATGAATATTCTAATATAACAACTAGAAACTCATATAGATTACCATAATAAAGTTGGCCTTGCAAAAGAACTTCAATTTTGAAACCCAAATTCCATCATTTACATCACTTAGAGAGGGTTTAAAGTTTTTGTCGCTTATATTCCGTTTTGCTTGTTTTCTCTTTTATTCAATAGAGATGTAATAAAGATTGATGTACCACTAAGAATATATTTACATACATTCTAATGATTCTCAATATCATAAACATAATTTCATGACCATAAAAAAAACAATAAAAAAGAGGAGTGTTGTTGTTCAGAATTTAAAAAAAACATTTAATAAATCGTAGTTGTAACTTTAAACGGTTCTAACTTCTAACTCGAGTATGAGAATGACAATTCTAATAAAACAACTCGAAACTCGTATCGATTACCATAATAAAGTAGACCTTGCAATAGAACTTTAATTTTGAAACCCAAATTCCATCATTTACATCATTAGAGAGGGTTTAAAGTTTTTGTCGCATATTTTCCGTTTTCCTTGCTTTCGCTATTATTCAATAAAGTTGTAATGAAGATTGATGTGCCACTAAGAATATGTTTACATACATTCTAATGATTCTCAATATCATACAAATAATTTCATGATCCTACAAGAAAATGAGAAAAAAAAGAGGAGTGGTGTTGTTCAGAGTTTAAAAAAAACATTTAATAAATCGCAGTGTTAAGTTTAAATGGTTCTAACTTTTGACTCGAGTATGAGAATGAATATTCTAATATAACAACTAGAAACTCATATAGATTACCATAATAAAGTTGGCCTTGCAAAAGAACTTCAATTTTGAAACCCAAATTCCATTATTTACATCACCTAGAGAGGCTTTAAAGTTTTTGTCGCTTATATTCCGTTTTCCTTGTTTTCTCTTTTATTCAATAGAGTTGTAATAAAGATTGATGTGCCACTAAGAATATATTTACATACATTTTAATGATTCTCAATATCATACACATAATTTCATGACCATAAAAAAAAGAATAAAAAAGAGGTGTGTTTTTGTTCAGAATTTAAAAAAACATTTAATAAATCGCAGTTGTAACTTTAAACGGTTCTAACTTCTAACTCGAGTATGAGAATGAAAATTCTAACATAACAACTCGAAACTCGTATCGATTACTATAATAAAGTAGGCCTTGCAAAATAACTTTAATTTGGAAACCCAAATTCCATCATTTACATCACTTAGAGAGGGTTTAAAGTTTTTGTCGCTTATTTTCCATCTTGCTTGCTTTTGCTATTATTCAATATACTTGTAATGAAGATTGATGTGCCACTAAGAATATGTTTACATACATTCTAATGATTCTCAATATCATACAAATAATTTCATGATGCTACAAGAAAATGAAAAAAAAAGCGGAGTGGTGTTGTTCAGAGTTTAAAAAAAACATTTAATAAATCGCAGTTCTAACTTTAAATGGTTCTAACTTTTGACTCGAGTATGAGAATGACTATTCTAATATAACAACTCGAAACTCGTATCAATTACCATAATAAATTAGGCCTTGCAAAAGAACTTCAATTTTGAAACCCAAATTCCATTATTTACATCACTTAGAGAGGCTTTAAAGTTTTTGTCGCTTATATTCCGTTTTCCTTGTTTTCTCTTTTATTCAATAGAGTTGTAATAAAGATTGATGTGCCACTAAGAATATATTTACATACATTTTAATGATTCTCAATATCATACACATAATTTCATGACCATAAAAAAAAGAATAAAAAAGAGGTGTGTTTTTGTTCAGAATTTAAAAAAACATTTAATAAATCGCAGTTGTAACTTTAAACGGTTCTAACTTCTAACTCGAGTATGAGAATGAAAATTCTAATATAACAACTCGAAACTCGTATCGATTACTATAATAAAGTAGGCCTTGCAAAAGAACTTTAATTTTGAAACCCAAATTCCATCATTTACATCACTTAGAGAGGGTTTAAAGTTTTTGTCGCTTATTTTCCTTCTTGCTTGCTTTTGCTATTATTCAATATAGTTGTAATGAAGATTGATGTGCCACTAAGAATATGTTTACATACATTCTAATGATTCTCAATATCATACAAATAATTTCATGATCCTACAAGAAAATGAGAAAAAAAGAGGAGTGCTGTTGTTCAGAGTTTAAAAAAAACATTTAATAAATCGCAGTTGTAACTTTAAATGGTTCTAACTTTTGACTCGAGTATGAGAATGAATATTCTAATATAACAACTCAAAACATGTATCGATTACCATAATTGGAGTAGGATTTGCAAAAGAACTTCAATTTTCAAACCCAAATTCCATCATTTACATCACTCAGAGAGGGTTTAAAGTTTTTGTCGCATATTTTCCGTTTTGCTTGCTTTCGCTATTATTCAATATAGTTGTAATGAAGATTGATGTGCCACTAAGAATATGTTTACATACATTCTAATGATTCTCAATATCATACAAATAATTTCATGATCCTACAAGAAAATGAGAAAAAAAAGAGGAGTGGTGTTGTTCAGAGTTTAAAAAAAACATTTAATAAATCGCAGTGTTAAGTTTAAATGGTTCTAACTTTTGACTCGAGTATGAGAATGAATATTCTAATATAACAACTCGAAACTCATATCGCTTACCATAATAAAGTAGGCCTTGCAAAAGAACTTCAATTTTGAAACCCAAATTCCATCATTTACATCACTTAGAGATGGTTTAAATTTTTTGTCGCTTATATTCCGTTTTGCTTGTTTTCGGTTTTATTCAATAGAGTTGTAATAAAGATTGATGTACCACTAAGAATATATTTACATACATTCTAATGATTCTCAATATCATACACATAATTTCATGACCATAAAAAAAAGAATAAAAAAGATGAGTCTTGTTGTTCAGAATTAAAAAAAAAACATTTAATAAATCGCAATTGTAACTTTAAACGATTCTAACTTCTAACTCGAGTATGAGAATGAATATTCTAATATAACAACTCGAAACTCGTATCGATTACCATAATTCGAGTAATCCTTGCAAAAGAACTTCAATTTGCAAACCCAAATTCCATCATTTACATCACTTAGAGAGGGTTTACTGTTTTTTTGTCCCTTATTTTTCGTTTTGCTTGTTTTCCCTTTTATTCAATAGAGTTGTAATAAAGATTGATGTGCCACTTAGAATATATTTACATACATTCTAATAATTCTCAATATCATACAAATAATTTCAGACCATAAAAAAAAAAGAATAAAAAAGAATAGTGTTGTTGTTCAAAGTTTAAAAAAAACATTTAATAAATCGCAGTTGTAACTTTAAACGGTTCTAACTTTTGACTCGAGTATGAGAATGAATATTCTAATATAAAAACTCGAAACTGGTATCGATTACCATAATAAAGTAGGCCTTGCAAAAGAACTTCAATTTTGAAACCCAAATTCCATCATTTACATTATTAGAGAGGGTTTAAAGTTTTTGTCGCTTATATTCCGTTTTCCTTGTTTTCTCTTTTATTCAATAGAGTTGTAATAAAGATTGATGTACCACTAAGAATATATTTACATACATTCTAATGATTCTCAATATCATAAACATAATTTCATGACCATAAAAAAAACAATAAAAAAGAGGAGTGTTGTTGTTCAGAATTTAAAAAAAACATTTAATAAATCGCAGTTGTAACTTTAAACGGTTCTAACTTCTAACTCGAGTATGAGAATGACAATTGTAATAAAAACTCTCGAAAGTCGTATCGATTACCATAATAAAGTAGACCTTGCAAAAGAACTTTAATTTTGAAACCCAAATTCCATCATTTACATCATTAGAGAGGGTTTAAAGTTTTTGTCGCTTATATTCCGTTTTGCTTGTTTTCTCTTTTATTCAATAAAGTTGTAATGAAGATTGATGTGCCACAAAAATATGTTTACATACATTCTAATGATTCTCAATATCATACAAATAATTTCATGATCCTACAAGAAAATGAGAAAAAAAAGAGGAGTGGTGTTGTTCAGAGTTTAAAAAAAACATTTAATAAATCGCAGTTATAACTTTAAATGGTTCTAACTTTTGACTCGAGTATGAGAATGAATATTCTAATATAACAACTCGAAACTCGTATCGATTACCATAATAAAGTAGGCCTTGCAAAAGAACTTCAATTTTGAAACCCAAATTCCATCATTTACATCACTTAGAGGGTTTAATGTTTTTGTCGCTTATATTCCGTTTAGCTTGTTTTCTCTTTTATTCAATAGAGTTGTAATAAAGATTGATGTACCACTAAGAATATATTTACATACATTCTAATAAATCGCAGTTGTAACTCTAAACGGGTCTAACTTCTAACTCGAGTATGAGAATGACAATTCTAATATAACAACTCGAAACTCGTATCGATTACCATAATTCGAGTAATCCTTGCAAAAGAACTTCAATTTTCAAACCCAAATTCTATCATTTACATCACTTAGAGAGGGTTTACTGTTTTTTTGTCCCTTATTTTTCGTTTTGCTTGTTTTCCCTTTTATTCAATAGAGTTGTAATAAAGATTGATGTGCTACTAAGAATATATTTACATACATTCTAATGATTCTCAATATCATAGAAATAATTTCAGACCATAAAAAAAAGAATAAAAAAGAATAGTGTTGTTGTTCAGAGTTTAAAAAAAACATTTAATAAATCGCACTTGTAACTTTAAATAATTCTGACTTTTGACCCGAGTATGAGAATGACTATTCTAATATATCAACTCGAAACTTGTATCGATTACCATAATTCGAGTAGGCCTTGCAAAAGAACTTCAATTTTCAAACCAAAATTCCATCATTTACATCACTCAGAGAGGGTTTAAAATTTTTGTCGCATATTTTCCGTTTTGCTTGCTTTCGCTATTATTCAATATAGTTGTAATGAAGATTGATGTGCCACTAAGAATATGTTTACATACATTCTAATGATTCTCAATATCATACAAATAATTTCATGATCCTACAAGAAAATGAGAAAAAAAAGAGGAGTGGTGTTGTTCAGAGTTTAAAAAAAACATTTAATAAATCGCAGTGTTAAGTTTAAATGGTTCTAACTTTTGACTCGAGTATGAGAATGAATATTCTAATATAACAACTCGAAACTCGTATCGATTACCATAATAAAGTAGGCCTTGCAAAAGAACTTCAATTTTGAAACCCAAATTCCATCATTTACATCACTTAGAGAGGAGGGTTTAAAGTTTTTGTCGCTTATATTCCGTTTAGCTTGTTTTCTCTTTTATTCAATAGAGTTGTAATAAAGATTGATGTACCACTAAGAATATATTTACATACATTCTAATGATTCTCAATATCATAAACATAATTTCATGACCATAAAAAAAAGAATAAAAAAGAGGAGTGTTGTTGTTCAGAATTAAAAAAAAACATTTAATAAATCGCAGTTGTAACTCTAAACGGTTCTAACTTCTAACTCGAGTATGAGAATGACAATTCTAATATAACAACTTGAAACTCGTATCGATTACCATAATTCGAGTAATCCTTGCAAAAGAACTTGAATTTTCAAACCCAAATTCCATCATTTACATCACTTAGAGAGGGTTTACTGTTTTTTTGTCCCTTATTTTTCGTTTTGCTTGTTTTCCCTTTTATTAAATAGAGTGGTAATAAAGATTGATGTGCCACTTAGAATATATTTACATACATTCTAATAATTCTCAATATCATACAAATAATTTCAGACCATAAAAAAAAAAGAATAAAAAAGAATAGTGTTGTTGTTCAAAGTTTAAAAAAACATTTAATAAATCGCAGTTGTAACTTTAAATGGTTCTAACTTTTGACTCGAGTATGAGAATGAATATTCTAATATAACAACTCGAAACTGGTATCGATTACCATAATAAAGTAGGCCTTGCAAAAGAACTTCAATTTTGAAACCCAAATTCCATCATTTACATCACTTAGAGAAGGTTTAAAGTTTTTGTCGCTTATATTCCGTTTTGCTTGTTTTCTCTTTTATTCAATAGAGTTGTAATAAAGATTGATGTACCACTAAGAATATATTTACATACATTCTAAAAATTCTCAATATCATAAACATAATTTCATGACCATAAAAAAAAAACAATAAAAAAGAGGTGTGTTGTTGTTCAGAATTAAAAAAAAACATTTAATAAATCGCAGTTATAACTTTAAACGGTTCTAACTTCTAACTCGAGTATGAGAATGACAATTCTAATAAAACAACTCGCAACTCGTATCGATTACCATAATAAAGTAGACCTTGCAAAAGAACTTTAATTTTGAAACCGAAATTCCATCATTTACATTATTAGAGAGGGTTTAAAGTTTTTGTCGCTTATATTCCGTTTTCCTTGTTTTCTCTTTTATTCAATAAAGTTGTAATGAATATTGATGTGCCACTAAGAATATGTTTACATACATTCTAATGATTCTCAATATCATACAAATAATTTCATGATCCTACAAGAAAATGAGAAAAAAAGAGGAGTGGTGTTGTTCAGAGTTTAAAAAAAACATTTAATAAATCGCAGTTGTAACTTTAAATGGTTCTAACTTTTGACTCGAGTATGAGAATGAATATTCTAATATAACAACTCGAAACTCGTATCGATTACCATAATAAAGTAGGCCTTGCAAAAGAACTTCAATTTTGAAACCCAAATTCCATCATTTACATCACTTAGAGAGGAGGGTTTAAAGTTTTTGTCGCTTATATTCCGTTTAGCTTGTTTTCTCTTTTATTCAATAGAGTTGTAATAAAGATTGATGTACCACTAAGAATATATTTACATACATTCTAATGATTCTCAATATCATAAACATAATTTCATGACCATAAAAAAAAGAATAAAAAAGAGGAGTGTTGTTGTTCAGAATTTAAAAAAACATTTAATAAATCGCAGTTGTAACTCTAAACGGTTCTAACTTCAAACTCGAGTATGAGAATGACAATTCTAATATAACAACTTGAAACTCGTATCGATTACCATAATTCGAGTAATCCTTGCAAAAGAACCTCAATTTTCAAACCCAAATTCCATCATTTACATCACTTAGAGAGGGTTTACTGTTTTTTTGTCCCTTATTTTTCGTTTTGCTTGTTTTCCCTTTTATTCAATAGAGTTGTAATAAAGATTGATGTGCTACTAAGAATATATTTACATACATTCTAATGATTCTCAATATCAAAGAAATAATTTCAGACCATAAAAAAAAGAATAAAAAAGAATAGTGTTGTTGTTCAGAGTTTAAAAAAAACATTTAATAAATCGCACTTGTAACTTTAAATAATTCTGACTTTTGACCCGAGTATGAGAATGACTATTCTAATATATCAACTCGAAGCTTGTATCGATTACCATAATTCGAGTAGGCCTTGCAAAATAACTTCAATTTTCAAACCAAAATTCCATCATTTACATCACTCAGAGAGGGTTTAAAATTTTTGTTGCATATTTTCCGTTTTGCTTGCTTTCGCTATTATTCAATATAGTTGTAATGAAGATTGATGTGCCACTAAGAATATGTTTACATACATTCTAATGATTCTCAATATCATACAAATAATTTCATGATCCTACAAGAAAATGAGAAAAAAAAAGAGGAGTGGTGTTGTTCAGAGTTTAAAAAAAACATTTAATAAATCGCAGTGTTAAGTTTAAATGGTTCTAACTTTTGACTCGAGTATGAGAATGAATATTCTAATATAACAACTCGAAACTCGTATCGATTACCATAATAAAGTAGGCCTTGCAAAAGAACTTCAATTTTGAAACCCAAATTCCATCATTTACATCACTTAGAGAGGAGGGTTTAAAGTTTTTGTCGCTTATATTCCGTTTAGCTTGTTTTCTCTTTTATTCAGTAGAGTTGTAATAAAGATTGATGTACCACTAAGAATATATTTACATACATTCTAATGATTCTCAATATCATAAACATAATTTCATGACCATAAAAAAAAAGAATAAAAAAGAGGAGTGTTGTTGTTCAGAATTTAAAAAAAACATTTAATAAATCGCAGTTGTAACTCTAAACGGTTCTAACTTCTAACTCGAGTATGAGAATGACAATTCTAATATAACAACTTGAAACTCGTATCGATTACCATAATTCGAGTAATCCTTGCAAAAGAACTTGAATTTTCAAACCCAAATTCCATCATTTACATCACTTAGAGAGGGTTTACTGTTTTTTTGTCCCTTATTTTTCGTTTTGCTTGTTTTCCCTTTTATTCAATAGAGTTGTAATAAAGATTGATGTGCTACTAAGAATATATTTACATACATTCTAATGATTCTCAATATCATAGAAATAATTTCAGACCATAAAAAAAAGAATAAAAAAGAATAGTGTTGTTGTTCAGAGTTTAAAAAAAACATTTAATAAATCGCACTTGTAACTTTAAATAATTCTGACTTTTGACCCGAGTATGAGAATGACTATTCTAATATATCAACTCGAAACTTGTATCGATTACCATAATTCGAGTAGGCCTTGCAAAAGAACTTCAATTTTCAAACCAAAATTCCATCATTTACATCACTCAGAGAGGGTTTAAAATTTTTGTCGCATATTTTCCGTTTTGCTTGCTTTCGCTATTATTCAATATAGTTGTAATGAAGATTGATGTGCCACTAAGAATATGTTTACATACATTCTAATGATTCTCAATATCATACAAATAATTTCATGATCCTACAAGAAAATGAGAAAAAAAAGAGGAGTTGTGTTGTTTAGAGTTTAAAAAAAACATTTAATAAATCGCAGTGTTAAGTTTAAATGGTTCTAACTTTTGACTCGAGTATGAGAATGAATATTCTAATATAACAACTCGAAACTCGTATCGATTACCATAATAAAGTAGGCCTTGCAAAAGAACTTCAATTTTGAAACCCAAATTCCATCATTTACATCACTTAGTGATGGTTTAAATTTTTTGTCGCTTATATTCCGTTTTTCTTGTTTTCGGTTTTATTCAAAAGAGTTGTAATAAAGATTGATGTACCACTAAGAATATATTTACATACATTCTAATGATTCTCAATATCATACACATAATTTCATGACCATAAAAAAAAGAATAAAAAAGATGAGTGTTGTTGTTTAGAATTAAAAAAAAACATTTAATAAATCGCACTTGTAACTTTAAACGATTCTAACTTCTAACTCCAGTATGAGAATGAATATTCTAATATAACAACTCGAAAAACGTATCGATTACCATAATTCGAGTTATCCTTGCAAAATAACTTCAATTTGCAAACCCAAATTCCATCATTTACATCACTTAGAGAGGGTTTACAGTTTTTTTGTCCCTTATTTTTCGTTTTGCATGTTTTCCCTTTTATTAAATAGAGTGGTAATAAAGATTGATGTGCCACTTAGAATATATTTACATACATTCTAATAATTCTCAATATCATACAAATAATTTCAGACCATAAAAAAAAAGAATAAAAAAGAATAGTGTTGTTGTTCAAAGTTTAAAAAAAACATTTAATAAATCGCAGTTGTAACTTTAAATGGTTCTAACTTTTGACTCGAGTATGAGAATGAATATTCTAATATAACAACTCGAAACTGGTATCGATTACCATAATAAAGTAGGCCTTGCAAAAGAACTTCAATTTTGAAACCCAAATTCCATCATTTACATCACTTAGAGAAGGTTTAAAGTTTTTGTCGCTTATATTCCGTTTTGCTTGTTTTCTCTTTTATTCAATAGAGTTGTAATAAAGATTGATGTACCACTAAGAATATATTTACATACATTCTAATGATTCTCAATATAATACACATAATTTCATGACCATAAAAAAAAGAATAAAAAAGATGAGTGTTGTTGTTTAGAAATAAAAATAAAACATTTAATAAATCGCACTTGTAACTTTAAACGATTCTAACTTCTAACTCGAGTATGAGAATGAATATTCTAATATAACAACTCGAAAAACGTATCGATTACCATAATTCGAGTTATCCTTGCAAAATAACTTCAATTTGCAAACCCAAATTCCATCATTTACATCACTTAGAGAGGGTTTACTGTTTTTTTGTCCCTTATTTTTCGTTTTGCTTGTTTTTCCTTTTATTAAATAGAGTGGTAATAAAGATTGATGTGCCACTTAGAATATATTTACATACATTCTAATAATTCTCAATATCATACAAATAATTTCAGACCATTAAAAAAAAGAATAAAAAAGAATAGTGTTGTTGTTCATAGTTTAAAAAAACATTTAATAAATCGCAGTTGAAACTTTAAATGGTTCTAACTTTTGACTCGAGTATGAGAATGAATATTCTAATATAACAACTCGAAACTGGTATCGATTACCATAATAAAGTAGGCCTTGCAAAAGAACTTCAATTTTGAAACCCAAATTCCATCGTTTACATCACTTAGAGAAGGTTTAAAGTTTTTGTCGCTTATATTCCGTTTTGCTTGTTTTCTCTTTTATTCAATAGAGTTGTAATAAAGATTGATGTACCACTAAGAATATATTTACATACATTCTAATGATTCTCAATATCATAAACATAATTTCATGACCATAAAAAAAAACAATAAAAAAGAGGTGTGTTGTTGTTCAGAATTAAAAAAAAACATTTAATAAATCGCAGTTGTAACTTTAAACGGTTCTAACTTCTAACTCGATTATGAGAATGACAATTGTAATAAAACAACTCGCAACTCGTATAGATTACCATAATAAAGTAGACCTTGCAAAAGAACTTTAATTTTGAAACCCAAATTCCATCATTTACATTATTAGAGAGGGTTTAAAGTTTTTGTCGCTTATATTCCGTTTTCCTTGTTTTCTCTTTTATTCAATAAAGTTGTAATGAATATTGATGTGCCACTAAGAATATGTTTACATACATTCTAATGATTCTCAATATCATACAAATAATTTCATGATCCTACAAGAAAATGAGAAAAAAAAGAGGAGTGGTGTTGTTCAGAGTTTAAAAAAAACATTTAATAAATCGCAGTTGTAACTTTAAATGGTTCTAACTTTTGACTCGAGTATGAGAATGAATATTCTAATATAACAACTCGAAACTCGTATCGATTACCATAATAAAGTAGGCCTTGCAAAAGAACTTCAATTTTGAAACCCAAATTCCATCATTTACATCACTTAGATAGGAGGGTTTAAAGTTTTTGTCGCTTATATTCCGTTTAGCTTGTTTTCTCTTTTATTCAATAGAGTTGTAATAAAGATTGATGTACCACTAAGAATATATTTACATACATTCTAATGATTCTCAATATCATAAACATAATTTCATGACCATAAAAAAAAGAATAAAAAAGAGGAGTGTTGTTGTTCAGAATTTAAAAAAAAACATTTAATAAATCGCAGTTGTAACTCTAAACGGTTCTAACTTCTAACTCGAGTATGAGAATGACAATTCTAATATAACAACTTGAAACTCGTATCGATTACCATAATTCGAGTAATCCTTGCAAAAGAACCTCAATTTTCAAACCCAAATTCCATCATTTACATCACTTAGAGAGGGTTTACTGTTTTTTTGTCCCTTATTTTTCGTTTTGCTTGTTTTCCCTTTTATTCAATAGAGTTGTAATAAAGATTGATGTGCTACTAAGAATATATTTACATACATTCTAATGATTCTCAATCTCAAAGAAATAATTTCAGACCATAAAAAAAAGAATAAAAAAGAATAGTGTTGTTGTTCAGAGTTTAAAAAAAACATTTAATAAATCGCACTTGTAACTTTAAATAATTCTGACTTTTGACCCGAGTATGAGAATGACTATTCTAATATATCAACTCGAAGCTTGTATCGATTACCATAATTCGAGTAGGCCTTGCAAAATAACTTCAATTTTCAAACCAAAATTCCATCATTTACATCACTCAGAGAGGGTTTAAAATTTTTGTCGCATATTTTCCGTTTTGCTTGCTTTCGCTATTATTCAATATAGTTGTAATGAAGATTGATGTGCCACTAAGAATATGTTTACATACATTCTAATGATTCTCAATATCATACAAATAATTTCATGATCCTACAAGAAAATGAGAAAAAAAAGAGGAGTGGTGTTGTTCAGAGTTTAAAAAAAACATTTAATAAATCGCAGTGTTAAGTTTAAATGGTTCTAACTTTTGACTCGAGTATGAGAATGAATATTCTAATATAACAACTCGAAACTCGTATCGATTACCATAATAAAGTAGGCCTTGCAAAAGAACTTCAATTTTGAAACCGAAATTCCATCATTTACATCACTTAGAGATGGTTTAAATTTTTTGTCGCTTATATTCCGTTTTGCTTGTTTTCGGTTTTATTGAATAGAGTTGTAATAAAGATTGATGTACCACTAAGAATATATTTACATACATTCTAATGATTCTCAATATCATACACATAATTTCATGACCATAAAAAAAAGAATAAAAAAGATGATTGTTGTTGTTTAGAATTAAAAAAAAACATTTAATAAATCGCACTTGTAACTTTAAACGATTCTAACTTCTAACTCGAGTATGAGAATGAATATTCTAATATAAGAACTCGAAAAACGTATCGATTACCATAATTCGAGTTATCCTTGCAAAATAACTTCAATTTGCAAACCCAAATTCCATCATTTACATCACTTAGAGAGGGTTTACTGTTTTTTTGTCCCTTATTTTTCGTTTTGCTTGTTTTCCCTTTTATTCAATAGAGTTGTAATAAAGATTGATGTGCCACTTAGAATATATTTACATACATTCTAATAATTCTCAATATCATACAAATAATTTCAGACCAAAAAAAAAAAAGAATAAAAAAGAATAGTGTTGTTGTTCAAAGTTTAAAAAAAACATTTAATAAATCGCAGTTGTAACTTTAAATGGTTCTAACTTTTGACTCGAGTATGAGAATGAATATTCTAATATAACAACTCGAAACTTGTATCGATTACCATAATAAAGTAGGCCTTGCAAAAGAAATTCAATTTTGAAACCCAAATTCCATCATTTACATCACTTAGAGAAGGTTTAAAGTTTTTGTCGCTTATAATCCGTTTTGCTTGTTTTCTCTTTTATTCAATAGAGTTGTAATAAAGATTGATGTACCGCTAAGAATATATTTACATACATTCTAATGATTCTCAATATCATAAACATAATTTCATGACCAAAAAAAAAAACAATAAAACAGAGGTGTGTTGTTGTTCAGAATTTAAAAAAAACATTTAATAAATCGCAGTTGTAACTTTAAACGGTTCTAACTTCTAACTCGAGTATGAGAATGACAATTCTAATAAAACAACTCGAAACTCTTATCGATTACCATAATAAAGTAGACCTTGCAAAAAAACTTTAATTTTGAAACCCAAATTCCATCATTTACATTATTAGAGAGGGTTTAAAGTTTTTGTCGCTTATATTCCGTTTTACATGTTTTCTCTTTTATTCAATAGAGTTGTAATAAAGATTGATGTGCCACTAAGAATATATTTACATACATTCTAATGATTCTCAATATCATAAACATAATTTCATGACCATAAAAAAAAGAATAAAAAAGAGGAGTGTTGTTGTTCAGAATTTAAAAAAAACATTTAATAAATCGCAGTTGTAACTCTAAACGGTTCTAACTTCTAACTCGAGTATGAGAATGACAATTCTAATATAACAACTTGAAACTCGTATCGATTACCATAATTCGAGTAATCCTTGCAAAAGAACCTCAATTTTCAAACCCAAATTCCATCATTTACATCACTTAGAGAGGGTTTACTGTTTTTTTGTCCCTTATTTTTCGTTTTGCTTGTTTTCCCTTTTATTCAATAGAGTTGTAATAAAGATTGATGTGCTACTAAGAATATATTTACATACATTCTAATGATTCTCAATATCATAGAAATAATTTCAGACCATAAAAAAAAGAATAAAAAAGAATAGTGTTGTTGTTCAGAGTTTAAAAAAAACATTTAATAAATCGCACTTGTAACTTTAAATAATTCTGACTTTTGACCCGAGTATGAGAATGACTATTCTAATATATCAACTCGAAGCTTGTATCGATTACCATAATTCGAGTAGGCCTTGCAAAATAACTTCAATTTTCAAACCAAAATTCCATCATTTACATCACTCAGAGAGGGTTTAAAATTTTTGTCGCATATTTTCCGTTTTGCTTGCTTTCGCTATTATTCAATATAGTTGTAATGAAGATTGATGTGCCACTAAGAATATGTTTACATACATTCTAATGATTCTCAATATCATACAAATAATTTCATGATCGTACAAGAAAATGAGAAAAAAAAGAGGAGTGGTGTTGTTCAGAGTTTAAAAAAAACATTTAATAAATCGCAGTGTTAAGTTTAAATGGTTCTAACTTTTGACTCGAGTATGAGAATGAATATTCTAATATAACAACTCGAAACTCGTATCGATTACCATAATAAAGTAGGCCTTGCAAAAGAACTTCAATTTTGAAACCCAAATTCCATCATTTACATCACTTAGAGATGGTTTAAATTTTTTGTCGCTTATATTCCGTTTTGCTTGTTTTCGGTTTTATTGAATAGAGTTGTAATAAAGATTGATGTACCACTAAGAATATATTTACATACATTCTAATGATTCTCAATATCATACACATAATTTCATGACCATAAAAAAAAGAATAAAAAAGATGATTGTTGTTGTTTAGAATTAAAAAAAAACATTTAATAAATCGCACTTGTAACTTTAAACGATTCTAACTTCTAACTCGAGTATGAGAATGAATATTCTAATATAAGAACTCGAAAAACGTATCGATTACCATAATTCGAGTTATCCTTGCAAAATAACTTCAATTTGCAAACCCAAATTCCATCATTTACATCACTTAGAGAGGGTTTACTGTTTTTTTGTCCCTTATTTTTCGTTTTGCTTGTTTTCCCTTTTATTCAATAGAGTTGTAATAAAGATTGATGTGCCACTTAGAATATATTTACATACATTCTAATAATTCTTAATATCATACAAATAATTTCAGACCAAAAAAAAAACAATAAAACAGAGGTGTGTTGTTGTTCAGAATTTAAAAAAAACATTTAATAAATCGCAGTTGTAACTTTAAACGGTTCTAACTTCTAACTCGAGTATGAGAATGACAATTCTAATAAAACAACTCGAAACTCTTATCGATTACCATAATAAAGTAGGCCTTGCAAAAGAACTTCAATTTTGAAACCCAAATTCCATCATTTACATCACTTAGAGAAGGTTTAAAGTTTTTGTCGCTTATAATCCGTTTTGCTTGTTTTCTCTTTTATTCAATAGAGTTGTAATAAAGATTGATGTACCGCTAAGAATATATTTACATACATTCTAATGATTCTCAATATCATAAACATAATTTCATGACCAAAAAAAAAACAATAAAACAGAGGTGTGTTGTTGTTCAGAATTTAAAAAAAAACATTTAATAAATCGCAGTTGTAACTTTAAACGGTTCTAACTTCTAACTCGAGTATGAGAATGACAATTCTAATAAAACAACTCGAAACTCTTATCGATTACCATAATAAAGTAGACCTTGCAAAAAAACTTTAATTTTGAAACCCAAATTCCATCATTTACATTATTAGAGAGGGTTTAAAGTTTTTGTCGCTTATATTCCGTTTTACATGTTTTCTCTTTTATTCAATAGAGTTGTAATAAAGATTGATGTGCCACTAAGAATATATTTACATACATTCTAATGATTCTCAATATCATAAACATAATTTCATGACCATAAAAAAAAGAATAAAAAAGAGGAGTGTTGTTGTTCAGAATTTAAAAAAAAACATTTAATAAATCGCAGTTGTAACTCTAAACGGTTCTAACTTCTAACTCGAGTATGAGAATGACAATTCTAATATAACAACTTGAAACTCGTATCGATTACCATAATTCGAGTAATCCTTGCAAAAGAACCTCAATTTTCAAACCCAAATTCCATCATTTACATCACTTAGAGAGGGTTTACTGTTTTTTTGTCCCTTATTTTTCGTTTTGCTTGTTTTCCCTTTTATTCAATAGAGTTGTAATAAAGATTGATGTGCTACTAAGAATATATTTACATACATTCTAATGATTCTCAATATCATAGAAATAATTTCAGACCATAAAAAAAAGAATAAAAAAGAATAGTGTTGTTGTTCAGAGTTTAAAAAAAACATTTAATAAATCGCACTTGTAACTTTAAATAATTCTGACTTTTGACCCGAGTATGAGAATGACTATTCTAATATATCAACTCGAAGCTTGTATCGATTACCATAATTCGAGTAGGCCTTGCAAAATAACTTCAATTTTCAAACCAAAATTCCATCATTTACATCACTCAGAGAGGGTTTAAAATTTTTGTCACATATTTTCCGTTTTGCTTGCTTTCGCTATTATTCAATATAGTTGTAATGAAGATTGATGTGCCACTAAGAATATGTTTACATACATTCTAATGATTCTCAATATCATACAAATAATTTCATGATCCTACAAGAAAATGAGAAAAAAAAGAGGAGTGGTGTTGTTCAGAGTTTAAAAAAAACATTTAATAAATCGCAGTGTTAAGTTTAAATGGTTCTAACTTTTGACTCGAGTATGAGAATGAATATTCTAATATAACAACTCGAAACTCGTATCGATTACCATAATAAAGTAGGCCCTGCAAAAGAACTTCAATTTTGAAACCCAAATTCCATCATTTACATCACTTAGAGATGGTTTAAATTTTTTGTCGCTTATATTCCGTTTTGCTTGTTTTCGGTTTTATTGAATAGAGTTGTAATAAAGATTGATGTACCACTAAGAATATATTTACATACATTCTAATGATTCTCAATATCATACACATAATTTCATGACCATAAAAAAAAGAATAAAAAAGATGATTGTTGTTGTTTAGAATTAAAAAAAAACATTTAATAAATCGCACTTGTAACTTTAAACGATTCTAACTTCTAACTCGAGTATGAGAATGAATATTCTAATATAAGAACTCGAAAAACGTATCGATAACCATAATTCGAGTTATCCTTGCAAAATAACTTCAATTTGCAAACCCAAATTCCATCATTTACATCACTTAGAGAGGGTTTACTGTTTTTTTGTCCCTTATTTTTCGTTTTGCTTGTTTTCCCTTTTATTCAATAGAGTTGTAATAAAGATTGATGTGCCACTTAGAATATATTTACATACATTCTAATAATTCTTAATATCATACAAATAATTTCAGACCAAAAAAAAAAAGAATAAAAAAGAATAGTGTTGTTGTTCAAAGTTTAAAAAAAACATTTAATAAATCGCAGTTGTTACTTTAAATGGTTCTAACTTTTGACTCGAGTATGAGAATGAATATTCTAATATAACAACTCGAAACTTGTATCGATTACCATAATAAAGTAGGCCTTGCAAAAGAACTTCAATTTTGAAACCCAAATTCCATCATTTACATCACTTAGAGAAGGTTTAAAGTTTTTGTCGCTTATAATCCGTTTTGCTTGTTTTCTCTTTTATTCAATAGAGTTGTAATAAAGATTGATGTACCGCTAAGAATATATTTACATACATTCTAATGATTCTCAATATCATAAACATAATTTTAATGACCAAAAAAAAAACAATAAAACAGAGGTGTGTTGTTGTTCAGAATTTAAAAAAAACATTTAATAAATCGCAGTTGTAACTTTAAACGGTTCTAACTTCTAACTCGAGTATGAGAATGACAATTCTAATAAAACAACTCGAAACTCTTATCGATTACCATAATAAAGTAGACCTTGCAAAAAAACTTTAATTTTGAAACCCAAATTCCATCATTTACATTATTAGAGAGGGTTTAAAGTTTTTGTCGCTTATATTCCGTTTTACATGTTTTCTCTTTTATTCAATAGAGTTGTAATAAAGATTGATGTGCCACTAAGAATATATTTACATACATTCTAATGATTCTCAATATCATAAACATAATTTCATGACCATAAAAAAAAGAATAAAAAAGAGGAGTGTTGTTGTTCAGAATTTAAAAAAAAACATTTAATAAATCGCAGTTGTAACTTTAAACGGTTCTAACTTCTAACTCGAGTATGAGAATGACAATTCTAATATAACAACTCGAAACTCGTATCGATTACCATAATTCGAGTAATCCTTGCAAAAGAACCTCAATTTTCAAACCCAAATTCCATCATTTACATCACTTAGAGAGGGTTTACTGTTTTTATGTCCCTTATTTTTCGTTTTGCTTGTTTTCCCTTTTATTCAATAGAGTTGTAATAAAGATTGATGTGCTACTAAGAATATATTTACATACATTCTAATGATTCTCAATATCATAGAAATAATTTCAGACCATAAAAAAAAGAATAAAAAAGAATAGTGTTGTTGTTAAGAGTTTAAAAAAAACATTTAATAAATCGCACTTGTAACTTTAAATAATTCTGACTTTTGACTCGAGTATGAGAATGAATATTCTAATATAACAACTCGAAACTCGTATCGATTACCATAATAAAGTAGGCCTTGCAAAAGAACTTCAATTTTGAAACCCAAATTCCATCATTTACATCACTTAGAGAGGAGGGTTTAAAGTTTTTGTCGCTTATATTCCGTTTAGCTTGTTTTCTCTTTTATTCTATAGAGTTGTAATAAAGATTGATGTACCACTAAGAATATATTTACATACATTCTAATGATTCTCAATATCATAAACATAATTTCATGACCATAAAAAAAAGAATAAAAAAGAGGAGTGTTGTTGTTCAGAATTTAAAAAAAAACATTTAATAAATCGCAGTTGTAACTCTAAACGGTTCTAACTTCTAACTCGAGTATGAGAATGAAAATTCTAATATAACAACTTGAAACTCGTATCGATTACCATAATTCGAGTAATCCTTGCAAAAGAACCTCAATTTTCAAACCCAAATTCCATCATTTACATCACTTAGAGAGGGTTTACTGTTTTTTTGTCCCTTATTTTTCGTTTTGCTTGTTTTCCCTTTTATTCAATAGAGTTGTAATAAAGATTGATGTGCTACTAAGAATATATTTACATACATTCTAATGATTCTCAATATCATAGAAATAATTTCAGACCATAAAAAAAGAATAAAAAAGAATAGTGTTGTTGTTCAGAGTTTAAAAAAAACATTTAATAAATCGCACTTGTAACTTTAAATAATTCTGACTTTTGACCCGAGTATGAGAATGACTATTCTAATATATCAACTCGAAGCTTGTATCGATTACCATATTTCGAGTAGGCCTTGCAAAATAACTTCAATTTTCAAACCAAAATTCCATCATTTACATCACTCAGAGAGGGTTTAAAATTTTTGTCGCATATTTTCCGTTTTGCTTGCTTTCGCTATTATTCAATATAGTTGTAATGAAGATTGATGTGCCACTAAGAATATGTTTACATACATTCTAATGATTCTCAATATCATACACATAATTTCATGACCATAAAAAAAAGAATAAAAAAGATGATTGTTGTTGTTTAGAATTAAAAAAAAACATTTAATAAATCGCACTTGTAACTTTAAACGATTCTAACTTCTAACTCGAGTATGAGAATGAATATTCTAATATAAGAACTCGAAAAACGTATCGATTACCATAATTCGAGTTATCCTTGCAAAATAACTTCAATTTGCAAACCCAAATTCCATCATTTACATCACTTAGAGAGGGTTTACTGTTTTTTTGTCCCTTATTTTTCGTTTTGCTTGTTTTCCCTTTTATTAAATAGAGTGGTAATAAAGATTGATGTGCCACTTAGAATATATTTACATACATTCTAATAATTCTCAATATCATACAAATAATTTCAGACCATAAAAAAAAAAGAATAAAAAAGAATAGTGTTGTTGTTCAAAGTTTAAAAAAAACATTTAATAAATCGCAGTTGTAACTTTAAATGGTTCTAACTTTTGACTCGAGTATGAGAATGAATATTCTAATATAACAACTCGAAACTGGTATCGATTACCATAATAAAGTAGGCCTTGCAAAAGAACTTCAATTTTGAAACCCAAATTCCATCGTTTACATCACTTAGAGAAGGTTTAAAGTTTTTGTCGCTTATATTCCGTTTTGCTTGTTTTCTCTTTTATTCAATAGAGTTGTAATAAAGATTGATGTACCACTAAGAATATATTTACATACATTCTAATGATTCTCAATATCATAAACATAATTTCATGACCATAAAAAAAACAATAAAAAAGAGGTGTGTTGTTGTTCAGAATTAAAAAAAAACATCTAATAAATCGCAGTTGTAACTTTAAACGGTTCTAACTTCTAACTCGAGTATGAGAATGACAATTCTAATAAAACAACTCGCAACTCGTATCGATTACCATAATAAAGTAGACCTTGCAAAAGAACTTTAATTTTGAAACCCAAATTCCATCATTTACATTATTAGAGAGGGTTTAAAGTTTTTGTCGCTTATATTCCGTTTTCCTTGTTTTCTCTTTTATTCAATAAAGTTGTAATGAATATTGATGTGCCACTAAGAATATGTTTACATACATTCTAATGATTCTCAATATCATACAAATAATTTCATGATCCTACAAGAAAATGAGAAAAAAAGAGGAGTGGTGTTGTTCAGAGTTTAAAAAAAACATTTAATAAATCGTAGTTGTAACTTTAAATGGTTCTAACTTTTGACTCGAGTATGAGAATGAATATTCTAATATAACAACTCGAAACTCGTATCGATTACCATAATAAAGTAGGCCTTGCAAAAGAACTTCAATTTTGAAACCCAAATTCCATCATTTACATCACTTAGAGAGGAGGGTTTAAAGTTTTTGTCGCTTATATTCCGTTTAGCTTGTTTTCTCTTTTATTCAATAGAGTTGTAATAAAGATTGATGTACCACTAAGAATATATTTACATACATTCTAATGATTCTCAATATCATAAACATAATTTCATGACCATAAAAAAAAGAATAAAAAAGAGGAGTGTTGTTGTTCAGAATTTAAAAAAAAACATTTAATAAATCGCACTTGTAACTCTAAACGGTTCTAACTTCTAACTCGAGTATGAGAATGAAAACTCTAATATAACAACTTGAAACTCGTATCGATTACCATAATTCGAGTAATCCTTGCAAAAGAACCTCAATTTTCAAACCCAAATTCCATCATTTACATCACTTAGAGAGGGTTTACTGTTTTTTTGTCCCTTATTTTTTGTTTTGCTTGTTTTCCCTTTTGTTCAATAGAGTTGTAATAAAGATTGATGTGCTACTAAGAATATATTTACATACATTCTTATGATTCTCAATATCATACAAATAATTTCAGACCATAAAAAAAAGAATAAAAAAGAATAGTGTTGTTGTTCAGAGTTTAAAAAAAACATTTAATAAATCGCACTTGTAACTTTAAATAATTCTGACTTTTGACCCGAGTATGAGAATGACTATTCTAATATATCAACTCGAAGCTTGTATCGATTACCATAATTCGAGTAGGCCTTGCAAAATAACTTCAATTTTCAAACCAAAATTCCATCATTTACATCACTCAGAGAGGGTTTAAAATTTTTGTCGCATATTTTCCGTTTTGCTTGCCTTCGCTATTATTCAATATAGTTGTAATGAAGATTGATGTACCACTAAGAATATGTTTACATACATTCTAATGATTCTCAATATCATACAAATAATTTCATGATCCTACAAGAAAATGAGAAAAAAAAGAGGAGTGGTGTTGTTCAGAGTTTAAAAAAAACATTTAATAAATCGCAGTTGTAACTTTAAATGGTTCTAACTTTTGACTCGAGTATGAGAATGAATATTCTAATATAACAACTCGAAACTCGTATCGATTACCATAATAAAGTAGGCCTTGCAAAAGAACTTCAATTTTGAAACCCAAATTCCATCATTTACATCACTTAGAGAGGAGGGTTTAAAGTTTTGTCGCTTATATTCCGTTTAGCTTGTTTTCTCTTTTATTCAATAGAGTTGTTATAAAGATTGATGTACCACTAAGAATATATTTACATACATTCTAATGATTCTCAATATCATAAACATAATTTCATGACCATAAAAAAAAGAATAAAAAAGAGGAGTGTTGTTGTTCAGAATTTAAAAAAAAACATTTAATAAATCGCAGTTGTAACTCTAAACGGTTCTAACTTCTAACTCGAGTATGAGAATGACAATTCTAATATAACAACTTGAAACTCGTATCGATTACCATAATTCGAGTAATCCTTGCAAAAGAACCTCAATTTTCAAACCCAAATTCCATCATTTACATCACTTAGAGAGGGTTTACTGTTTTTTTGTCCCTTATTTTTCGTTTTGCTTGTTTTCCCTTTTATTCAATAGAGTTGTAATAAAGATTGATGTGCTACTAAGAATATATTTACATACATTCTAATGATTCTCAATATCAAAGAAATAATTTCAAACCATAAAAAAAAGAATAAAAAAGAATAGTGTTGTTGTTCAGAGTTTAAAAAAAACATTTAATAAATCGCACTTGTAACTTTAAATAATTCTGACTTTTGACCCGAGTATGAGAATGACTATTCTAATATATCAACTCGAAGCTTGTATCGATTACCATAATTCGAGTAGGCCTTGCAAAATAACTTCAATTTTCAAACCAAAATTCCATCATTTACATCACTCAGAGAGGGTTTAAAATATTTGTCGCATATTTTCCGTTTTGCTTGCTTTCGCTATTATTCAATATAGTTGTAATGAAGATTGATGTGCCACTAAGAATATGTTTACATACATTCTAATGATTCTCAATATCATACAAATAATTTAATGATCCTACAAGAAAATGAGAAAAAAAAGAGGAGTGGTGTTGTTCAGAGTTTAAAAAAAACATTTAATAAATCGCAGTGTTAAGTTTAAATGGTTCTAACTTTTGACTCGAGTATGAGAATGAATATTCTAATATAACAACTCGAAACTCATATCGATTACCATAATAAAGTAGGCCTTGCAAAAGAACTTCAATTTTGAAACCCAAATTCCATCATTTACATCACTTAGAGATGGTTTAAATTTTTTGTCGCTTATATTCCGTTTTGCTTGTTTTCGGTTTTATTCAATAGAGTTGTAATAAAGATTGATGTACCACTAAGAATATATTTACATACATTCTAATGATTCTCAATATCATACACATAATTTCATGACCATAAAAAAAAGAATAAAAAAGATGAGTGTTGTTGTTTAGAATTAAAAAAAAACATTTAATAAATCGCACTTGTAACTTTAAACGATTCTAACTTCTAACTCGAGTATGAGAATGAATATTCTAATATAAGAACTTGAAAAACGTATCGATTACCATAATTCGAGTTATCCTTGCAAAATAACTTCAATTTGCAAACCCAAATTCCATCATTTACATCACTTGGAGAGGGTATACTGTTTTTTTGTCCCTTATTTTTCGTTTTGCTTGTTTTTCCTTTTATTCAATAGAGTTGTTATAAAGATTGATGTGCCACTTAGAATATATTTACATACATTCTAATAATTCTCAATATCATACAAATAATTTCAGACCAAAAAAAAAAGAATAAAAAAGAATAGTGTTGTTGTTCAAAGTTTAAAAAAAACATTTAATAAATCGCAGTTGTAACTTTAAATGATTCTAACTTTTGACTCGAGTATGAGAATGAATATTCTAATATAACAACTCGAAACTTGTATCGATTACCATAATAAAGTAGGCCTTGCAAAAGAACTTCAATTTTGAAACCCAAATTCCATCATTTACATCACTTAGAGAAGGTTTAAAGTTTTTGTCGCTTATAATCCGTTTTGCTTGTTTTCTCTTTTATTCAATAGAGTTGTAATAAAGATTGATGTACCACTAAGAATATATTTACAAACATTCTAATGATTCTCAATATCATAAACATAATTTCATGACCAAAAAAAAACAATAAAAAAGAGGTGTGTTGTTGTTCAGAATTTAAAAAAAACATTTAATAAATCGCAGTTGTAACTTTAAACGGTTCTAAATTCTAACTCGAGTATGAGAATGACAATTCTAATAAAACAACTCGAAACTCTTATCGATTACCATAATAAAGTAGACCTTGCAAAAAAACTTTAATTTTGAAACCCAAATTCCATCATTTACATTATTAGAGAGGGTTTAAAGTTTTTGTCGCTTATATTCCGTTTTCCTTGTTTTCTCTTTTATTCAATAGAGTTGTAATAAAGATTGATGTGCCACTAAGAATATATTTACATACATTCTAATGATTCTCAATATCATAAACATAATTTCATGACCATAAAAAAAGAATAAAAAAGAGGAGTGTTGTTGTTCAGAATTTAAAAAAAAATATTTAATAAATCGCACTTGTAACTTTAAATAATTCTGACTTTTGACCCGAGTATGAGAATGACTATTCTAATATATCAACTCGAAGCTTGTATCGATTACCATAATTCGAGTAGGCCTTGCAAAATAACTTCAATTTTCAAACCAAAATTCCATCATTTACATCACTCAGAGAGGGTTTAAAATTTTTGTCGCATATTTTCCGTTTTGCTTGCTTTCGCTATTATTCAATATAGTTGTAATGAATATTGATGTGCCAATAAGAATATGTTTACATACATTCTAATGATTCTCAATATCATACAAATAATTTCATGATCCGACAAGAAAATGAGAAAAAAAAGAGGAGTGGTGTTGTTCAGAGTTTAAAAAAAACATTTAATAAATCGCAGTTGTAACTTTAAATAGTTCTAACTTTTGACTCGAGTATGAGAATGAATATTCTAATATAACAACTCGAAACTCGTATCGATTACCATAATAAAGTAGGCCTTGCAAAAGAACTTCAATTTTGAAACCCAAATTCCATCATTTACATCACTTAGAGAGGGTTTTAAGTTTTTGTCGCTTATATTCCGTTTAGCTTGTTTTCTCTTTTATTCAATAGAGTTGTAATAAAGATTGATGTACCACTAAGAATATATTTACATACATTCTAATGATTCTCAATATCATAAACATAATTTCATGACCATAAAAAAAAGAATAAAAAAGAGGAGTGTTGTTGTTCAGAATTTAAAAAAAAACATTTAATAAATCGCAGTTGTAACTCTAAACGGTTCTAACTTCTAAGTCGAGTATGAGAATGACAATTCTAATATAACAACTCGAAACTCGTATCGATTACCATAATTCGAGTAATCCTTGCAAAAGAACTTGAATTTTCAAACCCAAATTCCATCATTTACATCACTTAGAGAGGGTTTACTGTTTTTTTGTCCCTTATTTTTCGTTTTGCTTGTTTTCCCTTTTATTCAATAGAGTTGTAATAAAGATTGATGTGCTACTAAGAATATATTTACATACATTCTAATGATTCTCAATATCATAGAAATAATTTCAGACCATAAAAAAAAGAATAAAAAAGAATAGTGTTGTTGTTCAGAGTTAAAAAAAAACATTTAATAAATCGCAGTGTTAAGTTTAAATGGTTCTAACTTTTGACTCGAGTATGAGAATGAATATTCTAATATAACAACTCAAAACTCGTATCGATTACCATAATAAAGTAGGCCTTGCAAAAGAACTTCAATTTTCAAACCCAAATTCCATCATTTACATCACTTAGAGATGGTTTAAATTTTTTGTCGCTTATATTCCGTTTAGCTTGTTTTCTCTTTTATTCAATAGAGTTGTAATAAAGATTGATGTACCACTAAGAATATATTTACATACATTCTAATGATTCTCAATATCATAAACATAATTTCATGACCATAAAAAAAAGAATAAAAAAGAGGAGTGTTGTCGTTCAGAATTTAAAAAAAAACATTTAATAAATCGCAGTTGTAACTCTAAACGGTTCTAACTTCTAAGTCGAGTATGAGAATGACAATTCTAATATAACAACTCGAAACTCGTATCGATTACCATAATTCGAGTAATCCTTGCAAAAGAACTTGAATTTTCAAACCCAAATTCCATCATTTACATCACTTAGAGAGGGTTTACTGTTTTTTTGTCCCTTATTTTTCGTTTTGCTTGTTTTCCCTTTTATTCAATAGAGTTGTAATAAAGATTGATGTGCTACTAAGAATATATTTACATACATTCTTATGATTCTCAATATCATACAAATAATTTCAGACCATAAAAAAAAAGAATAAAAAAGAATAGTGTTGTTGTTCAGAGTTTAAAAAAAACATTTAATAAATCGCACTTGTAACTTTAAATAATTCTGACTTTTGACCCGAGTATGAGAATGACTATTCTAATATATCAACTCGAAACTTGTATCGATTACCATAATTCGAGTAGGCCTTGCAAAAGAACTTCAATTTTCAAACCAAAATTCCATCATTTACATCACTCAGAGAGGGTTTCAAGTTTTTGTCGCATATTTTCCGTTTTGCTTGCTTTCGCTATTATTCAATATAGTTGTAATGAAGATTGATGTGCCACTAAGAATATGTTTACATACATTCTAATGATTCTCAATATCATACAAATAATTTCATGATCCTACAAGAAAATGAGAAAAAAAAGAGGAGTGGTGTTGTTCAGAGTTTAAAAAAAACATTTAATAAATCGCAGTGTTAAGTTTAAATGGTTCTAACTTTTGACTCGAGTATGAGAATGAGTATTCTAATATAACAACTCGAAACTCGTATCGATTACCATAATAAAGTAGGCCTTGCAGAACAACTTTAATTTTGAAACCCAAATTCCATCATTAACATCACTTAGAGAGGCTTTAAAGTTTTTGTCGTTTATATTCCGTTTTGCTTGTTTTCTCTTTTATTCAATAAAGTTGTAATGAAGATTGATGTGCCACTAAGAATATGTTTACATACATTCTAATGATTCTTAATATCATACAAATAATTTCATGACCATAAAAAAAAGAATAAAAAAGAGGAGTGTTGTTGTTCAGAATTTAAAAAAAACATTTAATAAATAGTAGTTGTAACTTTAAATGGTTCTAACTTCTAAATCGAGTATGAGAATGACAATTCTAATATAACAACTCGAAACTCGTATCGATTACCATAATAAAGTAGGCCTTGCAGAAGAACTTTAATTTTGAAACCCAAATTCCATCATTTACATCACTTAGAGAGGGTTTAAAGTTTTTGTCGCTTATATTCCGTTTTGCTTGTTTTCTCTTTTATTCAATAAAGTTGTAATGAAGATTGATGTGCCACTAAGAATATGTTTACATACATTCTAATGATTCTTAATATCATACAAATAATTTCATGATGCTACAAGAAAATGAGAAAAAAAAGAGGAGTGGTGTTGTTGAGAGTTTAAAAAAAACATTTAATAAATCGCAGTTGTAACTTTAAATGGTTCTAACTTTTGACTCGAGTATGAGAATGACTATTCTAATATAACAATTCGAAACTCGTATCGATTACCATAATAAAGTAGGCCTTGCAAAAGAACTTCAATCTTGAAACCCAAATTCCATCATTTACATCACTTAGAGAGGGTTTACTGTTTTTTTGTCCCTTATTTTTCGTTTTGCTTGTTTTCCCTTTTATTCAATAGAGTTGTAATAAAGATTGATGTGCTACTAAGAATATATTTACATACATTCTTATGATTCTCAATATCATACAAATAATTTCAGACCATAAAAAAAAAGAATAAAAACGAATAGTGTTGTTGTTCAGAGTTTAAAAAAAACATTTAATAAATCGCACTTGTAACTTTAAATAATTCTGACTTTTGACCCGAGTATGAGAATGACTATTCTAATATATCAACTCGAAACTTGTATCGATTACCATAATTCGAGTAGGCCTTGCAAAAGAACTTCAATTTTCAAACCAAAATTCCATCATTTACATCAATCAGAGAGGGTTTCAAGTTTTTGTCGCATATTTTCCGTTTTGCTTGCTTTCGCTATTATTCAATATAGTTGTAATGAAGATTGATGTGCCACTAAGAATATGTTTACATACATTGTAATGATTCTCAATATCATACAAATAATTTCATGATCCTACAAGAAAATGAGAAAAAAAAGAGGAGTGGTGTTTTTCAGAGTTTAAAAAAAACATTTAATAAATCGCAGTGTTAAGTTTAAATGGTTCTAACTTTTGACTCGAGTATGAGAATGAATATTCTAATATAACAACTCAAAACTCGTATCGATTACCATAATAAAGTAGGCCTTGCAAAAGAACTTCAATTTTCAAACACAAATTCCATCATTTACATCACTTAGAGATGGTTTAAATTTTTTGTCGCTTATATTCCGTTTAGCTTGTTTTCTCTTTTATTCAATAGAGTTGTAATAAAGATTGATGTACCACTAAGAATATATTTACATACATTCTAATGATTCTCAATATCATAAACATAATTTCATGACCATAAAAAAAAGAATAAAAAAGATGAGTGTTGTTGTTTAGAATTTAAAAAACAACATTTAATAAATCGCACTTGTAACTTTAAACGATTCTAACTTCTAACTCGAGTATGAGAATGAATATTCTAATATAAGAACTTGAAAAACGTATCGATTACCATAATTCGAGTTATCCTTGCAAAATAACTTCAATTTGCAAACCCAAATTCCATCATTTACATCACTTGGAGAGGGTATACTGTTTTTTTGTCCCTTATTTTTCGTTTTGCTTGTTTTTCCTTTTATTCAATAGAGTTGTTATAAAGATTGATGTGCCACTTAGAATATATTTACATACATTCTAATAATTCTCAATATCATACAAATAATTTCAGACCAAAAAAAAAAGAATAAAAAAGAATAGTGTTGTTGTTCAAAGTTTAAAAAAAACATTTAATAAATCGCAGTTGTAACTTTAAATGGTTCTAACTTTTGACTCGAGTATGAGAATGAATATTCTAATATAACAACTCGAAACTTGTATCGATTACCATAATAAAGTAGGCCTTGCAAAAGAACTTCAATTTTGAAACCCAAATTCCATCATTTACATCACTTAGAGAAGGTTTAAAGTTTTTGTCGCTTATAATCCGTTTTGCTTGTTTTCTCTTTTATTCAATAGAGTTGTAATAAAGATTGATGTACCACTAAGAATATATTTACAAACATTCTAATGATTCTCAATATCATAAACATAATTTCATGACCAAAAAAAAACAATAAAAAAGAGGTGTGTTGTTGTTCAGAATTTAAAAAAAACATTTAATAAATCGCAGTTGTAACTTTAAACGGTTCTAAATTCTAACTCGAGTATGAGAATGACAATTCTAATAAAACAACTCGAAACTCTTATCGATTACCATAATAAAGTAGACCTTGCAAAAAAACTTTAATTTTGAAACCCAAATTCCATCATTTACATTATTAGAGAGGGTTTAAAGTTTTTGTCGCTTATATTCCGTTTTCCTTGTTTTCTCTTTTATTCAATAGAGTTGTAATAAAGATTGATGTGCCACTAAGAATATATTTACATACATTCTAATGATTCTCAATATCATAAACATAATTTCATGACCATAAAAAAAAAGAATAAAAAAGAGGAGTGTTGTTGTTCAGAATTTAAAAAAAAACATTTAATAAATCGCACTTGTAACTTTAAATAATTCTGACTTTTGACCCGAGTATGAGAATTTCTATTCTAATATATCAACTCGAAGCTTGTATCGATTACCATAATTCGAGTAGGCCTTGCAAAATAACTTCAATTTTCAAACCAAAATTCCATCATTTACATCACTCAGAGAGGGTTTAAAATTTTTGTCGCATATTTTCCGTTTTGCTTGCTTTCGCTATTATTCAATATAGTTGTAATGAATATTGATGTGCCAATAAGAATATGTTTACATACATTCTAATGATTCTCAATATCATACAAATAATTTCATGATCCGACAAGAAAATGAGAAAAAAAAGAGGAGTGGTGTTGTTCAGAGTTTAAAAAAAACATTTAATAAATCGCAGTTGTAACTTTAAATAGTTCTAACTTTTGACTCGAGTATGAGAATGAATATTCTAATATAACAACTCGAAACTCGTATCGATTACCATAATAAAGTAGGCCTTGCAAAAGAACTTCAATTTTGAAACCCAAATTCCATCATTTACATCACTTAGAGAGGGTTTTAAGTTTTTGTCGCTTATATTCCGTTTAGCTTGTTTTCTCTTTTATTCAATAGAGTTGTAATAAAGATTGATGTACCACTAAGAATATATTTACATACATTCTAATGATTCTCAATATCATAAACATAATTTCATGACCATAAAAAAAAGAATAAAAAAGAGGAGTGTTGTTGTTCAGAATTTAAAAAAAAACATTTAATAAATCGCAGTTGTAACTCTAAACGGTTCTAACTTCTAAGTCGAGTATGAGAATGACAATTCTAATATAACAACTCGAAACTCGTATCGATTACCATAATTCGAGTAATCCTTGCAAAAGAACTTGAATTTTCAAACCCAAATTCCATCATTTACATCACTTAGAGAGGGTTTACTGTTTTTTTGTCCCTTATTTTTCGTTTTGCTTGTTTTCCCTTTTATTCAATAGAGTTGTAATAAAGATTGATGTGCTACTAAGAATATATTTACATACATTCTAATGATTCTCAATATCATAGAAATAATTTCAGACCATAAAAAAAAGAATAAAAAAGAATAGTGTTGTTGTTCAGAGTTTAAAAAAAACATTTAATAAATCGCAGTGTTAAGTTTAAATGGTTCTAACTTTTGACTCGAGTATGAGAATGAATATTCTAATATAACAACTCAAAACTCGTATCGATTACCATAATAAAGTAGGCCTTGCAAAAGAACTTCAATTTTCAAACCCAAATTCCATCATTTACATCACTTAGAGATGGTTTAAATTTTTTGTCGCTTATATTCCGTTTAGCTTGTTTTCTCTTTTATTCAATAGAGTTGTAATAAAGATTGATGTACCACTAAGAATATATTTACATACATTCTAATGATTCTCAATATCATAAACATAATTTCATGACCATAAAAAAAAGAATAAAAAAGAGGAGTGTTGTTGTTCAGAATTTAAAAAAAAACATTTAATAAATCGCAGTTGTAACTCTAAACGGTTCTAACTTCTAAGTCGAGTATGAGAATGACAATTCTAATATAACAACTCGAAACTCGTATCGATTACCATAATTCGAGTAATCCTTGCAAAAGAACTTGAATTTTCAAACCCAAATTCCATCATTTACATCACTTAGAGAGGGTTTACTGTTTTTTTGTCCCTTATTTTTCGTTTTGCTTGTTTTCCCTTTTATTCAATAGAGTTGTAATAAAGATTGATGTGCTACTAAGAATATATTTACATACATTCTTATGATTCTCAATATCATACAAATAATTTCAGACCATAAAAAAAAAGAATAAAAAAGAATAGTGTTGTTGTTCAGAGTTTAAAAAAAACATTTAATAAATCGCACTTGTAACTTTAAATAATTCTGACTTTTGACCCGAGTATGAGAATGACTATTCTAATATATCAACTCGAAACTTGTATCGATTACCATAATTCGAGTAGGCCTTGCAAAAGAACTTCAATTTTCAAACCAAAATTCCATCATTTACATCACTCAGAGAGGGTTTCAAGTTTTTGTCGCATATTTTCAGTTTTGCTTGCTTTCGCTATTATTCAATATAGTTGTAATGAAGATTGATGTGCCACTAAGAATATGTTTACATACATTCTAATGATTCTCAATATCATACAAATAATTTCATGATCCTACAAGAAAATGAGAAAAAAAAGAGGAGTGGTGTTGTTCAGAGTTTAAAAAAAACATTTAATAAATCGCAGTGTTAAGTTTAAATGGTTCTAACTTTTGACTCGAGTATGAGAATGAGTATTCTAATATAACAACTCGAAACTCGTATCGATTACCATAATAAAGTAGGCCTTGCAGAACAACTTTAATTTTGAAACCCAAATTCCATCATTAACATCACTTAGAGAGGCTTTAAAGTTTTTGTCGTTTATATTCCGTTTTGCTTGTTTTCTCTTTTATTCAATAAAGTTGTAATGAAGATTGATGTGCCACTAAGAATATGTTTACATACATTCTAATGATTCTTAATATCATACAAATAATTTCATGACCATAAAAAAAAGAATAAAAAAGAGGAGTGTTGTTGTTCAGAATTTAAAAAAAACATTTAATAAATAGTAGTTGTAACTTTAAATGGTTCTAACTTCTAAATCGAGTATGAGAATGACAATTATAATATAACAACTCGAAACTCGTATCGATTACCATAATAAAGTAGGCCTTGCAGAAGAACTTTAATTTTGAAACCCAAATTCCATCATTTACATCACTTAGAGAGGGTTTAAAGTTTTTGTCGCTTATATTCCGTTTTGCTTGTTTTCTCTTTTATTCAATAAAGTTGTAATGAAGATTGATGTGCCACTAAGAATATGTTTACATACATTCTAATGATTCTTAATATCATACAAATAATTTCATGATGCTACAAGAAAATGAGAAAAAAAAGAGGAGTGGTGTTGTTGAGAGTTTAAAAAAAACATTTAATAAATCGCAGTTGTAACTTTAAATGGTTCTAACTTTTGACTCGAGTATGAGAATGACTATTCTAATATAACAATTCGAAACTCGTATCGATTACCATAATAAAGTAGGCCTTGCAAAAGAACTTCAATCTTGAAACCCAAATTCCATCATTTACATCACTTAGAGAGGGTTTACTGTTTTTTTGTCCCTTATTTTTCGTTTTGCTTGTTTTCCCTTTTATTCAATAGAGTTGTAATAAAGATTGATGTGCTACTAAGAATATATTTACATACATTCTTATGATTCTCAATATCATACAAATAATTTCAGACCATAAAAAAAAAGAATAAAAACGAATAGTGTTGTTGTTCAGAGTTTAAAAAAAACATTTAATAAATCGCACTTGTAACTTTAAATAATTCTGACTTTTGACCCGAGTATGAGAATGACTATTCTAATATATCAACTCGAAACTTGTATCGATTACCATAATTCGAGTAGGCCTTGCAAAAGAACTTCAATTTTCAAACCAAAATTCCATCATTTACATCACTCAGAGAGGGTTTCAAGTTTTTGTCGCATATTTTCCGTTTTGCTTGCTTTCGCTATTATTCAATATAGTTGTAATGAAGATTGATGTGCCACTAAGAATATGTTTACATACATTGTAATGATTCTCAATATCATACAAATAATTTCATGATCCTACAAGAAAATGAGAAAAAAAAGAGGAGTGGTGTTTTTCAGAGTTTAAAAAAAACATTTAATAAATCGCAGTGTTAAGTTTAAATGGTTCTAACTTTTGACTCGAGTATGAGAATGAATATTCTAATATAACAACTCAAAACTCGTATCGATTACCATAATAAAGTAGGCCTTGCAAAAGAACTTCAATTTTCAAACACAAATTCCATCATTTACATCACTTAGAGATGGTTTAAATTTTTTGTCGCTTATATTCCGTTTAGCTTGTTTTCTCTTTTATTCAATAGAGTTGTAATAAAGATTGATGTACCACTAAGAATATATTTACATACATTCTAATGATTCTCAATATCATAAACATAATTTCATGACCATAAAAAAAAGAATAAAAAAGAGGAGTGTTGTTGTTCAGAATTTAAAAAACAACATTTAATAAATCGCAGTTGTAACTCTAAACGGTTCTAACTTCTAAGTCGAGTATGAGAATGACAATTCTAATATAAAAACTCGAAACTCGTATCGATTACCATAATTCGAGTAATCCTTGCAAAAGAACTTGAATTTTCAAACCCAAATTCCATCATTTACATCACTTAGAGAGGGTTTACTGTTTTTTTGTCCCTTATTTTTCGTTTTTGTTGTTTTCCCTTTTATTCAATAGAGTTGTAATAAAGATTGATGTGCTACTAAGAATATATTTACATACATTCTAATGATTCTCAATATCATAGAAATAATTTCAGACCATAAAAAAAAGAATAAAAAAGAATAGTGTTGTTGTTCAGAGTTTAAAAAAACATTTAATAAATCGCACTGGTAACTTTAAATAATTCTGACTTTTGACCCGAGTATGAGAATGAATATTCTAATATATCAACTCAAAACTTGTATCGATTACCATAATTCGAGTAGGCCTTGCAAAAGAACTTCAATTTTCAAACCAAAATTCCATCATTTACATCACTTAGAGAGGGTTTAAAAGTTTTGTCGCATATTTTCCGTTTTGCTTGCTTTCGCTATTATTCAATATAGTTGTAATGAAGATTGATGTCCCACTAAGAATATGTTTACATACATTCTAATGATTCTCAATATCATAAACATAATTTCATGATCCTACAAGAAAATGAGAAAAAAAAAAGAGGAGTGGTGTTGTTCAGAGTTTAAAAAAAACATTTAATAAATCGCAGTGTTAAGTTTAAATGGTTCTAACTTTTGACTCGAGTATGAGAATGAATATTCTAATATAACAACTCGAAACTCGTATCGATTACCATAATAAAGTAGGCCTTGCAAAAGAACTTCAATTTTGAAACCCAAATTCCATCATTTACATCACTTAGAGATGGTTTAAATTTTTTGTCGCTTATATTCCGTTTTGCTTGTTTTCTGTTTTATTCAATAGAGTTGTAATAAAGATTGATGTACAACTAAGAATATATTTACATACATTCTAATGATTCTCAATATCATACACATAATTTCATGACCATAAAAAAAAGAATAAAAAAGATGAGTGTTGTTGTTTAGAATTAAAAAAAAAACATTTAATAAATCGCACTTGTAACTTTAAACGATTCTAACTTCTAACTCGAGTATGAGATTGAATATTCTAATATAACAACTGGAAACACGTATCGATTACCATAATTCGAGTTATCCTTGCAAAATAACTTCAATATGCAAACCCAAATTCCATCATTTACGTCACATAGAGAGGGTTTACTGTTTTTTTATCCCTTATTTTTCGTTTTGCTTGTTTTCCCTTTTATTCAATAGAGTTGTAATAAAGATTGATGTGCCACTAAGAATATATTTACATACATTCTAATGATTCTCAATATCATAGAAATAATTTCAGACCATAAAAAAAAGAATAAAAAAGAATAGTGTTGTTGTTCAGAGTTTAAAAAAAACATTTAATAAATCGCAGTTGTAACTTTAAATGGTTCTAACTTTTGACTCGAATATGAGAATGTATATTCTAATATAACAACTCGAAACTGGTATCAATTACCATAATAAAGTAGGCCTTGCAAAAGAACTTCAATTTTGAAACCCAAATTCCATCATTTACATCACTTAGAGAGGGTTTAAAGTTTTTGTCACTTATATTCCGTTTTGCTTGTTTTCTCTTTTATTCAATAGAGTTGTAATAAAGATTGATGTAATACTAAGAATATATTTACATACATTCTAATGATTCTCAATATCATAAACATAATTTCATGACCATAAAAAAACAATAAAAAAGAGGAGTGTTGTTGTTCAGAATTTAAAAAAACATTTAATAAATCGTAGTTGTAACTTTAAATGGTTCTAACTTCTAACTCGAGTATGAGAATGACAATTCTAATAAAACAACTCGAAACTCGTATCGATTACCATAATAAAGTAGACCTTGCAAAAGAACTTTAATTTTGAAACCCAAATTCCATCATTTACATCATTAGAGAGGATTTAAAGTTTTTGTCGCATATTTTCCGTTTTCCCTGCTTTCGCTATTATTCAATACAGTTGTAATGAAGATTGATGTGCCACTAAGAATATGCTTACATACATTCTAATGATTCTCAATATCATACAAATAATTTCATGATCCTACAAGAAAATGAGAAAAAAAAGAGGGAAGGTGTTGTTCAGAGTTTAAAAAAAACATTTAATAAATCGTAGTTGTAACTTTAAATGGTTCTAACTTTTGACTCGAGTATGAGAATGAATATTCTAATATAACTCGAAACTCGTATCGATTACCATAATAAAGTAGGCCTTGCAAAAGAACTTCAATTTTGAAACCCAAATTCCATCATTTACATCACTTAGAGAGGGTTTAAAGTTTTTGTCGCTTATATTCCGTTTTGCTTGTTTTCTCTTTTATTCGATAGAGTTGTAATAAAGATTGATGTACCACTAAGAATATATTTACATACATTCTAATGATTCTCAATATCATACACATAATATCTTGACCATAAAAAAAAGAATAAAAAAGGGGAGTGTTGTTGTTCAGAATTTAAAAAAAACAATTAATAAATCGCAGTTGTAACTTTAAAGGGTTCGAACTTCTAACTCGAGTATGAGAATGACAATTCTAATAAAACAACTCTAAACTCGTATCGATTACCATAATAAAGTAGACCTTGCAAAAGAACTTTAATTTTGAAACCCAAATTCCATCATTTACATTATTAGAGAGGGTTTAAAGTTTTTGTCGCTTATATTCCGTTTTCCTTGTTTTCTCTTTTATTCAATAAAGTTGTAATGAATATTGATGTGCCACTAAGAATATGTTTACATACATTCTAATGATTCTCAATATCATACAAATAATTTCATGATCCTACAAGAAAATGAGAAAAAAAAGAGGAGTGGTGTTGTTCAGAGTTTAAAAAAAACATTTAATAAATCGCAGTTGTAACTTTAAATGGTTCTAACTTTTGACTCGAGTATGAGAATGAATATTCTAATATAACAACTCGAAACTCGTATCGATTACCATAATAAAGTAGGCCTTGCAAAAGAAGTTCAATTTTGAAACCCAAATTCCATCATTTACATCACTTAGAGAGGGTTTAAAGTTTTTATAGCTTATATTCCGTTTAGCTTGTTTTCTCTTTTATTCAATAGAGTTGTAATAAAGATTGATGTACCACTAAGAATATATTTACATACATTATAATGATTCTCAATATCATACACATAATTTCATGACCATAAAAAAAAGAATAAAAAAGAGGAGTGTTGTTGTTCAGAATTTAAAAAAAAACATTTAATAAATCGCAGTTGTAACTCTAAACGGTTCTAACTTCTAAGTCGAGTATGAGAATGACAATTCTAATATAACAACTCGAAACTTGTATCGATTACCATAATTCGAGTAATCCTTGCAAAAGAACTTGAATTTTCAAACCCAAATTCCATCATTTACATCACTTAGAGAGGGTTTACTGTTTTTTTGTCCCTTATTTTTCGTTTTGCTTGTTTTCCCTTTTATTCAATAGAGTTGTAATAAAGATTGATGTGCTACTAAGAATATATTTACATACATTCTTATGATTCTCAATATCATAGAAATAATTTCAGACCATAAAAAAAAGAATAAAAAAGAATAGTGTTGTTGTTCAGAGTTTAAAAAAACATTTAATAAATCGCACTGGTAACTTTAAATAATTCTGACTTTTGACCCGAGTATGAGAATGACTATTCTAATATATCAACTCGAAACTTGTATCGATTACCATAATTCGAGTAGGCCTTGCAAAAGAACTTCAATTTTCAAAACTAAAATTCCATCATTTACATCACTTAGAGAGGGTTTAAAAGTTTTGTCGCATATTTTCCGTTTTGCTTGCTTTCGCTATTTTTCAATATAGTTGTAATGAAGATTGATGTGCCACTAAGAATATGTTTACATACATTCTAATGATTCTCAATATCATACAAATAATTTCATGATCCTACAAGAAAATGAGAAAAAAAAAGAGGAGTGGTGTTGTTCAGAGTTTAAAAAAAACATTTAATAAATCGCAGTGTTAAGTTTAAATGGTTCTAACTTTTGACTCGAGTATGAGAATGAATATTCTAATATAACAACTCGAAACTCGTATCGATTACCATAATAAAGTAGGCCTTGCAAAAGAACTTCAATTTTGAAACCCAAATTCCATCATTTACATCACTTAGAGATGGTTTAAATTTTTTGTCGCTTATATTCCGTTTTGCTTGTTTTCGGTTTTATTCAATAGAGTTGTAATAAAGATTGTTGTACAACTAAGAATATATTTACATACATTCTAATGATTCTCAATATCATACACATAATTTCATGACCATAAAAAAAAGAATAAAAAAGATGAGTGTTGTTGTTTAGAATTAAAAAAAAAACATTTAATAAATCGCACTTGTAACTTTAAACGATTCTAACTTCTAACTCGAGTATGAGAATGAATATTCTAATATAACAACTGGAAACACGTATCGATTACCATAATTCGAGTTATCCTTGCAAAATAACTTCAATATGCAAACCCAAATTCCATCATTTAAGTCACATAGAGAGGGTTTACTGTTTTTTTGTCCCTTATTTTTCGTTTTGCTTGTTTTCCCTTTTATTCAATAGAGTTGTAATAAACATTGATGTGCCACTAAGAATATATTTACATACATTCTAATGATTCTCAATATCATAGAAATAATTTCAGTCCATAAAAAAAAGAATAAAAAAGAATAGTGTTGTTGTTCAGAGTTTAAAAAAACCATTTAATAAATCGCAGTTGTAACTTTAAATGGTTCTAACTTTTGACTCGAATATGAGAATGTATATTCTAATATAACAACTCGAAACTGGTATCAATTACCATAATAAAGTAGGCCTTGCAAAAGAACTTCAATTTTGAAACCCAAATTCCATCATTTACATCACTTAGAGAGGGTTTAAAGTTTTTGTCGCTTATATTCCGTTTTGCTTGTTTTCTCTTTTATTCAATAGAGTTGTAATAAAGATTGATGTAATACTAAGAATATATTTACATACATTCTAATGATTCTCAATATCATAAACATAATTTCATGACCATAAAAAAACAATAAAAAAGAGGACTGTTGTTGTTCAGAATTTAAAAAAACATTTAATAAATCGCAGTTGTAACTTTAAATGGTTCTAACTTCTAACTCGAGTATGAGAATGACAATTCTAATAAAACAACTCGAAACTCGTATCGATTACCATAATAAAGTAGACCTTGCAAAAGAACTTTATTTTTGAAACCCAAATTCCATCATTTACATCATTAGAGAGGATTTAAAGTTTTTGTCGCATATTTTCCGTTTTCCCTGCTTTCGCTATTATTCAATATAGTTGTAATGAAGATTGATGTGCCACTAAGAATATGCTTACATACATTCTAATGATTCTCAATATCATACAAATAATTTCATGATCCTACAAGAAAATGAGGAAAAAAAAGAGGAGTGGTGTTGTTCAGAGTTTAAAAAAAACATTTAATAAATCGTAGTTGTAACTTTAAATGGTTCTAACTTTTGACTCGAGTATGAGAATGAATATTCTAATATAACTAGAAACTCGTATCGATTACCATAATAAAGTAGGCCTTGCAAAAGAACTTCAATTTTGAAACCCAAATTCCATCATTTACATCACTTAGAGAGGGTTTAAAGTTTTTGTCGCTTATATTCCGTTTTGCTTGTTTTCTCTTTTATTCAATAGAGTTGTAATAAAGATTGATGTACCACTAAGAATATATTTACATACATTCTAATGATTCTCAATATCATAAACATAATTTCATGACCATAAAAAAAAGAATAAAAAAGAGGAGTGTTGTTGTTCAGAATTAAAAAAAAAAACATTTAATAAATCGCAGTTGTAACTCTAAACGGTTCTAACTTCTAACTCGAGTATGAGAATGACAATTCTAATATAACAACTTGAAACTCGTATCGATTACCATAATTCGAGTAATCCTTGCAAAAGAACCTCAATTTTCAAACCCAAATTCCATCATTTACATCACTTAGAGAGGGTTTACTGTTTTTTTGTCCCTTATTTTTCGTTTTGCTTGTTTTCCCTTTTATTCAATAGAGTTGTAATAAAGATTGATGTGCTACTAAGAATATATTTACATACATTCTAATGATTCTCAATATCAAAGAAATAATTTCAGACCATAAAAAAAAGAATAAAAAAGAATAGTGTTGTTGTTCAGAGTTTAAAAAAAACATTTAATAAATCGCACTTGTAACTTTAAATAATTCTGACTTTTGACCTGAGTATGAGAATGACTATTCTAATATATCAACTCGAAGCTTGTATCGATTACCATAATTCGAGTAGGCCTTGCAAAATAACTTCAATTTTCAAACCAAAATTCCATCATTTACATCACTCAGAGAGGGTTTAAAATTTTTGTCGCATATTTTCCGTTTTGCTTGCTTTCGCTATTATTCAATATAGTTGTAATGAAGATTGATGTGCCACTAAGAATATGTTTACATACATTCTAATGATTCTCAATATCATACAAATAATTTCATGATCCTACAAGAAAATGAGAAAAAAAAGAGGAGTGGTGTTGTTCAGAGTTTAAAAAAAACATTTAATAAATCGCAGTGTTAAGTTTAAATGGTTCTAACTTTTGACTCGAGTATGAGAATGAATATTCTAATATAACAACTCGAAACTCGTATCGATTACCATAATAAAGTAGGCCTTGCAAAAGAACTTCAATTTTGAAACCCAAATTCCATCATTTACATCACTTAGAGATGGTTTAAATTTTTTGTCGCTTATATTCCGTTTTGCTTGTTTTCGGTTTTATTCAATAGAGTTGTAATAAAGATTGATGTACCACTAAGAATATATTTACATACATTCTAATGATTCTCAATATCATACACATAATTTCATGACCATTAAAAAAAAGAATAAAAAAGATGAGTGTTGTTGTTCAGAATTAAAAAAAAACATTTAATAAATCGCACTTGTAACTTTAAACGATTCTAACTTCTAACTCGAGTATGAGAATGAATATTCTAATATAACAACTCGAAACACGTATCGATTACCATAATTCGAGTAATCCTTGCAAAAGAACTTCAATTTGCAAACCCAAATTCCATCATTTACATCACATAGAGAGGGTTTACTGTTTTTTTGTCCCTTATTTTTCGTTTTGCTTGTTTTCCCTTTTATTCAATAGAGTTGTAATAAAGATTAATGTGCCACTAAGAATATATTTACATACATTCTAATGATTCTCAATATCATACAAATAATTTCAGACCATAAAAAAAAAGAATAAAAAAGAATAGTGTTGTTGTTCAGAGTTTAAAAAAAACATTTAATAAATCGCACTGGTAACTTTAAATAATTCTGACTTTTGACCCGAGTATGAGAATGACTATTCTAATATAAAAACTCGAAACTCGTATCGATAACCATAATAAATTAGGCCTTGCAAAAGAACTTCTATTTTGAAACCCAAATTCCATCATTTACATCACTTAGAGAGGCTTTAAAGTTTTTGTCGCTTATATTCCCTTTTGCTTGTTTTCTTTTTTTTTCAATAGAGTTGTAATAAAGATTGATGTACCACTAAGAATATATTTACATACATTCTAATGATTCTCAATATCATACACATAATATCTTGACCATAAAAAAAAGAATAAAAAAGGGGAGTGTTGTTGTTCAGAATTTAAAAAAAACAATTAATAAATCGCAGTTGTAACTTTAAAGGGTTCTAACTTCTAACTCGAGTATGAGAATGACAATTCTAATAAAACAACTCGAAACTCGTATCGATTACCATAATAAAGTAGACCTTGCAAAAGAACTTTAATTTTGAAAACCAAATTCCATCATTTACATTATTAGAGAGGGTTTAAAGTTTTTGTCGCTTATATTCCGTTTTCCTTGTTTTCTCTTTTATTCAATAAAGTTGTAATGAATATTGATGTGCCACTAATAATATGTTTACATACATTCTAATGATTCTCAATATCATACAAATAATTTCATGATCCTACAAGAAAATGAGAAAAAAAAGAGGAGTGGTGTTGTTCAGAGTTTAAAAAAAACATTTAATAAATCGCAGTTGTAACTTTAAATGGTTCTAACTTTTGACTCGAGTATGAGAATGAATATTCTAATATAACAACTCGAAACTCGTATCGATTACCATAATAAAGTAGGCCTTGCAAAAGAACTTCAATTTTGAAACCCAAATTCCATCATTTACATCACTTAGAGAGGAGGGTTTAAAGTTTTTGTCGCTTATATTCCGTTTAGCTTGTTTTCTCTTTTATTCAATAGAGTTGTAATAAAGATTGATGTACCACTAAGAATATATTTACATACATTCTAATGATTCTCAATATCATACAAATCATTTCATGATGCTACAAGAAAATGAGAAAAAAAAGAGGAGTGGTGTTGTTCAGAGTTTAAAAAAAACATTTAATAAATCGCAGTTGTAACTTCAAACGGTTCTAACTTCTATCTCGAGTATGAGAATAACTATTCTAATATAACAACTAGAAACTTGTATCGATTACCATAATTGGAGTAGGCCTTCCAAAAGAACTTCAATTTTCAAACCCAAATTCCATCATTTACATCACTCAGAGAGGGTTTAAAGTTTTTGTCGCATATTTTCCGTTTTGCTTGCTTTCGCTATTATTCAATATAGTTGTATTGAAGATTGATGTGCCACTAAGAATATGTTTACATACATTCTAATGATTCTCAATATCATACAAATAATTTCATGATCCTACAAGAAAATGAGAAAAAAAGAGGAGTGGTGTTGTTTAGAGTTTAAAAAAGACATTTAATAAATCGTAGTTGTAACTTTAAATGGTTCTAACTTTTGACTCGAGTATGAGAATGAATATTCTAATATAACTCGAAACACGTATCGATTACCATAATTCGAGTTATCCTTGCAAAATAACTTCAATATGCAAACCCAAATTCCATCATTTACATCACATAGAGAGGGTTTACTGTTTTTTTGTCCCTTATTTTTCGTTTTGCTTGTTTTCCCTTTTATTCAATAGAGTTGTAATAAAGATTGATGTGCTACTAAGAATATATTTACATACATTCTTATGATTCTCAATATCATACAAATAATTTCAGACCATAAAAAAAAGAATAAAAAAGAATAGTGTTGTTGTTCAGATTTTAAAAAAAACATTTAATAAATCGCACTTCTAACTTTAAATGGTTCTAACTTTTGACTCGAGTATGAGAATGGCTATTCTAATATAACAACTCGAAACTCGTATCAATTACCATAATAAATTAGGCCTTGCAAAAGAACTTCAATTTTGAAACCCAAATTCCATTATTTAAATCACTTAGAGAGGCTTTAATGTTTTTGTCGCTTATATTCCGTTTTCCTTGTTTTCTCTTTTATTCAATAGAGTTGTAATAAAGATTGATGTGCCACTAAGAATATATTTACATACATTTTAATGATTCTCAATATCATACACATAATTTCATGACCATAAAAAAAAGAATAAAAAAGAGGAGTGTTGTTGTTCAGAATTTAAAAAAAAACATTTAATAAATCGCAGTTGTAACTTTAAATGGTTCTAACTTTTGACTCGAGTATGAGAATGAATATTCTAATATAACAACTCGAAACTCGTATCGATTACCATAATAAAGTAGGCCTTGCAAAAGAACTTCAATTTTGAAACCAAAATTCCATCATTTACATCACTTAGAGATGGTTTAAATTTGTTGTCGCTTATATTCCGTTTTGCTTGTTTTCGGTTTTATTCAATAGAGTTGTAATAAAGATTGATGTACCACTAAGAATATATTTACATACATTCTAATGATTCTCAATATCATACACATAATTTCATGACCATAAAAAAAAGAATAAAAAAGATGAGTGTTGTTGTTCAGAATTAAAAAAAAACATTTAATAAATCGCACTTGTAACTTTAAACGATTCTAACTTCTAACTCGAGTATGAGAATGACTATTCTAATATAACAACTCGAAACACGTATCGATTACCATAATTCAAGTAATCCTTGCAAAAGAACTTCAATTTTCAAACCCAAATTCCATCATTTACATCACTTAGAGAGGGTTTACTGTTTTTTTGTCCCTTATTTTTCGTTTTGCTTGTTTTCCCTTTTATTCAATAGAGTTGTAATAAAGATTGATGTGCCACTAAGAATATATTTACATACATTCTAATGATTCTCAATATCATACAAATAATTTTAGACCATAAAAAAAAGAATAAAAAAGAATAGTGTTGTTGTTGAGAGTTTAAAAAAAACATTTAATAAATCGCAGTTGTAACTTTAAATAATTCTGACTTTTGACCCGATTATGAGAATGACTATTCTAATATATCAACTCGAAACTTGTATCGATTACCATAATTTGAGTAGGCCTTGCAAAAGAACTTCAATTTTCAAACCAAAATTCCATCAGTTACATCACTTAGAGAGGGTTTAAAGTTTTTGTCGCATATTTTCCGTTTTCCCTGCTTTTGCTATTATTCAATATAGTTGTAATGAAGATTGATATGCCACTAAGAATATGCTTACATACATTCTAATGATTCTCAATATCATACAAATAATTTCATGATCCTACAAGAAAATGAGAAAAAAAAGAGGAGTGGTGTTGTTCAGAGTTTAAAAAAAACATTTAATAAATCGTAGTTGTAACTTTAAATGGTTCTAACTTTTGACTCGAGTATGAGAATGAATATTCTAATATAACTCGAAACTCGTATCGATTACCATAATAAAGTAGGCCTTGCAAAAGAACTTCAATTTTGAAACCCAAATTCCATCATTTACATCACTTAGAGAGGGTTTAAAGTTTTTGTCGCTTATATTCCGTTTTGCTTGTTTTCTCTTTTATTCAATAGAGTTGTAATAAAGATTGATGTGCCACTAAGAATATATTTACATACATTCTAATGATTCTCAATATCATACACATAATTTCAGGACCATAAAAAAAAGAATAAAAAAGAGGATTGTTGTTGTTCAGAATTTAAAAAAAACATTTAATAAATCGCAGTTTTAACTTTAAAGGGTTCTAACTTCTAACTCGAGTATGAGAATGACAATTCTAATAAAACAACTCGAAACGCGTATCGATTACCATAATAAAGTAGCCTTGCAAAAGAACTTTAATTTTGAAACCCAAATTCCATCATTTACATCATTAGAGAGGATTTAAAGTTTTTGTCGCTTATATTCCGTTTTGCTTGTCTTCTCTTTTATTCAATAAAGTTGTAATGAAGATTGATGTGCCACTAAGAATATGTTTACATACATTCTAATGATTCTCAATATCATACAAATAATTTCATGATGCTTCAAGAAAATGAGAAAAAAAAGAGGAGTGGTGTTGTTCAGAGTTTAAAAAAAACATTTAATAAATCGCAATTGTAACTTCAAACGGTTCTAACTTCTATCTCGAGTATGAGAATAACTATTCTAATATAACAACTAGAAACTTGTATCGATTACCATAATTGGAGTTGGCCTTCCAAAAGAACTTCAATTTTCAAACCCAAATTCCATCATTTACATCACTCAGAGAGGGTTTAAAGTTTTTGTCGCATATTTTCCGTTTTGCTTGCTTTCGCTATTATTCAATATAGTTGTATTGAAGATTGATGTGCCACTAAGAATATGTTTACATACATTCTAATGATTCTCAATATCATACAAATAATTTCATGATCCTACAAGAAAATGAGAAAAAAAGAGGAGTGGTGTTGTTTAGAGTTTAAAAAAAACATTTAATAAATCGCAGTGTTAAGTTTAAATGGTTCTAACTTTTGACTCGAGTATGAGAATGAATATTATAATATAACAACTCGAAACTCGTATCGATTACCATAATAAAGTAGGCATTGCAAAAGAACTTCAATTTTGAAACCCAAATTCCATCATTTACATCACTTAGAGATGGTTTAAATTTTTTGTCGCTTATATTCCGTTTTGCTTGTTTTCGGTTTTATTCAATAGAGTTGTAATAAAGATTGATGTACCACTAAGAATATATTTACATACATTCTAATGATTCTCAATATCATACACATAATTTCATGACCATAAAAAAAGAATAAAAAAGAGGAGTGTTGTTGTTCAGAATTAAAAAAAAACATTTAATAAATCGCACTTGTAACTTTAAACGATTCTAACTTCTAACTCGAGTATGAGAATGACTATTCTAATATAACAACTCGAAACACGTATCGATTACCATAATTCGAGTAATCCTTGCAAAAGAACTTCAATTTTCAAACCCAAATTCCATCATTTAAATCACTTAGAGAGGGTTTACAGTTTTTTTTGTCCCTTATTTTTCGTTTTGCTTGTTTTCCCTTTTATTCAATAGAGTTGTAATAAAGATTGATGTGCTACTAAGAATATATTTACATACATTCTAATGATTCTCAATATCATACAAATAATTTCAGACCATAAAAAAAAGAATAAAAAAGAATAGTGTTGTTGTTCAGAGTTTAAAAAAAACATTTAATAAATCGCACTTGTAACTTTAAATAATTCTGACTTTTGTCCCGAGTATGAGAATGACTATTCTAATATATCAACTCGAAACTTGTATCGATTACCATAATTCGAGGTGGCCTTGCAAAAGAACTTCAATTTTCAAACCAAAATTCCATCATTTACATCACTCAGAGAGGGTTTCAAGTTTTTGTCGCATATTTTCCGTTTTGCTTGCTTTCGCTATTATTCAATATAGTTGTAATGAAGATTGATGTGCCACTAAGAATATGTTTACATACATTCTAACTATTCTCAATATCATACAAATAATTTCATGATCCTACAAGAAAATGAGAAAAAAAAGAGGAGTGCTGTTGTTCAGAGTTTAAAAAAAACATTTAATAAATCACAGTTGTAACTTTAAATGGTTCTAACTTTTGACTCGAGTATTAGAATGAATATTCTAATATAACAACTCAGAACTTGTATCGATTACCATAATTGGAGTAGGCCTTGCAAAAGAACTTCAATTTTCAAACCCAAATTCCATCATTTACATCACTCAGAGAGGGTTTAAAGTTTTTGTCGCATATTTTCCGTTTTGCTTGCTTTCGCTATTATTCAATATAGTTGTAATGAAGATTGATGTGCCACTAAGAATATGTTTACATACATTCTAATGATTCTCAATATCATACAAATAATTTCATGATCCTACAAGAAAATGAGAAAAAAAAGAGGAGTGGTGTTGTTCAGAGTTTAAAAAAAACATTTAATAAATCGCAGTGTTATGTTTAAATGGTTCTAACTTTTGACTCGAGTATGAGAATGAATATTCTAATATAACAACTCGAAACTCGTATCGATTACCATAATAAAGTAGGCCTTGCAAAAGAACTTCAATTTTGAAACCCAAATTCCATCATTTACATCACTTAGAGATGGTTTAAATTTGTTGTCGCTTATATTCCGTTTTGCTTGTTTTCGGTTTTATTCAATAGAGTTGTAATAAAGATTGATGTACCACTAAGAATATATTTGCATACATTCTAATGATTCTCAATATCATACACATAATTTCATGACCATAAAAAAAAGAATAAAAAAGATGAGTGTTGTTGTTCAGAATTAAAAAAAAACATTTAATAAATCGCACTTGTAACTTTAAACGATTCTAACTTCTAACTCGAGTATGAGAATGACTATTCTAATATAACAACTCGAAACACGTATCGATCACCATAATTCAAGTAATCCTTGCAAAAGAACTTCAATTTTCAAACCCAAATTCCATCATTTACATCACTTAGAGAGGGTTTACTGTTTTTTTGTCCCTTATTTTTCGTTTTGCTTGTTTTCCCTTTTATTCAATAGAGTTGTAATAAAGATTGATGTGCCACTAAGAATATATTTACATACATTCTAATGATTCTCAATATCATACAAATAATTTTAGACCATAAAAAAAAGAATAAAAAAGAATAGTGTTGTTGTTGAGAGTTTAAAAAAAACATTTAATAAATCGCACTTTTAACTTTAAATAATTCTGACTTTTGACCCGAGTATGAGAATGACTATTCTAATATATCAACTCGAAACTTGTATCGATTACCATAATTCGAGTAGGCCTTGCAAAAGAACTTCAATTTTCAAACCAAAATTCCATCAGTTACATCACTCAGAGTGGGTTTAAAGTTTTTGTCGCATATTTTCCGTTTTGCCTGCTTTCGCTATTATTCAATATAGTTGTAATGAAGATTGATGTGCCACTAAGAATATGCTTACATACATTCTAATGATTCTCAATATCATACAAATAATTTCATGATCCTACAAGAAAATGAGAAAAAAAAGAGGAGTGGTGTTGTTCAGAGTTTAAAAAAAACATTTAATAAATCATAGTTGTAACTTTAAATGGTTCTAACTTTTGACTCGAGTATGAGAATGAATATTCTAATATAACAACTTGAAACTCGTATCGATTACCATAATAAAGTAGGCCTTGCAAAAGAACTTCAATTTTGAAACCCAAATTCCATCATTTACATCACTTAGAGAGGGTTTAAAGTTTTTTTCGCTTATATTCTGTTTTGCTTGTTTTCTCTTTTATTCGATAGAGTTGTAATAAAGATTGATGTACCACTAAGAATATATTTACATACATTCTAATGATTCTCAATATCATACACATAATATCTTGACCATAAAAAAAAGAATAAAAAAGAGGAGTGTTGTTGTTCAGAATTTAAAAAAAACATTTAATAAATCGCAGTTGTAACTTTAAACGGGTCTAACTTCTAACTCGAGTATGAGAATGACAATTCTAATATAACAACTCGAAACTCGTATCGATTACCATAATAAAGTAGACCTTGCAAAAGAACTTTAATTTTGAAACCAAAATTCCATCATTTACATCACATAGAGAGGGTTTAATGTTTTTGTCGCTTATATTCCGTTTTGCTTGTTTTCTCTTTTATTCAATAAAGTTGTAATGAAGATTGATGTGCCACTAAGAATATGTTTACATACATTCTAATGATTCTCAATATCATACAAATAATTTCATGATGCTACAAGAAAATGAGAAAAAAAAGAGGAGTGGTGTTGTTCAGAGTTTAAAAAAAACATTTAATAAATCACAGTTATAACTTTAAATGGTTCTAACTTTTGACTAGAGTATGAGAATGACTATTCTAATATAACAACTCGAAACTAGTATCGATTACCATAATAAAGTAGGCCTTGAAAAAGAACTTCAATTTTGAAACCCAAATTCCATCATTTACATCACTTAGAGAGGGTTTAAAGTTTTTATCGCTTATATTCCGTTTTGCTTGTTTTCTCTTTTATTCAATAGAGTTGTAATAAAGATTAATGTACCAAAAAGAATATATTTATATAAATTTTAATGATTCTCAATATCATACTCATAATTTCATGACCATAAAAAAAAGAATAAAAAAGAGGAGTATTGTTGTTCAGAATTTAAAAAAAAACATTTAATAAATCGGAGTTGTAACTTTAAACGGTTCTAACATCTAACTCGAGTATGAGAATGACAATTCTAATATAAAAACTCGAAACTCGTATCGATTACCAAAATAAAGTAGGCCTTGCAAAAGAACTTCAATTTTGAAACCCAAATTCCATCATTTACATCACTTAGAGAGGGTTTAAAGTTGTTATCGCTTATATTCCGTTTTGCTTGTTTTCTCTTTTATTCAATAGAGTTGTAATAAAGATTGATGTACCACAAATAATATATTTATATACATTCTAATGATTCTCAATATCATACACATAATTTCATGACCATAAAAAAAAAGAATAAAAAAGAGGAGTGTTGTTGTTCAGAATTTAAAAAAAACATTTAATAAATCGCAGTTGTAACTTTAAACGTTCTAACTTCTAACTCGAGTATGAGAATGACAATTCTAATATAACAACTCGAAACTCGTATCGATTACCAAAATAAAGTAGGCCTTGCAAAAGAACTTCAATTTTGAAACCCAAATTCCATCATTTACATCACTTAGAGAGGGTTTAAAGTTTTTGTCGCTTATATTCCGTTTTGCTTGTTTTCTCTTTTATTCAATAAAGTTGTAATGAAGATTGATGTGCCACTAAGAATATGTTTACATAAATTCTAATGATTATCAATATCATACAAATAATTTCATGATGCTACAAGAAAATGAGAAAAAAAGGAGAAGTGGTGTTGTTCAGAATTAAAAAAAAAACATTTAATATATCGCAGTTGTAACTTTAAACGATTCTAACTTCTAACTCGAGTATGAGAATGACTATTCTAATATAACAACTTGAAACTTCTATCAATTACCATAATTCGAGTAGGCCTTGCAAAAGAATTTCAATTTTCAAACCCAAATTCCATCATTTACATCACTCAGAGAGGGTTTAAAGTTTTTGTCGCATATTTTCTGTTTTGCTTGCTTTCGCTATTATTCAATATAGTTGTAATGTAGATTGATGTGCCACTAAGAATATGTTTACATACATTCTAATGATTCTCAATATCATACAAATAATTTCATGATCCTACAAGAAAATGAGAAAAAAAAGAGGAGTGGTGTTGTTCACAGTTTAAAAAAAACATTTAATAAATCGCCGTTGTAACTTTAAATTGTTCTAACTTTTGACTCGAGTATGAGAATGACTATTCTAATATAACAACTCGAAACTCGTATCGATAACCATAATAAATTAGGCCTTGCAAAAGAACTTCTATTTTGAAACCCAAATTCCATCATTTACATCACTTAGAGAGGCTTTAAAGTTTTTGTCGCTTATATTCCGTTTTGCTTGTTTTTTCTTTTATTCAATAGAGTTGTAATCAAGATTGATGTGCCACTAAGAATATATTTACATACATTCTAATGATTCTCAATATCATACACATAATTTCATGAAAATCGTATCCATTCTCATAATTCGAGTAGGCCTTGCAAAAGAACATTAATTTTGAAACCCAAATTCCATCATTTACATCACTTAGAGAGGGTTTAAAGTTTTTATCGCTTATATTCCGTTTTTCTTGTTTTCTCTTTTATTCAATAAAGTTGTAATGAAGATTGATGTGCCACTAAGAATATGTTTACATAAATTCTAATGATTCTCAATATCATTCAAATAATTTTATGATGCTATAAGAAAATGAGAAAAAAAAGAGGAGTGGTGTTGTTCAGAATTAAAAAAAAAACATTTTATAAATCGCAGTTGTAACTTTAAACGGTTCTAACTTCTAACTCGAGTATGAGAATGACTATTGTAATATAACAACTCGAAACTTCTATCAATTACCATATCTCAAGTAGGCCTTGCAAAAGAACTTCAATTTTCAAACCCAAATTCCATCATTTACATCACTTAGAGAGGGTTTAAAGTTTTTGTAGCTTGTATTCCGTTTTGCTTGTTTTCTCTTTTATTCAATAGAGTTGTAATAAAGATTGATGTACCACTAAGAATATATTTAAATACATTCTAATGATTCTCAATATCATACACATAATTTCATGACCATAAAAAAAGAATAAAAAAGAGGAGTGTTGTTGTTCAGAATTTAAAAAAAAACATTTAATAAATCGCAGTTGTAACTTTAAACGGTTCTAACTTCTAACTCGAGTATGAGAATGACAATTCTAATATAACTACTCGAAACTCGTGTCGATTACCATAATAAAGTAGGCCTTGCAAAAGAACTTTAATTTTGAAACCCAAATTCCATCATTTACATCACTTAGAGAGGGTTTAAAGTTTTTGTCGCAAATTTTCCGTTTTGCTTTCTTTCGCTATAATTCAATACTATTGTAATGAAGATTGAATTACCATCAAGAATTGGTTTACATATATTCTAATGATTCTCAATATCATACAAATAATTTCATGATCCTACAAGAAAATGACAAAAAAAAGAGGAGTGGTGTTGTTCAGAGTTTAAAAAAACATTTAATAAATCGCAGTTGTAACTTTAAATGGTTCTAACTTTTGACTCGAGTATGAGAATGACTATTCTAATATAACAACTCGAAACTCGTATTGATTACCATAATACATTAGGCCTTGCAAAAGAACTTCAATTTTGAAACCCAAATTCCATCATTTACATCACTTAGAGAGGCTTTAAAGTTTTTGTCGCTTATATTCCGTTTTGCTTGTTTTCTCTTTTATTCAATAGAGTTGTAATAAAGATTGATGTGCCACTAAGAATATATTTAACTACATTCTAATGATTCTCAATATCATAGACATAATTTCATGACCATAAAAAAAAGAATAAAAAAGAGGAGTGTTGTTGTTCAGAATTTTAAAAAAACATTTAATAAATCGCAGTTTTAACTTTAAACGGTTCTAACTTCTAAGTCGAGTATGAGAATGACTATTTTAATATAACAACTCGAAACTTGTATCGATTACCATAATTCGAGTAGGCCTTGCAAAAGACTTTCAATTTTCAAACCCAAATTCCATCATTTACATCACTTAGAGAGGGTTTAAAGTTTCTGTCGCATATTTTCCGTTTTGCTTGCTTTTGCTATTATTCAATATAGTTGTAATGAATATTGATGTGCCACTAAGAATATGTTTACATACATTCTAATGATTCTCAATATCATATAAATAATTTCATGATCCTACAAGAAAATGAGAAAAAAAAGAGGAGTGGTGTTGTTTTGAGTTTAAAAAAAACATTTAATAAATCGCAGTTGTAACTTTAAATGGTTCTAACTTTTGACTCGAGTATGAGAATGACTATTCTAATATAAAAACTCGAAACTCGTATCGATAACCATAATAAATTAGGCCTTGCAAAAGAACTACTATTTTGAAACCCAAATTCCATCATTTACATCACTTAGAGAGGCTTTAAAGTTTTTGTCGCTTATATTCCCTTTTGCTTGTTTTTTTTTTCAATAGAGTTGTAATAAAGATTGATGTACCACTAAGAATATATTTACATACATTCTAATGATTCTTAATATCAAACACATAATTTCATGACAATAAAAAAAAAGAATAAAAAAGAGGAGTGTTGTTGTTCAGAATTTTAAAAAAACATTTAATAAATCAGAGTTGTAACTTTAAACGGTTCTAACTTCTAACTCGAGTATGAGTATGACAATTCTAATAAAACAACTCGAAACTCGTATCGATTACAATAATAAAGTAGGCCTTGCAAAAGAACTTTAATTTTGAAACCCAATTCCATCATTTACATCACTTAGAGAGGGTTTAAAGTTTTTGTCGCTTATATTCCGTTTTGCTTGTTTTCTCTTTTGTTCAATAAAGTTATAATGAAGATTGATGTGCCACTAAGAATATGTTTACATACATTCTAATGATTCTCAATATCATACAAATAATTTCATGATGCTACAAGAAAATGAGAAAAAAAAGAGGAGTGGTGTTGTTTTGAGTTTAAAAAAAACATTTAATAAATCGCAGTTGTAACTTTAAATGGTTCTAACTTTTGACTCGAGTATGAGAATGACTATTCTAATATAAAAACTCGAAACTCGTATCGATAACCATAATAAATTAGGCCTTGCAAAAGAACTTCTATTTTGAAACCCAAATTCCATCATTTACATCACTTAGAGAGGCTTTAAAGTTTTTGTCGCTTATATTCCCTTTTGCTTGTTTTCTTTTTTTTTCAATAGAGTTGTAATAAAGATTGATGTACCACTAAGAATATATTTACATACATTCTAATGATTCTCAATATCATACACATAATTTCATGAAAATCGTATCCATTCCCATAATTCGAGTAGGCCTTGCAAAAGAACATTAATTTTGAAACCCAAATTCCATCATTTACATCACTTAGAGAGGGTTTAAAGTTTTTATCGCTTATATTCCGTTTTTCTTGTTTTCTCTTTTATTCAATAAAGTTGTAATGAAGATTGATGTGCCACTAAGAATATGTTTACATACATTCTAATGATTCTCAATATCATACAAATAATTTCATGATGCTACAAGAAAATGAGAAAAAAAGAGGAGTGGTGTTGTTTTGAGTTTAAAAAAAACATTTAATAAATCGCAGTTGTAACTTTAAATGGTTCTAACTTTTGACTCGAGTATGAGAATGACTATTCTAATATAAAAACTCGAAACTCGTATCGATAACCATAATAAATTAGGCCTTGCAAAAGAACTTCTATTTTGAAACCCAAATTCCATCATTTACATCACTTAGAGAGGCTTTAAAGTTTTTGTCGCTTATATTCCCTTTTGCTTGTTTTCTTTTTTTTCAATAGAGTTGTAATAAAGATTGATGTACCACTAAGAATATATTTACATACATTCTAATGATTCTCAATATCATACACATAATTTCATGAAAATCGTATCCATTCCCATAATTCGAGTAGGCCTTGCAAAAGAACATTAATTTTGAAACCCAAATTCCATCATTTACATCACTTAGAGAGGGTTTAAAGTTTTTATCGCTTATATTCCGTTTTTCTTGTTTTCTCTTTTATTCAATAAAGTTGTAATGAAGATTGATGTGCCACTAAGAATATGTTTACATAAATTCTAATGATTCTCAATATCATTCAAATAATTTTATGATGCTACAAGAAAATGAGAAAAAAAGAGGAGTGGTGTTGTTCAGAATTAAAAAAAAAAACATTTTATAAATCGCAGTTGTAACTTTAAACGGTTCTAACTTCTAACTCGAGTATGAGAATGACTATTGTAATATAACAACTCGAAACTTCTATCAATTACCATATCTCAAGTAGGCCTTGCAAAAGAACTTCAATTTTCAAACCCAAATTCCATCATTTACATCACTTAGAGAGGGTTTAATGTTTTTGTCGCAAATTTTCCGTTTTGCTTTCTTTCGCTATAATTCAATACTATTGTAATGAAGATTGATTTACCACTAAGAATTGGTTTACATATATTCTAATGATTCTCAATATCATACAAATAATTTCATGATCCTACAAGAAAATGAGAAAAAAAAGAGGAGTGGTGTTGTTCAGAGTTTAAAAAAAACATTTAATAAATCGCAGTTGTAACTTTAAATGGTTCTAACTTTTGACTCGAGTATGAGAATGACTATTCTAATATAACAACTCGAAACTCGTATCGATTACCATAATACATTAGGCCTTGCAAAAGAACTTCAATTTTGAAACCCAAATTCCATCATTTACATCACTTAGAGAGGCTTTAAAGTTTTTGTCGCTTATATTCCGTTTTGCTTGTTTTCTCTTTTATTCAATAGAGTTGTAATAAAGATTGATGTGCCACTAAGAATATATTTAACTACATTCTAATGATTCTCAATATCATAGACATAATTTCATGACCATAAAAAAAAGAATAAAAAAGAGGAGTGTTGTTGTTCAGAATTTTAAAAAAACATTTAATAAATCGCAGTTTTAACTTTAAACGGTTCTAACTTCTAAGTCGAGTATGAGAATGACTATTCTAATATAACAACTCGAAACTTGTATCGATTACCATAATTCGAGTAGGCCTTGCAAAAGACTTTAGATTTTCAAACCCAAATTCCATCATTTACATCACTTAGAGAAGGTTTAAAGTTTTTGTCGCATATTTTCCGTTTTGCTTGCTTTCGCTATTATTCAATATAGTTGTAATGAAGATTGATGTACCACTAAGAATATGTTTACATACATTCTAATGATTCTCAATATCATATAAATAATTTCATGATCCTACAAGAAAATGAGGAAAAAAAGAGGAGTGGTGTTGTTTTGAGTTTAAAAAAAACATTTAATAAATCGCAGTTGTAACTTTAAATGGTTCTAACTTTTGACTCGAGTATGAGAATGACTATTGTAATATAAAAACTTGAAACTCGTATCGATAACCATAATAAATTAGGCCTTGCAAAAGAACTTCTATTTTGAAACCCAAATTCCATCATTTACATCACTTAGAGAGGCTTTAAAGTTTTTGTTGCTTATATTCCCTTTTGCTTGTTTTCTTTTTTTTTTCAATAGAGTTGTAATAAAGATTGATGTACCACTAAGAATATGTTTACATACATTCTAATGATTCTTAATATCAAACACATAATTTCATGACAATAAAAAAAAAAGAATAAAAAAGAGGAGTGTTGTTGTTCAGAATTTAAAAAAAACATTTAATAAATCAGAGTTGTAACTTTAAACGGTTCTAACTTCTAACTCGAGTATGAGTATGACAATTCTAATATAACAACTCGAAACTCGTATCGATTACAATAATAAAGTAGGCCTTGCAAAAGAACTTTAATTTTGAAACCCAATTCCATCATTTACATCAGTTAGAGAGGGTTTAAAGTATTTGTCGCTTATATTCCGTTTTGCTTGTTTTCTCTTTTGTTCAATAAAGTTATAATGAAGATTGATGTGCCACTAAGAATATGTTTACATACATTCTAATGATTCTCAATATCATACAAATAATTTCATGATGCTACAAGAAAATGAGAAAAAAAAGAGGAGTGGTGTTGTTTTGAGTTTAAAAAAAACATTTAATAAATCGCAGTTGTAACTTTAAATGGTTCTAACTTTTGACTCGAGTATGAGAATGACTATTCTAATATAAAAACTCGAAACTCGTATCGATAACCATAATAAATTAGGCCTTGCAAAAGAACTTCTATTTTGAAACCCAAATTCTATCATTTACATCACTTAGAGAGGCTTTAAAGTTTTTGTCGCTTATATTCCCTTTTGCTTGTTTTCTATTTTTTTCAATAGAGTTGTAATAAAGATTGATGTACCACTAAGAATATATTTACATACATTCTAATGATTCTTAATATCAAACACATAATTTAATGACAATAAAAAAAAAGAATAAAAAAGAGGAGTGTTGTTGTTCAGAATTTAAAAAAAACATTTAATAAATCAGAGTTGTAACTTTAAACGGTTCTAACTTCTAATTCGAGTATGAGAATGAAAATTCTAATATAACAACTCGAAACTCATATCGATTACAATAATAAAGTAGGCCTTGCAAAAGAACTTTAATTTTGAAACCCAAATTCCATCATTTACATCACTTAGAGGGTTTAAAGTTTTTGTCGCTTATATTCCGTTTTGCTTGTTTTCTCTTTTATTCAATAAAGTTGTAATGAAGATTGATGTGCCACTAAGAATATGTTTACATACATTCTAATGATTCTCAATATCATACAAATAATTTCATGATGCTACAAGAAAATGAGAAAAAAAGAGGAGTGGTGTTGTTTTGAGTTTAAAAAAAACATTTAATAAATCGCAGTTGTAACTTTAAATGGTTCTAACTTTTGACTCGAGTATGAGAATGACTATTCTAATATAAAAACTCGAAACTCGTATCGATAACCATAATAAATTAGGCCTTGCAAAAGAACTTCTATTTTGAAACCCAAATTCCATCATTTACATCACTTAGAGAGGCTTTAAAGTTTTTGTCGCTTATATTCCCTTTTGCTTGTTTTCTTTTTTTTTTTTCAATAGAGTTGTAATAAAGATTGATGTACCACTAAGAATATATTTACATACATTCTAATGATTCTCAATATCATACACATAATTTCATGAAAATCGTATCCATTCCCATAATTCGAGTAGGCCTTGCAAAAGAACATTAATTTTGAAACCCAAATTCCATCATTTACATCACTTAGAGAGGGTTTAAAGTTTTTATCGCTTATATTCCGTTTTTCTTGTTTTCTCTTTTATTCAATAAAGTTGTAATGAAGATTGATGTGCCACTAAGAATATGTTTACATAAATTCTAATGATTCTCAATATCATTCAAATAATTTTATGATGCTACAAGAAAATGAGAAAAAAAGAGGAGTGGTGTTGTTCAGAATTAAAAAAAAAAACATTTTATAAATCGCAGTTGTAACTTTAAACGGTTCTAACTTCTAACTCGAGTATGAGAATGACTATTGTAATATAACAACTCAAAACTTCTATCAATTACCATATCTCAAGTAGGCCTTGCAAAAGAACTTCAATTTTCAAACCCAAATTCCATCATTTACATCACTTAGAGAGGGTTTAATGTTTTTGTCGCAAATTTTCCGTTTTGCTTTCTTTCGCTATAATTCAATACTATTGTAATGAAGATTGATTTACCACTAAGAATTGGTTTACATATATTCTAATGATTCTCAATATCATACAAATAATTTCATGATCCTACAAGAAAATGAGAAAAAAAAGAGGAGTGGTGTTGTTCAGAGTTTAAAAAAAACATTTAATAAATCGCAGTTGTAACTTTAAATGGTTCTAACTTTTGACTCGAGTATGAGAATGACTATTCTAATATAACAACTCGAAACTCGTATCGATTACCATAATACATTAGGCCTTGCAAAAGAACTTCAATTTTGAAACCCAAATTCCATCATTTACATCACTTAGTGAGGCTTTAAAGTTTTTGTCGCTTATATTCCGTTTTGCTTGTTTTCTCTTTTATTCAATAGAGTTGTAATAAAGATTGATGTGCCACTAAGAATATATTTAACTACATTCTAATGATTCTCAATATCATAGACATAATTTCATGACCATAAAAAAAAGAATAAAAAAGAGGAGTGTTGTTGTTCAGAATTTTAAAAAAACATTCAATAAATCGCAGTTTTAACTTTAAACGGTTCTAACTTCTAAGTCGAGTATGAGAATGACTATTCTAATATAACAACTCGAAACTTGTAACGATTACCATAATTCGAGTAGGCCTTGCAAAAGACTTTAGATTTTCAAACCCAAATTCCATCATTTACATCACTTAGAGAAGGTTTAAAGTTTTTGTCGCATATTTTCCGTTTTGCTTGCTTTCGCTATTATTCAATATAGTTGTAATGAAGATTGATGTACCACTAAGAATATGTTTACATACATTCTAATGATTCTCAATATCATATAAATAATATCATGATCCTACAAGAAAATGAGGAAAAAAAGAGGAGTGGTGTTGTTTTGAGTTTAAAAAAAACATTTAATAAATCGCAGTTGTAACTTTAAATGGTTCTAACTTTTGACTCGAGTATGAGAATGACTATTGTAATATAAAAACTTGAAACTCGTATCGATAACCATAATAAATTAGGCCTTGCAAAAGAACTTCTATTTTGAAACCCAAATTCCATCATTTACATCACTTAGAGAGGCTTTAAAGTTTTTGTTGCTTATATTCCCTTTTGCTTGTTTTCTTTTTTTTTTTCAATAGAGTTGTAATAAAGATTGATGTACCACTAAGAATATGTTTACATACATTCTAATGATTCTTAATATCAAACACATAATTTCATGACAATAAAAAAAAAGAATAAAAAAGAGGAGTGTTGTTGTTCAGAATTTAAAAAAAACATTTAATAAATCAGAGTTGTAACTTTAAACGGTTCTAACTTCTAACTCGAGTATGAGTATGACAATTCTAATATAACAACTCGAAACTCGTATCGATTACAATAATAAAGTAGGCCTTGCAAAAGAACTTTAATTTTGAAACCCAATTCCATCATTTACATCACTTAGAGAGGGTTTAAAGTATTTGTCGCTTATATTCCGTTTTGCTTGTTTTCTCTTTTGTTCAATAAAGTTATAATGAAGATTGATGTGCCACTAAGAATATGTTTACATACATTCTAATGATTCTCAATATCATACAAATAATTTCATGATGCTACAAGAAAATGAGAAAAAAAAGAGGAGTGGTGTTGTTTTGAGTTTAAAAAAAACATTTAATAAATCGCAGTTGTAACTTTAAATGGTTCTAACTTTTGACTCGAGTATGAGAATCACTATTCTAATATAAAAACTCGAAACTCGTATCGATAACCATAATAAATTAGGCCTTGCAAAAGAACTTCTATTTTGAAACCCAAATTCCATCATTTACATCACTTAGAGAGGCTTTAAAGTTTTTGTCGCTTATATTCCCTTTTGCTTGTTTTCTATTTTTTTCAATAGAGTTGTAATAAAGATTGATGTACCACTAAGAATATATTTACATACATTCTAATGATTCTTAATATCAAACACATAATTTAATGACAATAAAAAAAAAAGAATAAAAAAGAGGAGTGTTGTTGTTCAGAATTTAAAAAAAACATTTAATAAATCAGAGTTGTAACTTTAAACGGTTCTAACTTCTAACTCGAGTATGAGAATGAAAATTCTAATATAACAACTCGAAACTCATATCGATTACAATAATAAAGTAGGCCTTGCAAAAGAACTTTAATTTTGAAACCCAAATTCCATCATTTACATCACTTAGAGGGTTTAAAGTTTTTGTCGCTTATATTCCGTTTTGCTTGTTTTCTCTTTTATTCAATAAAGTTGTAATGAAGATTGATGTGCCACTAAGAATATGTTTACATAAATTCTAATGATTCTCAATATCATTCAAATAATTTTATGATGCTACAAGAAAATGAGAAAAAAAGAGGAGTGGTGTTGTTCAGAATTTAAAAAAAAAACATTTTATAAATCGCAGTTGTAACTTTAAACGGTTCTAACTTCTAACTCGAGTATGAGAATGACTATTGTAATATAACAACTCGAAACTTCTATCAATTACCATATCTCAAGTAGGCCTTGCAAAAGAACTTCAATTTTCAAACCCAAATTCCATCATTTACATCACTTAGAGAGGGTTTAATGTTTTTGTCGCAAATTTTCCGTTTTGCTTTCTTTCGCTATAATTCAATACTATTGTAATGAAGATTGATTTACCACTAAGAATTGGTTTACATATATTCTAATGATTCTCAATATCATACAAATAATTTCATGATCCTACAAGAAAATGAGAAAAAAAAAGAGGAGTGGTGTTGTTCAGAGTTTAAAAAAAACATTTAATAAATCGCAGTTGTAACTTTAAATGGTTCTAACTTTTGACTCGAGTATGAGAATGACTATTCTAATATAACAACTCGAAACTCGTATCGATTACCATAATAAATTAGGCCTTGCAAAAGAACTTCAATTTTCAAACCCAAATTCCATCATTTACATCACTTAGAGAGGCTTTAAAGTTTTTGTCGCTTATATTCCGTGTTGCTTGTTTTCTCTTTTATTCAATAGAGTTGTAATAAAGATTGATGTGCCACTAAGAATATATTTACATACATTCTAATGATTCTCAATATCATACACATAATTTCATGACCATAAAAAAAAGAATAAAAAAGAGGAGTGTTGTTCTTCAGAATTTAAATTTTTTTTTTAATAAATCGTAGTTGTAACTTTAAACGGTTCTAACTTCTAACTCGACTCTGAGAATGACAATTCTAATATAACAACTCGAAACTCATATCGATTACCAAAATAAAGTAGGCCTTGCAAAAGAACATTAATTTTGAAACCCAAATTCCATCATTTACATCACTTAGAGTGGGTTTAAAGTTTTTGTCGCTTATATTCCGTTTTTCTTGTTTTCTCTTTTATTCAATAAAGTTGTAATGAAGATTGATGTGCCACTAAGAATATGTTTACATAAATTCTAATGATTCTCAATATCATTCAAATAATTTTATGATGCTACAAGAAAATGAGAAAAAAAAGAGGAGTGGTGTTGTTCAGAATTTTAAAAACAAACATTTTATAAATCGCAGTTGTAACTTTAAACGGTTCTAACTTCTAACTCGAGTATAAGAATGACTATTGTAATATAAAAACTCGAAACTTCTATCAATTACCATAATAAAGTAGGCCTTACAAAAGAACTTTAATTTTGAAACCCAAATTCCATCATTTACATCACTTAGAGAGGGTTTAAAGTTTTTGTCCCTTATATTCCGTTTTGCTTGTTTTCTCTTTTATTCAATAAAGTTGTAATGAAGATTGATGTGCCACTAAGAATATGTTTACATACATTCTAATGATTCTCAATATCATACAAATAATTTCATGATGCTACAAGAAAATGAGAAAAAAAAGAGGAGTGGTGGTGTTCAGAGTTTAAAAAAAACATTTAATAAATCGCAGTTGTAACTTTAAATGGTTCTAACTTTTGACTCGAGTATGAGAATGAATATTCTAATATAACAACTCGAAACTGGTATCGATTACCATAATAAAGTAGGCCTTGCAAAAGAACTTTAATTTTGAAACCCAAATTCCATCATTTACATCACTTTGAGAGGGTTTAAAGTTTTTATCGCTTATATTCCGTTTTGCTTGTTTTCTCTTTTATTCAATAGAGTTGTAATAAAGATTGATGTAGCATTAAGAATATATTTACATACATTCTAATGATTCTCAATATCATACACATAATTTCATGACCATAAAAAAAAGAACAAAAAAGAGGAGTGTTGTTGTTCAGAATTTTAAAAAAACATTTAATAAATCAGAGTTATAACTTTAAACGGTTCTAACTTCTAACTCGAGTATGAGAATGAAAATTCTAATATAACAACTCGAAACTCGTATCGATTACCATAATAAAGTAGGCCTTGCAAAAGAACTTTAATTTTGAAACCCAAATTCCATCATTTACATCACTTAGAGAGGGTTTAAAGTTTTTGTCGCTTATATTCCGTTTTCCTTGTTTTCTCTTTTATTCAATAAAGTTGTAATGAAGATTGATGTGCCACTAAGAATATGTTTACATACATTCTAATGATTCTCAATATCATACAAATAATTTCATGATGCTACAAGAAATTGAGAAAAAAAGAGGAATGGTGTTATTCAGAGTTTTAAAAAAACATTTAATAAGTCGCAGTTGTAACTTTAAATGGCTCTAACTTTTGACTCGAGTATGAGAATGACTATTCTAATATAACAACTCAAAACTCATATCGATTACCATAATAAATTAGGCCTTGCAAAAGAACTTCAATTTTGAAACCCAAATTCCATCATTTACATCACTTAGAGAGGCTTTAAAGTTTTTGTCGCTTATATTCCGTTTTGCTTGTTTTCTCTTTTATTCAATAGAGTTGTAATAAAGATTGATGTGCCACTAAGAATATACTTACATACATTCTAATGATTCTCAATATCATACACATAATTTCATGACCATAAAAAAAAGAATAAAAAAGAGGAGTGTTTTTTCAGAATTTAAAAAAAAACATTTAATAAATCGCAGTTGTAACTTTAAACTGTTCTAACTTCTAACTTGAGTATGAGAATGACTATTCTAATATAACAACTCGAAACTTGTATCGATTACCATAATTCGAGTAGGCCTTGCAAAATAACTTCAATTTTCAAACCCAAATTCCATCATTTACATCACTGAGAGAGGGTTTAAAATTTTTGTCGCATATTTTCCGTTTTGCTTGCTTTCGCTATTATTCAATATAGTTGTAATGAAGATTGATGTGCCACTAAGAATATGTTTACATACATTCTAATGATTCTCATTATCATACAAATATATTCATAATGCTACAAGAAAATGAGAAAAAAAAGAGGAGTGGTGTTGTTCAGAGTTTAAAAAAAACATTTACTAAATCTCTGTTGTAACTTTAAATGGTTCTAACATTTGACTCGAGTATGAGAATGACTATTCTAATATAACAACTCGAAACTCGTATCGATTACCATAATAAAGTAGGCCTCGCAAAAGAAGATCAATTTTGAAACCCAAATTCCATCATTTACAGCACTTAGAGAGGCTTTAAAGTTTTTGTCGCTTATATTCTGTTTTGCTTGTTTTTTTTTTTTTTTTCAATAGAGTTGTAATAAAGATTGATGTACCACTAAGAATATATTTACATACATTCTATTGATTCTTAAAATCATACACATAATTTCATGACAATAAAAAAAAAGAATAAAAAAGAGGAGTGTTGTTGTCCAGAATTTAAAAAAAAACGTTTAATAAATCAGAATTGTAACGGTTCTAACTTCTAACTCGAGTATGAGAATGACAATTCTAATATAACAACTCGAAACTCGTATCGATTACCATAATAAAGTAGGAATTACAAAAGAACTTTAATTTTGAAACCCAAATTCCATCATTTACATCACTTAGAGAGGGTTTAAAGTTTTTGTCCCTTATATTCCGTTTTGCTTGTTTTCTCTTTTATTCAATAAAGTTGTAATGAAGATTGATGTGCCACTAAGAATATGTTTACATACATTCTAATGATTCTCAATATCATACAAATAATTTCATGATGCTACAAGAAAATGAGAAAAAAAAGAGGAGTGGTGGTGTTCAGAGTTTAAAAAAAACATTTAATAAATCGCAGTTGTAACTTTAAATGGTTCTAACTTTTGACTCGAGTATGAGAATGAATATTCTAATATAACAACTCGAAACTGGTATCGATTACCATAATAAAGTAGGCCTTGCAAAAGAACTTTAATTTTGAAACCCAAATTCCATCATTTACATCACTTTGAGAGGGTTTAAAGTTTTTATCGCTTATATTCCGTTTTGCTTGTTTTCTCTTTTATTCAATAGAGTTGTAATAAAGATTGATGTAGCATTAAGAATATATTTACATACATTCTAATGATTCTCAATATCATACACATAATTTCATGACCATAAAAAAAAGAACAAAAAAGAGGAGTGTTGTTGTTCAGAATTTTAAAAAAACATTTAATAAATCAGAGTTAGAACTTTAAACGGTTCTAACTTCTAACTCGAGTATGAGAATGAAAATTCTAATATAACAACTCGAAACTCGTATCGATTACCATAATAAAGTAGGCCTTGCAAAAGAACTTTAATTTTGAAACCCAAATTCCATCATTTACATCACTTAGAGAGGGTTTAAAGTTTTTGTCGCTTATATTCCGTTTTCCTTGTTTTCTCTTTTATTCAATAAAGTTGTAATGAAGATTGATGTGCTACTAAGAATATGTTTACATACATTCTAATGATTCTCAATATCATACACATAATTTCATGACCATAAAAAAAAGAATAAAAAAGAGGAGTGTTGTTCTTCAGAATTTAAATTTTTTTTTTAATAAATCGTAGTTGTAACTTTAAACGGTTCTAACTTCTAACTCGAGTATGAGAATGACAATTCTAATATAACAACTCGAAACTCATATCGATTACCAAAATAAAGTAGGCCTTGCAAAAGAACATTAATTTTGAAACCCAAATTCCATCATTTACATCACTTATAGTGGGTTTAAAGTTTTTGTCGCTTATATTCCGTTTTTCTTGTTTTCTCTTTTATTCAATAAAGTTGTAATGAAGATTGATGTGCCACTAAGAATATGTTTACATAAATTCTAATCATTCTCAATATCATTCAAATAATTTTATGATGCTACAAGAAAATGAGAAAAAAAAGAGGAGTGGTGTTGTTCAGAATTTAAAAAAAAAACATTTTATAAATCGCAGTTGTAACTTTAAACGGTTCTAACTTCTAACTCGAGTATAAGAATGACTATTGTAATATAAAAAATCGAAACTTCTATCAATTACCATATCTCAAGTAGGCCTTGCATAAGAACTTCAATTTTAAACCCAAATTCCATCATTTACATCACTTAGAGAGGGTTTAATGTTTTTGTCCCAAATTTTCCGTTTTGCTTTCTTTCGCTATAATTCAATACTATTGTAATGAAGATTGATTTACCACTAAGAATTGGTTTACATATATTCTAATGATTCTCAATATCATACAAATAATTTCATGATCCTACAAGAAAATGAGAAAAAAAAAGATGAGTGGTGTTGTTCAGAGTTAAAAAAAACATTTAATAAATCGCAGTTGTAACTTTAAATGGTTCTAACTTTTGACTCGAGTATGAGAATGACTATTCTAATATAACAACTCGAAACTCGTATCGATTACCATAATAAATTAGGCCTTGCAAAAGAACTTCAATTTTCAAACCCAAATTCCATCATTTACATCACTTAGAGAGGCTTTAAAGTTTTTGTCGCTTATATTCCGTTTTGCTTGTTTTCTCTTTTATTCAATAGAGTTGTAATAAAGATTGATGTGCCACTAAGAATATACTTACATACATTCTAATGATTCTCAATATCATACACATAATTTCATGACCATAAAAAAAAGAATAAAAAAGAGGAGTGTTTTTTCAGAATTTAAAAAAAAAACATTTAATAAATCGCAGTTGTAACTTTAAACTGTTCTAACTTCTAACTTGAGTATGAGAATGACTATTCTAATATAACAACTCGAAACTTGTATCGATTACCATAATTCGAGTAGGCCTTGCAAAATAACTTCAATTTTCAAACCCAAATTCCATCATTTACATCACTGAGAGAGGGTTTAAAATTTTTGTCGCATATTTTCCGTTTTGCTTGCTTTCGCTATTATTCAATATAGTTGTAATGAAGATTGATGTGCCACTAAGAATATGTTTACATACATTCTAATGATTCTCATTATCATACAAATATATTCATAATGCTACAAGAAAATGAGAAAAAAGAGAGGAGTGGTGTTGTTCAGAGTTTAAAAAAAACATTTACTAAATCTCAGTTGTAACTTTAAATGGTTCTAACATTTGACTCGAGTATGAGAATGACTATTCTAATATAACAACTCGAAACTCGTATCGATTACCATAATAAAGTAGGCCTTGCAAAAGAAGTTCAATTTTGAAACCCAAATTCCATCATTTACAGCACTTAGAGAGGCTTTAAAGTTTTTGTCGCTTATATTCTGTTTTGCTTGTTTTTTTTTTTTTTTTCAATAGAGTTGTAATAAAGATTGATGTACCACTAAGAATATATTTACATACATTCTATTGATTCTTAAAATCATACACATAATTTCATGACAATAAAAAAAAAGAATAAAAAAGAGGAGTGTTGTTGTCCAGAATTAAAAAAAAACGTTTAATAAATCAGAATTGTAACGGTTCTAACTTCTAACTCGAGTATGAGAATGACAATTCTAATATAACAACTCGAAACTCGTATCGATTACCATAATAAAGTAGGCCTTACAAAAGAACTTTAATTTTGAAACCCAAATTCCATCATTTACATCACTTAGAGAGGGTTTAAAGTTTTTGTCCCTTATATTCCGTTTTGCTTGTTTTCTCTTTTATTCAATAAAGTTGTAATGAAGATTGATGTGCCACTAAGAATATGTTTACATACATTCTAATGATTCTCAATATCATACAAATAATTTCATGATGCTACAAGAAAATGAGAAAAAAAAGAGGAGTGGTGGTGTTCAGAGTTTAAAAAAAACATTTAATAAATCGCAGTTGTAACTTTAAATGGTTCTAACTTTTGACTCGAGTATGAGAATGAATATTCTAATATAACAACTCGAAACTGGTATCGATTACCATAATAAAGTAGGCCTTGCAAAAGAACTTTAATTTTGAAACCCAAATTCCATCATTTACATCACTTTGAGAGGGTTTAAAGTTTTTATCGCTTATATTCCGTTTTGCTTGTTTTCTCTTTTATTCAATAGAGTTGTAATAAAGATTGATGTACCATTAAGAATATATTTACATACATTCTAATGATTCTCAATATCATACACATAATTTCATGACCATAAAAAAAAGAATAAAAAAGAGGAGTGTTGTTGTTCAGAATTTTAAAAAAACATTTAATAAATCAGAGTTATAACTTTAAACGGTTCTAACTTCTAACTCGAGTATGAGAATGAAAATTCTAATATAACAACTCAAAACTCGTATCGATTACCATAATAAAGTAGGCCTTGCAAAAGAACTTTAATTTTGAAACCCAAATTCCATCATTTACATCACTTAGAGAGGGTTTAAAGTTTTTGTCGCTTATATGCCGTTTTCCTTGTTTTCTCTTTTATTCAATAAAGTTGTAATGAAGATTGATGTGCCACTAAGAATATGTTTACATACATTCTAATGATTCTCAATATCATACAAATAATTTCACGATGCTACAAGAAATTGAGAAAAAAAGAGGAATGGTGTTATTCAGAGTTTTAAAAAAACATTTAATAAGTCGCAGTTGTAACTTTAAATGGCTCTAACTTTTGACTCGAGTATGAGAATGACTATTCTAATATAACAACTCAAAACTCGTATCGATTACCATAATAAATTAGGCCTTGCAAAAGAACTTCAATTTTGAAACCCAAATTCCATCATTTACATCACTTAGAGAGGCTTTAAAGTTTTTGTCGCTTATATTCCGTTTTGCTTGTTTTCTCTTTTATTGAATAGAGTTGTAATAAAGATTGATATGCCACTAAGAATATATTTACATATATTCTAATGATTCTCAATATCATACACATAATTTCATGACCATAAAAAAAAGAATAAAAAAGAGGAGTGTTTTTTCAGAATTTAAAAAAAAACATTTAATAAATCACAGTTGTAACTTTAAACTGTTCTAACTTCTAACTTGAGTATGAGAATGACTATTCTAATATAACAACTCGAAACTTGTATCGATTACCATAATTCGAGTAGGCCTTGCAAAATAACTTCAATTTTCAAACACAAATTCCATCATTTACATCACTGAGAGAGGGTTTAAAATATTTGTCGCATATTTTCCGTTTTGCTTGCTTTCGCTATTATTCAATATAGTTGTAATGAAGATTGATGTGCCACTAAGAATAAGTTTACATACATTCTAATGATTCTCAATATCATACAAATAATTTCACACCATAAAAAAAAGAATAAAAAAGTGGAGTGTTGTTGTTCAGAGTTTAAAAAAAACATTTAATAAATCACACTTGTAACTTTAAATAATTCTGACTTTTGTCCCGAGTGTAAGAATGACTATTCTAATATATCAACTTGAAAATCGTATCTATTACCATAATTCGAGTAGGCCTTGCAAAAGAACTTCAATTTTCAAACCCAAATTCCATCAATTATATCACTTAGAGAGGGTTTAAAGTTTTTGTCGCATATTTTCCGTTTTGCTTGCTCTCGCTATTATTCAATATAGTTGTAATGAAGATTGATGTGCCACTAAGAATATGTTTACATACATTGTAATGATTTCCAATATCATAAAAATAATTTCAGACCATAAAAAAAAGAATAAAAAAGAGGAGTGGTGTTGTTCAGAGTTTAAAAAAAACATTTAATAAATCGCAGTTGTAACTTTAAATGGTTCTAACATTTGACTCGAGTATGAGAATGACTATTCTAATATAATAACTCAAAACTCGTATCGATTACCATAATAAATTAGGCCTTGCAAAAGAACTTCAATTTTGAAACCCAAATTCCATCATTTACATCACTTAGAGAGGCTTTAAAGTTTTTGTCGCTTATATTCCGTTTTGCTTGTTTTTTTTTCAATAGAGTTGTAATAAAGATTGATGTACCACTAAGAATATATTTACATACATTCTAATGATTCTTCAAATCATACACATAATTTCATGCCAATATAAAAAAAGAATAAAAAAGAGGAGTGTTGTTGTTCAGAATTTAAAAAAAAACATTTAATAAATCAGAGTTGTAACTTTAAACGGTTCTAACTTCTAACTCGAGTATGAGAATGACAATTCTAATATAACAACTCGAAACTCGTATCGATTACCATAATAAAGTAGGCCTTACAAAAGAAATTTAATTTTGAAACCCAAATTCCATCATTTACATCACTTAGAGAGGGTTTAAAGTTTTTGTCCCTTATATTCCGTTTTGCTTGTTTTCTCTTTTATTCAATAAAGTTGTAATGAAGATTGATGTGCCACTAAGAATATTTTTACATACATTCTAATGATTCTCAATATCATACAAATAATTTCATGATGCTACAAGAAAATGAGAAAAAAAAGAGGAGTGGTGGTGTTCAGAGTTTAAAAAAAACATTTAATAAATCGCAGTTGTAACTTTAAATGGTTCTAACTTTTGACTCGAGTATGAGAATGAATATTCTAATATAACAACTCGAAACTGGTATCGATTACCATAATAAAGTAGGCCTTGCAAAAGAACTTTAATTTTGAAACCCAAATTCCATCATTTACATCACTTTGAGAGGGTTTAAAGTTTTTATCGCTTATATTCCGTTTTGCTTGTTTTCTCTTTTATTCAATAGAGTTGTAATAAAGATTGATGTAGCATTAAGAATATATTTACATACATTCTAATGATTCTCAATATCATACACATAATTTCATGACCATAAAAAAAAGAATAAAAAAGAGGAGTGTTGTTGTTCAGAATTTTAAAAAAACATTTAATAAATCAGAGTTATAACTTTAAACGGTTCTAACTTCTAACTCGAGTATGAGAATGAAAATTCTAATATAACAACTCGAAACTCGTATCGATTACCATAATAAAGTAGGCCTTGCAAAAGAACTTTAATTTTGAAACCCAAATTCCATCATTTACATCACTTAGAGAGGGTTTAAAGTTTTTGTCGCTTATATTCCGTTTTCCTTGTTTTCTCTTTTATTCAATAAAGTTGTAATGAAGATTGATGTGCCACTAAGAATATGTTTACATACATTCTAATGATTCTCAATATCATACAAATAATTTCATGATGCTACAAGACATTGAGAAAAAAAGAGGAATGGTGTTATTCAGAGTTTTAAAAAAACATTTAATAAGTCGCAGTTGTAACTTTAAATGGCTCTAACTTTTGACTCGAGTATGAGAATGACTATTCTAATATAACAACTCAAAACTCGTATCGATTACCATAATAAATTAGGCCTTGCAAAAGAACTTCAATTTTGAAACCCAAATTCCATCATTTACATCACTTAGAGAGGCTTTAAAGTTTTTGTCGCTTATATTCCGTTTTGCTTGTTTTCTCTTTTATTCAATAGAGTTGTAATAAAGATTGATGTGCCACTAAGAATATACTTACATACATTCTAATGATTCTCAATATCATACACATAATTTCATGACCATAAAAAAAAGAATAAAAAAGAGGAGTGTTTTTTCAGAATTTAAAAAAAAAAACATTTAATAAATCGCAGTTTTAACTTTAAACTGTTCTAACTTCTAACTTGAGTATGAGAATGACTATTCTAATATAACAACTCGAAACTTGTATCGATTACCATAATTCGAGTAGGCCTTGCTAAATAACTTCAATTTTCAAACCCAAATTCCATCATTTACATCACTGAGAGAGGGTTTAAAATTTTTGTCGCATATTTTCCGTTTTGCTTGCTTTCGCTATTATTCAATATAGTTGTAATGAAGATTGATGTGCCACTAAGAATATGTTTACATACATTCTAATGATTCTCATTATCATACAAATATATTCATAATGCAACAAGAAAATGAGAAAAAAAAGAGGAGTGGTGTTGTTCAGAGTTTAAAAAAAACATTTACTAAATCTCAGTTGTAACTTTAAATGGTTCTAACATTTGACTCGAGTATGAGAATGACTATTCTAATATAACAACTCGAAACTCGTATCGATTACCATAATAAAGTAGGCCTTGCAAAAGAAGTTCAATTTTGAAACCCAAATTCCATCATTTACAGCACTTAGAGAGGCTTTAAAGTTTTTGTCGCTTATATTCTGTTTTGCTTGTTTTCTTTTTTTTTTCAATAGAGTTGTAATAAAGATTGATGTACCACTAAGAATATATTTACATACATTCTATTGATTCTTAAAATCATACACATAATTTCATGACAATTAAAAAAAAGAATAAAAAAGAGGAGTATTGTTGTCCAGAATTTAAAAAAAACGTTTAATAAATCAGAATTGTAACGGTTCTAACTTCTAACTCGAGTATGAGAATGACAATTCTAATATAACAACTCGAAACTCGTATCGATTACCATAATAAAGTAGGCCTTACAAAAGAACTTTAATTTTGAAACCCAAATTCCATCATTTACATCACTTAGAGAGGGTTTAAAGTTTTTTTCCCTTATATTCCGTTTTGCTTGTTTTCTCTTTTATTCAATAAAGTTGTAATGAAGATTGATGTGCCACTAAGAATATGTTTACATACATTCTAATGATTATCAATATCATACAAATAATTTCATGATGCTACAAGAAAATGAGAAAAAAAAGAGGAGTGGTTGTGTTCAGAGTTTAAAAAAAACATTTAATAAATCGCAGTTGTAACTTTAAATGGTTCTAACTTTTGACTCGAGTATGAGAATGAATATTCTAATATAACAACTCGAAACTCGTATCGATTACCATAATAAAGTAGGCCTTGCAAAAGAACTTTAATTTTGAAACCCAAATTCAATCATTTACATCACTTTGAGAGGGTTTAAAGTTTTTATCGCTTATATTCCGTTTTGCTTGTTTTCTCTTTTATTCAATAGAGTTGTAATAAAGATTGATGTACCATTAAGAATATATTTACATACATTCTAATGATTCTCAATATCATACACATAATTTCATGACCATAAAAAAAAGAATAAAAAAGAGGAGTGTTGTTGTTCAGAATTTTAAAAAAACATTTAATAAATCAGAGTTATAACTTTAAACGGTTCTAACTTCTAACTGGAGTATGAGAATGAAAATTCTAATATAACAACTCGAAACTCGTATCGATTACCATAACAAAGTAGGCCTTGCAAAAGAACTTTAATTTTGAAACCCAAATTCCATCATTTACATCACTTAGAGAGGGTTTAAAGTTTTTGTCGCTTATATTCCGTTTTCCTTGTTTTCTCTTTTATTCAATAAAGTTGTAATGAAGATTGATGTGCCACTAAGAATATGTTTACATACATTCTAATGATTCTCAATATCATACAAATAATTTCATGATGCTACAAGAAATTGAGAAAAAAAGAGGAATGGTGTTATTCAGAGTTTTAAAAAAACATTTAATAAGTCGCAGTTGTAACTTTAAATGGCTCTAACTTTTGACTCGAGTATGAGAATGACTATTCTAATATAACAACTCAAAACTCGTATCGATTACCATAATAAATTAGGCCTTGCAAAAGAACTTCAATTTTGAAACCCAAATTCCATCATTTACATCACTTAGAGAGGCTTTAAAGTTTTTGTCGCTTATATTCCGTTTTGCTTGTTTTCTCTTTTATTGAATAGAGTTGTAATAAAGATTGATATGCCACTAAGAATATATTTACATACATTCTAATGATTCTCAATATCATACACATAATTTCATGACCATAAAAAAAAGAATAAAAAAGAGGAGTGTTTTTGTTCTGAATTTAAAAAAACATTTAATAAATCGCAGTTGTAACTTTAAACGGTTCTAACTTCTAACTCGAGTATGAGAATGACTATTCTAATATAACAACTCGAAACTTCTATCAATTACCATATCTCAAGTAGGCCTTGCAAAAGAACTTCAATTTTCAAACCCAAATTCCATCATTTACATCACTTAGAGAGGGTTTAAAGTTTTTGTCCCTTATATTCCGTTTTCCTTATTTTCTCTTTTATTCAATAAAGTTGTAATGAAGATTGATGTGCCACTAAGAATATGTTTACATACATTCTAATGATTCTCATTATCATACAAATAATTTCATGATGCTACAAGAAAATGAGAAAAAAAAGAGGAGTGGTGTTGTTCAGAGTTTAAAAAAAACATTTACTAAATCTCAGTTGTAACTTTAAATGGTTCTAACATTTGACTCGAGTATGAGAATGACTATTCTAATATAACAACTCGAAACTCGTATCGATTACCATAATAAAGTAGGCGTTGCAAAAGAAGTTCAATTTTGAAACCCAAATTCCATCATTTACAGCACTTAGAGAGGCTTTAAAGTTTTTGTCGCTTATATTCCGTTTTGCTTGTTATCTTTTTTTTTTCAATAGAGTTGTAATAAAGATTGATGTACCACTAAGAATATATTTACATACATTCTATTGATTCTTAAAATCATACACATAATTTCATGACAATAAAAAAAAAGAATAAAAAAGAGGATTGTTGTTGTCTAGAATTTAAAAAAAAACGTTTAATAAATCAGAATTGTAACGGTTCTAACTTCTAACTCGAGTATGAGAATGACAATTCTAATATAACAACTCGAAACTCGTATCGATTACCATAATAAAGTAGGCCTTACAAAAGAACTTTAATTTTGAAACCCAAATTCCATCATTTACATCACTTAGAGAGGGTTTAAAGTTTTTTTCCCTTATATTCCGTTTTGCTTGTTTTCTCTTTTATTCAATAAAGTTGTAATGAAGATTGATGTGCCACTAAGAATATGTTTACATACATTCTAATGATTATCAATATCATACAAATAATTTCATGATGCTACAAGAAAATGAGAAAAAAAAGAGGAGTGGTGGTGTTCAGAGTCTAAAAAAAACATTTAATAAATCGCAGTTGTAACTTTAAATGGTTCTAACTTTTGACTCGAGTATGAGAATGAATATTCTAATATAACAACTCGAAACTCGTATCGATTACCATAATAAAGTAGGCCTTGCAAAAGAACTTCAATTTTGAAACCCAAATTCCATCATTTACATCACTTAGAGAGGGTTTAAAGTTTTTATCGCTTATATTCCGTTTTACTTGTTTTCTCTTTTATTCAATAGAGTTGTAATAAAGATTGATGTACCATTAAGAATATATTTACATACATTCTAATGATTCTCAATATCATACACATAATTTCATGACCATAAAAAAAAGAATAAAAAAGAGGAGTGTTGTTGTTCAGAATTTTAAAAAAACATTTAATAAATCAGAGTTATAACTTTAAACGGTTCTAACTTCTAACTCGAGTATGAGAATAAAAATTCTAATATAACAACTCGAAACTCGTATCGATTACCATAATAAAGTAGGCCTTGCAAAAGAACTTTAATTTTGAAACCCAAATTCCATCATTTACATCACTTAGAGAGGGTTTAAAGTTTTTGTCGCTTATATTCCGTTTTGCTTGTTTTCTCTTTTATTCAATAAAGTTGTAATGAAGATTGATGTGCCACTAAGAATATGTTTACATACATTCTAATGATTCTCAATATCATACAAATAATTTCATGATGCTACAAGAAAATGAGAAAAAAAAGAGGAGTGGTGGTGTTCAGAGTTTAAAAAAAACATTTAATAAATCGCAGTTGTAACTTTAAATGGTTCTACTTTTGACTCGAGTATGAGAATGAATATTCTAATATAACAACTCGAAACTGGTATCGATTACCATAAAAAAGTAGGCCTTGCAAAAGAACTTTAATTTTGAAACCCAAATTCCATCATTTACATCACTTTGAGTGGGTTTAAAGTTTTTATCGCTTATATTCCGTTTTGCTTGTTTTCTCTTTTATTCAATAGAGTTGTAATAAAGATTGATGTACCATTAAGAATATATTTACATACATTCTAATGATTCTCAATATCATACACATAATTTCATGACCATAAAAAAAAGAATAAAAAAGAGGAGTGTTGTTGTTCAGAATTTTAAAAAAACATTTAATAAATGAGAGTTATAACTTTAAACGGTTCTAATTTCTAACTCGAGTATGAGAATGAAAATTCTAATATAACAACTCGAAACTCGTATCGATTACCATAATAAAGTAGGCCTTGCAAAAGAACTTTAATTTTGAAATCCAAATTCCATCATTTACATCACTTAGAGAGGGTTTAAAGTTTTTGTCGCTTATATTCCGTTTTGCTTGTTTTCTCTTTTATTCAATAAAGTTGTAATGAAGATTGATGTGCCACTAAGAATATGTTTACATACATTCTAATGATTCTCAATATCATACAAATAATTTCATGATGCTACAAGAAATTGAGAAAAAAAGAGGAATGGTGTTATTCAGAGTTTTAAAAAAACATTTAATAAGTCGAAGTTGTAACTTTAAATGGCTCTAACTTTTGACTCGAGTATGAGAATGACTATTCTAATATAACAACTCAAAACTCGTATCGATTACCATAATAAATTAGGCCTTGCAAAAGAACTTCAATTTTGAAACCCAAATTCCATCATTTACATCACTTAGAGAGGCTTTAAAGTTTTTGTCGCTTATATTCCGTTTTGCTTGTTTTCTCTTTTATTGAATAGAGTTGTAATAAAGATTGATGTGCCACTAAGAATATATTTACATACATTCTAATGATTCTCAATATCATACATATAATTTCATGACCATAAAAAAAAGAATAAAAAAGAGGAGTGTTTTTGTTCAGAATTTAAAAAAACATTTAATAAATCGCAGTTGTAACTTTAAACGGTTCTAACTTCTAACTCGAGTATGAGAATGACTATTCTAATATAACAACTCGAAACTTCTATCAATTACCATATCTCAAGTAGGCCTTGCAAAAGAACTTCAATTTTCAAACCCAAATTCCATCATTTACATCACTTAGAGAGGGTTTAAAGTTTTTGTCGCTTATATTCCGTTTTCCTTCTTTTCTCTTTTATTCAATAAAGTTGTAATGAAGATTGATGTGCCACTAAGAATATGTTTACATACATTCTAATGATTCTCATTATCATACAAATAATTTCATGATGCTACAAGAAAATGAGAAAAAAAAGAGGAGTGGTGTTGTTCAGAGTTTAAAAAAAACATTTAATAAGTCGCAGTTGTAACTTTAAATGGCTCTAACTTTTGACTCGAGTATGAGAATTACTATTCTAATATAACAACTCAAAACTCGTATCGATTACCATAATAAATTAGGCCTTGCAAAAGAACTTCAATTTTCAAACCCAAATTCCATCATTTACATCACTTAGAGAGGGTTTAAAGTTTTTGTCGCTTATATTCCGTTTTCCTTGTTTTATCTTTTATTCAATAAAGTTGTAATGAAGATTGATGTGCCACTAAGAATATGTTTACATACATTCTAATGATTCTCATTATCATACAAATAATTTCATGATGCTACAAGAAAATGAGAAAAAAAAGAGGAGTGGTGTTGTTCAGAGTTTAAAAAAAACATTTAATAAATCTCAGTTGTAACTTTAAATGGTTCTAACATTTGACTCGAGTATGAGAATGACTATTCTAATATAACAACTCGAAACTCGTATCGATTACCATAATAAAGTAGGCCTTGCAAAAGAACTTCAATTTTGAAACCCAAATTCCATCATTTACAGCACTTAGAGAGGCTTTAAAGTTTTTGTCGCTTATATTCCGTTTTGCTTGTTTTCTTTTTTTTTCAATAGAGTTGTAATAAAGATTGATGTACCACTAAGAATATATTTACATACATTCTATTGATTCTTAAAATCATACACATAATTTCATGACAATAAAAAAAAGAATAAAAAAGAGGAGTGTTGTTGTTCATAATTTAAAAAAAAACGTTTAATAAATCAGAATTGTAACGGTTCTAACTTCTAACTCGAGTATGAGAATGAAAATTCTAATATAACAACTAGAAACTCATATCGATTACCATAATAAAGTAGGCCTTGCAAAAGAACTTTAATTTTAAAACCCAAATTCCATCATTTACATCACTTAGAGAGGGTTTAAAGTTTTTGTCGCTTATATTCCGTTTTGCTTGTTTTCTCTTTTATTCAATAAAGTTGTAATGAAGATTGATGTGCCACTAAGAATATGTTTACATACATTCTAATGATTCTCAATATCATACAAATAATTTCATGATCCTACAAGAAAATGAGAAAAAAAGAGGAGTGGTGTTGTTCAGAGTTTAAAAAAAACATTTAATAAATCGCAGTTGTAACTTTAAATGGTTCTAACTTTTGACTCGAGTATGAGAATGAATATTCTAATATAACAACTCGAAACTGGTATCGATTACCATAATAAAGTAGGCCTTGCAAAAGAACTTCAATTTTGAAACCCAAATTCCATCATTTACATCACTTAGAGAGGGTTTAAAGTTTTTATCTCTTATATTCCGTTTTGCTTGTTTTCTCTTTTATTCAATAGAGTTGTAATAAAGATTGATGTACCATTAAGAATATATTTACATACATTCTAATGATTCTCAATATCATACACATAATTTCATGACCATAAAAAAAAGAATAAAAAAGAGGAGGGTTGTTGTTCAGAATTTTAAAAAAACATTTAATAAATCAGAGTTGTAACTTTAAACGGTTCTAACTTCTAACTCGAGTATGAGAATGACTATTCTAATATAACAACTCGAAACTCGTATCGATTACCATAATAAATTAGGCCTTGCAATAGAACTTCAATTTGAAACCCAAATTCCATCATTTACATCACTTAGAGAGGCTTTAAAGTTTTTGTCGCTTATATTCCGTTTTGCTTGTTTTCTTTTTTTTTCAATAGAGTTGTAATAAAGATTGATGTACCACTAAGAATATATTTACATACATTCTATTGATTCTTAAAATCATACACATAATTTCATGACAATAAAAAAAAAGAATAAAAAAGAGGAGTGTTGTTGTTCAGAATTTAAAAAAAACGTTTAATAAATGAGAATTGTAACAGTTCTAACTTCTAACTCGAGTATGAGAATGACAATTCTAATATAACAACTCGAAACTTCTATCAATTACCATATCTCAAGTAGGCCTTGCAAAAGAACTTCAATTTTCAAACCCAAATTCCATCATTTACATCACTTAGAGAGGGTTTAAAGTTTTTGTCGCTTATATTCCGTTTTCCTTGTTTTCTCTTTTATTCAATAAAGTTGTAATGAAGATTGATGTGACACTAAGAATATGTTTACATACATTCTAATGATTCTCATTATCATACAAATAATTTCATGATGCTACAAGAAAATGAGAAAAAAAAGAGGAGTGGTGTTGTTCAGAGTTTAAAAAAAAACATTTAATAAATCTCAGTTGTAACTTTAAATGGTTCTAACTTTTGACTCGAGTATGAGAATGACTATTCTAATATAACAACTCGAAACTCGTATCGATTACCATAATAAAGTAGGCCTTGCAAAAGAACTTCAATTTTGAAACCCAAATTCCATCATTTACAACACTTAGAGAGGCTTTAAAGTTTTTATCGCTTATATTCCGTTTTGCTTGTTTTTTTTTTTCAATAGAGTTGTAATAAAGATTGATGTACCACTAAGAATATATTTACATACATTCTATTGATTCTTAAAATCATACACATAATTTCATGACAATAAAAAAAAAGAATAAAAAAGAGGAGTGTTGTTGTTCAGAATTTAAAAAAAACGTTTAATAAATCAGAGTTGTAACGGTTCTAACTTCTAACTCGAGTATGAGAATGAAAATTCTAATATAACAACTCGAAACTCGTATCGATTACCATAATAAAGTAGGCCTTGCAAAAGAACTTTAATTTTGAAACCCAAATTCCATTATTTACATCACTTAGAGAGGGTTTAAAGTTTTGTCGCTTATATTCCGTTTTGCTTGTTTTCTCTTTTATTCAATAAAGTTGTAATGAAGATTGATGTGCCACTAAGAATATGTTTACATACATTCTAATGATTCTCAATATCATACAAATAATTTCATGATGCTACAAGAAATTGAGAAAAAAAGAGGAATGGTGTTATTCAGAGTTTTAAAAAAACATTTAGTAAGTCGCAGTTGTAACTTTAAATGGCTCTATCTTTTGACTCGAGTATGAGAATGACTATTCTAATATAACAACTCGAAACTCGTATCGATTACCATAATAAATTAGGCCTTGCAAAAGAACTTCAATTTTGAAACCCAAATTCCATCATTTACATCACTTAGAGAGGCTTTAAAGATTTTGTCGCTTATATTCCATTTTGCTTGTTTTCTCTTTTATTGAATAGAGTTGTAATAAAGATTGATGTGCCACTAAGAATATATTTACATACATTCTAATGATTCTCAATATCATACACATAATTTCATGACCATAAAAAAAAGAATAAAAAAGAGGAGTGTTGTTGTTCAGAATTTAAAAAAACATTTAATAAATCGCAGTTGTAACTTTAAACGGTTCTAACTTCTAACTCGAGTATGAGAATGACTATTCTAATATAACAACTCGAAACTTCTATCAATTACCATATCTCAAGTAGGCCTTGCAAAAGAACTTCAATTTTCAAACCTAAATTCCATCATTTACATCACTTAGAGAGAGTTTAAAGTTTTTGTCGCTTATATTTCGTTTTCCTTGTTTTCTCTTTTATTCAATAAAGTTGTAATGAAGATTGATGTGACACTAAGAATATGTTTACATACATTCTAATGATTCTCATTATCATACAAATAATTTCATGATGCTACAAGAAAATGAGAAAAAAAAGAGGAGTGGTGTTGTTCAGAGTTTAAAAAAAACATTTAATAAATCGCAGTTGTAACTTTAAATGGTTCTAACTTTTGACTCGAGTATGAGAATGAATATTCTAATATAACAACTCGAAACTGGTATCGATTACCATAATAAAGTAGGCCTTGCAAAAGAACTTCAATTTTGAAACCCAAATTCCATCATTTACATCACTTTGAGAGGGTTTAAAGTTTTTATCGCTTATATTCCGTTTTACTTGTTTTCTCTTTTATTCAATAGAGTTGTAATAAAGATTGATGTACCATTAAGAATATATTTACATACATTCTAATGATTCTCAATATCATACACATAATTTCATGACCATAAAAAAAAGAATAAAAAAGAGGAGTGTTGTTGTTCAGAATTTTAAAAAAACATTTAATAAATTAGAGTTGTAACTTTAAATGGTTCTAACTTCTAACTCGAGTATGAGAATGACAATTCGAATATAACAACTCGAAACTCGTATCGATTACCATAATAAAGTAGGCCTTGCAAAAGAACTTTAATTTTAAAACCCAAATTCCATCATTTACATCACTTAGAGAGGGTTTAAAGTTTTTGTCGCTTATATTCCGTTTTGCTTGTTTTCTCTTTTATTCAATAAAGTTGTAATGAAGATTGATGTGCCACTAAGAATATGTTTACATACATTCTAATGATTCTCAATATCATACAAATAATTTCATGATGCTATAAGAAAATGAGAAAAAAAGAGGAGTGGTGTTGTTCAGAGTTTAAAAAAAACATTTAATAAATCGCAGTTGTAACTTTAAATGGTTCTAACTTTTGACTCGAGTATGAGAATGAATATTCTAATATAACAACTCGAAACTGGTATCAATTACCATAATAAAGTAGGCCTTGCAGAAGAACTTCAATTTTGAAACCCAAATTCCATCATTTACATCACTTAGATAGGGTTTAAAGTTTTTATCTCTTATATTCCGTTTTGCTTGTTTTCTCTTTTATTCAATAGAGTTGTAATAAAGATTTCTGTACCATTAAGAATATATTTACATACATTCTAATGATTCTCAATATCATACACATAATTTCATGACCATAAAAAAAAAAAAAAAGAGGAGTGTTGTTGTTCAGAATTTTAAAAAAACATTTAATAAATCAGAGTTGTAACTTTAAACGGTTCTAACTTCTAACTCGAGTATGATAATGACAATTCAAATATAACAACTTGAAACTCGTATCAATTACCATAATAAAGTAGGCCTTGCAAAATAACTTTAATTTTGAAACCCAAATTCCATCATTTACATCACTTAGAGAGGGTTTATAGTTTTTGTCGCTTATATTCCGTTTTGCTTGTTTTCTCTTTTATTCAATAAAGTTGTAATGAAGATTGATGTGCCACTAAGAATATGTTTACATACATTCTAATGATTCTCAATATCATACAAATAATTTCATGATGCTACAAGAAATTGAGAAAAAAAGAGGAATGGTGTTATTCAGAGTTTTAAAAAAACATTTAGTAAGTCGCAGTTGTAACTTTAAATGGCTCTATCTTTTGACTCGAGTATGAGAATGACTATTCTAATATAACAACTCAAAACTCGTATCGATTACCATAATAAATTAGGCCTTGCAAAAGAACTTCAATTTTGAAACCCAAATTCCATCATTTACATCACTTAGAGAGGGTTTAAAGTTTTTGTCGCTTATATTCCGTTTTCCTTGTTTTCTCTTTTATTCAATAAAGTTGTAATGAAGATTGATGTGCCACTAAGAATATGTTTACATACATTCTAATGATTCTCAATATCATACACATAATTTCATGACCATAAAAAAAAAAAAAAAAAGAGGAGTGTTGTTGTTCAGAATTTTAAAAAAACATTTAATAAATTAGAGTTGTAACTTTAAACGGTTCTAACTTCTAACTCGAGTATGATAATGACAATTCTAATATAACAACTTGAAACTCGTATCAATTACCATAATAAAGTAGGCCTTGCAAAATAACTTTAATTTTGAAACCCAAATTCCATCATTTACATCACTTAGAGAGGGTTTATAGTTTTTGTCGCTTATATTCCGTTTTGCTTGTTTTCTCTTTTATTCAATAAAGTTGTAATGAAGATTGATGTGCCACTAAGAATATGTTTACATACATTCTAATGATTCTCAATATCATACAAATAATTTCATGATGCTACAAGAAATTGAGAAAAAAAGAGGAATGGTGTTATGCAGAGTTTTAATAAAACATTTAATAAGTCGCAGTTGTAACTTTAAATGGCTCTAACTTTTGACTCGAGTATGAGAATGACTATTCTAATATAACAACTCGAAACTCGTATCGACTACCATAATAAATTAGGCCTTGCAAAAGAACTTCAATTTGAAACCCAAATTCCATCATTTACATCACTTAGAGAGGCTTTAAAGTTTTTGTCGCTTATATTCCGTTTTAATTGTTTTCTCTTTTATTGAATAGATTGTAATAAAGATTGATGTGCCACTAAGAATATATTTACATGCATTCTAATGATTCTCAATATCATACACATAATTTCATGACCATAAAAAAAAGAATAAAAAAGAGGAGTGTTGTTGTTCAGAATTTAAAAAAACATTTAATAAATCCCAGTTGTAACTTAAAACGGTTCTAACTTCTAACTCGAGTATGAGAATGACAATTCTAATATAACAACTCGAAACTCGTATCGATTACCATAATAAAGTAGTCCTTGCAAAAGAACTTTAATTTTAAAACCCAAATTCCATCATTTACATCACTTAGAGAGGGTTTAAAGTTTTTGTCGCTTATATTCCGTTTTGCTTGTTTTCTCTTTTATTCAATAAAGTTGTAATGAAGATTGATGTGCCACTAAGAATATGTTTACATACATTCTAATGCTTCTCAATATCATACAAATAATTTCATGATGCTAGAAGAAAATGAGAAAAAAAGAGGAGTGGTGTTGTTCAGAGTTTAAAAAAAACATTTAATAAATCGCAGTTGTAACTTTAAATGGTTCTAACTTTTGACTCGAGTATGAGAATGAATATTCTAATATAACAACTCGAAACTGGTATCAATTACCATAATAAAGTAGGCCTTGCAAAAGAACTTCAATTTTGAAACCCAAATTCCATCATTTACATCACTTAGATAGGGTTTAAAGTTTTTATCTCTTATATTCCGTTTTGCTTGTTTTCTCTTTTATTCAATAGAGTTGTAATAAAGATTGATGTACCATTAAGAATATATTTACATACATTCTAATGATTCTCAATATCATACACATAATTTCATGACCATAAAAAAAAGAATAAAAAAGAGGAGTGTTGTTGTTCAGAATTTTAAAAAAACATTTAATAAATCAGAGTTGTAACTTTAAACGGTTCTAACTTCTAACTCGAGTATGATAATGACAATTCTAATATAACAACTTGAAACTCGTATCAATTACCATAATAAAGTAGGCCTTGCAAAATAACTTTAATTTTGAAACCCAAATTCCATCATTTACATCACTTAGAGAGGGTTTAAAGTTTTTGTCGCTTATATTTCGTTTTCCTTGTTTTCTCTTTTATTCAATAAAGTTGTAATGAAGATTGATGTGACACTAAGAATATGTTTACATACATTCTAATGATTCTCATTATCATACAAATAATTTCATGATGCTACAAGAAAATGAGAAAAAAAAGAGGAGTGGTGTTGTTCAGAGTTTAAAAAAAACATTTAATAAATCTCAGTTGTAACTTTAAATGGTTCTAACTTTTGACTCGAGTATGAGAATGACTATTCTAATATAACAACTCGAAACTCGTATCGATTATCATAATAAAGTAGGCCTTGCAAAAGAACTTCAATTTTGAAACCCAAATTCCATCATTTACAGCACTTAGAGAGGCTTTAAAGTTTTTGTCGCTTATATTCCGTTTTGCTTGTTTTTTTTTTTCAATAGAGTTGTAATAAAGATTGATGTACGACTAAGAATATATTTACATACATTCTATTGATTCTTAAAATCATACACATAATTTCATGACAATAAAAAAAAAGAGTAAAAAAGAGGAGTGTTGTTGTTCAGAATTTAAAAAAAACGTTTAATAAATCAGAGTTGTAACGGTTCAAACTTCTAACTCGAGTATGAGAATGAAAATTCTAATATAACAACTAGAAACTCGTATTGATTACCATAATAAAGTAGGCCTTGCAAAAGAACTTTAAATTTAAAACCCAAATTCCATCATTTACATCACTTAGAGAGGGTTTAAAGTTTTTGTCGTTTATATTCCGTTTGGCTTGTTTTCTCTTTTATTCAATAAAGTTGTAATGAAGATTGATGTGCCACTAAGAATATGTTTACATACATTCTAATGATTCTCAATATCATACAAATAATTTCATGATGCTACAAGAAAATGAGAAAAAAAAGAGGAGTGGTGTTGTTCAGAGTTTAAAAAAAACATTTAATAAATCGCAGTTGTAACTTTAAATGGTTCTAACTTTTGACTCGAGTATGAGAATGAATATTCTAATATAACAACTCGAAACTGGTATCGATTACCATAATAAAGTAGGCCTTGCAAAAGAACTTCAATTTTGAAACCCAAATTCCATCATTTACATCACTTAGAGAGGGTTTAAAGTTTTTATCGCTTATATTCCGTTTTGCTTGTTTTCTCTTTTATTCAATAGAGTTGTAATAAAGATTGATGTACCATTAAGAATATATTTACATACATTCTAATGATTCTCAATATCATATACATAATTTCATGACCATAAAAAAAAGAATAAAAAAGAGGAGTGTTGTTGTTCAGAATTAAAAAAAAACATTTAATAAATCAGAGTTGTAACTTTAAATGGTTCTAACTTATAACTCGAGTATGAGAATGACAATTCTAATATAACAACCCGAAACTCGTATCAATTACCATAATTCGAGTAGGCCTTGCAAAAGAACTTCAATTTTGAAACCCAAATTCCATCATTTACATCACTTAGAGAGGGTTTAAAGTTTTTGTCGCTTATATTCCATTTTCCTTGTTTTCACTTTTATTCAATAAAGTTGTAATGAAGATTGATGTGCCACTAAGAATATGTTTACATACATTCTAATGATTCTCAATATCATACAAATAATATCATGATGCTACAAGAAAATGAGAAAAAAAGAGGAGTGGTGTTGTTCAGAGTTTAAAAAAAACATTTAATAAATCGCAGTTGTAACTTCAAACGGTTTTAACTTCTATCTCGAGTATGAGAACAACTATTCTAATATAACAACTAGAAACTTGTATCGATTACCATAATTGGAGTTGGCCTTCCAAAAGAACTTCAATTTTCAAACCCAAATTCCATCATTTACATCACTTAGAGAGGGTTTAAAGTTTTTGTCGCATATTTTCCGTTTTGCTTGCTTTCGCTATTATTCAATATAGTTGTATTGAAGATTGATGTGCCACTAAGAATATGTTTACATACATTCTAATGATTCTCAATATCATACAAATAATTTCTTGATCCTACAAGAAAATGAGAAAAAAAAGAGGAGTGGTGTTGTTCAGAATTTAAAAAAAACATTTAATAAATCGCAGTTGTAACTTTAAACGGTTCTAACTTCTAACTCGAGTATGAGAATGACTATTCTAATATAACAACTCGAAACTTCTATCAATTACCATAAATCGAGTAGGCCTTGCAAAAGAACTTCAATTTTGAAACCCAAATTACATCATTTACATCACATAGAGAGGCTTTAAATTTTTTGTCGCTTATATTCCTTTTTGCTTGTTTTCTCTTTTATTCGCTAGAGTTGTAATAAAGATTGATGTGCCACTAAGAATATATTTACATACATTCTAATGATTCTCAATATCATACACATAATTTCAGTACCATAAAAAAAAAGAATAAAAAAGAGGATTGTTGTTGTTCAGAATTTAAAAAAAAACATTTAATAAATCGCACTTGTAACTTTAAACGGTTCTAACTTCTAACTCGAGTATGAGAATGACTATTCTAATATAACAACTCGAAACTTGTATCGATTACCATAATTCGAGTAGGCCTTGCAAAAGAACTTCAATTTTCAAACCCAAATTCCATCATTTACATCACTCAGAGAGGGTTTAAGGTTTTTGTCGCATATTTTCCGTTTTGCTTGCTTTCGCTATTATTCAATATAGTTGTAATGAAGATTGATGTGCCACTAAGAATATGTTTACATACATTCTAATGATTCTCAATATCATACAAATAATTTCATGATCCTACAAGAAAATGAGAAAAAAAGTGGAGTGGTGTTGGTCACAGTTTAAAAAAAACATTTAATAAATCGTAGCTGTAACTTTAAACGGTTCTTACTTTTGACTCGAGTATGAGAATGATTATTCTAATATAACAACTCGAAACTCGTATCGATTACCAAAATAAAGAAGGCCTTGCAAAAGAACTTTAATTTTGAAACCCAAATTCCATCATTTACATCACTTAGAGAGGGTTTAAAGTTTTTGTCGCTTATATTCTGTTTTGCTTGTTTTCTCTTTTAATCAATAAAGTTGTAATGAAGATTGATGTGCCACTAGGAATAGGTTTATATAAATTCTAAGGATTCTCAATATCATACAAATAATTTCATGATGCGACAAGAAAATGAGAAAAAAAAAGAGGAGTGGTGTTGTTCAGAATTAAAAAAAAAACATTTAATAAATCCCAGTTGTAGCTTTAAACGGTTCTAACTTCTAACTCGAGTATGAGAATGACTATTCTAATATAACAACTCGAAACTCGTATCGATTACCATAATTCGAGTAGGCCTTGCAAAAGAACTTCAATTTTCAAACCCAAATTCCATCATTTACATCACTCAGAGAGGGTTTAAAGGTTTTGTCGCATATTTTCCGTTTTGCTTGCTTTCGCTATTATTCAATATAGTTGTAACGAAGATTGATGTGCCACTAAGAATATGTTTACATACATTCTAATGATTCTCAATATCATACAAATAATTTCATGATCCTACAAGAAAATGAGAAAAAAAAAGAGGAGTGGTGTTGTTCAGAGTTTAAAAAAAACATTTAATAAATCGCAGTTGTAACTTTAAATGGTTCTTACTTTTGGTTCGAGTATGAGAATGACTATTCTAATATAACAACTCGAAATTTATATCGATTACCATAATAAAGTAGGCCTTGCAAAAGAACTTCAATTTTGAAACCCAAATTCCATCATTTACATCACTTAGAGAGGGTTTAAAGTTTTTATCGCTTATATTCCGTTTTGCTTGTTTTCTCTTTTATTCAATAGAGTGGTAATAAAGATTGATGTACCACAAAGAATATATTTACATACATTCTAATGATTCTTAATATCATACACATAATTTCATGACCATAAAAAAAAAGAATAAAAAAGAGGAGTGTTGTTGTTCAGAATTTAAAAAAAAACATTTAATAAATCGTAGTTGTAACTTTAAATGGTTCTAACTTCTAACTCGAGTATGAGAATGACAATTCTAATATAACAACTCGAAACTCGTATCGATTACCAAAATAAAGAAGGCCTTGCAAAAGAACTTTAATTTTGAAACCCAAATTCCATCATTTACATCACTTAGAGAGGGTTTAAAGTTTTTATCGCTTATATTCCGTTTTGCTTGTTTTCTCTTTTAATCATTAAAGTTGTAATGAAGATTGATGTGCCACTAAGAATAGGTTTATATAAATTCTAATGATTCTCAATATCATACAAATAATTTCATGATGCTACAAGAAAATGAGAAAAAAAAGAGGAGTGGTGTTGTTCAGAATTAAAAAATAAACATTTAATAAATCGCAGTTGTAGCTTTAAACGGTTCTAACTTCTAACTCGAGTATGAGAATGACTATTCTAATATAACAACTCGAAACTCGTATCGATTACCATAATTCTAGTAGGCCTTGCAAAAGAACTTCAATTTTCAAACCCAAATTCCATCATTTACATCACTCAGAGAGGGTTTAAAGGTTTTGTCGCATATTTTCCGTTTTGCTTGCTTTCGCTATTATTCAATATAGTTGTAACGAAGATTGATGTGCCACTAAGAATATGTTTACATACATTCTAATGATTCTGAATATCATACAAATAATTTCATGATCCTACAAGAAAATGAGAAAAAAAATAGGAGTGGTGTTGTTCAGAGTTTAAAAAAAACATTTAATAAATCGCAGTTGTAACTTTAAATGGTTCTTACTTTTGGCTCTGGGTATGAGAATGACTATTCTAATATAACAACTCGAAATTCATATCGATTACCATAATAAAGTAGGCCTTGCAAAAGAACTTCAATTTTGAAACCCAAATTCCATCATTTACATCACTTAGAGAGGGTTTAAAGTTTTTGTAGCTTATATTCCGTTTTGCTTGTTTTCTCTTTTATTCAATAGTGTTGTAATAAAGATTGATGTACCACTAAGAATATATTTACATACATTCTAATGATTCTCAATATCATACACATAATTTCATGACCATAAAAAAAAGAATAAAAAAGAGGAGTGTTGTTGTTCAGAATTTAAAAAAAACATTTAATAAATCGCAGTTGTAACTTTAAACGGTTCTAACTGCTAACTCGAGTATGAGAATGACAATTCTAATATAACAACTCGAAACTCGTATCGATTACCATAATAAAGTAGGCCTCGCAAAAGAACTTTAATTTTGAAACCCAAATTCCATCATTTACATCACTTAGAGAGGGATTAAAGTTTTTGTCGCTTATATTCCGTTTTGCTTGTTTTCTCTTTTATTCAATAGAGTTGTAATAAATATTAATGTACCACTAAGAATATGTTTACATAAATTCTTATTATTCTCAATATCAAACAAATAATTTCATGATCCTACAAGAAAATGAGAAAAAAAAGAGGAGTGGTGTTGTTCAGAGTTTAAAAAAAAACATTTAATAAATCGCACTTGTAACTTTAAATGGTTCTTACTTTTGACTCGAGTATGAGAATGACTATTCTAATATAACAACTCGAAACTCGTATCGATTTCCATAATTCGAGTAGGCCTTGCAAAAGAACTTCAATTTTCAAACCCAAATTCCATCATTTACATCACTCAGAGAGGGTTTAAAGTTATTGTCGCATATTTTCCGTTTTGCTTGCTTTCGCTATTATTCAATATAGTTGTAATGAAGATTGATGTGCCACTAAGAATATGTTTACATACATTCTAATTATTCTCAATATCATACAAAAAATTTCATGATCGTACAAGAAAATGAGAAAAAAAAGAGGAGTGGTGTTGTTCAGAGTTTAAAAAAAACATTTAATAAATCGCACTTGTAACTTTAAATGGTTCTTACTTTTGACTCGAGTATGAGAATGACTATTCTAATATAACAACTCGAAACTCGTATCGATTACCATAATAAAGTAGGCCTTGCAAAAGAACTTCAATTTTGAAACCCAAATTCCATCATTTACATCACTTAGAGAGGGTTTAAAGTTTTTATCGCTTATATTCCGTTTTGCTTGTTTTCTCTTTTATTCAATAGAGATGTAATAAAGATTGATGTACCACTAAGAATATATTTACATACATTCTAATGATTCTCAATATCATACACATAATTTCATGACCATAAATAAAAGAATAAAAAAGAGGAGTGTTGTTTTTCTGAATTAAAAAAAAACATTTAATAAATCGCACTTGTAAGTTTAAACGATTCTAACTTCTAACTCGAGTATGAGAATGACTATTCTAATATAACAACTCGAAACACGTATCGATTACCATAATTCGAGTAATCCTTGCAAAAGAACTTCAATTTTCAAACCCAAATTCCATCATTTACATCACTTGGAGAGGGTTTACTGTTTTTGTCCCTTAATTTTCGTTTGGCTTGTTTTCCCTTTTATTCAATAGAGTTGTAATAAAGATTGATGTGCCACTAAGAATATATTTACATACATTCTAATGATTCTCAATATCATACAAATAATTTCAGACCATAAAAAAAAGAATAAAAAAGAGGAGTGTTGTTGTTTAGAGTTTAAAAAAAACATTTAATAAATCGCATTTGTAACTTTAAATAATTCTGACTTTTGACCCGAGTATGAGAATGACTATTCTAATATATCAATTCGAAACTCGTATCGATTACCATAATTCGAGTAGGCCTTGCAAAAGAACTTCAATTTTCAAACCCAAATTCCATCATTTACATCACTTAGAGAGGGTTTAAAGTTTTTGTCGCATATTTTCCGTTTTGCTTGCTTTTGCTATTATTCAATATAGTTGTAATGAAGATTCATGTGCCACTAAGAATATGTTTACATACATTCTTATTATTATCAATATCATAGAAATAATTTCATGATGCTACAAAAAAATGAGAAAAAAAAGAGGAGTGGTGTTGTTCAGAGTTTAAAAAAAACATTTAATAAATCGCTGTTGTAACTTTAAATGGGTCTAACTTTTGACTCGAGTATGAGAATGACTATTTTAATATAACAACTCGAAACTCATATCGATTACCATAATAAAGTAGGCCTTGCAAAAGAACTTCAATTTTCAAACCTAAATTCCATCATTTACATCACTTAGAGAGGGTTTATTGTTTTTGTCATATATTTTCCGTTTTGCATGCTTTCGCTATTATTCAATACTGTTGTAATGAAGATTAATGTGCCACTAAGAATATGTTTACATACATTCCAATGATTTTCAATATCATACACATAATTTCATGACCATAAAAAAAAGAATAAAAAAGAGGAGTGTTGTTGTTCAGAATTTAAAAAAAAACATTTAATAAATCGCAGTTGTAACTTTAATCGGTTCTAACTTCTAACTCGAGTATGAGAATGACAATTCTAATATAACAACTCGAAACTTGTATCGATTACCAAAATAAAGTAGGCCTTGCAAAAGAACTTTAATTTTGAAACCCAAATTCCATCATTTACATCACTTATAGAGGGTTTAAAGTTTTTGTCTCTTATATTCCATTTTGCTTGTTTTCTCTTTTATTCAATAAAGTTGTAATGAAGATTGATGTGCCACTAAGAATATGTTTACATAAATTCTTATTATTCTCAATATCATACAAATAATTTCATGTTCCTACAAGAAAATGAGAAAAAAAAGAGGAGTGGTGTTGTTCAGAGTTTAAAAAAAACATTTAATAAATCGCACTTGTAACTTTAAATGGTTCTTACTTTTGACTCGAGTATGAGAATGACTATTCTAATATAACAACTCGAAACTCGTATCGATTTCCATAATTCGAGTAGGCCTTGCAAAAGAACTTCAATTTTCAAACCCAAATTCCATCATTTACATCACTTAGAGAGGGTTTACTATTTTTGTCACATATTTTCCGTTTTGCTTGCTTTCGCTATAATTCAATATAGTTGTAATGAAGATTGATACACCACTAAGAATTGGTCTACATATATTCTAATGATTCTCAATATCATGCAAATAATTTCATGATCCAACAAAAAAAATGAGAAAAAAAAGAGAAGTGCTCGTGTTGATAGTTTAAAAATAATATTTGTTAAATTAGAGTAGTAAATTTAAACGGTTCTAACTTTTGACCCGAGTTGAGAATGACTATTCTAATATATCAACTCGAAACTCGTATCGATTACCATAATTCGAGTAGGCCTTGCAAAAGAACTTCAATTTTCAAACCCAAATTCCATCATTTACATCACTTAGAGAGGGTTTAAAGGATTTGTCGCATATTTTCCGTTTTGCTTGCTTTCGCTATTATTCAATATAGTTGTAACGAAGATTGATGTGCCACTAAGAATATGTTTACATACATTCTAATGATTCTCAATATCATACAAATAATTTCATGATCCTACAAGAAAATGAGAAAAAAAAGAGGGGTGGTGTTGTTTAGAGTTTAAAAAAAACATTTAATAAATCGCAGTTGTAACTTTAAATGGTTCTTACTTTTGACTCGAGTATGAGAATGACTATTCTAATATAACAACTTGAAACTCGTATCGATTACCATAATAAAGTAGGCCTTGCAAAAGAACTTCAATTTTGAAACCCAAATTCCATCATTTACATCACTTAGAGAGGGTTTAAAGTTTTTGTAGCTTATATTCCGTTTTGCTTGTTTTCTCTTTTATTCAATAGTGTTGTAATAAAGATTGATGTACCACTAAGAATATATTTACATACATTCTAATGATTCTCAATATCATACACATAATTTCATGAGCATAAAAAAAAAGAATAAAAAAGAGGAGTGTTGTTGTTCAGAATTTAAAAAAAACATTTAATAAATCGCAGTTGGAACTTTAAACGGTTCTAACTTCTAACTCGAGTATGAGAATGACAATTCTAATATAACAACTCGAAACTCGTATCGATTACCAAAATAAAGTAGGCCTTGCAAAAGAACTTTAATTTTGAAACCCAAATTCCATCATTTACATCACTTAGAGAGGGTTTAAAGTTTTTGTCGCTTATATTCCGTTTTGCTTGTTTTCTCTTTTATTCAATAAAGTTGTAATGAAGATTGATGTGCCACGAAGAATATGTTTACATAAATTCTTATTATTCTCAATATCATACAAATAATTTCATGATGCTACAAAAAAATGAGAAAAAAAAGAGGAGTGGTGTTGTTCAGAATTTAAAAAACACATTTAACAAATCGCAGTTGTAACTTTAAATGGTTCTAACTTTTGACTCGAGTATGAGAATTACTATTCTAATATAACAACTCGAAACTCGTATCGATTACCATAATAAATTAGGCCTTGCAAAAGAACTTCAATTTTGAAACCCAAATTACATCATTTAGATCACTTAGAGAGGGTTTAAAGTTTTTGTCGCTTATATTCCGTTTTGCTTGTTTTCTCTTTTATTCAATAGAGTTGTAATAAAGATTGATGTACCACTAAGATTATATTTACATACATTCTAATGATTCTCAATATCATACACATAATTTCAGGACCATAAATAAAAGAATAAAAAAGAGGATTGTTGTTGTTCAGAATTTAAAAAAAACATTTAATAAATCGTAGTTGTAACTTTAAACGGTTCTAACTTCTAAATCGAGTATGAGAATGACTATTCTAATATAACAACTCGAAACTCGTATCGATTACCATAATAAAGTAGGCCTTGCAGAACAACTTTAATTTTGAAACCCAAATTCCATCATTAACATCACTTAGAGAGGCTTTAAAGTTTTTGTCGTTTATATTCCGTTTTGCTTGTTTTCTCTTTTATTCAATAAAGTTGTAATGAAGATTGATGTGCCACTAAGAATATGTTTACATACATTCTAATGATTCTTAATATCATACAAATAATTTCATGACCATAAAAAAAAGAATAAAAAAGAGGAGTGTTGTTGTTCAGAATTTAAAAAAAACATTTAATAAATAGTAGTTGTAACTTTAAACGGTTCTAACTTCTAAATCGAGTATGAGAATGACAATTCTAATATAACAACTCGAAACTCGTATCGATTACCATAATAAAGTAGGCCTTGCAGAAGAACTTTAATTTTGAAACCCAAATTCCATCATTTACATCACTTAGAGAGGGTTTAAAGTTTTTGTCGCTTATATTCCGTTTTGCTTGTTTTCTCTTTTATTCAATAAAGTTGTAATGAAGATTGATGTGCCACTAAGAATATGTTTACATACATTCTAATGATTCTTAATATCATACAAATAATTTCATGATGCTACAAGAAAATGAGAAAAAAAAGAGGAGTGGTGTTGTTGAGAGTTTAAAAAAAACATTTAATAAATCGCAGTTGTAACTTTAAATGGTTCTAACTTTTGACTCGAGTATGAGAATGACTATTCTAATATAACAACTCGAAACTCGTATCGATTACCATAATAAAGTAGGCCTTGCAAAAGAACTTCAATTTTGAAACCCAAATTCCATCATTTACATCACTTAGAGAGGGTTTAAAGTTTTTATCGCTTATATTCCGTTTTGCTTGTTTTCTCTTTTATTCAATAGAGTTGTAATAAAGATTGATGTACCACAAAGAATATATTTACATACATTCTAATGATTCTTAATATCATACACATAATTTCATGACCATAAAAAAAAAGAATAAAAAAGAGGAGTGTTGTTGTTCAGAATTTAAAAAAAAACATTTAATGAATCGTAGTTGTAACTTTAAACGGTTCTAACTTCTAACTCGAGTATGAGAATGACAATTCTAATATAACAACTCGAAACTCGTATCGATTACCAAAATAAAGTAGGCCTTGCAAAAGAACTTTAATTTTGAAACCCAAATTCCATCATTTACATCACTTAGAGGGTTTAAAGTTTTTGTCGCTTATATTCCGTTTTGCTTGTTTTCTCTTTTATTCAATAAAGTTCTAATGAAGATTGATGTGCCACTAAGAATATGTTTACATAAATTCTAATGATTCTTAATATCATACAAATAATTTCATGATGCTACAAGAAAATGAGAAAAAAAAGAGGAGTGGTGTTGTTGAGAGTTTAAAAAAAACATTTAATAAATCGCAGTTGTAACTTTAAATGGTTCTAACTTTTGACTCGAGTATGAGAATGACTATTCTAATATAACAACTCGAAACTCGTATCGATTACCATAATAAAGTAGGCCTTGCAAAAGAACTTCAATTTTGAAACCCAAATTCCATCATTTACATCACTTAGAGAGGGTTTAAAGTTTTTATCGCTTATATTCCGTTTTGCTTGTTTTCTCTTTTATTCAATAGAGTTGTAATAAAGATTGATGTACCACAAAGAATATATTTACATACATTCTAATGATTCTTAATATCATACACATAATTTCATGACCATAAAAAAAAAAGAATAAAAAAGAGGAGTGTTGTTGTTCAGAATTTAAAAAAAAACATTTAATAAATCGTAGTTGTAACTTTAAACGGTTCTAACTTCTAACTCGAGTATGAGAATGACAATTCTAATATAACAACTCGAAACTCGTATCGATTACCAAAATAAAGTAGGCCTTGCAAAAGAACTTTAATTTTGAAACCCAAATTCCATCATTTACATCACTTAGAGAGGGTTTAAAGGTTTTGTCGCATATTTTCCGTTTTGCTTGCTTTCGCTATTATTCAATATAGTTGTAACGAAGATTGATGTGCCACTAAGAATATGTTTACATACATTCTAATGATTCTCAATATCATACAAATAATTTCATGATCCTACAAGAAAATGAGAAAAAAAAGAGGAGTGGTGTTGTTGAGAGTTTAAAAAAAACATTTAATAAATCGCAGTTGTAACTTTAAATGGTTCTTACTTTTGGCTCGAGTATGAGAATGACTATTCTAATATAACAACTCGAAATTCATATCGATTACCATAATAAAGTAGGCCTAGCAAAAGAACTTCAATTTTGAAACCCAAATTCCATCATTTACATCACTTAGAGAGGGTTTAAAGTTTTTATCGCTTATATTCCGTTTTGCTTGTTTTCTCTTTTATTCAATAGAGTGGTAATAAAGATTGATGTACCACAAAGAATATATTTACATACATTCTAATGATTCTTAATATCATACACATAATTTCATGACCATAAAAAAAAAGAATAAAAAAGAGGAGTGTTGTTGTTCAGAATTTAAAAAAAAACATTTAATAAATCGTAGTTGTAACTTTAAATGGTTCTAACTTCTAACTCGAGTATGAGAATGACAATTCTAATATAACAACTCGAAACTCGTATCGATTACCAAAATAAAGAAGGCCTTGCAAAAGAACTTTAATTTTGAAACCCAAATTCCATCATTTACATCACTTAGAGAGGGTTTAAAGTTTTTATCGCTTATATTCCGTTTTGCTTGTTTTCTCTTTTAATCAATAAAGTTGTAATGAAGATTGATGTGCCACTAAGAATAGGTTTATATAAATTCTAATGATTCTCAATATCATACAAATAATTTCATGATGCTACAAGAAAATGAGAAAAAAAAAGAGGAGTGGTGTTGTTCAGAATTTTAAAAAAAACATTTAATAAATCGCAGTTGTAGCTTTAAACGGTTCTAACTTCTAACTCGAGTATGAGAATGACTATTCTAATATAACAACTCGAAACTTGTATCGATTACCATAATTCGAGTAGGCCTTGCAAAAGAACTTCAATTTTCAAACCCAAATTCCATCATTTACATCACTCAGAGAGGGTTTAAAGGTTTTGTCGCATATTTTCCGTTTTGCTTGCTTTCGCTATTATTCAATATAGTTGTAACGAAGATTGATGTGCCACTAAGAATATGTTTACATACATTCTAATGATTCTCAATATCATACAAATAATTGCATGATCCTACAAGAAAATGAGAAAAAAAAGAGGAGTGGTGTTGTTCAGAGTTTAAAAAAAACATTTAATAAATCGCAGTTGTAACTTTAAATGGTTCTTGCTTTTGACTCGAGTATGAGAATGACTATTCTAATATAACAACTCGAAATTCGTATCGATTACCATAATAAACTAGGCCTTGCAAAAGAACTTCAATTTTGAAACCCAAATTCCATCATTTACATCACTTAGAGAGGGTTTAAAGTTTTTGTAGCTTATATTCCGTTTTGCTTGTTTTCTCTTTTATTCAATAGTGTTGTAATAAAGATTGATGTACCACTAAGAATATATTTACATACATTCTAATGATTCTCAATATCATACACATAATTTCATGACCATAAAAAAAAGAATAAAAAAGAGGAGTGTTGTTGTTCAGAATTTAAAAAAAAATTTAATAAATCGCAGTTGTAACTTTAAACGGTTCTAACTTCTAACTCGAGTATAAGAATGAAAATTCTAATATAACAACTCGAAACTCGTATCGATTACCATAATAAAGTAGGCCTTGCAAAAGAACTTTAATTTTGAAACCCAAATTCCATCAGTTTAAAGTTTTTGTCGCTTATATTCTGTTTTGCTTGTTTTCTCTTTTATTCAATAGAGTTGTAATAAATATTAATGTACCACTAAGAATATATTTACATACATTCTAATGATTCTCAATATCATACACCTAATTTCATGACCATAAAAAAAAGAATAAAAAAGAGGAATGTTGTTCAGTATTAAAAAAAACATTTAAGAAATCGCACTTGTAACTTTAAACGATTCTAACTTCTAACTCGAGTATGAGAATGACAATTCTAATATAACAACTCGAAACACGTATCGATTACCATAATTCGAGTAGGCGTTGTTAAAGAACTGCAACTTTTTCAAACCCAAATACCATCATTTACATCACTTAGAGAGGGTTTAAAGTTTTTGTCGCATATTTTCCGTTTTGCTTGCTTTCGCTATAATTCAATACTGTTGTAATGAATATTGATTTACCACTAAGAATTGGTTTACATATATTCTAATTATTCTCAATATCATACAAATAATTTCATGATCCTACCAGAAAATGAGAAAAAAAAAGAAGTGCTCATGTTGATAGTTTAAAAATAATATTTCTTAAATAAGAGTGCTAAATTTAAACGGTCCTAACTTTTGACTAGTGTATGGGAATGACTAATATAATATATCAAAGTGAAACTCCTATCAATTCCTATAATTAGAGCAAGCTTTGCTAAAGAACTTCAATTTTTTCAAACCTAAATTCCATCATTTACATCACTTAGAGAGGGTTTAAAGTTTTTGTCGCATATTTTCCTTTTTGCTTGCTTTCACTATTATTCAATACAGTTGTAATGAAGATTGATGTGCCACTAAGAATATGTTTACATACATTCTAATGATTCTCAATATCATACAAGTAATTTGATGACCATAAAAAAAAGAATAAAAAAGAGGAGTGGTGTTGTTCAGAGTTTAAAAAAAACATTTAATAAATCGCAGTTGTAACTTTAAATGGTTCTTACTTTTGACTCGAGTATGAGAATGACTATTCTAATATAACAACTCGAAACTCGTATAGATTACCATAATAAAGTAGGCCTTGCAAAAGAACTTCAATTTTGAAACCCAAATTCCATCATTTACATCACTTAGAGAGGGTTTAAAGTTTTTGTAGCTTATATTCCGTTTTGCTTGTTTTCTCTTTTATTCAATAGTGTTGTAATAAAGATTGATGTACCACTAAGAATATATTTACATACATTCTAATTATTCTCAATATCATACACATAATTTCATGACCATAAAAAAAAGAATAAAAAAGAGAAGTGTTGTTGTTCAGAATTTAAAAAAAACATTTAATAAATCGCAGTTGTAACTTTAAACGGTTCTAACTTCTAACTCGAGTATGAGAATGACAATTCTAATATAACAACTCAAAACTCGTATCGATTACCATAATAAAGTAGGCCTTGCAAAAGAACTTTAATTTTGAAACCCAAATTCCATCATTTACATCACTTATAGAGGGTTTAAAGTTTTTGTCGCTTATATTCCGTTTTGCTTGTTTTCTCTTTTATTCAATAAATTTGTAATGAAGATTGATGTGCCACTAATAATATGTTTACATACATTCTAATTATTCTCAGTATCATACAAATAATTTCATGATGCTACAAGAAAATGAGAAAAAAATGAGGAGTGGTGTTGTTCATAGTTTAAAAAAAACATTTAATAAATCGCACTTGTAACTTTAAACGGTTCTAACTTTTGACCCGAGTTGAGAATGACTATTCTAATATATCAACTCGAAACTCGTATCGATTACCATAATTCGAGTAGGCCTTGCAAAAGAACTTCAATTTTCAAACCCAAATTCCATCATTTACATCACTTAGAGAGGGTTTAAAGGTTTTGTCGCATATTTTCCGTTTTGCTTGCTTTCGCTATTATTCAATATAGTTGTAACGAAGATTGATGTGCCACTAAGAATATGTTTACATACATTCTAATGATTCTCAATATCATACAAATAATTTCATGATCCTACAAGAAAATGAGAAAAAAAAGAGGGGTGGTGTTGTTCAGAGTTTAAAAAAAACATTTAATAAATCGCAGTTGTAACTTTAAATGGTTCTTACTTTTGACTCGAGTATGAGAATGACTATTCTAATATAACAACTCGAAACTCGTATCGATTACCATAATAAAGTAGGCCTTGCAAAAGAACTTCAATTTTGAAACCCAAATTCCATCATTTACATCACTTAGAGAGGGTTTAAAGTTTTTGTAGCTTATATTCCGTTTTGCTTGTTTTCTCTTTTATTCAATAGAGTTGTAATAAAGATTGATGTGCCACTAAGAATATATTTACATACATTCTAACGATTCTCAATATCATACACATAATTTCAGGACCATAAAAAAAAGAATAAAAAAGAGGATTGTTGTTGTTCAGAATTTAAAAAAAACATTTAATAAATCGCAGTTGTAACTTTAAATGGTTCTTACTTTTGACTCGAGTATGAGAATGACTATTCTAATATAACAACTCGAAACTCGTATCGATTACCATAATAAAGTAGGCCTTGCAAAAGAACTACAATTTTGTAAACCAAATTCCATCATTTACATCACTTAGAGAGGGTTTAAAGTTTTTGTAGCTTATATTCCGTTTTGCTTGTTTTCTCTTTTATTCAATAGAGTTGTAATAAAGATTGATGTACCACTAAGATTATATTTACATACATTCTAATGATTCTAAATATCATACACATAATTTCATGACCATAAAAAAAAGAATAAAAAAGAGGCGTGTTGTGGTTCAGAATTTAAAAAAAACATTTAATAAATCGTAGTTGTAACTTTAAACGGTTCTAACTTCTAAATCGAGTATGAGAATGACAATTCTAATATAACAACTCGAAACTCGTATCGATTACCATAATAAAGTAGGCCTTGCAGAACAACATTAATTTTGAAACCCAAATTCCATCATTTACATCACTTAGAGAGGGTTTAAAGTTTTTGTCGCTTATATTCCGTTTTGCTTGTTTTCTCTTTTATTCAATAAAGTTGTAATGAAGATTGATGTGCCACTAAGAATATGTTTACATACATTCTAATGATTCTTAATATCATACAAATAATTTCATGATGCTACAAGAAAATGAGAAAAAAAAGAGGAGTGGTGTTGTTGAGAGTTTAAAAAAAAACATTTAATAAATCGCAGTTGTAACTTTAAATGGTTCTAACTTTTAACTCGAGTATGAGAATGACAATTCTAATATAACAACTCGAAACTCGTATCGATTACCAAAATAAAGTAGGCCTTGCAAAAGTACTTTAATTTTGAAACCCAAATTCCATCATTTACATCAGTTAGAGGGTTTAAAGTTTTTGTCGCTTATATTCCGTTTTGCTTGTTTTCCCTTTTATTCAATAAAGTTCTAATGAAGATTGATGTGCCACTAAGAATATGTTTACATAAATTCTAATGATTCTTAATATCATACAAATAATTTCATGATGCTACAAGAAAATGAGAAAAAAAAGAGGAGTGGTGTTGTTGAGAGTTTAAAAAAAACATTTAATAAATCGCAGTTGTAACTTTAAATGGTTCTAACTTTTGACTCGAGTATGAGAATGACTATTCTAATATAACAACTCGAAACTCGTATCGATTACCATAATAAAGTAGGCCTTGCAAAAGAACTTCAATTTTGAAACCCAAATTCCATCATTTACATCACTTAGAGAGGGTTTAAAGTTTTTATCGCTTATATTCCGTTTTGCTTGTTTCCTCTTTTATTCAATAGAGTTGTAATAAAGATTGATGTACCACAAAGAATATATTTACATACATTCTAATGATTCTTAATATCATACACATAATTTCATGACCATAAAAAAAAAGAATAAAAAAGAGGAGTGTTGTTGTTCAGAATTTAAAAAAAAACATTTAATAAATCGTAGTTGTAACTTTAAACGGTTCTAACTTCTAACTCGAGTATGAGAATGACAATTCTAATATAACAACTCGAAACTCGTATCGATTACCAAAATAAAGTAGGCCTTGCAAAAGAACTTTAATTTTGAAACCCAAATTCCATCATTTACATCACTTAGAGAGGGTTTAAAGGTTTTGTCGCATATTTTCCGTTTTGCTTGCTTTCGCTATTATTCAATATAGTTGTAACGAAGATTGATGTGCCACTAAGAATATGTTTACATACATTCTAATGATTCTCAATATCATACAAATAATTTCATGATCCTACAAGAAAATGAGAAAAAAAAGAGGAGTGGTGTTGTTCAGAGTTTAAAAAAAACATTTAATAAATCGCAGTTGTAACTTTAAATGGTTCTTACTTTTGGCTCGAGTATGAGAATGACTATTCTAATATAACAACTCGAAATTCATATCGATTACCATAATAAAGTAGGCCTAGCAAAAGAACTTCAATTTTGAAACCCAAATTCCATCATTTACATCACTTAGAGAGGGTTTAAAATTTTTATCGCTTATATTCCGTTTTGCTTGTTTTCTCTTTTATTCAATAGAGTGGTAATAAAGATTGATGTACCACAAAGAATATATTTACATACATTCTAATGATTCTTAATATCATACACATAATTTCATGACCATAAAAAAAAAGAATAAAAAAGAGGAGTGTTGTTGTTCAGAATTTAAAAAAAAACATTTAATAAATCGCAGTTGTAACTTTAAATGGTTGTAACTTTTGACTCGAGTATGAGAATGACTATTCTAATATAACAACACGAAACTCGTATCGATTACCATAATAAAGTAGGCCTTGCAAAAGAACTTCAATTTTGAAACACAAATTCCATCATTTACATCACTTAGAGAGGGTTTAAAGTTTTTATAGCTTATATTCCGTTTTGCTTGTTTTCTCTTTTATTCAATAGAGTTGTAATAAAGATTGATGTACCACGAAGAATATGTTTACATACATTCTAATGATTCTCAATATCATACACATAATTTCATGACCATAAAAAAAAGAATAAAAAAGAGGAGTGTTGTTGTTCAGAATTTAAAAAAAACATTTCATAAATTGCAGTTGTAACTTTAAACGGTTCTAACTTCTAACTCGAGTATGAGAATGACAATTCTAATATAACAACTCGAAACTCGTATCCATTACCAAAATAAAGTAGGCCTTGCAAAAGAACTTTAATTTTGAAACCCAAATTCCATCATTTACATCACTTAGAGAGGGTTTAAAGTTTTTATCGCTTATATTCCGTTTTGCTTGTTTCCTCTTTTATTCAATAGAGTTGTAATAAAGATTGATGTACCACAAAGAATATATTTACATACATTCTAATGATTCTTAATATCATACACATAATTTCATGACCATAAAAAAAAGAATAAAAAAGAGGAGTGTTGTTGTTCAGAATTTAAAAAAAAACATTTAATAAATCGTAGTTGTAACTTTAAACGGTTCTAACTTCTAACTCGAGTATGAGAATGACAATTCTAATATAACAACTCGAAACTCGTATCGATTACCAAAATAAAGTAGGCCTTGCAAAAGAACTTTAATTTTGAAACCCAAATTCCATCATTTACATCACTTAGAGAGGGTTTAAAGGTTTTGTCGCATATTTTCCGTTTTGCTTGCTTTCGCTATTATTCAATATAGTTGTAACGAAGATTGATGTGCCACTAAGAATATGTTTACATACATTCTAATGATTCTCAATATCATACAAATAATTTCATGATCCTACAAGAAAATGAGAAAAAAAAGAGGAGTGGTGTTGTTCAGAGTTTAAAAAAAACATTTAATAAATCGCAGTTGTAACTTTAAATGGTTCTTACTTTTGACTCGAGTATGAGAATGACTATTCTAATATAACAACTCGAAACTCGTATCGATTACCATAATAAAGTAGGCCTTCCAAAAGAACTTCAATTTTGAAACCCAAATTCCATCATTTACATCACTTAGAGAGGGTTTAAAGTTTTTGTAGCTTATATTCCGTTTTGCTTGTTTTCTCTTTTATTCAATAGTGTTGTAATAAAGATTGATGTACCACTAAGAATATATTTACATACATTCTAATGATTCTCAATATCATACACATAATTTCATGACCATAAAAAAAAAGAACAAAAAAGAGGAGTGTTGTTGTTCAGAATTTAAAAAAAACATTTAATAAATCGCAGTTGTAACTTTAAACGGTTCTAACTTCTAACTCGAGTATGAGAATGACAATTCTAATATAACAACTCGAAACTCGTATCGATTACCATAATTAAGTAGGCCTTGCAAAAGAACTTTAATTTTGAAACCCAAATTCCATCATTTACATCACTTAGAGAGGGTTTAAAGTTTTTATAGCTTATATTCCGTTTTGCTTGTTTTCTCTTTTATTCAATAGAGTTGTAATAAAGATTGATGTACCACTAAGAATATATTTGCATACATTCTAATGATTCTCAATATCATACACATAATTTCATGACCATAAAAAAAAGAATAAAAAAGAGGAGTGGTGTTGTTCAGAATTTAAAAAAAACATTTAATAAATCGCAGTTGTAACTTTAAACGGTTCTAACTTCTAAATCGAGTATGAGAATGACAATTCTAATATAACAACTCGAAACTCGTATCGATTACCATAATAAAGTAGGCCTTGCAGAACAACATTAATTTTGAAACCCAAATTCCATCATTTACATCACTTAGAGAGGGTTTAAAGTTTTTGTCGCTTATATTCCGTTTTGCTTGTTTTCTCTTTTATTCAATAAAGTTGTAATGAAGATTGATGTGCCACTAAGAATATGTTTACATACATTCTAATGATTCTTAATATCATACAAATAATTTCATGATGCTACAAGAAAATGAGAAAAAAAAGAGGAGTGGTGTTGTTGAGAGTTTAAAAAAAAACATTTAATAAATCGCAGTTGTAACTTTAAATGGTTCTAACTTTTAACTCGAGTATGAGAATGACAATTCTAATATAACAACTCGAAACTCGTATCGATTACCAAAATAAAGTAGGCCTTGCAAAAGTACTTTAATTTTGAAACCCAAATTCCATCATTTACATCAGTTAGAGGGTTTAAAGTTTTTGTCGCTTATATTCCGTTTTGCTTGTTTTCCCTTTTATTCAATAAAGTTCTAATGAAGATTGATGTGCCACTAAGAATATGTTTACATAAATTCTAATGATTCTTAATATCATACAAATAATTTCATGATGCTACAAGAAAATGAGAAAAAAAAGAGGAGTGGTGTTGTTGAGAGTTTAAAAAAAACATTTAATAAATCGCAGTTGTAACTTTAAATGGTTCTAACTTTTGACTCGAGTATGAGAATGACTATTCTAATATAACAACTCGAAACTCGTATCGATTACCATAATAAAGTAGGCCTTGCAAAAGAACTTCAATTTTGAAACCCAAATTCCATCATTTACATCACTTAGAGAGGGTTTAAAGTTTTTATCGCTTATATTCCGTTTTGCTTGTTTCCTCTTTTATTCAATAGAGTTGTAATAAAGATTGATGTACCACAAAGAATATATTTACATACATTCTAATGATTCTTAATATCATACACATAATTTCATGACCATAAAAAAAAAGAATAAAAAAGAGGAGTGTTGTTGTTCAGAATTTAAAAAAAAACATTTAATAAATCGTAGTTGTAACTTTAAACGGTTCTAACTTCTAACTCGAGTATGAGAATGACAATTCTAATATAACAACTCGAAACTCGTATCGATTACCAAAATAAAGTAGGCCTTGCAAAAGAACTTTAATTTTGAAACCCAAATTCCATCATTTACATCACTTAGAGAGGGTTTAAAGGTTTTGTCGCATATTTTCCGTTTTGCTTGCTTTCGCTATTATTCAATATAGTTGTAACGAAGATTGATGTGCCACTAAGAATATGTTTACATACATTCTAATGATTCTCAATATCATACAAATAATTTCATGATCCTACAAGAAAATGAGAAAAAAAAGAGGAGTGGTGTTGTTCAGAGTTTAAAAAAAACATTTAATAAATCGCAGTTGTAACTTTAAATGGTTCTTACTTTTGGCTCGAGTATGAGAATGACTATTCTAATATAACAACTCGAAATTCATATCGATTACCATAATAAAGTAGGCCTAGCAAAAGAACTTCAATTTTGAAACCCAAATTCCATCATTTACATCACTTAGAGAGGGTTTAAAATTTTTATCGCTTATATTCCGTTTTGCTTGTTTTCTCTTTTATTCAATAGAGTGGTAATAAAGATTGATGTACCACAAAGAATATATTTACATACATTCTAATGATTCTTAATATCATACACATAATTTCATGACCATAAAAAAAAAGAATAAAAAAGAGGAGTGTTGTTGTTCAGAATTTAAAAAAAAACATTTAATAAATCGCAGTTGTAACTTTAAATGGTTGTAACTTTTGACTCGAGTATGAGAATGACTATTCTAATATAACAACACGAAACTCGTATCGATTACCATAATAAAGTAGGCCTTGCAAAAGAACTTCAATTTTGAAACACAAATTCCATCATTTACATCACTTAGAGAGGGTTTAAAGTTTTTATAGCTTATATTCCGTTTTGCTTGTTTTCTCTTTTATTCAATAGAGTTGTAATAAAGATTGATGTACCACGAAGAATATGTTTACATACATTCTAATGATTCTCAATATCATACACATAATTTCATGACCATAAAAAAAAGAATAAAAAAGAGGAGTGTTGTTGTTCAGAATTTAAAAAAAACATTTCATAAATTGCAGTTGTAACTTTAAACGGTTCTAACTTCTAACTCGAGTATGAGAATGACAATTCTAATATAACAACTCGAAACTCGTATCCATTACCAAAATAAAGTAGGCCTTGCAAAAGAACTTTAATTTTGAAACCCAAATTCCATCATTTACATCACTTAGAGAGGGTTTAAAGTTTTTATCGCTTATATTCCGTTTTGCTTGTTTCCTCTTTTATTCAATAGAGTTGTAATAAAGATTGATGTACCACAAAGAATATATTTACATACATTCTAATGATTCTTAATATCATACACATAATTTCATGACCATAAAAAAAAGAATAAAAAAGAGGAGTGTTGTTGTTCAGAATTTAAAAAAAAACATTTAATAAATCGTAGTTGTAACTTTAAACGGTTCTAACTTCTAACTCGAGTATGAGAATGACAATTCTAATATAACAACTCGAAACTCGTATCGATTACCAAAATAAAGTAGGCCTTGCAAAAGAACTTTAATTTTGAAACCCAAATTCCATCATTTACATCACTTAGAGAGGGTTTAAAGGTTTTGTCGCATATTTTCCGTTTTGCTTGCTTTCGCTATTATTCAATATAGTTGTAACGAAGATTGATGTGCCACTAAGAATATGTTTACATACATTCTAATGATTCTCAATATCATACAAATAATTTCATGATCCTACAAGAAAATGAGAAAAAAAAGAGGAGTGGTGTTGTTCAGAGTTTAAAAAAAACATTTAATAAATCGCAGTTGTAACTTTAAATGGTTCTTACTTTTGACTCGAGTATGAGAATGACTATTCTAATATAACAACTCGAAACTCGTATCGATTACCATAATAAAGTAGGCCTTCCAAAAGAACTTCAATTTTGAAACCCAAATTCCATCATTTACATCACTTAGAGAGGGTTTAAAGTTTTTGTAGCTTATATTCCGTTTTGCTTGTTTTCTCTTTTATTCAATAGTGTTGTAATAAAGATTGATGTACCACTAAGAATATATTTACATACATTCTAATGATTCTCAATATCATACACATAATTTCATGACCATAAAAAAAAAGAACAAAAAAGAGGAGTGTTGTTGTTCAGAATTTAAAAAAAACATTTAATAAATCGCAGTTGTAACTTTAAACGGTTCTAACTTCTAACTCGAGTATGAGAATGACAATTCTAATATAACAACTCGAAACTCGTATCGATTACCATAATTAAGTAGGCCTTGCAAAAGAACTTTAATTTTGAAACCCAAATTCCATCATTTACATCACTTAGAGAGGGTTTAAAGTTTTTATAGCTTATATTCCGTTTTGCTTGTTTTCTCTTTTATTCAATAGAGTTGTAATAAAGATTGATGTACCACTAAGAATATATTTGCATACATTCTAATGATTCTCAATATCATACACATAATTTCATGACCATAAAAAAAAGAATAAAAAAGAGGAGTGGTGTTGTTCAGAATTTAAAAAAAACATTTAATAAATCGCAGTTGTAACTTTAAACGGTTCTAACTTCTAACTCGAGTATGAGAATGACAATTCTAATATAAAAACTCGAAACTCGTATCGATTACCATAATTAAGTAGGCCTTGCAAAAGAACTTTAATTTTGAAACCCAAATTCCATCATTTACATCACTTAGAGAGGGTTTAAAGTTTTTATAGCTTATATTCCGTTTTGCTTGTTTTCTCTTTTATTCAATAGAGTTGTAATAAAGATTGATGTACCACTAAGAATATATTTGCATACATTCTAATGATTCTCAATATCATACACATAATTTCATGACCATAAAAAAAAGAATAAAAAAGAGGAGTGGTGTTGTTCAGAATTTAAAAAAAACATTTAATAAATCGCAGTTGTAACTTTAAACGGTTCTAACTTCTAACTCGAGTATGAGAATGACAATTCTAATATAAAAACTCGAAACTCGTATCGATTACCAAAAAAAAGTAGGCCTTGCAAAAGAACTTTAATTTTGAAACCCAAATTCCATCATTTACATCACTTAGAGAGGGTTTAAAGTTTTTGTCGCTTATATTCCGTTTTGCTTGTTTTCTCTTTTATTCAATAAAGTTGTAATGAAGATTGATGTGCCACGAAGAATATGTTTACATAAATTCTTATTATTCTCAATATCAAACAAATAATTTCATGATGCTACAAAAAAATGAGAAAAAAAAGAGGAGTGGTGTTGTTCAGAATTTAAAAAAAACATTTAATAAATCGCAGTTGTAACTTTAAAGGGTTCTAACTTTTGACTCGAGTATGAGAATGACAATTCTAATATAAAAACTCGAAACTCGTATCGATTACCATAATTAAGTAGGCCTTGCAAAAGAACTTTAATTTTGAAACCCAAATTCCATCATTTACATCACTTAGAGAGGGTTTAAAGTTTTTATAGCTTATATTCCGTTTTGCTTGTTTTCTCTTTTATTCAATAGAGTTGTAATAAAGATTGATGTACCACTAAGAATATATTTGCATACATTCTAATGATTCTTAATATCATACACATAATTTCATGACCATAAAAAAAAAGAATAAAAAAGAGGAGTGTTGTTGTTCAGAATTTAAAAAAAAACATTTAATAAATCGTAGTTGTAACTTTAAACGGTTCTAACTTCTAACTCGAGTATGAGAATGACAATTCTAATATAACAACTCGAAACTCGTATCGATTACCAAAATAAAGTAGGCCTTGCAAAAGAACTTTAATTTTGAAACCCAAATTCCATCATTTACATCACTTAGAGAGGGTTTAAAGGTTTTGTCGCATATTTTCCGTTTTGCTTGCTTTCGCTATTATTCAATATAGTTGTAACGAAGATTGATGTGCCACTAAGAATATGTTTACATACATTCTAATGATTCTCAATATCATACAAATAATTTCATGATCCTACAAGAAAATGAGAAAAAAAGAGGAGTGGTGTTGTTCAGAGTTTAAAAAAAACATTTAATAAATCGCAGTTGTAACTTTAAATGGTTCTTACTTTTGGCTCGAGTATGAGAATGACTATTCTAATATAACAACTCGAAATTCATATCGATTACCATAATAAAGTAGGCCTAGCAAAAGAACTTCAATTTTGAAACCCAAATTCCATCATTTACATCACTTAGAGAGGGTTTAAAATTTTTATCGCTTATATTCCGTTTTGCTTGTTTTCTCTTTTATTCAATAGAGTGGTAATAAAGATTGATGTACCACAAAGAATATATTTACATACATTCTAATGATTCTTAATATCATACACATAATTTCATGACCATAAAAAAAAAGAATAAAAAAGAGGAGTGTTGTTGTTCAGAATTTAAAAAAAAACATTTAATAAATCGCAGTTGTAACTTTAAATGGTTGTAACTTTTGACTCGAGTATGAGAATGACTATTCTAATATAACAACACGAAACTCGTATCGATTACCATAATAAAGTAGGCCTTGCAAAAGAACTTCAATTTTGAAACACAAATTCCATCATTTACATCACTTAGAGAGGGTTTAAAGTTTTTATAGCTTATATTCCGTTTTGCTTGTTTTCTCTTTTATTCAATAGAGTTGTAATAAAGATTGATGTACCACGAAGAATATGTTTACATACATTCTAATGATTCTCAATATCATACACATAATTTCATGACCATAAAAAAAAGAATAAAAAAGAGGAGTGTTGTTGTTCAGAATTTAAAAAAAACATTTCATAAATTGCAGTTGTAACTTTAAACGGTTCTAACTTCTAACTCGAGTATGAGAATGACAATTCTAATATAACAACTCGAAACTCGTATCCATTACCAAAATAAAGTAGGCCTTGCAAAAGAACTTTAATTTTGAAACCCAAATTCCATCATTTACATCACTTAGAGAGGGTTTAAAGTTTTTGTCGCTTATATTCCGTTTTGCTTGTTTTATCTTTTATTCAATAAAGTTGTAATGAAGATTGATGTGCCACTAATAATATGTTTACATACATTCTAATGATTCTTAATATCATACAAATAATTTCATGATGCTACAAGAAAATGAGAAAAAAAAGAGGAGTGGTGTTGTTGAGAGTTTAAAAAAAACATTTAATAAATCGCAGTTGTAACTTTAAATGGTTCTAACTTTTGACTCGAGTATGAGAATGACTATTCTAATATAACAACTCGAAACTCGTATCGATTACCATAATAAAGTAGGCCTTGCAAAAGAACTTCAATTTTGAAACCCAAATTACATCATTTACATCACTTAGAGAGGCTTTAAAGTTTTTGTCGCTTATATTCCGTTTTGCTTGTTTTATCTTTTATTCAATAGAGTTGTAATAAAGATTGATGTGCCACTAAGAATATATTTACATACATTCTAATGATTCTCAATATCATACACATAATTTCAGGACCATAAAAAAAAGAATAAAAAAGAGGATTGTTGTTGTTCAGAATTTAAAAAAAACATTTAATAAATCGCAGTTGTAACTTTAAATGGTTCTAACTTTTGACTCGAGTATGAGAATGACTATTCTAATATAACAACTCGAAACTCGTATCGATTACCATAATAAAGTAGGCCTTGCAAAAGAACTTCAATTTTGAAACCCAAATTCCATCATTTACATCACTTAGAGAGGGTTTAAAGTTTTTATCGCTTATATTCCGTTTTGCTTGTTTTCTCTTTTATTCAATAGAGTTGTAATAAAGATTGATGTACCACAAAGAATATATTTACATACATTCTAATGATTCTTAATATCATACACATAATTTCATGACCATAAAAAAAAAGAATAAAAAAGAGGAGTGTTGTTGTTCAGAATTTAAAAAAAACATTTAATGAATCGTAGTTGTAACTTTAAACGGTTCTAACTTCTAACTCGAGTATGAGAATGACAATTCTAATATAACAACTCGAAACTCGTATCGATTACCAAAATAAAGTAGGCCTTGCAAAAGAACTTTAATTTTGAAACCCAAATTCCATCATTTACATCACTTAGAGAGTTTAAAGTTTTTGTCGCTTATATTCCGTTTTGCTTGTTTTCTCTTTTATTCAATAAAGTTCTAATGAAGATTGATGTGCCACTAAGAATATGTTTACATAAATTCTAATGATTCTTAATATCATACAAATAATTTCATGATGCTACAAGAAAATGAGAAAAAAAAGAGGAGTGGTGTTGTTGAGAGTTTAAAAAAAACATTTAATAAATCGCAGTTGTAACTTTAAATGGTTCTAACTTTTGACTCGAGTATGAGAATGACTATTCTAATATAACAACTCGAAACTCGTATCGATTACCATAATAAAGTAGGCCTTGCAAAAGAACTTCAATTTTGAAACCCAAATTCCATCATTTACATCACTTAGAGAGGGTTTAAAGTTTTTATCGCTTATATTCCGTTTTGCTTGTTTTCTCTTTTATTCAATAGAGTTGTAATAAAGATTGATGTACCACAAAGAATATATTTACATAAATTCTAATGATTCTTAATATCATACACATAATTTCATGACCATAAAAAAAAAGAATAAAAAAGAGGAGTGTTGTTGTTCAGAATTAAAAAAAAAACATTTAATAAATCGTAGTTGTAACTTTAAACGGTTCTAACTTCTTACTCGAGTATGAGAATGACAATTCTAATATAACAACTCGAAACTCGTATCGATTACCAAAATAAAGTAGGCCTTGCAAAAGAACTTTAATTTTGAAACCCAAATTCCATCATTTACATCACTTAGAGAGGGTTTAAAGTTTTTGTCGCTTATATTCCGTTTTCCTTGTTTTCTCTTTTAATCAATAAAGTTGTAATGAAGATTGATGTGCCACTAAGAATAGGTTTATATAAATTCTAATGATTCTCAATATCATACAAATAATTTCATGATGCTACAAGAAAATGAGAAAAAGAAAGAGGAGTGGTGTTGTTCAGAATTTAAAAAAAAACATTTAATAAATCGCAGTTGTAGCTTTAAACGGTTCTAACTTCTAACTCGAGTATGAGAATGACTATTCTAATATAACAACTCAAAACTCGTATCGATTACCATAATTCGAGTAGGCCTTGCAAAAGAACTTCAATTTTCAAACCCAAATTCCATCATTTACATCACTCAGAGAGGGTTTAAAGGTTTTGTCGCATATTTTCCGTTTTGCTTGCTTTCGCTATTATTCAATATAGTTGTAACGAAGATTGATGTGCCACTAAGAATATGTTTACATACATTCTAATGATTCTCAATATCATACAAATAATTGCATGATCCTACAAGAAAATGAAAAAAAAAGAGGAGTGGTGTTGTTCAGAGTTTAAAAAAAACATTTAATAAATCGCAGTTGTAACTTTAAATGGTTCTTGCTTTTGACTCGAGTATTAGAATGACTATTCTAATATAACAACTCGAAATTCGTATCGATTACCATAATAAAGTAGGCCTTGCAAAAGAACTTCAATTTTGAAACCCAAATTCCATCATTTACATCACTTAGAGAGGGTTTAAAGTTTTTGTAGCTTATATTCCGTTTTGCTTGTTTTCTCTTTTATTCAATAGTGTTGTAATAAAGATTGATGTACCACTAAGAATATATTTACATACATTCTAATGATTCTCAATATCATACACATAATTTCATGACCATAAAAAAAAGAATAAAAAAGAGGAGTGTTGTTGTTCAGAATTTAAAAAAAACATTTAATAAATCGCAGTTGTAATTTTAAACGGTTCTAACTTCTAACTCGAGTATGAGAATGACAATTCTAATATAACAACTCGAAACTCGTATCGATTACCATAATAAAGTAGGCCTTGCAAACGAACTTTAATTTTGAAACCCAAATTCCATCAGTTTAAAGTTTTTGTCGCTTATATTCTGTTTTGCTTGTTTTCTCTTTTATTCAATAGAGTTGTAATAAATATTAATGTACCACTAAGAATATATTTACATACATTCTAATGATTCTCAATATCATACACCTAATTTAATGACTATAAAAAAAAGAATAAAAAAGAGGAGTGTTGTTCAGTATTAAAAAAAACATTTAAGAAATCGCACTTGTAACTTTAAACGATTCTAACTTCTAACTCGAGTATGAGAATGACTATTCTAATATAACAACTCGAAACACGTATCGATTACCATAATTCGAGTAGGCGTTGTTAAAGAACTGCAACTTTTTCAAACCCAAATACCATCATTTACATCACTTAGAGAGGGTTTAAAGTTTTTGTCGCATATTTTCCGTTTTGCTTGCTTTCGCTATAATTCAATACTGTTGTAATGAATATTGATTTACCACTAAGAATTGGTTTACATATATTCTAATTATTCTCAATATCATACAAATAATTTCATGATCCTACCAGAAAATGAGAAAAAAAAAGAAGTGCTCATGTTGATAGTTTAAAAATAATATTTGTTAAATAAGAGTGCTAAATTTAAACGGTCCTAACTTTTGACTAGTGTATGGGAATGACTAATATAATATATCAAAGTGAAACTCCTATCAATTCCTATAATTAGAGCAAGCTTTGCTAAAGAACTTCAATTTTTTCAAACCTAAATTCCATCATTTACATCACTTAGAGAGGGTTTAAAGTTTTTGTCGCATATATTCCTTTTTGCTTGCATTCACTATTATTCAATACAGTTGTAATGAAGATTGATGTGCCACTAAGAATATGTTTACATACATTCTAATGATTCTCAATATCTTACAAGTAATTTGATGACCATAAAAAAAAGAATAAAAAAGAGGAGTGGTGTTGTTCAGAGTTTAAAAAAAAACATTTAATAAATCGCAGTTGTAACTTTAAATGGTTCTTACTTTTGACTCGAGTATGAGAATGACTATTCTAATATAACAACTCGAAACTCGTATCGATTACCATAATAAAGTAGGCCTTGAAAAAGAACTTCAATTTTGAAACCCAAATTCCATCATTTACATCACTTAGAGAGGGTTTAAAGTTTTTGTAGCTTATATTCCGTTTTGCTTGTTTTCTCTTTTATTCAATAGTGTTGTAATAAAGATTGATGTACCACTAAGAATATATTTACATACATTCTAATTATTCTCAATATCATACACATAATTTCATGACCATAAAAAAAAGAATAAAAAAGAGGAGTGTTGTTGTTCAGAATTTAAAAAAAACATTTAATAAATCGCAGTTGTAACTTTAAACGGTTCTAACTTCTAACTCGAGTATGAGAATGACAATTGTAATATAACAACTCGAAACTCGTATCGATTACCATAATAAAGTAGGCCTTGCAAAAGAACTTTAATTTTGAAACCCAAATTCCATCATTTACATCACTTATAGAGGGTTTAAAGTTTTTGTCGCTTATATTCCGTTTTGCTTGTTTTCTCTTTTATTCAATAAATTTGTAATGAAGATTGATGTGCCACTAATAATATGTTTACATACATTATAATTATTCTCAGTATCATACAAATAATTTCATGATGCTACAAGAAAATGAGAAAAAAAAGAGGAGTGGTGTTGTTCAGAGTTTAAAAAAAACATTTAATAAATCGCACTTGTAACTTTAAACGGTTCTAACTTTTGACCCGAGTTGAGAATGACTATTCTAATATATCAACTCGAAACTCGTATCGATTACCATAATTCGAGTAGGCCTTGCAAAAGAACTTCAATTTTCAAACCCAAATTCCATCATTTACATCACTTAGAGAGGGTTTAAAGGTTTTGTCGCATATTTTCCGTTTTGCTTGCTTTCGCTATTATTCAATATAGTTGTAACGAAGATTGATGTGCCACTAAGAATATGTTTACATACATTCTAATGATTCTCAATATCATACAAATAATTTCATGATCCTACAAGAAAATGAGAAAAAAAAGAGGGGTGGTGTTGTTCAGAGTTTAAAAAAAACATTTAATAAATCGCAGTTGTAACTTTAAATGGTTCTTACTTTTGACTCGAGTATGAGAATGACTATTCTAATATAACAACTCGAAACTCGTATCGATTACCATAATAAAGTAGGCCTTGCAAAAGAACTTCAATTTTGAAACCCAAATTCCATCATTTACATCACTTAGAGAGGGTTTAAAGTTTTTGTAGCTTATATTCCGTTTTGCTTGTTTTCTCTTTTATTCAATAGTGTTGTAATAAAGATTGATGTACCACTAAGAATATATTTACATACATTCTAAAGATTCTCAATATCATACACATAATTTCATGACCATAAAAAAAAAGAATAAAAAAGAGGAGTGGTGTTGTTCAGAGTTTAAAAAAAACATTTAATAAATCGCAGTTGTAACTTTAAATGGTTCTTACTTTTGACTCGAGTATGAGAATGACTATTCTAATATAACAACTCGAAACTAGTATCGATTACCATAATAAAGTAGGCCTTGCAAAAGAACTTCAATTTTCAAACCCAAATTCCATCATTTACATCACTTAGAGAGGGTTTACTATTTTTGTAACATATTTTCCGTTTTGCTTGCTTTCGCTATAATTCAATATAGTTGTAATGAAGATTGATACACCACTAAGAATTGGTTTACATATATTCTAATGATTCTCAATATCATGCAAATAATTTCATGATCCAACAAAAAAAATGAGAAAAAAAAGAGAAGTGCTCGTGTTGATAGTTTAAAAATAATATTTGTTAAATTAGAGTAGTAAATTTAAACGGTTCTAACTTTTGACCCGAGTTGAGAATGAATATTCTAATATATCAACTCGAAACTCGTATCGATTACCATAATTCGAGTAGGCCTTGCAAAAGAACTTCAATTTTCAAACCCAAATTCCATCTTTTACATCACTTAGAGAGGGTTTAAAGGTTTTGTCGCATATTTTCCGTTTTGCTTGCTTCCGCTATTATTCAATATAGTTGTAACGAAGATTGATGTGCCACTAAGAATATGTTTACATACATTCTAATGATTCTCAATATCATACAAATAATTTCATGATCCTACAAGAAAATGAGAAAAAAAAGAGGAGTGGTGTTGTTCAGAGTTTAAAAAAAACATTTAATAAATCGCAGTTGTAACTTTAAATGGTTCTTACTTTTGACTCGAGTATGAGAATGACTATTCTAATATAACAACTCGAAACTCGTATCGATTACCATAATAAAGTAGGCCTTCCAAAAGAACTTCAATTTTGAAACCCAAATTCCATCATTTACATCACTTAGAGAGGGTTTAAAGTTTTTGTAGCTTATATTCCGTTTTGCTTGTTTTCTCTTTTATTCAATAGTGTTGTAATAAAGATTGATGTACCACTAAGAATATATTTACATACATTCTAATGATTCTCAATATCATACACATAATTTCATGACCATAAAAAAAAAGAACAAAAAAGAGGAGTGTTGTTGTTCAGAATTTAAAAAAAACATTTAATAAATCGCAGTTGTAACTTTAAACGGTTCTAACTTCTAACTCGAGTATGAGAATGACAATTCTAATATAACAACTCGAAACTCGTATCGATTACCATAATTAAGTAGGCCTTGCAAAAGAACTTTAATTTTGAAACCCAAATTCCATCATTTACATCACTTAGAGAGGGTTTAAAGTTTTTATAGCTTATATTCCGTTTTGCTTGTTTTCTCTTTTATTCAATAGAGTTGTAATAAAGATTGATGTACCACTAAGAATATATTTGCATACATTCTAATGATTCTCAATATCATACACATAATTTCATGACCATAAAAAAAAGAATAAAAAAGAGGAGTGGTGTTGTTCAGAATTTAAAAAAAACATTTAATAAATCGCAGTTGTAACTTTAAACGGTTCTAACTTCTAACTCGAGTATGAGAATGACAATTCTAATATAAAAACTCGAAACTCGTATCGATTACCATAATTAAGTAGGCCTTGCAAAAGAACTTTAATTTTGAAACCCAAATTCCATCATTTACATCACTTAGAGAGGGTTTAAAGTTTTTATAGCTTATATTCCGTTTTGCTTGTTTTCTCTTTTATTCAATAGAGTTGTAATAAAGATTGATGTACCACTAAGAATATATTTGCATACATTCTAATGATTCTCAATATCATACACATAATTTCATGACCATAAAAAAAAGAATAAAAAAGAGGAGTGGTGTTGTTCAGAATTTAAAAAAAACATTTAATAAATCGCAGTTGTAACTTTAAACGGTTCTAACTTCTAACTCGAGTATGAGAATGACAATTCTAATATAAAAACTCGAAACTCGTATCGATTACCAAAAAAAAGTAGGCCTTGCAAAAGAACTTTAATTTTGAAACCCAAATTCCATCATTTACATCACTTAGAGAGGGTTTAAAGTTTTTGTCGCTTATATTCCGTTTTGCTTGTTTTCTCTTTTATTCAATAAAGTTGTAATGAAGATTGATGTGCCACGAAGAATATGTTTACATAAATTCTTATTATTCTCAATATCAAACAAATAATTTCATGATGCTACAAAAAAATGAGAAAAAAAAGAGGAGTGGTGTTGTTCAGAATTTAAAAAACACATTTAACAAATCGCAGTTGTAACTTTAAATGGTTCTAACTTTTGACTCGAGTATGAGAATGACTATTCTAATATAACAACTCGAAACTCGTATCGATTACCATAATAAATTTGGCCTTGCCAAAGAACTTCAATTTTGAAACCCAAATTACATCATTTACATCACTTAGAGAGGCTTTAAAGTTTTTGTCGCTTATATTCCGTTTTGCTTGTTTTCTCTTTTATTCAATAGAGTTGTAATAAAGATTGATGTGCCACTAAGAATATATTTACATACATTCTAATGATTCTCAATATCATACACATAATTTCAAAACCATAAAAAAAAGAATAAAAAAGAGGATTGTTGTTGTTCAGAATTTAAAAAAAACATTTAATAAATCGCAGTTGTAACTTTAAATGGTTCTTACTTTTGACTCGAGTATGAGAATGACTATTCTAATATAACAACTCGAAACTCGTATCGATTACCATAATAAAGTAGGCCTTGCAAAAGAACTTCAATTTTGTAAACCAAATTCCATCATTTACATCACTTAGAGAGGGTTTAAAGTTTTTGTAGCTTATATTCCGTTTTGCTTGTTTTCTCTTTTATTCAATAGAGTTGTAATAAAGATTGATGTAACACTAAGATTATATTTACATACATTCTAATGATTCTCAATATCATACACATAATTTCATGACCATAAAAAAAAGAATAAAAAAGAGGAGTGTTGTGGTTCAGAATTTAAAAAAAACATTTAATAAATCGTAGTTGTAACTTTAAACGGTTCTAACTTCTAAATCGAGTATGAGAATGACAATTCTAATATAACAACTCGAAACTTGTATCGATTACCATAATAAAGTAGGCCTTGCAGAAGAACTTTAATTTTGAAACAGAAATTCCATCATTTACATCACTTAGAGAGGGTTTAAAGTTTTTGTCGCTTATATTCCGTTTTGCTTGTTTTCTCTTTTATTCAATAAAGTTGTAATGAAGATTGATGTGCCACTAAAAATATGTTTACATAAATTCTAATGATTCTTAATATCATACAAATAATTTCTGATGCTACAAGAAAATGTGAAAAAAAGAGGAGTGGTGTTGTTCAAAGTTTAAAAAAAACATTTAACAAATCGCAGTTGTAACTTTAAATGGTTCTAACTTTTGACTCGAGTATGAGAATGACTATTCTAATATAACAACTCGAAACTAGTATCGATTACCATAATAAAGTAGGCCTTGCAAAAGAACTTCAATTTTCAAACCCAAATTCCATCATTTACATCACTTAGAGAGGGTTTACTATTTTTGTCACATATTTTCCGTTTTGCTTGCTTTCGCTATAATTCAATATAGTTGTAATGAAGATTGATACACCACTAAGAATTGGTTTACATATATTCTAATGATTCTCATTATCATGCAAATAATTTCATGATCCAACAAAAAAAATGAGAAAAAAAAAGAGAAGTGCTCGTGTTGGTAGTTTAAAAATAATATTTGTTAAATTAGAGTAGTAAATTTAAACGGTTCTAACTTTTGACCCGAGTTGAGAATGACTATTCTAATATATCAACTCGAAACTCGTATCGATTACCATAATTCGAGTAGGCCTTGCAAAAGAACTTCAATTTTCAAACCCAAATTCCATCATTTACATCATTTAGAGAGGGTTTAAAGGTTTTGTCGCATATTTTCCGTTTTGCTTGCTTCCGCTATTATTCAATATAGTTGTAACGAAGATTGATGTGCCACTAAGAATATGTTTACATACATTCTAATGATTCTCAATATCATACAAATAATTTCATGATCCTACAAGAAAATGAGAAAAAAAAGAGGAGTGGTGTTGTTCAGAGTTTAAAAAAAACATTTAATAAATCGCAGTTGTAACTTTAAATGGTTCTTACTTTTGACTCGAGTATGAGAATGACTATTCTAATATAACAACTCGAAACTCGTATCGATTACCATAATAAAGTAGGCTTTCTAAAAGAACTTCAATTTTGAAACCCAAATTCCATCATTTACATCACTTAGAGAGGGTTTAAAGTTTTTGTAGCTTATATTTCGTTTTGCTTGTTTTCTCTTTTATTCAATAGTGTTGTAATAAAGATTGATGTACCACTAAGAATATATTTACATTCATTCTAATGATTCTCAATATCATACACATAATTTCATGACCATAAAAAAAAAGAATAAAAAAGAGGAGTGTTGTTGTTCAGAATTTAAAAAAAACATTTAATAAATCGCAGTTGTAACTTTAAACGGTTCTAACTTCTAACTCGAGTATGAGAATGACAATTCTAATATAACAACTCGAAACTCGTATCGATTACCATAATTAAGTAGGCCTTGCAAAAGAACTTTAATTTTGAAACCCAAATTCCATCATTTACATCACTTAGAGAGGGTTTAAAGTTTTTATAGCTTATATTCCGTTTTGCTTGTTTTCTCTTTTATTCAATAGAGTTGTAATAAAGATTGATGTACCACTAAGAATATATTTGCATACATTCTAATGATTCTCAATATCATACACATAATTTCATGACCATAAAAAAAAGAATAAAAAAGAGGAGTGGTGTTGTTCAGAATTTAAAAAAAACATTTAATAAATCGCAGTTGTAACTTTAAACGGTCCTAACTTCTAACTCGAGTATGAGAATGACAATTCTAATATAACATCTCGAAACTAGTATCGATTACCAAAATAAAGTAGGCCTTGCAAAAGAACTTTAATTTTGAAACCCAAATTCCATCATTTACATCACTTAGAGAGGGTTTAAAGTTTTTGTCGCATATATTCCGTTTTGCTTGTTTTCTCTTTTATTCAATAAAGTTGTAATGAAGATTGATGTGCCACGAATAATATGTTTACATAAATTCTTATTATTCTCAATATCATACAAATAATTTCATGATGCTACAAAAAAATGAGAAAAAAAAGAGGAGTGGTGTTGTTCAGAATTTAAAAAAAACATTTAATAAATCGGAGTTGTAAGTTTAAATGGTTCTAACTTTTGACTCGAGTATGAGACTGACTATTCTAATATAACAACTCGAAACTCGTATCGATTACCAAAATAAAGTAGGCCTTGCAAAAGAAATTTAATTTTGAAACCCAAATTCCATCATTTACATCACTTAGAGAGGTATTAAAGTTTTTGTCGCTTATATTCCGTTTTGCTTGTTTTCTCTTTTATTCAATAAAGTTGTAATGAAGATTGACATGCCACTAAGAATATGTTTACATACATTCTTATTATTCTCAATATCATACAAATAATTTCGTGATGCTACAAAAAAATGAGAAAAAAAACAGGAGTGGTGTTGTTCAGAATTTAAAAAAAATATTTAACAAATCGCAGTTGTAACTTTAAATGGTTGTAACTTTTGACTCGAGTATGAGAATGACTATTCTAAGATAACAACTCGAAACTAGTATCTATTACCATAATAAAGTAGGCCTTGCAAAAGAACTTCAATTTTCAAATCCAAATTCCATCATTTACATCACTTAGAGAGGGTTTACTATTTTTGTCACATATTTTCCGTTTTGCTTGCTTTCGCTATAATTCAATATAGTTGTAATGAAGATTGATACACCACTAAGAATTGGTTTACATATATTCTAATGATTCTCATTATCATGCAAATAATTTCATGATCCAACAAAAAAAATGAGAAAAAAAAGAGAAGTGCTCGTGTTGATAGTTTAAAAATAATATTTGTTAAATTAGAGTAGTAAATTTAAACGGTTCTAACTTTTGACCCGAGTTGAGAATGACTATTCTAATATATCAACTCGAAACTCGTATCAATTACCATAATTCGAGTAGGCCTTGCAAAAGAACTTCAATTTTCAAACCCAAATTCCATCATTTACATCACTTAGAGAGGGTTTAAAGGTTTTGTCGCATATTTTCCGTTTTGCTTGCTTTCGCTATTATTCAATATAGTTGTAACGAAGATTGATGTGCCACTAAGAATATGTTTACATACATTCTAATGATTCTCAATATCATACAAATAATTTCATGATCCTACAAGAAAATGAGAAAAAAAAGAGGAGTGGTGTTGTTCAGAGTTTAAAAAAAACATTTAATAAATCGCAGTTGTAACTTTAAATGGTTCTTACTTTTGACTCGAGTATGAGAATGACTATTCTAATATAACAACTCGAAACTCGTATCGATTACCATAATAAAGTAGGCCTTGAAAAAGAACTTCAATTTTGAAACCCAAATTCCATCATTTACATCACTTAGAGAGGGTTTAAAGTTTTTGTAGCTTATATTCCGTTTTGCTTGTTTTCTCTTTTATTCAATAGTGTTGTAATAAAGATTGATGTACCACTAAGAATATATTTACATACATTCTAATGATTCTCAATATCATACACATAATTTCATGACCATAAAAAAAAGAATAAAAAAGAGGAGTGTTGTTGTTCAGAATTTAAAAAAAACATTTAATAAATCGCAGTTGTAACTTTAAACGGTTCTAACTTCTAACTCGAGTATGAGAATGACAATTCTAATATAACAACTCGAAACTCGTATCGATTACCATAATAAAGTAGGCCTTGCAAAAGAACTTTAATTTTGAAACCCAAATTCCATCATTTACATCACTTAGAGAGGGTTTAAAGTTTTTATAGCTTATATTCCGTTTTGCTTGTTTTCTCTTTTATTCAATAGAGTTGTAACAAAGATTGATGTACCACTAAGAATATATTTACATACATTCTAATGATTCTCAATATCATACACATAATTTCATGACCATAAAAGAAAAAGAATAAAAAAAGAGGAGTGTTGTTGTTCAGAATTTAAAAAAAACATTTAATAAATCGCAATTGTAACTTTAAACGGTTCTAACTTCTAACTCGAGTATGAGAATGAAAATTCTAATATAACAACTCGAAACTCGTATCGATTACCAAAATAAAGTAGGCCTTGCAAAAGAACTTTAATTTTGAAACCCAAATTCCATCATTTACATCACTTAGAGAGGGTTTAAAGTTTTTGTCGCTTATATTCCGTTTTGCTTGTTTTCACTTTTATTCAATAAAGTTGTAATGAAGATTGATGTGCCACTAAGAATATGTTTACATACATTCTAATGATTCTCAATATCATACACATAATTTCATGACCATAAAAAAAGAATAAGAAAGAGGAGTGTTGTTGTTCAGAATTTAAAAAAAACATTTAATAAATCGTAGTTGTAACTTTAAACGGTTCTAACTTCTAAATCGAGTATGAGAATGACAATTCTAATATAACAACTCGAAACTCGTATCGATTACCATAATAAATTAGGCCTTGCAGAAGAACTTTAATTTTGAAACCCAAATTCCATCATTTACATCACTTAGAGAGGGTTTAAAGTTTTTGTCGCTTATATTCCGTTTTGCTTGTTTTCTCTTTTATTCAATAAAGTTGTAATGAAGATTGATGTGCCACTAAGAATATGTTTACATACATTCTAATGATTCTTAATATCATGCAAATAATTTCATGATGCTACAAGAAAATGAGAAAAAAAGAGGAGTGGTGTTGTTCAAAGTTTAAAAAAAACATTTAATAAATCGGAGTTGTAACTTTAAATGGTTCTTACTTTTGACTCGAGTATGAGAATGACTATTCTAATATAACAACTCGAAACTCGTATCGATTACCATAATAAAGTAGGCCTTGAAAAAGAACTTCAATTTTGAAACCCAAATTCCATCATTTACATCACTTAGAGAGGGTTTAAAGTTTTTGTCGCTTATATTCCGTTTTGCTTGTTTTCTCTTTTATTCAATAAAGTTGTAATGAAGATTGATGTGCCACTGAGAATATGTTTACATAAATTCTTATTATTCTCAATATCATACAAATAATTTCGTGATGCTACAAAAAAATGAGAAAAAAAAGAGGAGTGGTGTTGTTCAGAATTTAAAAAACACATTTAACAAATCGCAGTTGTAACTTTAAATGGTTCTAACTTTTGACTCGAGTATGAGAATGACTATTCTAATATAACAACTCGAAACTCGTATCGATTACCATAATAAATTAGGCCTTGCAAAAGAACTTCAATTTTGAAACCCAAATTACATCATTTACATCACTTAGAGAGGCTTTAAAGTTTTTGTTGCTTATATTCCGTTTTGCTTGTTTTCTCTTTTATTCAATAGAGTTGTAATAAAGATTGATGTGCCACTAAGAATATATTTACATACATTCTAATGATTCTCAATATCATACACATAATTTCAGGACCATAAAAAAAAGAACAAAAAAGAGGATTGTTGTTGTTCAGAATTTAAAAAAAACATTTAATAAATCGTAGTTGTAACTTTAAACGGTTCTAACTTCTAAATTGAGTATGAGAATGACAATTCTAATATAACAACTCGAAACTCGTATCGATTACCATAATAAAGTAGGCCTTGCAGAAGAACTTTAATTTTGAAACCCAAATTCCATCATTTACATCACTTAGAGAAGGTTTAAAGTTTTTGTCGCTTATATTCCGTTTTGCTTGTTTTCTCTTTTATTCAATAAAGTTGTAATGAAGATTGATGTGCCACTAAGAATATGTTTACATACATTCTAATGATTCTTAATATCATACAAATAATTTCATGATGCTACAAGAAAATGAGAAAAAAAGAGGAGTGGTGTTGTTCAAAGTTTAAAAAAAACATTTAATAAATCGCAGTTGTAACTTTAAATGGTTCTAACTTTTGACTCGAGTATGAGAATGACTATTCTAATATAACAACTCGAAACTCGTATCGATTACCAAAATAAAGTAGGCCTTGCAAAAGAACTTTAATTTTGAAACCCAAATTCCATCATTTACATCACTTGGAGAGGTATTAAAGTTTTTGTCGCTTATATTCCGTTTTGCTTGTTTTCACTTTTATTCAATAAAGTTGTAATGAAGATTGACGTGCCACTAAGAATATGTTTACATACATTCTTATTATTCTCAATATCATACAAATAATTTCGTGATGCTACAAAAAAATGAGAAAAAAAAGAGGAGTGGTGTTGTTCAGAATTTAAAAAAAACATTTAACAAATCGCAGTTGTAACTTTAAATGGTTCTAACTTTTGACTCGAGTATGAGAATGACTATTCTAATATAACAACTCGAAACTCGTATCGATTACCAAAATAAAGTAGGCCTTGCAAAAGAACTTTAATTTTGAAACCCAAATTCCATCATTTACATCACTTGGAGAGGTATTAAAGTTTTTGTCGCTTATATTCCGTTTTGCTTGTTTTCACTTTTATTCAATAAAGTTGTAATGAAGATTGACGTGCCACTAAGAATATGTTTACATACATTCTTATTATTCTCAATATCATACAAATAATTTCGTGATGCTACAAAAAAATGAGAAAAAAAAGAGGATTGTTGTTGTTCAGAATTTAAAAAAAACATTTAATAAATCGTAGTTGTAACTTTAAACGGTTCTAACTTCTAAATCGAGTATGAGAATGAAAATTCTAATATAACAACTCGAAACTCGTATCGATTACCATAATAAAGTAGGCCTTGCAGAAGAACTTTAATTTTGAAACCCAAATTCCATCATTTACATCACTTAGGGAGGAGGGTTTAAAGTTTTTGTCGCTTATATTCCGTTTTGCTTGTTTTCTCTTTTATTCAATAAAGTTGTAATGAAGATTGATGTGCCACTAAGAATATGTTTACATACATTCTAACGATTCTTAATATCATACAAATAATTTCATGATGCTACAAGAAAATGAGAAAAAAAGAGGAGTGGTGTTGTTCAAAGTTTAAAAAAAACATTTAATAAATCGCAGTTGTAACTTTAAATGGTTCTAACTTTTGACTCGAGTATGAGAATGACTATTCTAATATAACAACTCGAAACTCGTATCGATTACCAAAATAAAGTAGGCCTTGCAAAAGAACTTTAATTTTGAAACCCAAATTCCATCATTTCCATCACTTAGAGAGGGTTTAAAGTTTTTGTCGCTTATATTCCGTTTTGCTTGTTTTCTCTTTTATTCAATAAAGTTGTAATGAAGAATGACGTGCCACTAAGAATATGTTTACATACATTCTTATTATTCTCAATATCATACAAATAATTTCGTGATGCTACAAAAAAATGAGAAAAAAAAGAGGAGTGGTGTTGTTCAGAATTAAAAAAAAACATTTAACAAATCGCAGTTGTAACTTTAAATGGTTCTAACTTTTGACTCGAGTATGAGAATGACTATTCTAATATAACAACTCGAAACTCGTATCGATTACCATAATAAATTTGGCCTTGCAAAAGAACTTCAATTTTGAAACCCAAATTACATCATTTACATCACTTAGAGAGGCTTTAAAGTTTTTGTCGCTTATATTCCGTTTTGCTTGTTTTCTCTTTTATTCAATAGAGTTGTAATAAAGATTGATGTGCCACTAAGAATATATTTACATACATTCTAATGATTCTCAATATCATACACATAATTTCAGGACCATAAAAAAAAGAATAAAAAACAGGATTGTTGTTGTTCAGAATTTAAAAAAAATATTTAATAAATCGCAGTTGTAACTTTAAACGGTTCTAACTTCTAACTCGAGTATGAGAATGACAATTCTAATATAACAACTCGAAAATCGTATCGATTACCATAATAAAGTAGGCCTTGCAAAAGAACTTCAATTTTGAAACCCAAATTCCATCATTTACATCACTTAGAGAGGGTTTAAAGTTTTTGTAGCTTATATTCCGTTTTGCTTGTTTTCTCTTTTATTCATTAAATTTGTAATGAAGATTGATGTGCCACTAATAATATGTTTACATACATTAAATTATTCTCAGTATCATACAAATAATTTCATGATGCTACAAGAAAATGAGAAAAAGGAGAGGAGTGGTGTTGTTCAGAGTTTAAAAAAAACATTTAATAAATTGCAGTTGTAACTTTAAATGGATCTAATTTTTGACTCGAGTATGAGAATGACAATTCTAATATAACAACTCGAAACTCGTATCGATTACCATAATAAAGTAGGCCTTGCAAAAGAACTTCAATTTTCACACCCAAATTCCATCATTTACATCACTTAGAGAGGGTTTAATGTTTTTGTCGCTTATATTCCGTTTTGCTTGTTTTCACTTTTATTCAATAAAGTTGTAATGAAGATTGATGTTCCACTAAGAATATATTTACATACATTCTAATGATTCTCAATATCATACACATAATTTCAGGACCATAAAAAAAAGAATAAAAAAGAGGATTGTTGTTGTTCAGAATTTAAAAAAAACATTTAATAAATCGTAGTTGTAACTTTAAACGGTTCTAACTTCTAAATCGAGTATGAGAATGACAATTCTAATATAACAACTCGAAACTCGTATCGATTACCATAATAAATTAGGCCTTGCAGAAGAACTTTAATTTTGAAACCCAAATTCCATCATTTACATCACTTAGAGTGGGTTTAAAGTTTTTGTCGCTTATATTCCGTTTTGCTTGTTTTCTCTTTTATTCAATAAAGTTGTAATGAAGATTGATGTGCCACTAAGAATATGTTTACGTACATTCTAATGATTCTTAATATAATACAAATAATTTCATGATGCTACAAGAAAATGAGAAAAAAAGAGGAGTGGGGTTGTTCAAAGTTTAAAAAAAACATTTAATAAATCGCAGTGGTAACTTTAAATGGTTCTAACTTTTGACTCGAGTATGAGAATGACTATTCTAATATAACAACTCGAAACTCGTATCGATTACCAAAATAAAGTAGGCCTTGCAAAAGAACTTTAATTTTGAAACCCAAATTCCATCATTTACATCACTTAGAGAGGTATTAAAGTTTTTGTCGCTTATATTCCGTTTTGCTTGTTTTCTCTTTTATTCAATAAAGTTGTAATGAAGATGGACATGCCACTAAGAATATGTTTACATACATTCTTATTATTCTCAATATCATACAAATAATTTCGTGATGCTACAAAAAAATGAGAAAAAAAAGAGGAGTGGTGTTGTTCAGAATTTAAAAAAACCATTTAACAAATCGCAGTTGTAACTTTAAATGGTTCTAACTTTTGACTCGAGTATGAGAATGACTATTCTAATATAACAACTCGAAACTAGTATCGATTACCATAAAAAAGTAGGCCTTGCAAAATAACTTCAATTTTCAAACCCAAATTCCATCATTTACATCACTTAGAGAGGGTTTACTATTTTTGTCACATATTTTCCGTTTTGCTTGCTTTCGCTATAATTCAATATAGTTGTAATGAAGATTGATACACCACTAAGAATTGGTTTACATATATTCTAATGATTCTCAATATCATGCAAATAATTTTATGATCCAACAAAAAAAATGAGAAAAAAAAAGAGAAGTGCTCGTGTTGATAGTTTAAAAATAATATTTGTTAAATTAGAGTAGTAAATTTAAACGGTTCTAACTTTTGACCCGAGTTGAGAATGACTATTCTAATATATCAACTCGAAACTCGTATCGATTACCATAATTCGAGTAGGCCTTGCAAAAGAACTTGAATTTTCAAACCCAAATTCCATCATTTACATCACTTAGAGAGGGTTTAAAGGTTTTGTCGCATATTTTCCGTTTTGCTTGCTTTCGCTATTATTCAATATAGTTGTAACGAAGATTGATGTGCCACTAAGAATATATTTACATACATTCTAATGATTCTCAATATCATACAAATAATTTCATGATCCTACAAGAAAATGAGAAAAAAAAGAGGAGTGGTGTTGTTCAGAGTTTAAAAAAAACATTTAATAAATCGTAGTTGTAACTTTAAATGGTTCTTACTTTTGACTCGAGTATGAGAATGATTATTCTAATATAACAACTCGAAACTCGTATCGATTACCATAATAAAGTAGGCCTTGAAAAAGAACTTCAATTTTGAAACCCAAATTCCATCATTTACATCACTTAGAGAGGGTTTAAAGTTTTTGTAGCTTATATTCCGTTTTGCTTGTTTTCTCTTTTATTCAATAGTGTTGTAATAAAGATTGATGTACCACTAAGAATATATTTACATACATTCTAATGATTCTCAATATCATACACATAATTTCATGACCATAAAAAAAAAGAATAAAAAAGAGGAGTGTTGTTGTTCAGAATTAAAAAAAAACATTTAATAAATCGCAGTTGTAACTTTAAAAGGTTCTAATTCTAACTCGAGTATGAGAATGACAATTCTAATATAACAACTCGAAACTCGTATCGATTACCATAATAAAGTAGGCCTTGCAAAAGAACTTTAATTTTGAAACCCAAATTCCATCATTTACATCACTTAGAGAGGGTTTAAAGTTTTTATAGCTTATATTCCGTTTTGCTTGTTTTCTCTTTTATTCAATAGAGTTGTAATAAAAATTGATGTACCACTAAGAATATATTTACATACATTCTAATGATTCTCAATATCATACACATAATTTCATGACCATAAAAAAAAAAGAATAAAAAAGAGGAGTGTTGTTGTTCAGAATTTAAAAAAAACATTTAATAAATCGCAGTTGTAACTTTAAACGGTTCTAACTTCTAACTCGAGTATGAGAATGAAAATTCTAATATAACAACTCGAAACTCGTATCGATTACCAAAATAAAGTAGGCCTTGCAAAAGAACTTTAATTTTGAAACCCAAATTCCATCATTTACATCACTTAGAGAGGGTTTAAAGTTTTTGTCGCTTATATTCCGTTTTGCTTGTTTTCTCTTTTATTCAATAAAGTTGTAATGAAGATTGATGTGCCACTGAGAATATGTTTACATAAATTCTTATTATTCTCAATATCATACAAATAATTTCGTGATGCTACAAAAAAATGAGAAAAAAAAGAGGAGTGGTGTTGTTCAGAATTTAAAAAACACATTTAACAAATCGCAGTTGTAACTATAAATGGTTCTAACTTTTGACTCGAGTATGAGAATGACTATTCTAATATAACAACTCGAAACTCGTATCGATTACCATAATAAATTAGGCCTTGCAAAAGAACTTCAATTTTGAAACCTAAATTACATCATTTACATCACTTAGAGAGGCTTTAAAGTTTTTGTTGCTTATATTCCGTTTTGCTTGTTTTCTCTTTTATTCAATAGAGTTGTAATAAAGATTGATGTGCCACTAAGAATATATTTACATACATTCTAATGATTCTCAATATCATACACATAATTTCAGGACCATAAAAAAAAGAACAAAAAAGAGGATTGTTGTTGTTCAGAATTTAAAAAAAACATTTAATAAATCGTAGTTGTAACTTTAAACGGTTCTAACTTCTAAATTGAGTATGAGAATGAAAATTCTAATATAACAACTCGAAACTCGTATCGATTACCATAATAAAGTAGGCCTTGCAGAAGAACTTTAATTTTGAAACCCAAATTCCATCATTTACATCACTTAGGGAGGGTTTAAAGTTTTTGTCGCTTATATTCCGTTTTGCTTGTTTTCTCTTTTATTCAATAAAGTTGTAATGAAGATTGATGTGCCACTAAGAATATGTTTACATACATTCTAATGATTCTTAATATCATACAAATAATTTCATGATGCTACAAGAAAATGAGAAAAAAAGAGGAGTGGTGTTGTTCAAAGTTTAAAAAAAACATTTAATAAATCGGAGTTGTAACTTTAAATGGTTCTAACTTTTGACTCGAGTATGAGAATGACTATTCTAATATAACAACTCGAAACTCGTATCGATTACCAAAATAAAGTAGGCCTTGCAAAAGAACTTTAATTTTGAAACCCAAATTCCATCATTTCCATCACTTAGAGAGGGTTTAAAGTTTTTGTCGCTTATATTCCGTTTTGCTTGTTTTCTCTTTTATTCAATAAAGTTGTAATGAAGAATGACGTGCCACTAAGAATATGTTTACATACATTCTTATTATTCTCAATATCATACAAATAATTTCGTGATGCTAAAAAAAATGAGAAAAAAAAAGAGGAGTGGTGTTGTTCAGAATTTAAAAAAAACATTTAACAAATCGCAGTTGTAACTTTAAATGGTTCTAACTTTTGACTCGAGTATGAGAATGACTATTCTAATATAACAACTCGAAACTCGTATCGATTACCATAATAAATTTCGCCTTGCAAAAGAACTTCAATTTTGAAACCCAAATTACATCATTTACATCACTTAGAGAGGCTTTAAAGATTTTGTCGCTTATATTCCGTTTTGCTTGTTTTCTCTTTTATTCAATAGAGTTGTAATAAAGATTGATGTGCCACTAAGAATATATTTACATACATTCTAATGATTCTCAATATCATACACATAATTTCAGGACCATAAAAAAAAGAATAAAAAACAGGATTGTTGTTGTTCAGAATTAAAAAAAAACATTTAATAAATCGCAGTTGTAACTTTAAATGGTTCTAACTTTTGACTCGAGTATGAGAATGACTATTCTAATATAACAACTCGAAACTCGTATCGATTACCAAAATAAAGTAGGCCTTGCAAAACAACTTTAATTTTGAAACCCAAATTCCATCATTTACATCACTTAGAGAGGCTTTAAAGTTTTTGTCGCTTATATTCCGTTTTGCTTGTTTTCTCTTTTATTCAATAAAGTTGTAATGAAGAATGACGTGCCACTAAGAATATGTTTACATACATTCTTATTATTCTCAATATTATACAAATAATTTCGTGATGCTACAAAAAAATGAGAAAAAAAAAAGAGGAGTGGTGTTGTTCAGAATTTAAAAAAAACATTTAACAAATCGCAGTTGTAACTTTAAATGGTTCTAACTTTTGACTCGAGTATGAGAATGACTATTCTAATATAACAACTCGAAACTCGTATCGATTACCATAATAAATTAGGCCTTGCAAAAGAACTTCAATTTTGAAACCCAAATTACATCATTTACATCACTTAGAGAGGCTTTAAAGTTTTTGTCGCTTATATTCCGTTTTGCTTGTTTTCTCTTTTATTCAATAGAGTTGTAATAAAGATTGATGTGCCACTTAGAATATATTTACATACATTCTAATGATTCTCAATATCATACACATAATTTCAGGACCATAAAAAAAAGAATAAAAAACAGGATTCTTGTTGTTCAGAATTTAAAAAAAACATTTAATAAATCGCAGTTGTAACTTTAAACGGTTCTAACTTCTAATTCGAGTATGAGAATGACAATTCTAATATAACAACTCGAAACTCGTATCGATTACCATAATAAAGTAGGCCTTGCAAAAGAACTTCAATTTTGAAAACAAATTCCATCATTTACATCACTTAGAGAGGGTTTAAAGTTTTTGTAGCTTATATTCCGTTTTGCTTGTTTTCTCTTTTATTCAATAGTGTTGTAATAAAGATTGATGTACCACTAAGAATATATTTACATACATTCTAATGATTCTCAATATCATACACATAATTTCATGAGCATAAAAAAAAAGAATAAAAAAGAGGAGTGTTGTTGTTTAGAATTTAAAAAAAACATTTAATAAATCGCAGTTGTAACTTTAAACGGTTCTAACTTCTAACTCGTGTATGAGAATGACAATTCTAATATAACAACTCGAAACTCGTATCGATTACAATAATAAAGTAGGCCTTGCAAAAGAACTTCAATTTTGAAACCCAAATTCCATCATTTACATCACTTAGAGAGGGTTTAAAGTTTTTGTAGCTTATATTCCGTTTTGCTTGTTTTCTCTTCTATTCATTAAATTTGTAATGAAGATTGATGTGCCACTAATAATATGTTTACATACATTAAATTATTCTCAGTATCATACAAATAATTTCATGATGCTACAAGAAAATGAGAAAAAGGAGAGGAGTGGTGTTGTTCAGAGTTTAAAAAAAACATTTAATAAATTGCAGTTGTAACTTTAAATGGATCTAATTTTTGACTCGAGTATGAGAATGACAATTCTAATATAACAACTCGAAACTCGTATCGATTACCATAATAAAGCAGGCCTTGCAAAAGAACTTCAATTTTCACACCCAAATTCCATCATTTACATCACTTAGAGAGGGTTTAAAGTTTTTGTCGCTTATATTCCGTTTTGCTTGTTTTCACTTTTATTCAATAAAGTTGTAATGAAGATTGATGTGCCACTAAGAATATGTTTACATAAATTCTAATGATTCTCAATATCATACACATAATTTCATGACCATTAAAAAAAGAATAAAAAAGAGGAGTGTTGTTGTTCAGAATTTAAAAAAAACATTTAATAAATCGTAGTTGTAACTTTAAACGGTTCTAACTTCTAAATTGAGTATGAGAATGACTATTCTAATATAACAACTCAAAACTCGTATCGATTACCAAAATAAAGTAGGCCTTGCAAAAGAACTTTAATTTTGAAACCCAAATTCCATCATTTACATCACTTAGAGAGGGTTTAAAGTTTTTGTCGCTTATATTCCGTTTTGCTTGTTTTCTCTTTTATTCAATAAAGTTGTAAAGAAGATTGACGTGCCACTAAGAATATGTTTACATACATTCTTATTATTCTCAATATCATACAAATAATTTCGTGATGCTACAAAAAAATGAGAAAAAAAAGAGGAGTGGTGTTGTTGAGAATTTAAAAAAAACATTTAACAAATCGCAGTTGTAACTTTAAATGGTTCTAACTTTTGACTCGAGTATGAGAATGACTATTCTAATATAACAACTCGAAACTCGTATCGATTACCATAATAAATTAGGCCTTGCAAAAGAACTTCAATTTTGAAACCCAAATTACATCATTTACATCACTTAGAGAGGCTTTAAAGTTTTTGTCGCTTATATTCCGTTTTGCTTGTTTTCTCTTTTATTTAATAGAGTTGTAATAAAGATTGATGTGCCACTAAGAAAATATTTACATACATTCTAATGATTCTCAATATCATACACATAATTTCAGGACCATAAAAAAAAGAATAAAAAAGAGGATTGTTGTTGTTCAGAATTTAAAAAAAACATTTAATAAATCGCAGTTGTAACTTTAAACGGTTCTAACTTCTAACTCGAGTATGAGAATGACAATTCTAATATAACAACTCGAAACTCGTATCGATTACCATAATAAACTAGGCCTTGCAAAAGGACTTCAATTTTGAAACCCAAATTCCATCATTTACATCACTTAGAGAGGGTTTAAAGTTTTTGTAGCTTATATTCCGTTTTGCTTGTTTTCTCTTTTATTCAATAGTGTTGTAATAAAGATTGATGTACCACTAAGAATATATTTACATACATTCTAATGATTCTCAATATCATACACATAATTTCATGACCCTAAAAAAAAAGAATAAAAAAGAGGAGTGTTGTTGTTCAGAATTTAAAAAAAACATTTAATAAATCGCAGTTGTAACTTTAAACGGTTTTAACTTCTAACTCGAGTATGAGAATGAAAATTCTAATATAACAACTCGAAACTCATATCGATTACCATAATAATGTAGGCTTTGCAAAAGAACTTTAATTTTGAAACCCAAATTCCATCATTTACATCACTTAGAGAGGGTTTAAAGTTTTTGTCGCTTATATTCCGTTATGCTTGTTTTCTCTTTTATTCAATAAATTTGTAATGAAGATTGATGTGCCACTAATAATATGTTTACATACATTCTAATTATTCTCAGTATCATACAAATAATTTCATGATGCTACAAGAAAATGAGAAAAAGGAGAGGAGTGGTGTTGTTCAGAGTTTAAAAAAAACATTTAATAAATCGCAGTTGTAACTTTAAATGGATCTAATTTTTGACTCGAGTATGAGAATGAAAATTCTAATATAACAACTCGAAACTCGTATCAATTACCATAATAAAGTAGGCCTTGCAAAAGAACTTTAATGTTGAAACCCAAATTCCATCATTTACATCACTTAGAGAGGGTTTAAAGGTTTTGTCGCATATTTTCCGTTTTGCTTGCTTTCGCTATTATTCAATATAGTTGTAACGAAGATTGATGTGCCACTAAGAATATGTTTACATACATTCCAATGATTTTCAATATCATACACATAATTTCATGACCATAAAAAAAACAATAAAAAAGAAGAGTGTTGTTGTTCAGAATTTAAAAAAAACATTTAATAAATCGCAGTTGTAATTTTAAACGGTTCTAACATCTAACTCGAGTATGAGAATGACAATTCTAATATAACAACTCGAAACTCGTATCGATTACCATAATAAAGTAGCCCTTGCAAAAGAACTTTAATGTTGAAACCCAAATTCCATCATTTACATCACTTAGAGAGGGTTTAAAGTTTTTGTTGCTTATATTTAGTTTTGCTTGTTTTCTCTTTTTTTCAATAAAGTTGGAATGAAGATCGATGTGCCACTAAGAATATGTTTACATACATTCTAATGATTCTCAATATCATCCAAATATTTTCATGATCCTAGAAGAAAATGAGAAAAAAAAGAGGAGTGGTGTTGTTCAGAGTTTAAAAAAAACATTTAATAAATCGCAATTGTAACTTTAAATGGTTCTTACTTTTGACTCGAGTATGAGAATGACTATTCTAATATAACAACTCGAAACTCGTATCGATTACCATAATAAAGTAGGCCTTGCAAAAAAAATTCAATTTTCAAACCCAAATTCCATCATTTACATCACTAAGAGAGGGTTTATTATTTTTGTCACATATTTTCCGTTTTGCTTGCTTTTGCTATAATTCAATATAGTTGTAATGAAGATTGATACACCACTAAGAATTGGTTTACATATATTCTAATGATTCTCAATATCATGCAAATAATTTCATGATCCAACAAAAAAAATGAGAATAAAAAGAGAAGTGCTCGTGTTGATAGTTTAAAAATAATATTTGTTAAATTAGAGTAGTAAATTTAAACGGTTCTAACTTTTGACCCGAGTATGAGAATGACTATTCTAATATATCAACTCGAAACTCGTATCGATTACCATAATTCGAGTAGGCCTTGCAAAAGAACTTCAATTTTCAAACCCAAATTCCATCATTTACATCACTCAGAGAGGGTTTAAAGGTTTTGTCGCATATTTTCCGTTTTGCTTGCTTTCGCTATTATTAAATATAGTTGTAACGAAGATTGATGTGCCACTAAGAATATGTTTACATACATTCTAATTATTCTCAATATCATACAAATAATTTCATGATCCTACAAGAAAATGAGAAAAAAAAGAGGAGTGGTGTTGTTTAGAGTTTAAAAAAAACATTTAATAAATCGCAGTTGTAACTTTAAATGGTTCTTACTTTTGACTCGAGTATGAGAATGACTATTCTAATATAACAACTCGAACTCGTATCGATTACCATAATAAATTAGGCCTTGCAAAAGAACTTCAATTTTCAAACCCAAATTCCATCATTTACATCACTCAGAGAGGGTTTAAAGGTTTTGTCGCATATTTTCCGTTTTGCTTGCTTTCGCTATTATTCAATATAGTTGTAACGAAGATTGATGTGCCACTAAGAATATGTTTACATACATTCTAATGATTCTCAATATCATACAAATAATTTCATGATCCTACAAGAAAATGAGAAAAAAAAGAGGAGTGGTGTTGTTCAGAGTTTAAAAAAAACATTTAATAAATCGCAGTTGTAACTTTAAATGGTTCTTACTTTTGACTCGAGTATGAGAATGACTATTCTAATATAACAACTCGAAACTCGTATCGATTACCATAATAAAGTAGGCCTTGCAAAAGAACTTCAATTTTGAAACCCAAATTCCATCATTTACATCACTTAGAGAGGGTTTAAAGTTTTTGTAGCTTATATTCCGTTTTGCTTGTTTTCTCTTTTATTCAATAGTGTTGTAATAAAGATTGATGTACCACTAAGAATATATTTACATACATTCTAATGATTCTCAATATCATACACATAATTTCATGACCATAAAAAAAAAGAATAAAAAAGAGGAGTGTTGTTGTTCAGAATTTAAAAAAAACATTTAATATATCGCAGTTGTAACTTTAAACGGTTCTAACTTCTAACTCGAGTATGAGAATGACAATTCTAATATAACAACTCAAAACTCGTATCAATTACCATAATAAAGTAGGCCTTGCATAAGAACTTTAATTTTGAAACCCAAATTCCATCATTTCCATCACTTAGAGAGGGTTTAAAGTTTTTGTCGCTTATATTCCGTTTTGCTTGTTTTCTCTTTTATTCAATAAAGTTGTAATGAAGATTGATGTGCCACTAAGAATATGTTTACATATATTCTAATGATTCTCAATATCATACAAATAATTTCATGATGCTACAAGAAAATGAGAAAAAAAAGAGGAGTGGTGTTGTTCAGAGTTTAAAAAAAACATTTAATAAATCGCAGTTGTAAGTTTAAATGGTTCTAACTTTTGACTCGAGTATGAGACTGACTATTCTAATATAACAACTCGAAACTCGTATCGATTACCATAATAAAGAAGGCCTTGCAAAAGAACTTCAATTTTCACACCCAAATTCCATCATTTACATCACTTAGAGAGGGTTTAAAGTTTTTGTCGCTTATATTCCGTTTTGCTTGTTTTCACTTTTATTCAATAAAGTTGTAATGAAGATTGATGTGTCACTAAGAATATGTTTACATACATTCTAATGATTCTCAATATCATACACATAATTTCATGACCATAAAAAAAAGAATAAAAAAGAGGAGTGTTGTTGTTCAGAATTTAAAAAAAACATTTAATAAATCGTAGTTGTAACTTTAAACGGTTCTAACTTCTAAATCGAGTATGAGAATGACTATTCTAATATAACAACTCAAAACTCGTATCGATTACCAAAATAAAGTAGGCCTTGCAAAAGAACTTTAATTTTGAAACCCAAATTCCATCATTTCCATCACTTAGAGAGGGTTTAAAGTTTTTGTCGCTTATATTCCGTTTTGCTTGTTTTCTCTTTTATTCAATAAAGTTGTAATGAAGATTGATGTGCCACTAAGAATATGTTTACATATATTCTAATGATTCTCAATATCATACAAATAATTTCATGATGCTACAAGAAAATGAGAAAAAAAAGAGGAGTGGCGTTGTTCAGAGTTTAAAAAAAACATTTAATAAATCGCAGTTGTAACTTTAAATGGTTCTTACTTTTGACTCGAGTATGAGAATGACTATTCTAATATAACAACTCGAACTCGTATCGATTACCATAATAAATTAGGCCTTGCAAAAGAACTTCAATTTTCAAACCCAAATTCCATCATTTACATCACTCAGAGAGGGTTTAAAGCTTTTGTCGCATATTTTCCGTTTTGCTTGCTTTCGCTATTATTCAAAATAGTTGTAACGAAGATTGATGTGCCACTAAGAATATCTTTACATACATTCTAATGATTCTCAATATCATACAAATAATTTCATGATCCTACAAGAAAATGAGAAAAAAAAGAGGAGTGCTGTTGTTCAGAGTTTAAAAAAAACATTTAATAAATCGCAGTTGTAACTTTAAATGGTTCTTACTTTTGACTCGAGTATGAGAATGACTATTCTAATATAACAACTCGAAACTCGTATCGATTACCATAATAAAGTAGGCCTTGCAAAAGAACTTCAATTTTGAAACCCAAATTCCATCATTTACATCACTTAGAGAGGGTTTAAAGTTTTTGTAGCTTATATTCCGTTTTGCTTGTTTTCTCTTTTATTCAATAGTGTTGTAATAAAGATTGATGTACCACTAAGAATATATTTACATACATTCTAATGATTCTCAATATCATACACATAATTTCATGACCATAAAAAAAAAGAATAAAAAAGAGGAGTGTTGTTGTTCAGAATTTAAAAAAAACATTTAATATATCGCAGTTGTAACTTTAAACGGTTCTAACTTCTAACTCGAGTATGAGAATGACAATTCTAATATAACAACTCAAAACTCGTATCAATTACCATAATAAAGTAGGCCTTGCAAAAGAACTTTAATTTTGAAACCCAAATTCCATCATTTCCATCACTTAGAGAGGGTTTAAAGTTTTTGTCGCTTATATTCCGTTTTGCTTGTTTTCTCTTTTATTCAATAAAGTTGTAATGAAGATTGATGTGCCACTAAGAATATGTTTACATATATTCTAATGATTCTCAATATCATACAAATAATTTCATGATGCTACAAGAAAATGAGAAAAAAAAGAGGAGTGGTGTTGTTCAGAGTTTAAAAAAAACATTTAATAAATCGCAGTTGTAAGTTTAAATGGTTCTAACTTTTGACTCGAGTATGAGACTGACTATTCTAATATAACAACTCGAAACTCGTATCGATTACCATAATAAAGTAGGCCTTGCAAAAGAACTTCAATTTTCACACCCAAATTCCATCATTTACATCACTTAGAGAGGGTTTAAAGTTTTTGTCGCTTATATTCCGTTTTGCTTGTTTTCACTTTTATTCAATAAAGTTGTAATGAAGATTGATGTGCCACTAAGAATATGTTTACATACATTCTAATGATTCTCAATATCATACACATAATTTCATGACCATAAAAAAAAGAATAAAAAAGAGGAGTGTTGTTGTTCAGAATTTAAAAAAAACATTTAATAAATCGTAGTTGTAACTTTAAACGGTTCTAACTTCTAAATCGAGTATGAGAATGACTATTCTAATATAACAACTCAAAACTCGTATCGATTACCAAAATAAAGTAGGCCTTGCAAAAGAACTTTAATTTTGAAACCCAAATTCCATCATTTCCATCACTTAGAGAGGGTTTAAAGTTTTTGTCGCTTATATTCCGTTTTGCTTGTTTTCTCTTTTATTCAATAAAGTTGTAATGAAGATTGATGTGCCACTAAGAATATGTTTACATATATTCTAATGATTCTCAATATCATACAAATAATTTCATGATGCTACAAGAAAATGAGAAAAAAAAGAGGAGTGGTGTTTTTCAGAGTTTAAAAAAAACATTTAATAAATCGCAGTTGTAAGTTTAAATGGTTCTAACTTTTGACTCGAGTATGAGACTGACTATTCTAATATAACAACTCGAAACTCGTATCGATTACCATAATAAAGTAGGCCTTGCAAAAGAACTTCAATTTTCACACCCAAATTCCATCATTTACATCACTTAGAGAGGGTTTAAAGTTTTTGTCGCTTATATTCCGTTTTGCTTGTTTTCACTTTTATTCAATAAAGTTGTAATGAAGATTGATGTGCCACTAAGAATATGTTTACATACATTCTAATGATTCTCAATATCATACACATAATTTCATGACCATAAAAAAAAGAATAAAAAAGAGGAGTGTTGTTGTTCAGAATTTAAAAAAAAACATTTAATAAATCGCAGTTGTAACTTTAAACGGTTCTAACTTCTAAATCAAGTATGAGAATGACTATTCTAATATAACAACTCAAAACTCGTATCGATTACCAAAATAAAGTAGGCCTTGCAAAAGAACTTTAATTTTGAAACCTAAATTCCATCATTTACATCACTTAGAGAGGGTTTAAAGTTTTTGTCGCTTATATTCCGTTTTGCTTGTTTTCTCTTTTATTCAAAAAAGTTGTAATGAAGATTGACGTGCCACTAAGAATATGTTTACATACATTCTTATTATTCTCAATATCATACAAATAATTTCGTGATGCTACAAAAAAATGAAAAAAAAAGAGGAGTGGTGTTGTTGAGAATTTAAAAAAAACATTTAACAAATCGCAGTTGTAACTTTAAATGGTTCTAACTTTTGACTCGAGTATGAGAATGACTATTCTAATATAACAACTCGAAACTCGTATCGATTACCATAATAAATTAGGCCTTGCAAAAGAACTTCAATTTTGAAACCCAAATTACATCATTTACATCACTTAGAGAGGCTTTAAAGTTTTTGTCGCTTATATTCCGTTTTGCTTGTTTTCTCTTTTATTCAATAGAGTTGTAATAAAGATTGATGTTCCACTAAGAATATATTTACATACATTCTAATGATTCTCAATATCATACACATAATTTCAGGACCATAAAAAAAAGAATAAAAAACAGGATTGTTGTTGTTCAGAATTTAAAAAAAACATTTAATAAATCGCAGTTGTAACTTTAAACGGTTCTAACTTCTAACTCGAGTATGAGAATGACAATTCTAATATAACAACTCGAAACTCGTATCGATTACCATAATAAAGTAGGCCTTGCAAAAGAACTTCAATTTTGAAACCCAAATTCCATCATTTACATCACTTAGAGAGGATTTAAAGTTTTTGTAGCTTATATTCCGTTTTGCTTGTTTTCTCTTTTATTCAATAGTGTTGTAATAAAGATTGATGTACCACTAAGAATATATTTACATACATTCTAATGATTCTCAATATCATACACATAATTTCATGACCCTAAAAAAAAAGAATAAAAAGAGGAGTGTTGTTGTTAAGAAATTAAAAAAAACATTTAATAAATCGCAGTTGTAACTTTAAACGGTTTTAACTTCTAACTCAAGTATGAGAATGACAATTCTAATATAACAACTCGAAACACGTATCGATTACAATAATAAAGTAGGCCTTGCAAAAGAACTTTAATTTTGAAACCCAAATTCCATCATTTACATCACTTAGAGAGGGTTTAAAGTTTTTGTCGCTTATATTCCGTTTTGCTTGTTTTCTCTTTTATTCAATAAAGTTGTAATGAAGATTGACGTGCCACTAAGAATATGTTTACATACATTCTTATTATTCTCAATATCATACAAATAATTTCGTGATGCTACAAAAAAATGAGAAAAAAAAGAGGAGTGGTGTTGTTGAGAATTTAAAAAAAACATTTAACAAATCGCAGTTGTAACTTTAAATGGTTCTAACTTTTGACTCGAGTATGAGAATGACTATTCTAATATAACAACTCGAAACTCGTATCGATTACCATAATAAATTAGGCCTTGCAAAAGAACTTCAATTTTGAAACCCAAATTACATCATTTACATCACTTAGAGAGGCTTTAAAGTTTTTGTCGCTTATATTCCGTTTTGCTTGTTTTCTCTTTTATTCAATAGAGTTGTAATAAAGATTGATGTTCCACTAAGAATATATTTACATACATTCTAATGATTCTCAATATCATACACATAATTTCAGGACGATAAAAAAAAGAATAAAAAAGAGGATTTTTGTTGTTCAGAATTTAAAAAATAAATTTAATAAATCGCAGTTGTAACTTTAAACGGTTCTAACTTCTAACTCGAGTATGAGAATGACAATTCTAATATAACAACTCGAAACTCGTATTGATTACCATAATAAAGTAGGCCTTGCAAAAGAACTTCAATTTTGAAACCCAAATTCCATCATTTACATCACTTAGAGAGGGTTTAAAGTTTTTGTAGCTTATATTCCGTTTTGTTGTTTTCCCTTTTATTCAATAGTGTTGTAATAAAGATTGATGTACCACTAAGAATATATTTACATACATTCTAATGATTCTCAATATCATACACATAATTTCATGACCCTAAAAAAAAAGAATAAAAAGAGGAGTGTTGTTGTTCAGAATTTAAAAAAAACATTTAATAAATCGCAGTTGTAACTTTAAACGGTTTTAACTTCTAACTCGAGTATGAGAATGACAATTCTAATATAACAACTCGAAACTCGTATCGATTACCATAATAAAGTAGGCCTTGCAAAAGAACTTTAATTTTGAAACCCAAATTCCATCATTTACATCACTTAGAGAGGGTTTAAAGTTTTTGTCGCTTATATTCCGTTTTGCTTGTTTTCTCTTTTATTCAATAAAGTTGTAATGAAGATTGACGTGCCACTAAGAATATGTTTACATACATTCTTATTATTCTCAATATCATACAAATAATTTCGTGATGCTACAAAAAAATGAGAAAAAAAAGAGGAGTGGTGTTGTTGAGAATTTAAAAAAAACATTTAACAAATCGCAGTTGTAACTTTAAATGGTTCTAACTTTTGACTCGAGTATGAGAATGACTATTCTAATATAACAACTCGAAACTCGTATCGATTACCATAATAAATTAGGCCTTGCAAAAGAACTTCAATTTTGAAACCCAAATTACATCATTTACATCACTTAGAGAGGCTTTAAAGTTTTTGTCGCTTATATTCCGTTTTGCTTGTTTTCTCTTTTATTCAATAGAGTTGTAATAAAGATTGATGTTCCACTAAGAATATATTTACATACATTCTAATGATTCTCAATATCATACACATAATTTCAGGACCATAAAAAAAAGAATAAAAAAGAGGATTGTTGTTGTTAAGAATTTAAAAAATAAATTTAATAAATCGCAGTTGTAACTTTAAACGGTTCTAACTTCTAACTCGAGTATGAGAATGACAATTCTAATATAACAACTCGAAACTCGTATCGATTACCATAATAAAGTAGGCCTTGCAAAAGAACTTCAATTTTGAAACCCAAATTCCATCATTTACATCACTTAGAGAGGGTTTAAAGTTTTTGTAGCTTATATTCCGTTTTGCTTGTTTTCTCTTTTATTCAATAGTGTTGTAATAAAGATTGATGTACCACTAAGAATATATTTACATACATTCTAATGATTCTCAATATCATACACATAATTTCATGACCCTAAAAAAAAAGAATAAAAAGAGGAGTGTTGTTGTTCAGAATTTAAAAAAAACATTTAATAAATCGTAGTTGTAACTTTAAACGGTTCTAACTTCTAAATCGAGTATGAGAATGACTATTCTAATATAACAACTCAAAACTCGTATCGATTACCAAAAGAAAGTAGGCCTTGCAAAAGAACTTTAATTTTGAAACCTAAATTCCATCATTTACATCACTTAGAGAGGGTTTAAAGTTTTTGTCGCTTATATTCCGTTTTGCTTGTTTTCTCTTTTATTCAATAAAGTTGTAATGAAGATTGACGTGCCACTAAGAATATGTTTACATACATTCTTATTATTCTCAATATCATACAAATAATTTCGTGATGCTACAAAAAAATGAGAAAAAAAAGAGGAGTGGTGTTGTTGAGAATTTAAAAAAAACATTTAACAAATCGCAGTTGTAACTTTAAATGGTTCTAACTTTTGACTCGAGTATGAGAATGACTATTCTAATATAACAACTCGAAACTCGTATCGATTACCATAATAAATTAGGCCTTGCAAAAGAACTTCAATTTTGAAACCCAAATTACATCATTTACATCACTTAGAGAGGCTTTAAAGTTTTTGTCGCTTATATTCCGTTTTGCTTGTTTTCTCTTTTATTCAATAGAGTTGTAATAAAGATTGATGTTCCACTAAGAATATATTTACATACATTCTAATGATTCTCAATATCATACACATAATTTCAGGACCATAAAAAAAAGAATAAAAAAGAGGATTGTTGTTGTTCAGAATTTAAAAAAAACATTTAATAAATCGCAGTTGTAATTTTAAACGGTTCTAACTTCTAACTCGAGTATGAGAATGACAATTCTAATATAACAACTCGAAACTCGTATCGATTACCATAATAAAGTAGCCCTTGCAAAAGAACTTTAATGGTGAAACCCAAATTCCATCATTTACATCACTTAGAGAGGGTTTAAAGTTTTTGTTGCTTATATTTAGTTTTGCTTGTTTTCTCTTTTTTTCAATAAAGTTGGAATGAAGATTGATGTGCCACTAAGAATATGTTTACATACATTCTAATGATTCTCAATATCATCCAAATATTTTCATGATCCTACAAGAAAATGAGAAAAAAAAAAGAGGAGTGGTGTTGTTCAGAGTTTACAAAAAACATTTAATAAATCGCAGTTGTAACTTTAAATGGTTCTTACTTTTGACTCGAGTATGAGAATGACTATTCTAATATATCAACTCGAAACTTGTATCGATTACCATAACTCGTGTAGGCCTTGCAAAAGAACTTTAATTTTCAAACCCAAATTCCATCATTTACATCACTTAGAGAGGGTTTACTATTTTTGTCACATATTTTCCGGTTTGATTGCTTTCGCTATAATTCAATATAGTTGTAATGAAGATTGATACACCACTAAGAATTGGTTTACATATATTCTAATGATTCTCAATATCATGCAAATAATTTCATGATCCAACAAAAAAAATGAGAATAAAAAGAGAAGTGCTCGTGTTGATAGTTTAAAAATAATATTTGTTAAATTAGAGTAGTAAATTTAAACGGTTCTAACTTTTGACCCGAGTATGAGAATGAATATTCTAATATATCAACTCAAAACTCGTATCGATTACCATAATTCGAGTAGGCCTTGCAAAAGAACTTCAATTTGCAAACCCAAATTCCATCATTTACATCACTCAGAGAGGGTTTAAAGGTTTTGTCGCATATTTTCCGTTTTGCTTGCTTTCGCTATTATTAAATATAGTTGTAACGAAGATTGATGTGCCACTAAGAATATGTTTACATACATTCTAATTATTCTCAATATCATACAAATAATTTCATGATCCTACAAGAAAATGAGAAAAAAAAAGAGGAGTGGTGTTGTTCAGAGTTTAAAAAAAACATTTAATAAATCGCAGTTGTAACTTTAAATGGTTCTTACTTTTGACTCGAGTATGAGAATGACTATTCTAATATAACAACTCGAACTCGTATCGATTACCATAATAAAGTAGGCCTTGCAAAAGAACTTCAATTTTCAAACCCAAATTCCATCATTTACATCACTCAGAGAGGGTTTAAAGGTTTTGTCGCATATTTTCCGTTTTGCTTGCTTTCGCTATTATTCAATATAGTTGTAACGAAGATTGATGTGCCACTAAGAATATGTTTACATACATTCTAATGATTCTCAATATCATACAAATAATTTCATGATCCTACAAGAAAATGAGAAAAAAAAGAGGAGTGGTGTTGTTCAGAGTTTAAAAAAAAACATTTAATAAATCGCAGTTGTAACTTTAAATGGTTCTTACTTTTGACTCGAGTATGAGAATGACTATTCTAATATAACAACTCGAAACTCGTATCGATTACCATAATAAAGTAGGCCTTGCAAAAGAACTTCAATTTTGAAACCCAAATTCCATCATTTACATCACTTAGAGAGGGTTTAAAGTTTTTTTAGCTTATATTCCGTTTTGCTTGTTTTCTCTTTTATTCAATAGTGTTGTAATAAAGATTGATGTACCACTAAGAATATATTTACATACATTCTAATGATTCTCAATATCATACACATAATTTCATGACCCTAAAAAAAAAGAATAAAAAAGAGGAGTGCTGTTGTTCAGAATTTAAAAAAAACATTTAATAAATCGCAGTTGTAACTTTAAACGGTTTTAACTTCTAACTCGAGTATGAGAATGACAATTCTAATATAACAACTTGAAACTCGTATCGATTACCATAATAAAGTAGGCCTTGCAAAAGAACTTTAATTTTGAAACCCAAATTCCATCATTTACATCACTTAGAGAGGGTTTAAAGTTTTTGTCGCTTATATTCCGTTTTGCTTGTTTTCTCTTTTATTCAATAAATTTGTAATGAAGATTGATGTGCCACTAATAATATGTTTACATACATTCTAATTATTCTCAGTATCATACAAATAATTTCATGATGCTACAAGAAAATGAGAAAAAGGAGAGGAGTGGTGTTGTTTAGAGTTTAAAAAAAACATTTAATAAATCGCAGTTGTAACTTTAAATGGATCTAATTTTTGACTCGAGTATGAGAATGAAAATTCTAATATAACAACTCGAAACTCGTATCGATTACCATAATAAAGTAGGCCTTGCAAAAGAACTTTAATGTTGAAACCCAAATTCCATCATTTACATCACTTAGAGAGGGTTTAAAGGTTTTGTCGCATATTTTCCGTTTTGCTTGCTTTCGCTATTATTCAATATAGTTGTAACGAAGATTGATGTGCCACTAAGAATATGTTTACATACATTCTAATGATTCTCAATATCATACACATAATTTCATGACCCTAAAAAAAACAATAAAAAAGAGGAGTGCTTTGTTCAGAATTTAAAAAAAACATTTAATAAATCGCAGTTGTAATTTTAAACGGTTCTAACTTCTAACTCGAGTATGAGAATGACAATTCTAATATAACAACTCGAAACTCGTATCGATTACCATAATAAAGTAGGCCTTGCAAAAGAACTTTAATTTTGAAACCCAAATTCCATCATTTACATCACTTAGAGAGGGTTTAAAGTTTTTGTCGCTTATATTCCGTTTTGCTTGTTTTCTCTTTTATTCAATAAATTTGTAATGAAGATTGATGTGCCACTAATAATATGTTTACATACATTCTAATTATTCTCAGTATCATACAAATAATTTCATGATGCTACAAGAAAATGAGAAAAAGGAGAGGAGTGGTGTTGTTCAGAGTTTAAAAAAAACATTTAATAAATCGCAGTTGTAACTTTAAATGGATCTAATTTTTGACTCGAGTATGAGAATGAAAATTCTAATATAACAACTCGAAACTCGTATCGATTACCATAATAAAGTAGGCCTTGCAAAAGAACTTTAATGTTGAAACCCAAATTCCATCATTTACATCACTTAGAGAGGGTTTAAAGGTTTTGTCGCATATTTTCCGTTTTGCTTGCTTTCGCTATTATTCAATATAGTTGTAACGAAGATTGATGTGCCACTAAGAATATGTTTACATACATTCTAATGATTCTCAATATCATACACATAATTTCATGACCCTAAAAAAAACAATAAAAAAGAGGAGTGTTGTTGTTCAGAATTTAAAAAAACATTTAATAAATCGCAGTTGTAATTTTAAACGGTTCTAACTTCTAACTCGAGTATGAGAATGACAATTCTAATATAACAACTCGAAACTCGTATCGATTACCATAATAAAGTAGCCCTTGCAAAAGAACTTTAATGTTGAAACCCAAATTCCATCATTTACATCACTTAGAGAGGGTTTAAAGTTTTTGTTGCTTATATTTAGTTTTGCTTGTTTTCTCTTTTTTTCAATAAAGTTGGAATGAAGATTGATGTGCCACTAAGAATATGTTTACATACATTCTAATGATTCTCAATATCATCCAAATATTTTCATGATCCTACAAGAAAATGAGAAAAAAAAAGAGGAGTGGTGTTGTTCAGAGTTTACAAAAAACATTTAATAAATCGCAGTTGTAACTTTAAATGGTTCTTACTTTTAACTCGAGTATGAGAATGACTATTCTAATATATCAACTCGAAACTTGTATCGATTACCATAACTCGAGTAGGCCTTGCAAAAGAACTTCAATTTTGAAACCCAAATTCCATCATTTACATCACTTAGAGAGGGTTTACTATTTTTGTCACATATTTTCCGTTTTGCTTGCTTTCGCTATAATTCAATATAGTTGTAATGAAGATTGATACACCACTAAGAATTGGTTTACATATATTCTAATGATTCTCAATATCATGCAAATAATTTCATGATCCAACAAAAAAAATGAGAAAAAAAAGAGAAGTGCTCGTGTTGATAGTTTAAAAATAATATTTGTTAAATTAGAGTAGTAAATTTAAACGGTTCTAACTTTTGACCCGAGTTGAGAATGAATATTCTAATATATCAACTCGAAACTCGTATCGATTACCATAATTCGAGTAGGCCTTGCAAAAGAACTTCAATTTTCAAACACAAATTCCATCATTTACATCACTCAGAGAGGGTTTAAAGGTTTTGTCGCATATTTTCCGTTTTGCTTGCTTTCGCTATTATTAAATATAGTTGTAACGAAGATTGATGTGCCACTAAGAATATGTTTACATACATTCTAATTATTCTCAATATCATACAAATAATTTCATGATCCTACAAGAAAATGAGAAAAAAAAAGAGGAGTGGTGTTGTTCAGAGTTTAAAAAAAACATTTAATAAATCGCAGTTGTAACTTTAAATGGTTCTTACTTTTGACTCGAGTATGAGAATGACTATTCTAATATAACAACTCGAACTCGTATCGATTACCATAATAAAGTAGGCCTTGCAAAAGAACTTCAATTTTCAAACCCAAATTCCATCATTTACATCACTTAGAGAGGGTTTAAAGGTTTTGTCGCATATTTTCCGTTTTGCTTGCTTTCGCTATTATTCAATATAGTTGTAACGAAGATTGATGTGCCACTAAGAATATGTTTACATACATTCTAATGATTCTCAATATCATACAAATAATTTCATGATCCTACAAGAAAATGAGAAAAAAAAGAGGAGTGGTGTTGTTCAGAGTTTAAAAAAAACATTTAATAAATCGCAGTTGTAACTTTAAATGGTTCTTACTTTTGACTCGAGTATGAGAATGACTATTCTAATATAACAACTCGAAACTCGTATCGATTACCATAATAAAGTAGGCCTTGCAAAAGAACTTCAATTTTGAAACCCAAATTCCATCATTTACATCACTTAGAGAGGGTTTAAAGTTTTTTTAGCTTATATTCCGTTTTGCTTGTTTTCTCTTTTATTCAATAGTGTTGTAATAAAGATTGATGTACCACTAAGAATATATTTACATACATTCTAATGATTCTCAATATCATACACATAATTTCATGACCCTAAAAAAAAAAGAATAAAAAAGAGGAGTGTTGTTGTTCAGAATTTAAAAAAAACATTTAATAAATCGCAGTTGTAACTTTAAACGGTTTTAACTTCTAACTCGAGTATGAGAATGACAATTCTAATATAACAACTCAAAACTCATATCGATTACCATAATAAAGTAGGCCTTGCAAAAGAACTTTAATTTTGAAACCCAAATTCCATCATTTACATCACTTAGAGAGGGTTTAAAGTTTTTGTCGCTTATTCCGTTTTGCTTGTTTTCTCTTTTATTCAATAAATTTGTAATGAAGATTGATGTGCCACTAATAATATGTTTACATACATTCTAATTATTCTCAGTATCATACAAATAATTTCATGATGCTACAAGAAAATGAGAAAAAGGAGAGGAGAGGTGTTGTTCAGAGTTTAAAAAAAACATTTAATAAATCGCAGTTGTAACTTTAAATGGATCTAATTTTTGACTCGAGTATGAGAATGAAAATTCTAATATAACAACTCGAAACTCGTATCGATTACCATAATAAAGTAGGCCTTGCAAAAGAACTTTAATGTTGAAACCCAAATTCCATCATTTACATCACTTAGAGAGGGTTTAAAGGTTTTGTCGCATATTTTCCGTTTTGCTTGCTTTCGCTATTATTCAATATAGTTGTAACGAAGATTGATGTGCCACTAAGAATATGTTTACATACATTCCAATGATTTTCAATATCATACACATAATTTCATGACCATAAAAAAAACAATAAAATAGAGGAGTGTTGTTGTTCAGAATTTAAAAAAAACATTTAATAAATCGCAGTTGTAATTTTAAACGGTTCTAACTTCTAACTCAAGTATGAGAATGACAATTCTAATATAACAACTCGAAACTCGTATCGATTACCATAATAAAGTAGCCCTTGCAAAAGAACTTTAATGTTGAAACCCAAATTCCATCATTTACATCACTTAGAGAGGGTTTAAAGTTTTTGTTGCTTATATTTAGTTTTGCTTGTTTTCTCTTTTTTTCAATAAAGTTGGAATGAAGATTGATGTGCCACTAAGAATATGTTTTTATACATTCTAATGATTCTCAATATCATCCAAATATTTTCATGATCCTACAAGAAAATGAGAAAAAAAGAGAGGAGTGGTGTTGTTCAGAGTTTACAAAAAACATTTAATAAATCGCAGTTGTAACTTTAAATGGTTCTTACTTTTGACTCGAGTATGAGAATGACTATTCTAATATTTCAACTCGAAACTTGTATCGATTACCATAACTCGAGTAGGCCTTGCAAAAGAACTTCAATTTTGAAACCCAAATTCCATCATTTACATCAATTAGAGAGGGTTTACTATTTTTGTCACATATTTTCCGTTTTGCTTGCTTTCGCTATAATTCAATATAGTTGTAATGAAGATTGATACACCACTAAGAATTGGTTTACATATATTCTAATGATTCTCAATATCATGCAAATAATTTCATGATCCAACAAAAAAAATGAGAAAAAAAAGAGAAGTGCTCGTGTTGATAGTTTAAAAATAATATTTGTTAAATTAGAGTAGTAAATTTAAACGGTTCTAACTTTTGACCCGAGTTGAGAATGAATATTCTAATATATCAACTCGAAACTCGTATTGATTACCATAATTCGAGTAGGCCTTGCAAAAGAATTTCAATTTTCAAACCCAAATTCCATCATTTACATCACTTAGAGAGGGTTTAAAGGTTTTGTCGCATATTTTCCGTTTTGCTTGCTTCCGCTATTATTCATTATAGTTGTAACGAAGATTGATGTGCCACTAAGAATATGTTTACATACATTCTAATGATTCTCAATATCATACAAATAATTTCATGATCCTACAAGAAAATGAGAAAAAAAAGAGGAGTGGTGTTGTTCAGAGTTTAAAAAAAACATTTAATAAATCGCAGTTGTAACTTTAAATGGTTCTTACTTTTGACTCGAGTATGAGAATGACTATTCTAATATAACAACTCGAACTCGTATCGATTACCATAATAAAGTAGGCCTTGCAAAAGAACTTCAATTTTCAAACCCAAATTCCATCATTTACATCACTCAGAGAGGGTTTAAAGGTTTTGTCGCATATTTTCCGTTTTACTTGCTTTCGCTATTATTCAATATAGTTGTAACGAAGATTGATGTGCCACTAAGAATATGTTTACATACATTCTAATGATTCTCAATATCATACAAATAATTTCATGATCCTACAAGAAAATGAGAAAAAAAAGAGGAGTGGTGTTGTTCAGAGTTTAAAAAAAACATTTAATAAATCGCAGTTGTAACTTTAAATGGTTCTTACTTTTGACTCGAGTATGAGAATGACTATTCTAATATAACAACTCGAAACTCGTATCGATTACCATAATAAAGTAGGCCTTGCAAAAGAACTTCAATTTTGAAACCCAAATTCCATCATTTGCATCACTTAGAGAGGGTTTAAAGTTTTTTTAGCTTATATTCCGTTTTGCTTATTTTCTCTTTTATTCAATAGTGTTGTAATAAAGATTGATGTACCACTAAGAATATATTTACATACATTCTAATGATTCTCAATATCATACACATAATTTCATGACCCTAAAAAAAAAGAATAAAAAAGAGGAGTGTTGTTGTTTAGAATTTAAAAAAAACATTTAATAAATCGCAGTTGTAACTTTAAATGGTTTTAACTTCTAACTCGAGTATGAGAATGACAATTCTAATATAACAACTCGAAATTCGTATCGATTACCATAATAAAGTAGGCCTTGCAAAAGAACTTTAATTTTGAAACCCAAATTCCATCATTTACATCACTTAGAGAGGGTTTAAAGTTTTTGTCGCTTATATTCCGTTTTGCTTGTTTTCTCTTTTATTCAATAAATTTGTAATGAAGATTGATGTGCCACTAATAATATGTTTACATACATTCTAATTATTCTCAGTATCATACAAATAATTTCATGATGCTACAAGAAAATGAGAAAAAGGAGAGGAGTGGTGTTGTTCAGAGTTTAAAAAAAACATTTAATAAATCGCAGTTGTAACTTTAAATGGATCTAATTTTTGACTCGAGTATGAGAATGAAAATTCTAATATAACAACTCGAAACTCGTATCGATTACCATAATAAAGTAGGCCTTGCAAAAGAACTTTAATGTTGAAACCCAAATTCCATCATTTACATCACTTAGAGAGGGTTTAAAGGTTTTGTCGCATATTTTCCGTTTTGCTTGCTTTCGCTATTATTCAATATAGTTGTAACGAAGATTGATGTGCCACTAAGAATATGTTTACATACATTCCAATGATTTTCAATATCATACACATAATTTCATGACCATAAAAAAAAACAATAAAATAGAGGAGTGTTGTTGTTCAGAATTTAAAAAAAACATTTAATAAATCGCAGTTGTAATTTTAAACGGTTCTAACTTCTAACTCAAGTATGAGAATGACAATTCTAATATAACAACTCGAAACTCGTATCGATTACCATAATAAAGTAGCCCTTGCAAAAGAACTTTAATGTTGAAACCCAAATTCCATCATTTACATCACTTAGAGAGGGTTTAAAGTTTTTGTTGCTTATATTTAGTTTTGCTTGTTTTCTCTTTTTTTCAATAAAGTTGGAATGAAGATTGATGTGCCACTAAGAATATGTTTTTATACATTCTAATGATTCTCAATATCATCCAAATATTTTCATGATCCTACAAGAAAATGAGAAAAAAAAGAGGAGTGGTGTTGTTCAGAGTTTACAAAAAACATTTAATAAATCGCAGTTGTAACTTTAAATGGTTCTTACTTTTGACTCGAGTATGAGAATGACTATTCTAATATTTCAACTCGAAACTTGTATCGATTACCATAACTCGAGTAGGCCTTGCAAAAGAACTTCAATTTTGAAACCCAAATTCCATCATTTACATCACTTAGAGAGGGTTTACTATTTTTGTCACATATTTTCCGTTTTGCTTGCTTTCGCTATAATTCAATATAGTTGTAATGAAGATTGATACACCACTAAGAATTGGTTTACATATATTCTAATGATTCTCAATATCATGCAAATAATTTCATGATCCAACAAAAAAAATGAGAATAAAAAGAGAAGTGCTCGTGTTGATAGTTTAAAAATAATATTTGTTAAATTAGAGTAGTAAATTTAAACGGTTCTAACTTTTGACCCGAGTATGAAAATGACTATTCTAATATATCAACTCGAAACTCGTATCGATTACCATAATTCGAGTAGGCCTTGCAAAAGAACTTCAATTTTCAAACCCAAATTCCATCATTTACATCACTCAGAGAGGGTTTAAAGGTTTTGTGGCATATTTTCCGTTTTGCTTGCTTTCGCTATTATTAAATATAGTTGTAACGAAGATTGATGTGCCACTAAGAATATGTTTACATACATTCTAATTATTCTCAATATCATACAAATAATTTCATGATCCTACAAGAAAATGAGAAAAAAAAAGAGGTGTGGTGTTGTTCAGAGTTTAAAAAAAACATTTAATAAATCGCAGTTGTAACTTTAAATGGTTCTTACTTTTGACTCGAGTATGAGAATGACTATTCTAATATACCAACTTGAACTCGTATCGATTACCATAATAAAGTAGGCCTTGCAAAAGAACTTCAATTTTCAAACCCAAATTCCATCATTTACATCACTCAGAGAGGGTTTAAAGGTTTTGTCGCATATTTTCCGTTTTGCTTGCTTTCGCTATTATTCAATATAGTTGTAACGAAGATTGATGTGCCACTAAGAATATGTTTACATACATTCTAATGATTCTCAATATCATACAAATAATTTCATGATCCTACAAGAAAATGAGAAAAAAAAGAGGAGTTGTGTTGTTCAGAGTTTAAAAAAAACATTTAATAAATCGCAGTTGTAACTTTAAATGGTTCTTACTTTTGACTCGAGTATGAGAATGACTATTCTAATATAACAACTCGAAACTCGTATCGATTACCATAATAAAGTAGGCCTTGCAAAAGAACTTCAATTTTGAAACCCAAATTCCATCATTTACATCACTTAGAGAGGGTTTAAAGTTTTTCTAGCTTATATTCCGTTTTGCTTGTTTTCTCTTTTATTCAATAGTGTTGTAATAAAGATTGATGTACCACTAAGAATATATTTCCATACATTCTAATGATTCTCAATATCATACACATAATTTCATGACCATAAAAAAAAGAATAAAAAAGAGGAGTGTTGCTGTCCAGAATTTAAAAAAAACATTTAATATATCGCAGTTGTAACTTTAAACGGTTCTAACTTCTAACTCGAGTATGAGAATGACAATTCTAATATAACAACTCGAAACTCGTATTGATTACCATAATAAAGTAGGCCTTGCAAAAGAACTTTAATTTTGAAACCCAAATTCCATCATTTCCATCACTTAGAGAGGGTTTAAAGTTTTTGTCGCTTATATTCCGTTTTGCTTGTTTTCTCTTTTATTCAATAAAGTTTTAATGAAGATTGATGTGCCACTAAGAATATGTTTACATATATTCTAATGATTCTCAATATCATACAAATAATTTCATGATGCTACAAGAAAATGAGAAAAAAAAGAGGAGTGGTGTTGTTCACAGTTTAAAAAAAACATTTAATAAATCGCAGTTGTAAGTTTAAATGGTTCTAACTTTTGACTCGAGTATGAGACTGACTATTCTAATATAACAACTCGAAACTCGTATTGATTACCATAATAAAGTAGGCCTTGCAAAAGAACTTCAATTTTGAAACCCAAATTCCATCATTTACATCACTTAGAGAGGGTTTAAAGTTTTTATAGCTTATATTCCGTTTTGCTTGTTTTCTCTTTTATTTAATAGAGTTGTAATAAAGATTGATGTACCACTAAGAATATATTTACATACATTCTAATGATTCTCAATATCATACACATAATTTCATGACCATAAAAAAAAAAGAATAAAAAGAGGAGTGTTGTTGTTCAGAATTTAAAAAAAACATTTAATAAATCGCAGTTGTAACTTTAAACGGTTCTAACTTCTAACTCGAGTATGAGAATGACTATTCTAATATAACAACTCGAAACACGTATCGATTACCATAATTCGAGTAATCCTTGCAAAAGAACTTCAATTTTCAAACCCAAATTCCATCATTTACATCACTTGGAGAGGGTTTACTGTTTTTGTACCTTATTTTTCGTTTGGCTTGTTTTCCCTTTTATTCAATAGAGTTGTAATAAATATTGATGTGCCACTAAGAATATATTTACATACATTCTAATGATTCTCAATATCATACAAATAATTTCAGACCATAAAAAAAAGAATAAAAAAGAGGAGTGTTGTTGTTTAGAGTTTAAAAAAAACATTTAATAAATCGCATTTGTAACTTTAAATAATTCTGACTTTTGACCCGAGTATGAGAATGACTATTCTAATATATCAATTTGAAACTCGTATCGATTACCATAATTCGAGTAGGCCTGGCAAAAGAACTTCAATTTTCAAACCCAAATTCCATCATTTACATCACTCAGAGAGGGTTTAAAGGTTTTGTCGCATATTTTCCGTTTTGCTTGCTTTCGCTATTATTCAATATAGTTGTAACGAAGATTGATGTGCCACTAAGAATATGTTTACATACATTCTAATGATTCTCAATATCATACAAATAATTTCATGATCCTAGAAGAAAATGAGAAAAAAAAGAGGAGTTGTGTTGTTCAGAGTTTAAAAAAAACATTTAATAAATCGCAGTTGTAACTTTAAATGGTTCTTACTTTTGACTCGAGTATGAGAATGACTATTCTAATATAACAACTCGAAACTCGTATCGATTACCATAATAAAGTAGGCCTTGCAAAAGAACTTCAATTTTGAAACCCAAATTCCATCATTTACATCACTTAGAGAGGGTTTAAAGTTTTTCTAGCTTATATTCCGTTTTGCTTGTTTTCTCTTTTATTCAATAGTGTTGTAATAAAGATTGATGTACCACTAAGAATATATTTCCATACATTCTAATGATTCTCAATATCATACACATAATTTCATGACCATAAAAAAAAGAATAAAAAAGAGGAGTGTTGCTGTCCAGAATTTAAAAAAAACATTTAATATATCGCAGTTGTAACTTTAAACGGTTCTAACTTCTAACTCGAGTATGAGAATGACAATTCTAATATAACAACTCGAAACTCGTATTGATTACCATAATAAAGTAGGCCTTGCAAAAGAACTTTAATTTTGAAACCCAAATTCCATCATTTCCATCACTTAGAGAGGGTTTAAAGTTTTTGTCGCTTATATTCCGTTTTGCTTGTTTTCTCTTTTATTCAATAAAGTTTTAATGAAGATTGATGTGCCACTAAGAATATGTTTACATATATTCTAATGATTCTCAATATCATACAAATAATTTCATGATGCTACAAGAAAATGAGAAAAAAAAGAGGAGTGGTGTTGTTCACAGTTTAAAAAAAACATTTAATAAATCGCAGTTGTAAGTTTAAATGGTTCTAACTTTTGACTCGAGTATGAGACTGACTATTCTAATATAACAACTCGAAACTCGTATGGATTACCATAATAAAGTAGGCCTTGCAAAAGAACTTCAATTTTGAAACCCAAATTCCATCATTTACATCACTTAGAGAGGGTTTAAAGTTTTTATAGTTTATATTCCGTTTTGCTTGTTTTCTCTTTTATTTAATAGAGTTGTAATAAAGATTGATGTACCACTAAGAATATATTTACATACATTCTAATGATTCTCAATATCATACACATAATTTCATGACCATAAAAAAAAAAGAATAAAAAAGAGGAGTGTTGTTGTTCAGAATTTAAAAAAAACATTTAATAAATCGCAGTTGTAACTTTAAACGGTTCTAACTTCTAACTCGAGTATGAGAATGACTATTCTAATATAACAACTCGAAACACGTATCGATTACCATAATTCGAGTAATCCTTGCAAAAGAACTTCAATTTTCAAACCCAAATTCCATCATTTACATCACTTGGAGAGGGTTTACTGTTTTTGTACCTTATTTTTCGTTTGGCTTGTTTTCCCTTTTATTCAATAGAGTTGTAATAAATATTGATGTGCCACTAAGAATATATTTACATACATTCTAATGATTCTCAATATCATACAAATAATTTCAGACCATAAAAAAAAGAATAAAAAAGAGGAGTGTTGTTGTTTAGAGTTTAAAAAAAACATTTAATAAATCGCATTTGTAACTTTAAATAATTCTGACTTTTGACCCGAGTATGAGAATGACTATTCTAATATATCAATTTGAAACTCGTATCGATTACCATAATTCGAGTAGGCCTGGCAAAAGAACTTCAATTTTCAAACCCAAATTCCATCATTTACATCATTTAGAGAGGGTTTAAAGTTTTTGTCGCATATTTTCCGTTTTGCTTGCTTTTGCTATTATTCAATATAGTTGTAATGATGATTCATGTGCCACTAAGAATATGTTTACATACATTCTTATTATTCTCAATATCATAGAAATAATTTCATGATGCTACAAAAAAATGAGAAAAAAAAGAGGAGTGGTGTTGTTCAGAGTTTAAAAAAAACATTTAATAAATCGCTGTTGTAACTTTAAATGGTTCTAACTTTTGACTCGAGTATGAGAATGACTATTTTAATATAACAACTCGAAACTCATATCGATTCCATAATAAAGTAGGCCTTGCAAAAGAACTTCAATTTTCAAACCTAAATTCCATCATTTACATCACTTAGAGAGGGTTTATTGTTTTTGTCATATATTTTCCGTTTTGCTTGCTTTTGTTATTATTCAATACTGTTGTAATGAAGATTAATGTGCCACTAAGAATATGTTTACATACATTCCAATGATTTTCAATATCATACACATAATTTCATGATGCTACAAAAAAATGAGAAAAAAAAGAGGAGTGGTGTTGTTTAGAGTTTAAAAAAAACATTTAATAAATCGCTGTTGTAACTTTAAATGGTTCTAACTTTTGACTCGAGTATGAGAATGACTATTTTAATATAACAACTCGAAACTCATATCGATTCCATAATAAAGTAGGCCTTGCAAAAGAACTTCAATTTTCAAACCTAAATTCCATCATTTACATCACTTAGAGAGGGTTTATTGTTTTTGTCATATATTTTCCGTTTTGCTTGCTTTCGCTATTATTCAATACTGTTGTAATGAAGATTAATGTGCCACTAAGAATATGTTTACATACATTCCAATGATTTTCAATATCATACACATAATTTCATGACCATAAAAAAAAGAATAAAAAAGAGGAGTGTTGTTGTTCAGAATTTAAAAAAAAACATTTAATAAATCGCAGTTGTAACTTTAAACGGTTCTAACTTCTAACTCGAGTATGAGAATGACTATTCTAATATAACAACTCGAAACACGTATCGATTACCATAATTCGAGTAATCCTTGCAAAAGAACTTCAATTTTCAAACCCAAATTCCATCATTTACATCACTTGGAGAGGGTTTACTGTTTTTGTCCCTTATTTTTCGTTTGGCTTGTTTTCCCTTTTATTCAATAGAGTTGTAATAAAGATTGATGTGCCACTAAGAATATATTTACATACATTCTAATGATTCTAAATATCATACAAATAATTTCAGACCATAAAAAAAAGAATAAAAAAGAGGAGTGTTGTTGTTTAGAGTTTAAAAAAAACATTTAATAAATCGCATTTGTAACTTTAAATAATTCTGACTTTTGACCCGAGTATGAGAATGACTATTCTAATATATCAATTTGAAACTCGTATCGATTACCATAATTCGAGTAGGCCTGGCAAAAGAACTTCAATTTTCAAACCCAAATTCCATCATTTACATCATTTAGAGAGGGTTTAAAGTTTTTGTCGCATATTTTCCGTTTTGCTTGCTTTTGCTATTATTCAATATAGTTGTAATGAAGATTCATGTGCCACTAAGAATATGTTTACATACATTCTTATTATTCTCAATATCATAGAAATAATTTCATGATGCTACAAAAAAATGAGAAAAAAAAGAGGAGTGGTGTTGTTCAGAGTTTAAAAAAAACATTTAATAAATCGCTGTTGTAACTTTAAATGGTTCTAACTTTTGACTCGAGTATGAGAATGACTATTTTAATATAACAACTCGAAACTCATATCGATTCCATAATAAAGTAGGCCTTGCAAAAGAACTTCAATTTTCAAACCTAAATTCCATCATTTACATCACTTAGAGAGGGTTTATTGTTTTTGTCATATATTTTCCGTTTTGCTTGCTTTCGCTATTATTCAATACTGTTGTAATGAAGATTAATGTGCCACTAAGAATATGTTTAAATACATTCCAATGATTTTCAATATCATACACATAATTTTATGACCATAAAAAAAAAAGAATAAAAAAGAGGAGTGTTGTTGTTCAGAATTTAAAAAAAAACATTTAATAAATCGCAGTTGTAATTTTAAACGGTTCTAACTTCTAACTCGAGTATGAGAATGACAATTCAAATATAACAACTCGAAACTCATATCGATTACCATAATAAAGTAGGCCTTGCAAAAGAACTTTAATTTTGAAACCCAAATTCCATCATTTACATCCCTTAGAGAGGGTTTAAAGTTTTTGTTGCTTATATTTAGTTTTGCTTGTTTTCTCTTTTTTTCAATAAAGTTGGAATGAAGATTGATGTGCCACTAAGAATATGTTTACATACATTCTAATGATTCTCAATATCATCCAAATAATTTCATGATGCTACAAGAAAATGAGAAAAAAAAAGAGGAGTGGTGTTGTTCAGAGTTTAAAAAAAACATTTAATAAATCGCAGTTGTAACTTTAAATGGTTCTTACTTTTGACTCGAGTATGAGAATGACTATTCTAATATAACAACTCGAAACTAGTATCGATTACCATAATAAAGTACGCCTTGCAAAAGAACTTCAATTTTGAAACCCAAATTCCATCATTTACATCACTTAGAGAGGGTTTACTATTTTTGTCACATATTTTCCGTTTTGCTTGCTTTCGCTATAATTCAATATAGTTGTAATGAAGATTGATACACCACTAAGAATTGGTTTACATATATTCTAATGATTCTCAATATCATGCAATTAATTTCATGATCCAACAAAAAAAAAGAGAAAAAAAAGAGAAGTGCTCGTGTTGATAGTTTAAAAATAATATTTGTTAAATTAGAGTAGTAAATTTAAACGGTTCTAACTTTTGATCCGAGTTGAGAATGACTATTCTAATATATCAACTCGAAACTCGTATCGATTACCATAATTCTAGTAGGCCTTGCAAAAGAACTTCAATTTTCAAACCCAAATTCCATCATTTACATCACTTAGAGAGGGTTTAAAGGTTTTGTCGCATACTTTCCGTTTTGCTTGCTTTCGCTATTATTCAATATAGTTGTAACGAAGATTGATGTGCCACTAAGAATATGTTTACATACATTCTAATGATTCTCAATATCATACAAATAATTTCATGATCCTACAAGAAAATGAGAAAAAAAAGAGGAGTGGTGTTGTTCAGAGTTTAAAAAAAAAATTTAATAAATCACAGTTGTAACTTTAAATGGTTCTTACTTTTGACTCGAGTATGAGAATGACTATTCTAATATAACAACTCGAAACTCGTATCGATTACCATAATAAAGTAGGCCTTGCAAAAGAACTTCAATTTTGAAACCCAAATTCCATCATTTACATCACTTAGAGAGGGTTTAAAGTTTTTGTAGCTTATATTCCGTTTTGCTTGTTTTCACTTTTATTCAATAGTGTTGTAATAAAGATTGATGTACCACTAAGAATATATTTACATACATTCTAATGATTCTCAATATCATACACATAATTTCAGGACCATAAAAAAAAGAATAAAAAAGAGGATTGTTGTTGTTCAGAATTTAAAAAAAACATTTAATAAATCGCAGTTGTAACTTTAAATGGATTTTACTTTTGACTCGAGTATGAGAATGACTATTCTAATATAACAACTCGAAACTCGTATGGATTACCAAAATAAAGTAGGCCTTGCAAAAGAACTTTAATTTTGAAACCCAAATTCCATCATTTACATCACTTAGAGAGGTATTAAAGTTTTTGTCGCTTATATTCCGTTTTGCTTGTTTTCTCTTTTATTCAATAAAGTTGTAATGAAGATTGATGTGCCACTAAGAATATGTTTACATACATTCTTATTATTCTCAATATCATACAAATAATTTCGTGATGCTACAAAAAAATGAGAAAAAAAAGAGGAGTGGTGTTGTTCAGAATTTAAAAAAAACATTTAACAAATCGCAGTTGTAACTTTAAATGGTTCTAACTTTTGACTCGAGTATGAGAATGACTATTCTAATATAACAACTCGAAACTAGTATCGATTACCATAATAAAGTAGGCCTTGCAAAAGAACTTCAATTTTGAAACCCAAATTCCATCATTTACATCACTTAGAGAGGGTTTACTATTTTTGTCACATATTTTCCGTTTTGCTTGCTTTCGCTATAATTCAATATAGTTGTAATGAAGATTGATACACCACTAAGAATTGGTTTACATATATTCTAATGATTCTCAATATCATGCAATTAATTTCATGATCCAACAAAAAAAAAGAGAAAAAAAAGAGAAGTGCTCGTGTTGATAGTTTAAAAATAATATTTGTTAAATTAGAGTAGTAAATTTAAACGGTTCTAACTTTTGATCCGAGTTGAGAATGACTATTCTAATATATCAACTCGAAACTCGTATCGATTACCATAATTCTAGTAGGCCTTGCAAAAGAACTTCAATTTTCAAACCCAAATTCCATCATTTACATCACTTAGAGAGGGTTTAAAGGTTTTGTCGCATACTTTCCGTTTTGCTTGCTTTCGCTATTATTCAATATAGTTGTAACGAAGATTGATGTGCCACTAAGAATATGTTTACATACATTCTAATGATTCTCAATATCATACAAATAATTTCATGATCCTACAAGAAAATGAGAAAAAAAAGAGGAGTGGTGTTGTTCAGAGTTTAAAAAAAAAATTTAATAAATCACAGTTGTAACTTTAAATGGTTCTTACTTTTGACTCGAGTATGAGAATGACTATTCTAATATAACAACTCGAAACTCGTATCGATTACCATAATAAAGTAGGCCTTGCAAAAGAACTTCAATTTTGAAACCCAAATTCCATCATTTACATCACTTAGAGAGGGTTTAAAGTTTTTGTAGCTTATATTCCGTTTTGCTTGTTTTCACTTTTATTCAATAGTGTTGTAATAAAGATTGATGTACCACTAAGAATATATTTACATACATTCTAATGATTCTCAATATCATACACATAATTTCAGGACCATAAAAAAAAGAATAAAAAAGAGGATTGTTGTTGTTCAGAATTTAAAAAAAACATTTAATAAATCGCAGTTGTAACTTTAAATGGATTTTACTTTTGACTCGAGTATGAGAATGACTATTCTAATATAACAACTCGAAACTCGTATCGATTACCATAATAAAGTAGGCCTTGCAAAAGAACTTCAATTTTGTAAACCAAATTCCATCATTTACATCACTTAGAGAGGGTTTAAAGTTTTTGTAGCTTATATTCCGTTTTGCTTGTTTTCTCTTTTATTCAATAGAGTTGTAATAAAGATTGATGTACCACTAAGATTATATTTACATACATTCTAATGATTCTCAATATCATACACATAATTTCATGACCATAAAAAAAAGAATAAAAAAGAGGAGTGTTGTGGTTCAGAATTTTAAAAAAACATTTAATAAATCGTAGTTGTAACTTTAAACGGTTCTAACTTCTAAATCGAGTATGAGAATGACAATTCTAATATAACAACTCGAAACTCGTATCGATTACCATAATAAAGTAGGCCTTGCAGAAGAACTTTAATTTTGAAACCCAAATTCCATCATTTACATCACTTAGAGAGGGTTTAAAGTTTTTGTCGCTTATATTCCGTTTTGCTTGTTTTCTCTTTTATTCAATAAAGTTGTAATGAAGATTGATGTGCCACTAAGAATATGTTTACATACATTCTAATGATTCTTAATATCATACAAATAATTTCATGATGCTACAAGAAAATGAGAAAAAAGGAGGAGTGGTGTTGTTCAAAGTTTAAAAAAAACATTTAATAAATCGTAGTTGTAACTTTAAATGGTTCTAACTTTTGACTCGAGTATGAGAATGACTATTCTAATATAACAACTCGAAACTCGTATGGATTACCAAAATAAAGTAGGCCTTGCAAAAGAACTTTAATTTTGAAACCCAAATTCCATCATTTACATCACTTAGAGAGGTATTAAAGTTTTTGTCGCTTATATTCCGTTTTGCTTGTTTTCTCTTTTATTCAATAAAGTTGTAATGAAGATTGATGTGCCACTAAGAATATGTTTACATACATTCTTATTATTCTCAATATCATACAAATAATTTCGTGATGCTACAAAAAAATGAGAAAAAAAAGAGGAGTGGTGTTGTTCAGAATTTAAAAAAAACATTTAACAAATCGCAGTTGTAACTTTAAATGGTTCTAACTTTTGACTCGAGTATGAGAATGACTATTCTAATATAACAACTCGAAACTAGTATCGATTACCATAATAAAGTAGGCCTTGCAAAAGAACTTCAATTTTGAAACCCAAATTCCATCATTTACATCACTTAGAGAGGGTTTACTATTTTTGTCACATATTTTCCGTTTTGCTTGCTTTCGCTATAATTCAATATAGTTGTAATGAAGATTGATACACCACTAAGAATTGGTTTACATATATTCTAATGATTCTCAATATCATGCAATTAATTTCATGATCCAACAAAAAAAAAGAGAAAAAAAAGAGAAGTGCTCGTGTTGATAGTTTAAAAATAATATTTGTTAAATTAGAGTAGTAAATTTAAACGGTTCTAACTTTTGATCCGAGTTGAGAATGACTATTCTAATATATCAACTCGAAACTCGTATCGATTACCATAATTCTAGTAGGCCTTGCAAAAGAACTTCAATTTTCAAACCCAAATTCCATCATTTACATCACTTAGAGAGGGTTTAAAGGTTTTGTCGCATACTTTCCGTTTTGCTTGCTTTCGCTATTATTCAATATAGTTGTAACGAAGATTGATGTGCCACTAAGAATATGTTTACATACATTCTAATGATTCTCAATATCATACAAATAATTTCATGATCCTACAAGAAAATGAGAAAAAAAAGAGGAGTGGTGTTGTTCAGAGTTTAAAAAAAAAATTTAATAAATCACAGTTGTAACTTTAAATGGTTCTTACTTTTGACTCGAGTATGAGAATGACTATTCTAATATAACAACTCGAAACTCGTATCGATTACCATAATAAAGTAGGCCTTGCAAAAGAACTTCAATTTTGAAACCCAAATTCCATCATTTACATCACTTAGAGAGGGTTTAAAGTTTTTGTAGCTTATATTCCGTTTTGCTTGTTTTCACTTTTATTCAATAGTGTTGTAATAAAGATTGATGTACCACTAAGAATATATTTACATACATTCTAATGATTCTCAATATCATACACATAATTTCAGGACCATAAAAAAAAGAATAAAAAAGAGGATTGTTGTTGTTCAGAATTTAAAAAAAACATTTAATAAATCGCAGTTGTAACTTTAAATGGATTTTACTTTTGACTCGAGTATGAGAATGACTATTCTAATATAACAACTCGAAACTCGTATCGATTACCATAATAAAGTAGGCCTTGCAAAAGAACTTCAATTTTGTAAACCAAATTCCATCATTTACATCACTTAGAGAGGGTTTAAAGTTTTTGTAGCTTATATTCCGTTTTGCTTGTTTTCTCTTTTATTCAATAGAGTTGTAATAAAGATTGATGTACCACTAAGATTATATTTACATACATTCTAATGATTCTCAATATCATACACATAATTTCATGACCATAAAAAAAAGAATAAAAAAGAGGAGTGTTGTGGTTCAGAATTTAAAAAAAACATTTAATAAATCGTAGTTGTAACTTTAAACGGTTCTAACTTCTAAATCGAGTATGAGAATGACAATTCTAATATAACAACTCGAAACTCGTATCGATTACCATAATAAAGTAGGCCTTGCAGAAGAACTTTAATTTTGAAACCCAAATTCCATCATTTACATCACTTAGAGAGGGTTTAAAGTTTTTGTCGCTTATATTCCGTTTTGCTTGTTTTCTCTTTTATTCAATAAAGTTGTAATGAAGATTGATGTGCCACTAAGAATATGTTTACATACATTCTAATGATTCTTAATATCATACAAATAATTTCATGATGCTACAAGAAAATGAGAAAAAAGGAGGAGTGGTGTTGTTCAAAGTTTAAAAAAAACATTTAATAAATCGTAGTTGTAACTTTAAATGGTTCTAACTTTTGACTCGAGTATGAGAATGACTATTCTAATATAACAACTCGAAACTCGTATGGATTACCAAAATAAAGTAGGCCTTGCAAAAGAACTTTAATTTTGAAACCCAAATTCCATCATTTACATCACTTAGAGAGGTATTAAAGTTTTTGTCGCTTATATTCCGTTTTGCTTGTTTTCTCTTTTATTCAATAAAGTTGTAATGAAGATTGATGTGCCACTAAGAATATGTTTACATACATTCTTATTATTCTCAATATCATACAAATAATTTCGTGATGCTACAAAAAAATGAGAAAAAAAAGAGGAGTGGTGTTGTTCAGAATTTAAAAAAAACATTTAACAAATCGCAGTTGTAACTTTAAATGGTTCTAACTTTTGACTCGAGTATGAGAATGACTATTCTAATATAACAACTCGAAACTAGTATCGATTACCATAATAAAGTAGGCCTTGCAAAAGAACTTCAATTTTGAAACCCAAATTCCATCATTTACATCACTTAGAGAGGGTTTACTATTTTTGTCACATATTTTCCGTTTTGCTTGCTTTCGCTATAATTCAATATAGTTGTAATGAAGATTGATACACCACTAAGAATTGGTTTACATATATTCTAATGATTCTCAATATCATGCAATTAATTTCATGATCCAACAAAAAAAAAGAGAAAAAAAAGAGAAGTGCTCGTGTTGATAGTTTAAAAATAATATTTGTTAAATTAGAGTAGTAAATTTAAACGGTTCTAACTTTTGATCCGAGTTGAGAATGACTATTCTAATATATCAACTCGAAACTCGTATCGATTACCATAATTCTAGTAGGCCTTGCAAAAGAACTTCAATTTTCAAACCCAAATTCCATCATTTACATCACTTAGAGAGGGTTTAAAGGTTTTGTCGCATACTTTCCGTTTTGCTTGCTTTCGCTATTATTCAATATAGTTGTAACGAAGATTGATGTGCCACTAAGAATATGTTTACATACATTCTAATGATTCTCAATATCATACAAATAATTTCATGATCCTACAAGAAAATGAGAAAAAAAAGAGGAGTGGTGTTGTTCAGAGTTTAAAAAAAAAATTTAATAAATCACAGTTGTAACTTTAAATGGTTCTTACTTTTGACTCGAGTATGAGAATGACTATTCTAATATAACAACTCGAAACTCGTATCGATTACCATAATAAAGTAGGCCTTGCAAAAGAACTTCAATTTTGAAACCCAAATTCCATCATTTACATCACTTAGAGAGGGTTTAAAGTTTTTGTAGCTTATATTCCGTTTTGCTTGTTTTCACTTTTATTCAATAGTGTTGTAATAAAGATTGATGTACCACTAAGAATATATTTACATACATTCTAATGATTCTCAATATCATACACATAATTTCAGGACCATAAAAAAAAGAATAAAAAAGAGGATTGTTGTTGTTCAGAATTTAAAAAAAACATTTAATAAATCGCAGTTGTAACTTTAAATGGATTTTACTTTTGACTCGAGTATGAGAATGACTATTCTAATATAACAACTCGAAACTCGTATCGATTACCATAATAAAGTAGGCCTTGCAAAAGAACTTCAATTTTGTAAACCAAATTCCATCATTTACATCACTTAGAGAGGGTTTAAAGTTTTTGTAGCTTATATTCCGTTTTGCTTGTTTTCTCTTTTATTCAATAGAGTTGTAATAAAGATTGATGTACCACTAAGATTATATTTACATACATTCTAATGATTCTCAATATCATACACATAATTTCATGACCATAAAAAAAAGAATAAAAAAGAGGAGTGTTGTGGTTCAGAATTTAAAAAAAACATTTAATAAATCGTAGTTGTAACTTTAAACGGTTCTAACTTCTAAATCGAGTATGAGAATGACAATTCTAATATAACAACTCGAAACTCGTATCGATTACCATAATAAAGTAGGCCTTGCAGAAGAACTTTAATTTTGAAACCCAAATTCCATCATTTACATCACTTAGAGAGGGTTTAAAGTTTTTGTCGCTTATATTCCGTTTTGCTTGTTTTCTCTTTTATTCAATAAAGTTGTAATGAAGATTGATGTGCCACTAAGAATATGTTTACATACATTCTAATGATTCTTAATATCATACAAATAATTTCATGATGCTACAAGAAAATGAGAAAAAAGGAGGAGTGGTGTTGTTCAAAGTTTAAAAAAAACATTTAATAAATCGTAGTTGTAACTTTAAATGGTTCTAACTTTTGACTCGAGTATGAGAATGACTATTCTAATATAACAACTCGAAACTCGTATGGATTACCAAAATAAAGTAGGCCTTGCAAAAGAACTTTAATTTTGAAACCCAAATTCCATCATTTACATCACTTAGAGAGGTATTAAAGTTTTTGTCGCTTATATTCCGTTTTGCTTGTTTTCTCTTTTATTCAATAAAGTTGTAATGAAGATTGATGTGCCACTAAGAATATGTTTACATACATTCTTATTATTCTCAATATCATACAAATAATTTCGTGATGCTACAAAAAAATGAGAAAAAAAAGAGGAGTGGTGTTGTTCAGAATTTAAAAAAAACATTTAACAAATCGCAGTTGTAACTTTAAATGGTTCTAACTTTTGACTCGAGTATGAGAATGACTATTCTAATATAACAACTCAAAACTAGTATCGATTACCATAATAAAGTAGGCCTTGCAAAAGAACTTCAATTTTGAAACCCAAATTCCATCATTTACATCACTTAGAGAGGGTTTACTATTTTTGTCACATATTTTCCGTTTTGCTTGCTTTCGCTATAATTCAATATAGTTGTAATGAAGATTGATACACCACTAAGAATTGGTTTACATATATTCTAATGATTCTCAATATCATGCAATTAATTTCATGATCCAACAAAAAAAAAGAGAAAAAAAAGAGAAGTGCTCGTGTTGATAGTTTAAAAATAATATTTGTTAAATTAGAGTAGTAAATTTAAACGGTTCTAACTTTTGATCCGAGTTGAGAATGACTATTCTAATATATCAACTCGAAACTCGTATCGATTACCATAATTCTAGTAGGCCTTGCAAAAGAACTTCAATTTTCAAACCCAAATTCCATCATTTACATCACTTAGAGAGGGTTTAAAGGTTTTGTCGCATACTTTCCGTTTTGCTTGCTTTCGCTATTATTCAATATAGTTGTAACGAAGATTGATGTGCCACTAAGAATATGTTTACATACATTCTAATGATTCTCAATATCATACAAATAATTTCATGATCCTACAAGAAAATGAGAAAAAAAAGAGGAGTGGTGTTGTTCAGAGTTTAAAAAAAAATTTAATAAATCACAGTTGTAACTTTAAATGGTTCTTACTTTTGACTCGAGTATGAGAATGACTATTCTAATATAACAACTCGAAACTCGTATCGATTACCATAATAAAGTAGGCCTTGCAAAAGAACTTCAATTTTGAAACCCAAATTCCATCATTTACATCACTTAGAGAGGGTTTAAAGTTTTTGTAGCTTATATTCCGTTTTGCTTGTTTTCACTTTTATTCAATAGTGTTGTAATAAAGATTGATGTACCACTAAGAATATATTTACATACATTCTAATGATTCTCAATATCATACACATAATTTCAGGACCATAAAAAAAAGAATAAAAAAGAGGATTGTTGTTGTTCAGAATTTAAAAAAAACATTTAATAAATCGCAGTTGTAACTTTAAATGGATTTTACTTTTGACTCGAGTATGAGAATGACTATTCTAATATAACAACTCGAAACTCGTATCGATTACCATAATAAAGTAGGCCTTGCAAAAGAACTTCAATTTTGTAAACCAAATTCCATCATTTACATCACTTAGAGAGGGTTTAAAGTTTTTGTAGCTTATATTCCGTTTTGCTTGTTTTCTCTTTTATTCAATAGAGTTGTAATAAAGATTGATGTACCACTAAGATTATATTTACATACATTCTAATGATTCTCAATATCATACACATAATTTCATGACCATAAAAAAAAGAATAAAAAAGAGGAGTGTTGTGGTTCAGAATTTAAAAAAAACATTTAATAAATCGTAGTTGTAACTTTAAACGGTTCTAACTTCTAAATCGAGTATGAGAATGACAATTCTAATATAACAACTCGAAACTCGTATCGATTACCATAATAAAGTAGGCCTTGCAGAAGAACTTTAATTTTGAAACCCAAATTCCATCATTTACATCACTTAGAGAGGGTTTAAAGTTTTTGTCGCTTATATTCCGTTTTGCTTGTTTTCTCTTTTATTCAATAAAGTTGTAATGAAGATTGATGTGCCACTAAGAATATGTTTACATACATTCTAATGATTCTTAATATCATACAAATAATTTCATGATGCTACAAGAAAATGAGAAAAAAGGAGGAGTGGTGTTGTTCAAAGTTTAAAAAAAACATTTAATAAATCGTAGTTGTAACTTTAAATGGTTCTAACTTTTGACTCGAGTATGAGAATGACTATTCTAATATAACAACTCGAAACTCGTATGGATTACCAAAATAAAGTAGGCCTTGCAAAAGAACTTTAATTTTGAAACCCAAATTCCATCATTTACATCACTTAGAGAGGTATTAAAGTTTTTGTCGCTTATATTCCGTTTTGCTTGTTTTCTCTTTTATTCAATAAAGTTGTAATGAAGATTGATGTGCCACTAAGAATATGTTTACATACATTCTTATTATTCTCAATATCATACAAATAATTTCGTGATGCTACAAAAAAATGAGAAAAAAAAGAGGAGTGGTGTTGTTCAGAATTTAAAAAAAACATTTAACAAATCGCAGTTGTAACTTTAAATGGTTCTAACTTTTGACTCGAGTATGAGAATGACTATTTTAATATAACAACTCGAAACTAGTATCGATTACCATAATAAAGTAGGCCTTGCAAAAGAACTTCAATTTTGAAACCCAAATTCCATCATTTACATCACTTAGAGAGGGTTTACTATTTTTGTCACATATTTTCCGTTTTGCTTGCTTTCGCTATAATTCAATATAGTTGTAATGAAGATTGATACACCACTAAGAATTGGTTTACATATATTCTAATGATTCTCAATATCATGCAATTAATTTCATGATCCAACAAAAAAAAAGAGAAAAAAAAGAGAAGTGCTCGTGTTGATAGTTTAAAAATAATATTTGTTAAATTAGAGTAGTAAATTTAAACGGTTCTAACTTTTGATCCGAGTTGAGAATGACTATTCTAATATATCAACTCGAAACTCGTATCGATTACCATAATTCTAGTAGGCCTTGCAAAAGAACTTCAATTTTCAAACCCAAATTCCATCATTTACATCACTTAGAGAGGGTTTAAAGGTTTTGTCGCATACTTTCCGTTTTGCTTGCTTTCGCTATTATTCAATATAGTTGTAACGAAGATTGATGTGCCACTAAGAATATGTTTACATACATTCTAATGATTCTCAATATCATACAAATAATTTCATGATCCTACAAGAAAATGAGAAAAAAAAGAGGAGTGGTGTTGTTCAGAGTTTAAAAAAAAAATTTAATAAATCACAGTTGTAACTTTAAATGGTTCTTACTTTTGACTCGAGTATGAGAATGACTATTCTAATATAACAACTCGAAACTCGTATCGATTACCATAATAAAGTAGGCCTTGCAAAAGAACTTCAATTTTGAAACCCAAATTCCATCATTTACATCACTTAGAGAGGGTTTAAAGTTTTTGTAGCTTATATTCCGTTTTGCTTGTTTTCACTTTTATTCAATAGTGTTGTAATAAAGATTGATGTACCACTAAGAATATATTTACATACATTCTAATGATTCTCAATATCATACACATAATTTCAGGACCATAAAAAAAAGAATAAAAAAGAGGATTGTTGTTGTTCAGAATTTAAAAAAAACATTTAATAAATCGCAGTTGTAACTTTAAATGGATTTTACTTTTGACTCGAGTATGAGAATGACTATTCTAATATAACAACTCGAAACTCGTATCGATTACCATAATAAAGTAGGCCTTGCAAAAGAACTTCAATTTTGTAAACCAAATTCCATCATTTACATCACTTAGAGAGGGTTTAAAGCTTTTGTAGCTTATATTCCGTTTTGCTTGTTTTCTCTTTTATTCAATAGAGTTGTAATAAAGATTGATGTACCACTAAGATTATATTTACATACATTCTAATGATTCTCAATATCATACACATAATTTCATGACCATAAAAAAAAGAATAAAAAAGAGGAGTGTTGTGGTTCAGAATTTAAAAAAAACATTTAATAAATCGTAGTTGTAACTTTAAACGGTTCTAACTTCTAAATCGAGTATGAGAATGACAATTCTAATATAACAACTCGAAACTCGTATCGATTACCATAATAAAGTAGGCCTTGCAGAAGAACTTTAATTTTGAAACCCAAATTCCATCATTTACATCACTTAGAGAGGGTTTAAAGTTTTTGTCGCTTATATTCCGTTTTGCTTGTTTTCTCTTTTATTCAATAAAGTTGTAATGAAGATTGATGTGCCACTAAGAATATGTTTACATACATTCTAATGATTCTTAATATCATACAAATAATTTCATGATGCTACAAGAAAATGAGAAAAAAGGAGGAGTGGTGTTGTTCAAAGTTTAAAAAAAACATTTAATAAATCGTAGTTGTAACTTTAAATGGTTCTAACTTTTGACTCGAGTATGAGAATGACTATTCTAATATAACAACTCGAAACTCGTATGGATTACCAAAATAAAGTAGGCCTTGCAAAAGAACTTTAATTTTGAAACCCAAATTCCATCATTTACATCACTTAGAGAGGTATTAAAGTTTTTGTCGCTTATATTCCGTTTTGCTTGTTTTCTCTTTTATTCAATAAAGTTGTAATGAAGATTGATGTGCCACTAAGAATATGTTTACATACATTCTTATTATTCTCAATATCATACAAATAATTTCGTGATGCTACAAAAAAATGAGAAAAAAAAGAGGAGTGGTGTTGTTCAGAATTTAAAAAAAACATTTAACAAATCGCAGTTGTAACTTTAAATGGTTCTAACTTTTGACTCGAGTATGAGAATGACTATTCTAATATAACAACTCAAAACTAGTATCGATTACCATAATAAAGTAGGCCTTGCAAAAGAACTTCAATTTTCAAACCCAAATTCCATCATTTACATCACTTAGAGAGGGTTTACTATTTTTGTCACATATTTTCCGTTTTGGTTGCTTTCGCTATAATTCAATATAGTTGTAATGAAGATTGATACACCACTAAGAATTGGTTTATATATATTCTAATGATTCTCAATATCATTCAAATAATTTCATGATCCACAAAAAAAATGAGAAAAAAAAGAGAAGTGCTCGTGTTGATAGTTTAAAAATAATATTTGTTAAATTAGAGTAGTAAATTTAAACGGTTCTAACTTTTGACCCGAGTTGAGAATGACTATTCTAATATATCAACTCGAAACTCGTATCGATTACCATAATTCGAGTAGGCCTTGCAAAAGAACTTCAATTTTCAAACCCAAATTTCATCATTTACAACACTTAGAGAGGGTTTAAAGGTTTTGTCGCATATTTTCCGTTTTGCTTGCTTTCGCTATTATTCAATATAGTTGTAATGAAGATTGATGTGCCACTAAGAATATGTTTACATACATTCTAATGATTCTCAATATCATACAAATAATTTCATGATCCTACAAGAAAATGAGAAAAAAAAGAGGAGTGGTGTTGTTCAGAGTTTAAAAAAAACATTTAATAAATCGCAGTTGTAACTTTAAATGGTTCTTACTTTTGACTCGAGTATGAGAATGACTATTCTAATATAACAAATCGAAACTCGTATCGATTACCATAATAAAGTAGGCCTTGCAAAAGAACTTCAATTTTCAAACCCAAATTCCATCATTTACATCACTCAGAGAGGGTTTAAAGGTTTTGTCGCATATTTTCCGTTTTGCTTGCTTTCGCTATTATTCAATATAGTTGTAACGAAGATTGATGTGCCACTAAGAATATGTTTACATATATTCTAATGATTCTCAATATCATACAAATAATTTCATGATCCTACAATAAAATGAGAAAAAAAAGAGGAGTGGTGTTGTTCAGAGTTTAAAAAAAACATTTAATAAATCGCAGTTGTAACTTTAAATGGTTCTTACTTTTGACTCAAGTATGAGAATGACTATTCTAATATAACAACTTGAAACTCGTATCGATTACCATAATAAAGTAGGCCTTGCAAAAGAACTTCAATTTTGAAACCCAAATTCCATCATTTACATCACTTAGAGAGGGTTTAAAGTTTTTGTAGCTTATATTCCGTTTTGCTTGTTTTCTCTTTTATTCAATAGTGTTGTAATAAAGATTGATGTACCACTAAGAATATATTTACATACATTCTAATGATTCTCAATATCATACACATAATTTCATGACCATAAAAAAAAGAATAAAAAAGAGGAGTGTTGTTGTTCAGAATTTAAAAAAAACATTTAATATATCGCAGTTGTAACTTTAAACGGTTCTAACTTCTAACTCGTGTATGAGAATGACAATTCTAATATAACAACTCGAAACTCGTATCGATTACCATAATAAAGTAGGCCTTGCAAAAGAACTTTAATTTTGAAACCCAAATTCCATCATTTCCATCACTTAGAGAGGGTTTAAAGTTTTTGTCGCTTATATTCCGTTTTGCTTGTTTTCTCTTTTATTCAATAAAGTTGTAATGAAGATTGATGTGCCACGAAGAATATGTTTACATAAATTCTTATTATTCTCAATATCATACAAATAATTTCATGATGCTACAAAAAAATGAGAAAAAAAAGAGGAGTGGTGTTGTTCAGAATTTAAAAAACACATTTAACAAATCGCAGTTGTAACTTTAAATGGTTCTAACTTTTGACTCGAGTATGAGAATGACTATTCTAATATAACAACTCAAAACTCCTATCGATTACCATAATAAATTAGGCCTTGCAAAAGAACTTCAATTTTGAAACCCAAATTACATCATTTACATCACTTAGAGAGGCCTTAAAGTTTTTGTTGCTTATATTCCGTTTTGCTTGTTTTCTCTTTTATTCAATAGAGTTGTAATAAAGATTGATGTGCCACTAAGAATATATTTACATACATTCTAATGATTCTCAATATCATACACATAATTTCAGGACCATAAAAAAAAGAACAAAAAAGAGGATTGTTGTTGTTCAGAATTTAAAAAAAACATTTAATAAATCGCAGTTGTAACTTTAAATGGTTCTTACTTTTGACTCGAGTATGAGAATGACTATTCTAATATAACAACTCGAAACTCGTATCGATTACCATAATAAAGTAGGCCTTGCAAAAGAACTTCAATTTTGAAAACCAAATTCCATCATTTACATCACTTAGAGAGGGTTTAAAGTTTTTGTACCTTATATTCTGTTTTGCTTGTTTTCTCTTTTATTCAATAGAGTTGTAATAAAGATTGATGTACCACTAAGATTATATTTACATACATTCTAATGATTCTCAATATCATACACATAATTTCATGACCATAAAAAAAAAGAATAAAAAAGAGGAGTGTTGTTGTTCAGAATTTAAAAAAAACATTTAATAAATCGTAGTTGTAACTCTAAACGGTTCTAACTTCTAAATCGAGTATGAGAATGACAATTCTAATATAACAACTCGAAACTCGTATCGATTACCATAATAAAGTAGGCCTTGCAGAAGAACTTTAATTTTGAAACCCAAATTCCATCATTTACATCACTTAGAGAGGGTTTAAAGTTTTTGTCGCTTATATTCCGTTTTGCTTGTTTTCTCTTTTATTCAATAAAGTTGTAATGAAGATTGATGTGCCACTAAGAATATGTTTACATACATTCTAATGATTCTTAATATCAATCAAATAATTTCATGACGCTACAAGAAAATGAGAAAAAAAGAGGAGTGGTGTTGTTCAAAGTTTAAAAAAAACATTTAATAAATCGCAGTTGTAACTTTAAATGGTTCTAACTTTTGACTCCAGTATGAGAATGACTATTCTAATATAACAACTCGAAACTCGTATCGATTACCAAAATAAAGTAGGCCTTGCAAAAGAACTTTAATTTTGAAACCCAAATTCCATCATTTACATCACTTAGAGAGGGTTTAAAGTTTTTGTCGCTTATATTCCGTTTTGCTTGTTTTCTCTTTTATTCAATAAAGTTGTAATGAAGATTGAAGTGCCACTAAGAATATGTTTACATACATTCTAATGATTCTCAATATCATACACATAATTTCATGACCATAAAAAAAAGAATAAAAAAGAGGAGTGTTGTTGTTCAGAATTTAAAAAAAACATTTAATAAATCGTAGTTGTAACTTTAAACGGTTCTAACTTCTAAATCGAGTATGAGAATGACAATTCTAATATAACAACTCGAAACTCGTATCGATTACCATAATAAAGTAGGCCTTGCAGAAGAAATTTAATTTTGAAACCCAAATTCCATCATTTACATCACTTAGAGAGGGTTTAAAGTTTTTGTCGCTTATATTCCGTTTTGCTTGTTTTCTCTTTTATTCAACAAAGTTGTAATGAAGATTGATGTGCCACTAAGAATATGTTTACATACTTTCTAATGATTCTTAATATCATACAAATAATTTCATGATGCTACAAGAAAATGAGAAAAAAAAGAGGAGTGGTTTTGTTCAATGTTTAAAAAAACATTTAATAAATCGCAGTTGTAACTTTAAATGGTTCTAACTTTTGACTCGAATATGAGAATGACTATTCTAATCTAACAACTCGAAACTCGTATCGATTACCAAAATAAAATAGGCCTTGCAAAAGAACTTTAATTTTGAAATCCAAATTCCATCATTTACATCACTTAGAGAGGGTTTAAAGTTTTTGTCGCTTATATTCCGTTTTGCTTGTTTTCTCTTTTATTCAATAGAGTTGTAATAAAGATTGATGTGCCACTAAGAATATATTTACATACATTCTAATGATTCTCAATATCATACACATAATTTCAGGACCATAAAAAAAAGAATAAAAAAGAGGATTGTTGTTGTTCAGAATTTAAAAAAAACATTTAATAAATCGCAGTTGTAACTTTAAACGGTTCTAACTTCTAACTCGAGTATGAGAAGGACAATTCTAATATAACAACTCGAAACTCGTATCGATTACCATAATAAAGTAGGCCTTGCAAAAGAACTTCAATTTTGAGACCCAAATTCCATCATTTACATCACTTAGAGAGGGTTTAAAGTTTTTGTAGCTTATATTCCGTTTTGCTTGTTTTCTCTTTTATTCAATAGTGTTGTAATAAAGATTGATGTACCACTAAGAATATATTTACATACATTCTAATGATTCTCAATATCATACACATAATTTCATGACCATAAAAAAAAAGAATAAAAAAGAGGAGTGTTGTTGTTCAGAATATAAAAAAAACATTTAATAAATCGCAGTTGTAACTTTAAACGGTTCTAAATTCTAACTCGAGTATGAGAATGACAATTCCAATATAACAACTCGAAACTCGTCTCGATTACCATAATTAAGTAAGCCTTGCAAAAGAACTTTAATTTTGAAACCCAAATTCCATCATTTACAACACTTAGAGAGGGTTTAAAGTTTTTGTCGCTTATATTCCGTTTTGCTTGTTTTCTCTTTTATTCAATAAAGTTGTAATGAAGATTGATGTGCCACGAAGAATATGTTTACATAAATTCTCATTATTCTCAATATCATACAAATAATTTCATGATGCTACAAAAAAATGAGAAAAAAAAGAGGAGTGGTGTTGTTCAGAATTTAAAAAACACATTTAACAAATCGCAGTTGTAACTTTAAATGGTTCTTACTTTTGACTCGAGTATGAGAATGACTATTCTAATATAACAACTCGAAACTCGTATCGATTACCATAATAAATTAGGCCTTGCAAAAGAACTTCAATTTTGAAAACCAAATTCCATCATTTACATCACTTAGAGAGGGTTTAAAGTTTTTGTACCTTATATTCCGTTTTGCTTGTTTTCTCTTTTATTCAATAGAGTTGTAATAAAGATTGATGTACCACTAAGATTATATTTACATACATTCTAATGATTCTCAATATCATACACATAATTTCATGACCATAAAAAAAAAGAATAAAAAAGAGGAGTGTTGTTGTTCAGAATTTAAAAAAAACATTTAATAAATCGTAGTTGTAACTCTAAACGGTTCTAACTTCTAAATCGAGTATGAGAATGACAATTCTAATATAACAACTCGAAACTCGTATCGATTACCATAATAAAGTAGGCCTTGCAGAAGAACTTTAATTTTGAAACCCAAATTCCATCATTTACATCACTTAGAGAGGGTTTAAAGTTTTTGTCGCTTATATTCCGTTTTGCTTGTTTTCTCTTTTATTCAATAAAGTTGTAATGAAGATTGATGTGCCACTAAGAATATGTTTACATACATTCTAATGATTCTTAATATCAATCAAATAATTTCATGACGCTACAAGAAAATGAGAAAAAAAGAGGAGTGGTGTTGTTCAAAGTTTAAAAAAAACATTTAATAAATCGCAGTTGTAACTTTAAATGGTTCTAACTTTTGACTCCAGTATGAGAATGACTATTCTAATATAACAACTCGAAACTCGTATCGATTACCAAAATAAAGTAGGCCTTGCAAAAGAACTTTAATTTTGAAACCCAAATTCCATCATTTACATCACTTAGAGAGGGTTTAAAGTTTTTGTCGCTTATATTCCGTTTTGCTTGTTTTCTCTTTTATTCAATAAAGTTGTAATGAAGATTGAAGTGCCACTAAGAATATGTTTACATACATTCTAATGATTCTCAATATCATACACATAATTTCATGACCATAAAAAAAAGAATAAAAAAGAGGAGTGTTGTTGTTCAGAATTTAAAAAAAACATTTAATAAATCGTAGTTGTAACTTTAAACGGTTCTAACTTCTAAATCGAGTATGAGAATGACAATTCTAATATAACAACTCGAAACTCGTATCGATTACCATAATAAAGTAGGCCTTGCAGAAGAAATTTAATTTTGAAACCCAAATTCCATCATTTACATCACTTAGAGAGGGTTTAAAGTTTTTGTCGCTTATATTCCGTTTTGCTTGTTTCTCTTTTATTCAACAAAGTTGTAATGAAGATTGATGTGCCACTAAGAATATGTTTACATACTTTCTAATGATTCTTAATATCATACAAATAATTTCATGATGCTACAAGAAAATGAGAAAAAAAAGAGGAGTGGTTTTGTTCAATGTTTTAAAAAAACATTTAATAAATCGCAGTTGTAACTTTAAATGGTTCTAACTTTTGACTCGAATATGAGAATGACTATTCTAATCTAACAACTCGAAACTCGTATCGATTACCAAAATAAAATAGGCCTTGCAAAAGAACTTTAATTTTGAAATCCAAATTCCATCATTTACATCACTTAGAGAGGGTTTAAAGTTTTTGTCGCTTATATTCCGTTTTGCATGTTTTCTCTTTTATTCAATAGAGTTGTAATAAAGATTGATGTGCCACTAAGAATATATTTACATACATTCTAATGATTCTCAATATCATACACATAATTTCAGGACCATAAAAAAAAGAATAAAAAAGAGGATTGTTGTTGTTCGAATTTAAAAAAAACATTTAATAAATCGCAGTTGTAACTTTAAACGGTTCTAACTTCTAACTCGAGTATGAGAAGGACAATTCTAATATAACAACTCGAAACTCGTATCGATTACCATAATAAAGTAGGCCTTGCAAAAGAACTTCAATTTTGAGACCCAAATTCCATCATTTACATCACTTAGAGAGGGTTTAAAGTTTTTGTAGCTTATATTCCGTTTTGCTTGTTTTCTCTTTTATTCAATAGTGTTGTAATAAAGATTGATGTACCACTAAGAATATATTTACATACATTCTAATGATTCTCAATATCATACACATAATTTCATGACCATAAAAAAAAAGAATAAAAAAGAGGAGTGTTGTTGTTCAGAATATAAAAAAAACATTTAATAAATCGCAGTTGTAACTTTAAACGGTTCTAAATTCTAACTCGAGTATGAGAATGACAATTCCAATATAACAACTCGAAACTCGTCTCGATTACCATAATTAAGTAAGCCTTGCAAAAGAACTTTAATTTTGAAACCCAAATTCCATCATTTACAACACTTAGAGAGGGTTTAAAGTTTTTGTCGCTTATATTCCGTTTTGCTTGTTTTCTCTTTTATTCAATAAAGTTGTAATGAAGATTGATGTGCCACGAAGAATATGTTTACATAAATTCTCATTATTCTCAATATCATACAAATAATTTCATGATGCTACAAAAAAATGAGAAAAAAAAGAGGAGTGGTGTTGTTCAGAATTTAAAAAACACATTTAACAAATCGCAGTTGTAACTTTAAATGGTTCTTACTTTTGACTCGAGTATGAGAATGACTATTCTAATATAACAACTCGAAACTCGTATCGATTACCATAATAAATTAGGCCTTGCAAAAGAACTTCAATTTTGAAAACCAAATTCCATCATTTACATCACTTAGAGAGGGTTTAAAGTTTTTGTACCTTATATTCCGTTTTGCTTGTTTTCTCTTTTATTCAATAGAGTTGTAATAAAGATTGATGTACCACTAAGATTATATTTACATACATTCTAATGATTCTCAATATCATACACATAATTTCATGACCATAAAAAAAAAGAATAAAAAAGAGGAGTGTTGTTGTTCAGAATTTAAAAAAAAACATTTAATAAATCGTAGTTGTAACTCTAAACGGTTCTAACTTCTAAATCGAGTATGAGAATGACAATTCTAATATAACAACTCGAAACTCGTATCGATTACCATAATAAAGTAGGCCTTGCAGAAGAACTTTAATTTTGAAACCCAAATTCCATCATTTACATCACTTAGAGAGGGTTTAAAGTTTTTGTCGCTTATATTCCGTTTTGCTTGTTTTCTCTTTTATTCAATAAAGTTGTAATGAAGATTGATGTGCCACTAAGAATATGTTTACATACATTCTAATGATTCTTAATATCAATCAAATAATTTCATGACGCTACAAGAAAATGAGAAAAAAAGAGGAGTGGTGTTGTTCAAAGTTTAAAAAAAACATTTAATAAATCGCAGTTGTAACTTTAAATGGTTCTAACTTTTGACTCGAGTATGAGAATGACTATTCTAATATAACAACTCGAAACTCGTATCGATTACCAAAATAAAGTAGGCCTTGCAAAAGAACTTTAATTTTGAAACCCAAATTCCATCATTTACATCACTTAGAGAGGGTTTAAAGTTTTTGTAGCTTATATTCCGTTTTGCTTGTTTTCTCTTTTATTCAATAGAGTTGTAATAAAGATTGATGTGCCACTAAGATTATATTTACATACATTCTAATGATTCTCAATATCATACACATAATTTCATGACCATAAAAAAAAGAATAAAAAAGAGGAGTGTTGTGGTTCAGAATTTAAAAAAAACATTTAATAAATCGTAGTTGTAACTTTAAACGGTTCTAACTTCTAAATCGAGTATGAGAATGACAATTCTAATATAACAACTCGAAACTCGTATCGATTACCATAATAAAGTAGGCCTTGCAGAAGAACTTTAGTTTTGAAACCCAAATTCCATCATTTACATCACTTAGAGAGGGTTTAAAGTTTTTGTCCCTTATATTCCGTTTTGCTTGTTTTCTCTTTTATTCAATAAAGTTGTAATGAAGATTGATGTGCCACTAAGAATATGTTTACATACATTCTAATGATTCTTAATATCATACAAATAATTTCATGATGCTACAAGAAAATGAGAAAAAAGGAGGAGTGGTGTTGTTCAAAGTTTTAAAAAAAACATTTAATAAATCGTAGTTGTAACTTTAAATGGTTCTAACTTTTGACTCGAGTATGAGAATGACTATTCTAATATAACAACTCGAAACTCGTATGGATTACCAAAATAAATTAGGCCTTGCAAAAGAACTTTAATTTTGAAACCCAAATTCCATCATTTACATCACTTACAGAGGTATTAAAGTTTTTGTCGCTTATATTCCGTTTTGCTTGTTTTCTCTTTTATAAAATAAAGTTGTAATGAAGATTGATGTGCCACTAAGAATATGTTTACATACATTCTTATTATTCTCAATATCATACAAATAATTTCGTGATGCTACAAAAAAATGAGAAAAAAAAGAGGAGTGGTGTTGTTCAGAATTTAAAAAAAACATTTAACAAATCGCAGTTGTAACTTTAAATGGTTCTAACTTTTGACTCGAGTATGAGAATGACTATTCTAATATAACAACTCGAAACTAGTATCGATTACCGTAATAAAGTAGGCCTTGCAAAAGAACTTCAATTTTCAAACCCAAATTCCATCATTTACATCACTTAGAGAGGGTTTACTATTTTTGTCACATATTTTCCGTTTTTGGTTGCTTTCGCTATAATTCAATATAGTTGTAATGAAGATTGATACACCACTAAGAATTGGTTTACATATATTCTAATGATTCTCAATATCATTCAAATAATTTCATGATCCAACAAAAAAAATGAGAAAAAAAAGAGAAGTGCTCGTGTTGATAGTTTAAAAATAATATTTGTTAAATTAGAGTAGTAAATTTAAACGGTTCTAACTTTTGACCCGAGTTGAGAATGACTATTCTAATATATCAACTCGAAACTCGTATCGATTACCATAATTCGAGTAGGCCTTGCAAAAGAACTTCAATTTTCAAACCCAAATTTCATCATTTTCAACACTTAGAGAGGGTTTAAAGGTTTTGTCGCATATTTTCCGTTTTGCTTGCTTTCGCTATTATTCAATATAGTTGTAATGAAGATTGATGTGCCACTAAGAATATGTTTACATACATTCTAATGATTCTCAATATCATACAAATAATTTCATGATCCTACAAGAAAATGAGAAAAAAAAGAGGAGTGGTGTTGTTCAGAGTTTAAAAAAAACATTTAATAAATCGCAGTTGTAACTTTAAATGGTTCTTACTTTTGACTCGAGTATGAGAATGACTATTCTAATATAACAACTCGAAACTCGTATCGATTACCATAATAAAGTAGGCCTTGCAAAAGAACTTCAATTTTGAAACCCAAATTCCATCATTTACATCACTTAGAGAGGGTTTAAAGTTTTTGTAGCTTATATTCCGTTTTGCTTGTTTTCTCTTTTATTCAATAGTGTTGTAATAAAGATTGATGTACCACTAAGAATATATTTACATACATTCTAATGATTCTCAATATCATACACATAATTTCATGACCATAAAAAAAAGAATAAAAAAGAGGAGTGTTGTTGTTCAGAATTTAAAAAAAACATTTAATATATCGCAGTTGTAACTTTAAACGGTTCTAACTTCTAACTCGTGTATGAGAATGACAATTCTAATATAACAACTCGAAACTCGTATCGATTACCATAATAAAGTAGGCCTTGCAAAAGAACTTTAATTTTGAAACCCAAATTCCATCATTTCCATCACTTAGAGAGGGTTTAAAGTTTTTGTCGCTTATATTCCGTTTTGCTTGTTTTCTCTTTTATTCAATAAAGTTGTAATGAAGATTGATGTGCCACGAAGAATATGTTTACATAAATTCTTATTATTCTCAATATCATACAAATAATTTCATGATGCTACAAAAAAATGAGAAAAAAAAGAGGAGTGGTGTTGTTCAGAATTTAAAAAACACATTTAACAAATCGCAGTTGTAACTTTAAATGGTTCTAACTTTTGACTCGAGTATGAGAATGACTATTCTAATATAACAACTCAAAACTCCTATCGATTACCATAATAAATTAGGCCTTGCAAAAGAACTTCAATTTTGAAACCCAAATTACATCATTTACATCACTTAGAGAGGCTTTAAAGTTTTTGTTGCTTATATTCCGTTTTGCTTGTTTTCTCTTTTATTCAATAGAGTTGTAATAAAGATTGATGTGCCACTAAGAATATATTTACATACATTCTAATGATTCTCAATATCATACACATAATTTCAGGACCATAAAAAAAAGAACAAAAAAGAGGATTGTTGTTGTTCAGAATTTAAAAAAAACATTTAATAAATCGCAGTTGTAACTTTAAATGGTTCTTACTTTTGACTCGAGTATGAGAATGACTATTCTAATATAACAACTCGAAACTCGTATCGATTACCATAATAAAGTAGGCCTTGCAAAAGAACTTCAATTTTGAAAACCAAATTCCATCATTTACATCACTTAGAGAGGGTTTAAAGTTTTTGTACCTTATATTCCGTTTTGCTTGTTTTCTCTTTTATTCGATAGAGTTGTAATAAAGATTGATGTACCACTAAGATTATATTTACATACATTCTAATGATTCTCAATATCATACACATAATTTCATGACCATAAAAAAAAGAATAAAAAAGAGGAGTGTTGTTGTTCAGAATTTAAAAAAAACATTTAATAAATCGTAGTTGTAACTCTAAACGGTTCTAACTTCTAAATCGAGTATGAGAATGACAATTCTAATATAACAACTCGAAACTCGTATCGATTACCATAATAAAGTAGGCCTTGCAGAAGAACTTTAATTTTGAAACCCAAATTCCATCATTTACATCACTTAGAGAGGGTTTAAAGTTTTTGTCGCTTATATTCCGTTTTGCTTGTTTTCTCTTTTATTCAATAAAGTTGTAATGAAGATTGATGTGCCACTAAGAATATGTTTACATACATTCTAATGATTCTTAATATCAATCAAATAATTTCATGACGCTACAAGAAAATGAGAAAAAAAGAGGAGTGGTGTTGTTCAAAGTTTAAAAAAAAACATTTAATAAATCGCAGTTGTAACTTTAAATGGTTCTAACTTTTGACTCGAGTATGAGAATGACTATTCTAATATAACAACTCGAAACTCGTATCGATTACCAAAATAAAGTAGGCCTTGCAAAAGAACTTTAATTTTGAAACCCAAATTCCATCATTTACATCACTTAGAGAGGGTTTAAAGTTTTTGTCGCTTATATTCCGTTTTGCTTGTTTTCTCTTTTATTCAATAAAGTTGTAATGAAGATTGAAGTGCCACTAAGAATATGTTTACATACATTCTAATGATTCTCAATATCATACACATAATTTCATGACCATAAAAAAAAGAATAAAAAAGAGGAGTGTTGTTGTTCAGAATTTAAAAAAAACATTTAATAAATCGTAGTTGTAACTTTAAACGGTTCTAACTTCTAAATCGAGTATGAGAATGACAATTCTAATATAAAAACACGAAACTCGTATCGATTACCATAATAAAGTAGGCCTTGCAGAAGAAATTTAATTTTGAAACCCAAATTCCATCATTTACATCACTTAGAGAGGGTTTAAAGTTTTTGTCGCTTATATTCCGTTTTGCTTGTTTTCTCTTTTATTCAACAAAGTTGTAATGAAGATTGATGTGCCACTAAGAATATGTTTACATACATTCTAATGATTCTTAATATCAAACAAATAATTTCATGATGCTACAAGAAAATGAGAAAAAAAAGAGGAGTGGTTTTGTTCAATGTTTAAAAAAAACATTTAATAAATCGCAGTTGTAACTTTAAATGGTTCTAACTTTTGACTCGAATATGAGAATGACTATTCTAATATAACAACTCGAAACTCGTATCGATTACCAAAATAAAATAGGCCTTGCAAAAGAACTTTAATTTTGAAATCCAAATTCCATCATTTACATCACTTAGAGAGGGTTTAAAGTTTTTGTCGCTTATATTCCGTTTTGCTTGTTTTCTCTTTTATTCAATAGAGTTGTAATAAAGATTGATGTGCCACTAAGAATATATTTACATACATTCTAATGATTCTCAATATCATACACATAATTTCAGGACCATAAAAAAAAGAATAAAAAAGAGGATTGTTGTTGTTCAGAATTTAAAAAAAACATTTAATAAATCGCAGTTGTAACTTTAAACGGTTCTAACTTCTAACTCGAGTATGAGAAGGACAATTCTAATATAACAACTCGAAACTCGTATCGATTACCATAATAAAGTAGGCCTTGCAAAAGAACTTCAATTTTGAGACCCAAATTCCATCATTTACATCACTTAGAGAGGGTTTAAAGTTTTTGTAGCTTATATTCCGTTTTGCTTGTTTTCTCTTTTATTCAATAGTGTTGTAATAAAGATTGATGTACCACTAAGAATATATTTACATACATTCTAATGATTCTCAATATCATACACATAATTTCATGACCATAAAAAAAAGAAAAAAAAAGAGGAGTGTTGTTGTTCAGAATTTAAAAAAAACATTTAATAAATCGTAGTTGTAACTCTAAACGGTTCTAACTTCTAAATCGAGTATGAGAATGACAATTCTAATATAACAACTCGAAACTCGTATCGATTACCATAATAAAGTAGGCCTTGCAGAAGAACTTTAATTTTGAAACCCAAATTCCATCATTTACATCACTTAGAGAGGGTTTAAAGTTTTTGTCGCTTATATTCCGTTTTGCTTGTTTTCTCTTTTATTCAATAAAGTTGTAATGAATATTGATGTGCCACTAAGAATATGTTTACATACATTCTAATGATTCTTAATATCAATCAAATAATTTCATGACGCTACAAGAAAATGAGAAAAAAAGAGGAGTGGTGTTGTTCAAAGTTTAAAAAAAACATTTAATAAATCGCAGTTGTAACTTTAAATGGTTCTAACTTTTGACTCGAGTATGAGAATGACTATTCTAATATAACAACTCGAAACTCGTATCGATTACCAAAATAAAGTAGGCCTTGCAAAAGAACTTTAATTTTGAAACCCAAATTCCATCATTTACATCACTTAGAGAGGGTTTAAAGTTTTTGTCGCTTATATTCCGTTTTGCTTGTTTTCTCTTTTATTCAATAAAGTTGTAATGAAGATTGAAGTGCCACTAAGAATATGTTTACATACATTCTAATGATTCTCAATATCATACACATAATTTCATGACCATAAAAAAAAGAATAAAAAAGAGGAGTGTTGTTGTTCAGAATTTAAAAAAAACATTTAATAAATCGTAGTTGTAACTTTAAACGGTTCTAACTTCTAAATCGAGTATGAGAATGACAATTCTAATATAAAAACTCGAAACTCGTATCGATTACCATAATAAAGTAGGCCTTGCAGAAGAAATTTAATTTTGAAACCCAAATTCCATCATTTACATCACTTAGAGAGGGTTTAAAGTTTTTGTCGCTTATATTCCGTTTTGCTTGTTTTCTCTTTTATTCAACAAAGTTGTAATGAAGATTGATGTGCCACTAAGAATATGTTTACATACATTCTAATGATTCTTAATATCAAACAAATAATTTCATGATGCTACAAGAAAATGAGAAAAAAAAGAGGAGTGGTTTTGTTCAATGTTTAAAAAAAACATTTAATAAATCGCAGTTGTAACTTTAAATGGTTCTAACTTTTGACTCGAATATGAGAATGACTATTCTAATATAACAACTCGAAACTCGTATCGATTACCAAAATAAAATAGGCCTTGCAAAAGAACTTTAATTTTGAAATCCAAATTCCATCATTTACATCACTTAGAGAGGGTTTAAAGTTTTTGTCGTTTATATTCCGTTTTGCTTGTTTTCTCTTTTATTCAATAGAGTTGTAATAAAGATTGATGTGCCACTAAGAATATATTTACATACATTCTAATGATTCTCAATATCATACACATAATTTCAGGACCATAAAAAAAAGAATAAAAAAGAGGATTGTTGTTGTTCAGAATTTAAAAAAAACATTTAATAAATCGCAGTTGTAACTTTAAACGGTTCTAACTTCTAACTCGAGTATGAGAAGGACAATTCTAATATAACAACTCGAAACTCGTATCGATTACCATAATAAAGTAGGCCTTGCAAAAGAACTTCAATTTTGAGACCCAAATTCCATCATTTACATCACTTAGAGAGGGTTTAAAGTTTTTGTAGCTTATATTCCGTTTTGCTTGTTTTCTCTTTTATTCAATAGTGTTGTAATAAAGATTGATGTACCACTAAGAATATATTTACATACATTCTAATGATTCTCAATATCATACACATAATTTCATGACCATAAAAAAAAGAAAAAAAAAGAGGAGTGTTGTTGTTCAGAATTTAAAAAAAACATTTAATAAATCGTAGTTGTAACTCTAAACGGTTCTAACTTCTAAATCGAGTATGAGAATGACAATTCTAATATAACAACTCGAAACTCGTATCGATTACCATAATAAAGTAGGCCTTGCAGAAGAACTTTAATTTTGAAACCCAAAGTCCATCATTTACATCACTTAGAGAGGGTTTAAAGTTTTTGTCGCTTATATTCCGTTTTGCTTGTTTTCTCTTTTATTCAATAAAGTTGTAATGAATATTGATGTGCCACTAAGAATATGTTTACATACATTCTAATGATTCTTAATATCAATCAAATAATTTCATGACGCTACAAGAAAATGAGAAAAAAAGAGGAGTGGTGTTGTTCAAAGTTTAAAAAAAACATTTAATAAATCGCAGTTGTAACTTTAAATGGTTCTAACTTTTGACTCGAGTATGAGAATGACTATTCTAATATAACAACTCGAAACTCGTATCGATTACCAAAATAAAGTAGGCCTTGCAAAAGAACTTTAATTTTGAAACCCAAATTCCATCATTTACATCACTTAGAGAGGGTTTAAAGTTTTTGTCGCTTATATTCCGTTTTGCTTGTTTTCTCTTTTATTCAATAAAGTTGTAATGAAGATTGAAGTGCCACTAAGAATATGTTTACATACATTCTAATGATTCTCAATATCATACACATAATTTCATGACCATAAAAAAAAGAATAAAAAAGAGGAGTGTTGTTGTTCAGAATTTAAAAAAAACATTTAATAAATCGTAGTTGTAACTTTAAACGGTTCTAACTTCTAAATCGAGTATGAGAATGACAATTCTAATATAAAAACTCGAAACTCGTATCGATTACCATAATAAAGTAGGCCTTGCAGAAGAAATTTAATTTTGAAACCCAAATTCCATCATTTACATCACTTAGAGAGGGTTTAAAGTTTTTGTCGCTTATATTCCGTTTTGCTTGTTTTCTCTTTTATTCAACAAAGTTGTAATGAAGATTGATGTGCCACTAAGAATATGTTTACATACATTCTAATGATTCTTAATATCAAACAAATAATTTCATGATGCTACAAGAAAATGAGAAAAAAAAGAGGAGTGGTTTTGTTCAATGTTTAAAAAAAACATTTAATAAATCGCAGTTGTAACTTTAAATGGTTCTAACTTTTGACTCGAATATGAGAATGACTATTCTAATATAACAACTCGAAACTCGTATCGATTACCAAAATAAAATAGGCCTTGCAAAAGAACTTTAATTTTGAAATCCAAATTCCATCATTTACATCACTTAGAGAGGGTTTAAAGTTTTTGTCGCTTATATTCCGTTTTGCTTGTTTTCTCTTTTATTCAATAGAGTTGTAATAAAGATTGATGTGCCACTAAGAATATATTTACATACATTCTAATGATTCTCAATATCATACACATAATTTCAGGACCATAAAAAAAAGAATAAAAAAGAGGATTGTTGTTGTTCAGAATTTAAAAAAAACATTTAATAAATCGCAGTTGTAACTTTAAACGGTTCTAACTTCTAACTCGAGTATGAGAAGGACAATTCTAATATAACAACTCGAAACTCGTATCGATTACCATAATAAAGTAGGCCTTGCAAAAGAACTTTAATTTTGAGACCCAAATTCCATCATTTACATCACTTAGAGAGGGTTTAAAGTTTTTGTAGCTTATATTCCGTTTTGCTTGTTTTCTCTTTTATTCAATAGTGTTGTAATAAAGATTGATGTACCACTAAGAATATATTTACATACATTCTAATGATTCTCAATATCATACACATAATTTCATGACCATAAAAAAAAGAAAAAAAAAGAGGAGTGTTGTTGTTCAGAATTTAAAAAAAACATTTAATAAATCGTAGTTGTAACTCTAAACGGTTCTAACTTCTAAATCGAGTATGAGAATGACAATTCTAATATAACAACTCGAAACTCGTATCGATTACCATAATAAAGTAGGCCTTGCAGAAGAACTTTAATTTTGAAACCCAAATTCCATCATTTACATCACTTAGAGAGGGTTTAAAGTTTTTGTCGCTTATATTCCGTTTTGCTTGTTTTCTCTTTTATTCAATAAAGTTGTAATGAAGATTGATGTGCCACTAAGAATATGTTTACATACATTCTAATGATTCTTAATATCAATCAAATAATTTCATGACGCTACAAGAAAATGAGAAAAAAAGAGGAGTGGTGTTGTTCAAAGTTTAAAAAAAACATTTAATAAATCGCAGTTGTAACTTTAAATGGTTCTAACTTTTGACTCGAGTATGAGAATGACTATTCTAATATAACAACTCGAAACTCGTATCGATTACCAAAATAAAGTAGGCCTTGCAAAAGAACTTTAATTTTGAAACCCAAATTCCATCATTTACATCACTTAGAGAGGGTTTAAAGTTTTTGTCGCTTATATTCCGTTTTGCTTGTTTTCTCTTTTATTCAATAAAGTTGTAATGAAGATTGAAGTGCCACTAAGAATATGTTTACATACATTCTAATGATTCTCAATATCATACACATAATTTCATGACCATAAAAAAAAGAATAAAAAAGAGGAGTGTTGTTGTTCAGAATTTAAAAAAAACATTTAATAAATCGTAGTTGTAACTTTAAACGGTTCTAACTTCTAAATCGAGTATGAGAATGACAATTCTAATATAAAAACTCGAAACTCGTATCGATTACCATAATAAAGTAGGCCTTGCAGAAGAAATTTAATTTTGAAACCCAAATTCCATCATTTACATCACTTAGAGAGGGTTTAAAGTTTTTGTCGCTTATATTCCGTTTTGCTTGTTTTCTCTTTTATTCAACAAAGTTGTAATGAAGATTGATGTGCCACTAAGAATATGTTTACATACATTCTAATGATTCTTAATATCAAACAAATAATTTCATGATGCTACAAGAAAATGAGAAAAAAAAGAGGAGTGGTTTTGTTCAATGTTTAAAAAAAACATTTAATAAATCGCAGTTGTAACTTTAAATGGTTCTAACTTTTGACTCGAATATGAGAATGACTATTCTAATATAACAACTCGAAACTCGTATCGATTACCAAAATAAAATAGGCCTTGCAAAAGAACTTTAATTTTGAAATCCAAATTCCATCATTTACATCACTTAGAGAGGGTTTAAAGTTTTTGTCGCTTATATTCCGTTTTGCTTGTTTTCTCTTTTATTCAATAGAGTTGTAATAAAGATTGATGTGCCACTAAGAATATATTTACATACATTCTAATGATTCTCAATATCATACACATAATTTCAGGACCATAAAAAAAAGAATAAAAAAGAGGATTGTTGTTGTTCAGAATTTAAAAAAAACATTTAATAAATCGCAGTTGTAACTTTAAACGGTTCTAACTTCTAACTCGAGTATGAGAAGGACAATTCTAATATAACAACTCGAAACTCGTATCGATTACCATAATAAAGTAGGCCTTGCAAAAGAACTTCAATTTTGAGACCCAAATTCCATCATTTACATCACTTAGAGAGGGTTTAAAGTTTTTGTAGCTTATATTCCGTTTTGCTTGTTTTCTCTTTTATTCAATAGTGTTGTAATAAAGATTGATGTACCACTAAGAATATATTTACATACATTCTAATGATTCTCAATATCATACACATAATTTCATGACCATAAAAAAAAAGAATAAAAAAGAGGAGTGTTGTTGTTCAGAATATAAAAAAAACATTTAATAAATCGCAGTTGTAACTTTAAACGGTTCTAAATTCTAACTCGAGTATGAGAATGACAATTCCAATATAACAACTCGAAACTCGTCTCGATTACCATAATTAAGTAAGCCTTGCAAAAGAACTTTAATTTTGAAACCCAAATTCCATCATTTACAACACTTAGAGAGGGTTTAAAGTTTTTGTCGCTTATATTCCGTTTTGCTTGTTTTCTCATTTATTCAATAAATTTGTAATGAAGATTGATGTGCCACTAATAATATGTTTACATACATTAAATTATTCTCAGTATCATACAAATAATTTCATGATGCTACAAGAAAATGAGAAAAAGGAGAGCAGTGGTGTTGTTCAGAGTTTAAAAAAAACATTTAATAAATTGCAGTTGTAACTTTAAATGGATCTAATTTTTGACTCGAGTATGAGAATGACAATTCTAATATAACAACTCGAAACTCGTATCGATTACCATAATAAAGTAGGCCTTGCAAAAGAACTTCAATTTTCAAACCCAAATTCCATCATTTACATCACTTAGAGAGGGTTTAAAGTTTTTGTCGCTTATATTCCGTTTTGCTTGTTTTCTCTTTTATTCAATAAAGTTGTAACGAAGATTGATGTGCCACTAAAAATATGTTTACATACATTCTAATGATTCTCAATATCATACACATAATTTCATGACCATAAAAAAAAGAATAAAAAAGAGGAGTGTTGTTGTTCAGAATTTAAAAAAAACATTTAATAAATCGTAGTTGTAACTCTAAACGGTTCTAACTTCTAAATCGAGTATGAGAATGACAATTCTAATATAACAACTCGAAACTCGTATCGATTACCATAATAAAGTAGGCCTTGCAGAAGAACTTTAATTTTGAAACCCAAATTCCATCATTTACATCACTTAGAGAGGGTTTAAAGTTTTTGTCGCTTATATTCCGTTTTGCTTGTTTTCTCTTTTATTCAATAGAGTTGTAATAAAGATTGATGTACCACTAAGAATATATTTACATACATTCTAATGATTCTCAATATCATACACATAATTTCAGGACCATAAAAAAAAGAATAAAAAAGAGGATTGTTGTTGTTCAGAATTTAAAAAAAACATTTAATAAATCGCAGTTGTAACTTTAAACGGTTCTAACTTCTAACTCGAGTATGAGAAGGACAATTCTAATATAACAACTCGAAACTCGTATCGATTACCATAATAAAGTAGGCCTTGCAAAAGAACTTCAATTTTGAGACCCAAATTCCATCATTTACATCACTTAGAGAGGGTTTAAAGTTTTTGTAGCTTATATTCCGTTTTGCTTGTTTTCTCTTTTATTCAATAAAGTTGTAATGAAGATTGAAGTGCCACTAAGAATATGTTTACATACATTCTAATGATTCTCAATATCATACACATAATTTCATGACCATAAAAAAAAGAATAAAAAAGAGGAGTGTTGTTGTTCAGAATTTAAAAAAAACATTTAATAAATCGTAGTTGTAACTTTAAACGGTTCTAACTTCTAACTCGAGTATGAGAATGACTATTCTAATATAACAACTCGAAACTCGTATCGATTACCATAATAAAGTAGGCCTTGCAAAAGAACTTCAATTTTGAAAACCAAATTCCATCATTTACATCACTTAGAGAGGGTTTAAAGTTTTTGTACCTTATATTCCGTTTTGCTTGTTTTCTCTTTTATTCAATAGAGTTGTAATAAAGATTGATGTACCACTAAGATTATATTTACATACATTCTAATGATTCTCAATATCATACACATAATTTCATGACCATAAAAAAAAGAATAAAAAAGAGGAGTGTTGTTGTTCAGAATTTAAAAAAAACATTTAATAAATCGTAGTTGTAACTCTAAACGGTTCTAACTTCTAAATCGAGTATGAGAATGACAATTCTAATATAACAACTCGAAACTCGTATCGATTACCATAATAAAGTAGGCCTTGCAGAAGAACTTTAATTTTGAAACCCAAATTCCATCATTTACATCACTTAGAGAGGGTTTAAAGTTTTTGTCGCTTATATTCCGTTTTGCTTGTTTTCTCTTTTATTCAATAGAGTTGTAATAAAGATTGATGTGCCACTAAGAATATATTTACATACATTCTAATGATTCTCAATATCATACACATAATTTCAGGACCATAAAAAAAAGAATAAAAAAGAGGATTGTTGTTGTTCAGAATTTAAAAAAAACATTTAATAAATCGCAGTTGTAACTTTAAACGGTTCTAACTTCTAACTCGAGTATGAGAAGGACAATTCTAATATAACAACTCGAAACTCGTATCGATTACCATAATAAAGTAGGCCTTGCAAAAGAACTTCAATTTTGAGACCCAAATTCCATCATTTACATCACTTAGAGAGAGTTTAAAGTTTTTGTAGCTTATATTCCGTTTTGCTTGTTTTCTCTTTTATTCAATAGTGTTGTAATAAAGATTGATGTACCACTAAGAATATATTTACATACATTCTAATGATTCTCAATATCATACACATAATTTCATGACCATAAAAAAAAAGAATAAAAAAGAGGAGTGTTGTTGTTCAGAATATAAAAAAAACATTTAATAAATCGCAGTTGTAACTTTAAACGGTTCTAAATTCTAACTCGAGTATGAGAATGACAATTCCAATATAACAACTCGAAACTCGTCTCGATTACCATAATTAAGTAAGCCTTGCAAAAGAACTTTAATTTTGAAACCCAAATTCCATCATTTACAACACTTAGAGAGGGTTTAAAGTTTTTGTCGCTTATATTCCGTTTTGCTTGTTTTCTCTTTTATTCAATAAATTTGTAATGAAGATTGATGTGCCACTAATAATATGTTTACATACATTAAATTATTCTCAGTATCATACAAATAATTTCATGATGCTACAAGAAAATGAGAAAAAGGAGAGCAGTGGTGTTGTTCAGAGTTTAAAAAAAACATTTAATAAATCGTAGTTGTAACTTTAAACGGTTCTAACTTCTAACTCGAGTATGAGAATGACTATTCTAATATAACAACTCGAAACTCGTATCGATTACCATAATAAAGTAGGCCTTGCAAAAGAACTTCAATTTTGAAAACCAAATTCCATCATTTACATCACTTAGAGAGGGTTTAAAGTTTTTGTACCTTATATTCCGTTTTGCTTGTTTTCTCTTTTATTCAATAGAGTTGTAATAAAGATTGATGTACCACTAAGATTATATTTACATACATTCTAATGATTCTCAATATCATACACATAATTTCATGACCATAAAAAAAAGAATAAAAAAGAGGAGTGTTGTTGTTCAGAATTTAAAAAAAACATTTAATAAATCGTAGTTGTAACTCTAAACGGTTCTAACTTCTAAATCGAGTATGAGAATGACAATTCTAATATAACAACTCGAAACTCGTATCGATTACCATAATAAAGTAGGCCTTGCAGAAGAACTTTAATTTTGAAACCCAAATTCCATCATTTACATCACTTAGAGAGGGTTTAAAGTTTTTGTCGCTTATATTCCGTTTTGCTTGTTTTCTCTTTTATTCAATAGAGTTGTAATAAAGATTGATGTACCACTAAGAATATATTTACATACATTCTAATGATTCTCAATATCATACACATAATTTCAGGACCATAAAAAAAAGAATAAAAAAGAGGATTGTTGTTGTTCAGAATTTAAAAAAAACATTTAATAAATCGCAGTTGTAACTTTAAACGGTTCTAACTTCTAACTCGAGTATGAGAAGGACAATTCTAATATAACAACTCGAAACTCGTATCGATTACCATAATAAAGTAGGCCTTGCAAAAGAACTTCAATTTTGAGACCCAAATTCCATCATTTACATCACTTAGAGAGGGTTTAAAGTTTTTGTAGCTTATATTCCGTTTTGCTTGTTTTCTCTTTTATTCAATAAAGTTGTAATGAAGATTGAAGTGCCACTAAGAATATGTTTACATACATTCTAATGATTCTCAATATCATACACATAATTTCATGACCATAAAAAAAAGAATAAAAAAGAGGAGTGTTGTTGTTCAGAATTTAAAAAAAAACATTTAATAAATCGTAGTTGTAACTTTAAACGGTTCTAACTTCTAACTCGAGTATGAGAATGACTATTCTAATATAACAACTCGAAACTCGTATCGATTACCATAATAAAGTAGGCCTTGCAAAAGAACTTCAATTTTGAAAACCAAATTCCATCATTTACATCACTTAGAGAGGGTTTAAAGTTTTTGTACCTTATATTCCGTTTTGCTTGTTTTCTCTTTTATTCAATAGAGTTGTAATAAAGATTGATGTACCACTAAGATTATATTTACATACATTCTAATGATTCTCAATATCATACACATAATTTCATGACCATAAAAAAAAGAATAAAAAAGAGGAGTGTTGTTGTTCAGAATTTAAAAAAAACATTTAATAAATCGTAGTTGTAACTCTAAACGGTTCTAACTTCTAAATCGAGTATGAGAATGACAATTCTAATATAACAACTCGAAACTCGTATCGATTACCATAATAAAGTAGGCCTTGCAGAAGAACTTTAATTTTGAAACCCAAATTCCATCATTTACATCACTTAGAGAGGGTTTAAAGTTTTTGTCGCTTATATTCCGTTTTGCTTGTTTTCTCTTTTATTCAATAGAGTTGTAATAAAGATTGATGTACCACTAAGAATATATTTACATACATTCTAATGATTCTCAATATCATACACATAATTTCAGGACCATAAAAAAAAGAATAAAAAAGAGGATTGTTGTTGTTCAGAATTTAAAAAAAACATTTAATAAATCGCAGTTGTAACTTTAAACGGTTCTAACTTCTAACTCGAGTATGAGAAGGACAATTCTAATATAACAACTCGAAACTCGTATCGATTACCATAATAAAGTAGGCCTTGCAAAAGAACTTCAATTTTGAGACCCAAATTCCATCATTTACATCACTTAGAGAGGGTTTAAAGTTTTTGTAGCTTATATTCCGTTTTGCTTGTTTTCTCTTTTATTCAATAGTGTTGTAATAAAGATTGATGTACCACTAAGAATATATTTACATACATTCTAATGATTCTCAATATCATACACATAATTTCATGACCATAAAAAAAAAGAATAAAAAAGAGGAGTGTTGTTGTTCAGAATATAAAAAAAACATTTAATAAATCGCAGTTGTAACTTTAAACGGTTCTAAATTCTAACTCGAGTATGAGAATGACAATTCCAATATAACAACTCGAAACTCGTCTCGATTACCATAATTAAGTAAGCCTTGCAAAAGAACTTTAATTTTGAAACCCAAATTCCATCATTTACAACACTTAGAGAGGGTTTAAAGTTTTTGTCGCTTATATTCCGTTTTGCTTGTTTTCTCTTTTATTCAATAAATTTGTAATGAAGATTGATGTGCCACTAATAATATGTTTACATACATTAAATTATTCTCAGTATCATACAAATAATTTCATGATGCTACAAGAAAATGAGAAAAAGGAGAGCAGTGGTGTTGTTCAGAGTTTAAAAAAAACATTTAATAAATTGCAGTTGTAACTTTAAATGGATCTAATTTTTGACTCGAGTATGAGAATGACAATTCTAATATAACAACTCGAAACTCGTATCGATTACCATAATAAAGTAGGCCTTGCAAAAGAACTTCAATTTTCAAACCCAAATTCCATCATTTACATCACTTAGAGAGGGTTTAAAGTTTTTGTCGCTTATATTCTGTTTTGCATGTTTTCTCTTTTATTCAATAAAGTTGTAACGAAGATTGATGTGCCACTAAAAATATGTTTACATACATTCTAATGATTCTCAATATCATACACATAATTTCATGACCATAAAAAAAAGAATAAAAAAGAGGAGTGTTGTTGTTCAGAATTTAAAAAAAACATTTAATAAATCGTAGTTGTAACTTTAAACGGTTCTAACTTCTAACTCGAGTATGAGAATGACTATTCTAATATAACAACTCGAAACTCGTATCGATTACCATAATAAAGTAGGCCTTGCAAAAGAACTTCAATTTTGAAAACCAAATTCCATCATTTACATCACTTAGAGAGGGTTTAAAGTTTTTGTACCTTATATTCCGTTTTGCTTGTTTTCTCTTTTATTCAATAGAGTTGTAATAAAGATTAATGTACCACTAAGATTATATTTACATACATTCTAATGATTCTCAATATCATACACATAATTTCATGACCATAAAAAAAAGAATAAAAAAGAGGAGTGTTGTTGTTCAGAATTTAAAAAAAACATTTAATAAATCGTAGTTGTAACTCTAAACGGTTCTAACTTCTAAATCGAGTATGAGAATGACAATTCTAATATAACAACTCGAAACTCGTATCGATTACCATAATAAAGTAGGCCTTGCAGAAGAACTTTAATTTTGAAACCCAAATTCCATCATTTACATCACTTAGAGAGGGTTTAAAGTTTTTGTCGCTTATATTCCGTTTTGCTTGTTTTCTCTTTTATTCAATAAAGTTGTAATGAAGATTGATGTGCCACTAAGAATATGTTTACATACATTCTAATGATTCTTAATATCAATCAAATAATTTCATGACGCTACAAGAAAATGAGAAAAAAAGAGGAGTGGTGTTGTTCAAAGTTTAAAAAAAACATTTAATAAATCGCAGTTGTAACTTTAAATGGTTCTAACTTTTGACTCGAGTATGAGAATGACTATTCTAATATAACAACTCGAAACTCTTATCGATTACCAAAATAAAGTAGGCCTTGCAAAAGAACTTTAATTTTGAAACCCAAATTCCATCATTTACATCACTTAGAGAGGGTTTAAAGTTTTTGTCGCTTATATTCCGTTTTGCTTGTTTTCTCTTTTATTCAATAAAGTTGTAATGAAGATTGAAGTGCCACTAAGAATATGTTTACATACATTCTAATGATTCTCAATATCATACACATAATTTCATGACCATAAAAAAAAGAATAAAAAAGAGGAGTGTTGTTGTTCAGAATTTAAAAAAAACATTTAATAAATCGTAGTTGTAACTTTAAACGGTTCTAACTTCTAAATCGAGTATGAGAATGACAATTCTAATATAAAAACTCGAAACTCGTATCGATTACCATAATAAAGTAGGCCTTGCAGAAGAAATTTAATTTTGAAACCCAAATTCCATCATTTACATCACTTAGAGAGGGTTTAAAGTTTTTGTCGCTTATATTCCGTTTTGCTTGTTTTCTCTTTTATTCAACAAAGTTGTAATGAAGATTGATGTGCCACTAAGAATATGTTTACATACATTCTAATGATTCTTAATATCAAACAAATAATTTCATGATGCTACAAGAAAATGAGAAAAAAAAGAGGAGTGGTTTTGTTCAATGTTTAAAAAAAACATTTAATAAATCGCAGTTGTAACTTTAAATGGTTCTAACTTTTGACTCGAATATGAGAATGACTATTCTAATATAACAACTCGAAACTCGTATCGATTACCAAAATAAAATAGGCCTTGCAAAAGAACTTTAATTTTGAAATCCAAATTCCATCATTTACATCACTTAGAGAGGGTTTAAAGTTTTTGTCGCTTATATTCCGTTTTGCTTGTTTTCTCTTTTATTCAATAGAGTTGTAATAAAGATTGATGTGCCACTAAGAATATATTTACATACATTCTAATGATTCTCAATATCATACACATAATTTCAGGACCATAAAAAAAAGAATAAAAAAGAGGATTGTTGTTGTTCAGAATTTAAAAAAAACATTTAATAAATCGCAGTTGTAACTTTAAACGGTTCTAACTTCTAACTCGAGTATGAGAAGGACAATTCTAATATAACAACTCGAAACTCGTATCGATTACCATAATAAAGTAGGCCTTGCAAAAGAACTTCAATTTTGAGACCCAAATTCCATCATTTACATCACTTAGAGAGGGTTTAAAGTTTTTGTAGCTTATATTCCGTTTTGCTTGTTTTCTCTTTTATTCAATAGTGTTGTAATAAAGATTGATGTACCACTAAGAATATATTTACATACATTCTAATGATTCTCAATATCATACACATAATTTCATGACCATAAAAAAAAGAATAAAAAAGAGGAGTGTTGTTGTTCAGAATTTAAAAAAAACATTTAATAAATCGTAGTTGTAACTCTAAACGGTTCTAACTTCTAAATCGAGTATGAGAATGACAATTCTAATATAACAACTCGAAACTCGTATCGATTACCATAATAAAGTAGGCCTTGCAGAAGAACTTTAATTTTGAAACCCAAATTCCATCATTTACATCACTTAGAGAGGGTTTAAAGTTTTTGTCGCTTATATTCCGTTTTGCTTGTTTTCTCTTTTATTCAATAAAGTTGTAATGAAGATTGATGTGCCACTAAGAATATGTTTACATACATTCTAATGATTCTTAATATCAATCAAATAATTTCATGACGCTACAAGAAAATGAGAAAAAAAGAGGAGTGGTGTTGTTCAAAGTTTAAAAAAAACATTTAATAAATCGCAGTTGTAACTTTAAATGGTTCTAACTTTTGACTCGAGTATGAGAATGACTATTCTAATATAACAACTCGAAACTCGTATCGATTACCAAAATAAAGTAGGCCTTGCAAAAGAACTTTAATTTTGAAACCCAAATTCCATCATTTACATCACTTAGAGAGGGTTTAAAGTTTTTGTCGCTTATATTCCGTTTTGCTTGTTTTCTCTTTTATTCAATAAAGTTGTAATGAAGATTGAAGTGCCACTAAGAATATGTTTACATACATTCTAATGATTCTCAATATCATACACATAATTTCATGACCATAAAAAAAAGAATAAAAAAGAGGAGTGTTGTTGTTCAGAATTTAAAAAAAACATTTAATAAATCGTAGTTGTAACTTTAAACGGTTCTAACTTCTAAATCGAGTATGAGAATGACAATTCTAATATAAAAACTCGAAACTCGTATCGATTACCATAATAAAGTAGGCCTTGCAGAAGAAATTTAATTTTGAAACCCAAATTCCATCATTTACATCACTTAGAGAGGGTTTAAAGTTTTTGTCGCTTATATTCCGTTTTGCTTGTTTTCTCTTTTATTCAACAAAGTTGTAATGAAGATTGATGTGCCACTAGGAATATGTTTACATACATTCTAATGATTCTTAATATCAAACAAATAATTTCATGATGCTACAAGAAAATGAGAAAAAAAAGAGGAGTGGTTTTGTTCAATGTTTAAAAAAAACATTTAATAAATCGCAGTTGTAACTTTAAATGGTTCTAACTTTTGACTCGAATATGAGAATGACTATTCTAATATAACAACTCGAAACTCGTATCGATTACCAAAATAAAATAGGCCTTGCAAAAGAACTTTAATTTTGAAATCCAAATTCCATCATTTACATCACTTAGAGAGGGTTTAAAGTTTTTGTCGCTTATATTCCGTTTTGCTTGTTTTCTCTTTTATTCAATAGAGTTGTAATAAAGATTGATGTGCCACTAAGAATATATTTACATACATTCTAATGATTCTCAATATCATACACATAATTTCAGGACCATAAAAAAAAGAATAAAAAAGAGGATTGTTGTTGTTCAGAATTTAAAAAAAACATTTAATAAATCGCAGTTGTAACTTTAAACGGTTCTAACTTCTAACTCGAGTATGAGAAGGACAATTCTAATATAACAACTCGAAACTCGTATCGATTACCATAATAAAGTAGGCCTTGCAAAAGAACTTCAATTTTGAGACCCAAATTCCATCATTTACATCACTTAGAGAGGGTTTAAAGTTTTTGTAGCTTATATTCCGTTTTGCTTGTTTTCTCTTTTATTCAATAGTGTTGTAATAAAGATTGATGTACCACTAAGAATATATTTACATACATTCTAATGATTCTCAATATCATACACATAATTTCATGACCATAAAAAAAAAGAATAAAAAAGAGGAGTGTTGTTGTTCAGAATATAAAAAAAACATTTAATAAATCGCAGTTGTAACTTTAAACGGTTCTAAATTCTAACTCGAGTATGAGAATGACAATTCCAATATAACAACTCGAAACTCGTCTCGATTACCATAATTAAGTAAGCCTTGCAAAAGAACTTTAATTTTGAAACCCAAATTCCATCATTTACAACACTTAGAGAGGGTTTAAAGTTTTTGTCGCTTATATTCCGTTTTGCTTGTTTTCTCTTTTATTCAATAAATTTGTAATGAAGATTGATGTGCCACTAATAATATGTTTACATACATTAAATTATTCTCAGTATCATACAAATAATTTCATGATGCTACAAGAAAATGAGAAAAAGGAGAGCAGTGGTGTTGTTCAGAGTTTAAAAAAAACATTTAATAAATTGCAGTTGTAACTTTAAATGGATCTAATTTTTGACTCGAGTATGAGAATGACAATTCTAATATAACAACTCGAAACTCGTATCGATTACCATAATAAAGTAGGCCTTGCATAAGAACTTTAATTTTGAAACCCAAATTCCATCATTTACATCACTTAGAGAGGGTTTAAAGTTTTTGTCGCTTATATTCCGTTTTGCTTGTTTTCTCTTTTATTCAATAAAGTTGTAACGAAGATTGATGTGCCACTAAAAATATGTTTACATACATTCTAATGATTCTCAATATCATACACATAATTTCATGACCATAAAAAAAAAGAATAAAAAAGAGGAGTGTTGTTGTTCAGAATTTAAAAAAAACATTTAATAAATCGTAGTTGTAACTCTAAACGGTTCTAACTTCTAAATCGAGTATGAGAATGACAATTCTAATATAACAACTCGAAACTCGTATCGATTACCATAATAAAGTAGGCCTTGCAGAAGAACTTTAATTTTGAAACCCAAATTCCATCATTTACATCACTTAGAGAGGGTTTAAAGTTTTTGTCGCTTATATTCCGTTTTGCTTGTTTTCTCTTTTATTCAATAAAGTTGTAATGAAGATTGATGTGCCACTAAGAATATGTTTACATACATTCTAATGATTCTTAATATCAATCAAATAATTTCATGACGCTACAAGAAAATGAGAAAAAAAGAGGAGTGGTGTTGTTCAAAGTTTAAAAAAAACATTTAATAAATCGCAGTTGTAACTTTAAATGGTTCTAACTTTTGACTCGAGTATGAGAATGACTATTCTAATATAACAACTCGAAACTCGTATCGATTACCAAAATAAAGTAGGCCTTGCAAAAGAACTTTAATTTTGAAACCCAAATTCCATCATTTACATCACTTAGAGAGGGTTTAAAGTTTTTGTCGCTTATATTCCGTTTTGCTTGTTTTCTCTTTTATTCAATAAAGTTGTAATGAAGATTGAAGTGCCACTAAGAATATGTTTACATACATTCTAATGATTCTCAATATCATACACATAATTTCATGACCATAAAAAAAAGAATAAAAAAGAGGAGTGTTGTTGTTCAGAATTTAAAAAAAACATTTAATAAATCGTAGTTGTAACTTTAAACGGTTCTAACTTCTAAATCGAGTATGAGAATGACAATTCTAATATAAAAACTCGAAACTCGTATCGATTACCATAATAAAGTAGGCCTTGCAGAAGAAATTTAATTTTGAAACCCAAATTCCATCATTTACATCACTTAGAGAGGGTTTAAAGTTTTTGTCGCTTATATTCCGTTTTGCTTGTTTTCTCTTTTATTCAACAAAGTTGTAATGAAGATTGATGTGCCACTAGGAATATGTTTACATACATTCTAATGATTCTTAATATCAAACAAATAATTTCATGATGCTACAAGAAAATGAGAAAAAAAAGAGGAGTGGTTTTGTTCAATGTTTAAAAAAAACATTTAATAAATCGCAGTTGTAACTTTAAATGGTTCTAACTTTTGACTCGAATATGAGAATGACTATTCTAATATAACAACTCGAAACTCGTATCGATTACCAAAATAAAATAGGCCTTGCAAAAGAACTTTAATTTTGAAATCCAAATTCCATCATTTACATCACTTAGAGAGGGTTTAAAGTTTTTGTCGCTTATATTCCGTTTTGCTTGTTTTCTCTTTTATTCAATAGAGTTGTAATAAAGATTGATGTGCCACTAAGAATATATTTACATACATTCTAATGATTCTCAATATCATACACATAATTTCAGGACCATAAAAAAAAGAATAAAAAAGAGGATTGTTGTTGTTCAGAATTTAAAAAAAACATTTAATAAATCGCAGTTGTAACTTTAAACGGTTCTAACTTCTAACTCGAGTATGAGAAGGACAATTCTAATATAACAACTCGAAACTCGTATCGATTACCATAATAAAGTAGGCCTTGCAAAAGAACTTCAATTTTGAGACCCAAATTCCATCATTTACATCACTTAGAGAGGGTTTAAAGTTTTTGTAGCTTATATTCCGTTTTGCTTGTTTTCTCTTTTATTCAATAGTGTTGTAATAAAGATTGATGTACCACTAAGAATATATTTACATACATTCTAATGATTCTCAATATCATACACATAATTTCATGACCATAAAAAAAAAGAATAAAAAAGAGGAGTGTTGTTGTTCAGAATATAAAAAAAACATTTAATAAATCGCAGTTGTAACTTTAAACGGTTCTAAATTCTAACTCGAGTATGAGAATGACAATTCCAATATAACAACTCGAAACTCGTCTCGATTACCATAATTAAGTAAGCCTTGCAAAAGAACTTTAATTTTGAAACCCAAATTCCATCATTTACAACACTTAGAGAGGGTTTAAAGTTTTTGTCGCTTATATTCCGTTTTGCTTGTTTTCTCTTTTATTCAATAAATTTGTAATGAAGATTGATGTGCCACTAATAATATGTTTACATACATTAAATTATTCTCAGTATCATACAAATAATTTCATGATGCTACAAGAAAATGAGAAAAAGGAGAGCAGTGGTGTTGTTCAGAGTTTAAAAAAAACATTTAATAAATTGCAGTTGTAACTTTAAATGGATCTAATTTTTGACTCGAGTATGAGAATGACAATTCTAATATAACAACTCGAAACTCGTATCGATTACCATAATAAAGTAGGCCTTGCATAAGAACTTTAATTTTGAAACCCAAATTCCATCATTTACATCACTTAGAGAGGGTTTAAAGTTTTTGTCGCTTATATTCCGTTTTGCTTGTTTTCTCTTTTATTCAATAAAGTTGTAACGAAGATTGATGTGCCACTAAAAATATGTTTACATACATTCTAATGATTCTCAATATCATACACATAATTTCATGACCATAAAAAAAAGAATAAAAAAGAGGAGTGTTGTTGTTCAGAATTTAAAAAAAACATTTAATAAATCGTAGTTGTAACTTTAAACGGTTCTAACTTCTAACTCGAGTATGAGAATGACAATTCTAATATAACAACTCGAAACTCGTATCGATTACCATAATAAAGTAGGCCTTGCAGAAGAACTTTAATTTTGAAACCCAAATTCCATCATTTACATCACTTAGAGAGGGTTTAAAGTTTTTGTCGCTTATATTCCGTTTTGCTTGTTTTCTCTTTTATTCAATAAAGTTTTAATGAAGATTGATGTGCCACTAAGAATATGTTTACATACATTCTAATGATTCTTATTATCATACAAATAATTTCATGATGCTACAAGAAAATGAGAAAAAAAAGAGGAGTGGTGTTGTTCAAAGTTTAAAAAAAACATTTAATAAATCGCAGTTGTAACTTTAAATGGTTCTAACTTTTGACTCGAGTATGAGAATGACTATTCTAATATAACAACTCGAAACTCGTATCGATTACCAAAATAAAGTAGGCCTTGCAAAAGAACTTTAATTTTGAAACCCAAATTCCATCATTTACATCACTTAGAGAGGGTTTAAAGTTTTTGTCGCTTATATTCCGTTTTGCTTGTTTTCTCTTTTATTCAATAGAGTTTTTATAAAGATTGATGTGCCACTAAGAATATATTTACATACATTCTAATGATTCTCAATATCATACACATAATTTCAGGACCATAAAAAAAAGAATAAAAAAGAGGATTGTTGTTGTTCAGAATTTAAAAAAAAAATTTAATAAATCGCAGTTGTAACTTTAAACGGTTCTAACTTCTAACTCGAGTATGAGAATGACAATTCTAATATAACAACTCGAAACTCGTATCGATTACCATAATAAAGTAGGCCTTGCAAAAGAACTTCAATTTTGAAACCCAAATTCCATCATTTACATCACTTAGAGAGGGTTTAAAGTTTTTGTAGCTTATATTCCGTTTTCTTGTTTTCTCTTTTATTCAATAGTGTTGTAATAAAGATTGATGTACCACTAAGAATATATTTACATACATTCTAATGATTCTCAATATCATACACATAATTTCATGACCATAAAAAAAAAGAATAAAAAAGAGGAGTGTTGTTGTTCAGAATATAAAAAAAACATTTAATAAATCGCAGTTGTAACTTTAAACGGTTCTAAATTCTAACTCGAGTATGAGAATGACAATTCCAATATAACAACTCGAAACTCGTATCAATTACCATAATAAAGTAAGCCTTGCAAAAGAACTTTAATTTTGAAACCCAAATTCCATCATTTACATCACTTAGAGAGGGTTTAAAGTTTTTGTCGCTTATATTCCGTTTTGCTTGTTTTCTCTTTTATTCAATAAAGTTTTAATGAAGATTGATGTGCCACTAAGAATATGTTTACATACATTCTAATGATTCTTATTATCATACAAATAATTTCATGATGCTACAAGAAAATGAGAAAAAAAAGAGGAGTGGTGTTGTTCAGAATTTAAAAAAAACATTTAATAAATCGCAGTTGTAACTTTAAACGGTTCTAACTTCTAACTCGAGTATGAGAATGACAATTCTAATATAACAACTCGAAACTCGTATTGATTACCAAAATAAAGTAGGCCTTGCAAAAGAACTTTAATTTTGAAACCCAAATTCCATCATTTACATCACTTAGAGAGGGTTTAAAGTTTTTGTCGCTTATATTCCGTTTTGCTTGTTTTCTCTTTTATTCAATAAAGTTGTAATGAAGATTGATGTGCCACGAAGAATATGTTTACATAAATTCTTATTATTCTCAATATCATACAAATAATTTCATGATGCTACAAAAAAATGAGAAAAAAAAGAGGAGTGGTGTTGTTCAGAATTTAAAAAACACATTTAACAAATCGCAGTTGTAACTTTAAATGGTTCTTACTTTTGACTCGAGTATGAGAATGACTATTCTAATATAACAACTCGAAACTCGTATCGATTACCATAATAAAGTAGGCCTTGAAAAAGAACTTCAATTTTGAAACCCAAATTCCATCATTTACATCACTTAGAGAGGCTTTAAAGTTTTTGTCGCTTATATTCCGTTTTGCTTGTTTTCTCTTTTATTCAATAGAGTTGTAATAAAGATTGATGTACCACTAAGATTATATTTACATACATTCTAATGATTCTCAATATCATACACATAATTTCATGACCATAAAAAAAAGAATAAAAAAGAGGAGTGTTGTGGTTCAGAATTTAAAAAAAACATTTAATAAATCGTAGTTGTAACTTTAAACGGTTCTAACTTCTAAATCGAGTATGAGAATGACAATTCTAATATAACAACTCGAAACTCGTATCGATTACCATAATAAAGTAGGCCTTGCATAAGAACTTTAATTTTGAAACCCAAATTCCATCATTTACATCACTTAGAGAGGGTTTAAAGTTTTTGTCGCTTATATTCCGTTTTGCTTGTTTTCTCTTTTATTCAATAAAGTTGTAATGAAGATTGATGTGCCACTAAGAATATGTTTACATACATTCTAATGATTCTTAATATCATACAAATAATTTCATGATGCTACAAGAAAATGAGAAAAAAAAGAGGAGTGGTGTTGTTCAAAGTTTAAAAAAAACATTTAATAAATCGCAGTTCTAACTTTAAATGGTTCTAACTTTTTACTCGAGTATGAGAATGACAATTCTAATATAACAACTCGAAACTCGTATCGATGACCAAAATAAAGTAGGCCATGCAAAAGAACTTTAATTTTGAAACCCAAATTCCATCATTTACATCACTTAGAGAGGTATTAAAGTTTTTGTCGCTTATATTCCGTTTTGCTTGTTTTCTCTTTTATTCAATAAAGTTGTAATGAAGATTGACGTGCCACTAAGAATATGTTTACATACATTCTTATTATTCTCAATACCATACAAATAATTTCGTGATTCTACAAAAAAATGAGAAAAAAAAGAGGAGTGGTGTTGTTCAGAATTTAAAAAAAACATTTAACAAATCGCAGTTGTAACTTTAAATGGTTCTAACTTTTGACTCGAGTATGAGAATGACTATTCTAATATAACAACTCGAAACTAGTATCGATTACCATAATAAAGTAGGCCTTGCAAAAGAACTTCAATTTTCAAACCCAAATTCCATCATTTACATCACTTAGAGAGGGTTTACTATTTTTGTCACATATTTTCCGTTTTGCTTGCTTTCGCTATAATTCAATATAGTTGTAATGAAGATTGATACACCACTAAAAATTGGTTTACATATATTCTAATGATTCTCAATATCATGCAAATAATTTCATGATCCAACAAAAAAAATGAGAAAAAAAAGAGAAGTGCTCGTGTTGATAGTTTAAAAATAATATTTGTTAAATTAGAGTAGTAAATTTAAACGGTTCTAACTTTTGACCCGAGTTGAGAATGACTATTTTAATATATCAACTCGAAACTCGTATCGATTACCATAATTCAAGTAGGCCTTGCAAAAGAACTTCAATTTTCAAACCCAAATTCCATCATTTACATCACTTAGAGAGGGTTTAAAGGTTTTGTCGCATATTTTCCGTTTTGCTTGCTTTCGCTATTATTCAATATAGTTGTAACGAAGATTGATGTGCCACTAAGAATATGTTTACATACATTCTAATGATTCTCAATATCATACAAATAATTTCATGATCCTACAAGAAAATGAGAAAAAAAAGAGGAGTGGTGTTGTTCAGAGTTTAAAAAAAACATTTAATAAATCGCAGTTGTAACTTTAAATGGTTCTAACTTTTGACTCGAGTATGAGAATGACTATTCTAATATAACAACTCGAAACTCGTATCGATTACCATAATAAAGTAGGCCTTGAAAAAGAACTTCAATTTTGAAACCCAAATTCCATCATTTACATCACTTAGAGAGGGTTTAAAGTTTTTGTAGCTTATATTCCGTTTTGCTTGTTTTCTCTTTTATTCAATAGTGTTGTAATAAAGATTGATGTACCACTAAGAATATATTTACATACATTCTAATGATTCTCAATATCATACACATAATTTCATGACCATAAAAAAAAGAATAAAAAAGAGGAGTGTTGTTGTTCAGAATTTAAAAAAAACATTTAATAAATCGCAGTTGTAACTTTAAACGGTTCTAACTTCTAACTCGAGTATGAGAATGACAATTCTAATATAACAACTCGAAACTCGTATCGATTACCATAATAAAGTAGGCCTTGCAAAAGAACTTTAATTTTGAAACCCAAATTCCATCATTTACATCACTTAGAGAGGGTTTAAAGTTTTTATAGCTTATATTCTGTTTTGCTTGTTTTCTCTTTTATTCAATAGAGTTGTAATAAAGATTGATGTACCACTAAGAATATATTTACATACATTCTAATGATTCTCAATATCGTACACATAATTTCATGACCATAAAAAAAAAGAATAAAAAAGAGGAGTGTTGTTGTTCAGAATTTAAAAAAAACATTTAATAAATCGCAGTTGTAACTTTAAACGGTTCTAACTTCTAACTCGAGTATGAGAATGACAATTCTAATATAACAACTCGAAACTCGTATCGATTACCAAAATAAAGTAGGCCTTGCAAAAGAACTTTAATTTTGAAACCCAAATTCCATCATTTACATCACTTAGAGAGGGTTTAAAGTTTTTGTCGCTTATATTCCGTTTTGCTTGTTTTCTCTTTTATTCAATAGAGTTTTTATAAAGATTGATGTGCCACTAAGAATATATTTACATACATTCTAATGATTCTCAATATCATACAAATAATTTCATGATGCTACAAAAAAATGAGAAAAAAAAGAGGAGTGGTGTTGTTCAGAATTTAAAAAACACATTTAACAAATCGCAGTTGTAACTTTAAATGGTTCTTACTTTTGACTCGAGTATGAGAATGACTATTCTAATATAACAACTCGAAACTCGTATCGATTACCATAATAAAGTAGGCCTTGCAAAAGAACTTCAATTTTGAAACCCAAATTCCATCATTTACATCACTTAGAGAGGGTTTAAAGTTTTTGTAGCTTATATTCCGTTTTGCTTGTTTTCTCTTTTATTCAATAGTGTTGTAATAAAGATTGATGTACCACTAAGAATATATTTACATACATTCTAATGATTCTCAATATCATACACATAATTTCATGACCATAAAAAAAAGAATAAAAAAGAGGATTGTTGTTGTTCAGAATTTAAAAAAAACATTTAATTAATCGCAGTTGTAACTTTAAACGGTTCTAACTTCTAACTCGAGTATGAGAATGACAATTCTAATATAACAACTCGAAACTCGTATCGATTACCAAAATAAAGTAGGCCTTGCAAAAGAACTTTAATTTTGAAACCCAAATTCCATCATTTACATCACTTAGAGAGCGTTTAAAGTTTTTGTCGCTTATATTCCATTTTGCTTGTTTTCTCTTTTATTCAATAAAGTTGTAATGAAGATTGATGTGCCACTAAGAATATGTTTACATACATTCTAATGATTCTTAATATCATACAAATAATTTCATGATGCTACAAGAAAATGAGAAAAAAAAGAGGAGTGGTGTTGTTCAGAATTTAAAAAAAACATTTAATAAATCGCAGTTGTAACTTTAAACGGTTCTAACTTCTAACTCGAGTATGAGAATGACAATTCTAATATAAAAACTCGAAACTCGTATTGATTACCAAAATAAAGTAGGCCTTGCAAAAGAACTTTAATTTTGAAACCCAAATTCCATCATTTACATCACTTAGAGAGGGTTTAAAGTTTTTGTCGCTTATATTCCGTTTTGCTTGTTTTCTCTTTTATTCAATAAAGTTGTAATGAAGATTGATGTGCCACGAAGAATATGTTTACATAAATTCTTATTATTCTCAATATCATACAAATAATTTCATGATGCTACAAAAAAATGAGAAAAAAAAGAGGAGTGGTGTTGTTCAGAATTTAAAAAACACATTTAACAAATCGCAGTTGTAACTTTAAATGGTTCTTACTTTTGACTCGAGTATGAGAATGACTATTCTAATATAACAACTCGAAACTCGTATCGATTACCATAATAAAGTAGGCCTTGAAAAAGAACTTCAATTTTGAAACCCAAATTCCATCATTTACATCACTTAGAGAGGCTTTAAAGTTTTTGTCGCTTATATTCCGTTTTGCTTGTTTTCTCTTTTATTCAATAGAGTTGTAATAAAGATTGATGTACCACTAAGATTATATTTACATACATTCTAATGATTCTCAATATCATACACATAATTTCATGACCATAAAAAAAAGAATAAAAAAGAGGAGTGTTGTGGTTCAGAATTTAAAAAAAACATTTAATAAATCGTAGTTGTAACTTTAAACGGTTCTAACTTCTAAATCGAGTATGAGAATGACAATTCTAATATAACAACTCGAAACTCGTATCGATTACCATAATAAAGTAGGCCTTGCAGAAGAACTTTAATTTTGAAACCCAAATTCCATCATTTACATCACTTAGAGAGGGTTTAAAGTTTTTGTCGCTTATATTCCGTTTTGCTTGTTTTCTCTTTTATTCAATAAAGTTGTAATGAAGATTGATGTGCCACTAAGAATATGTTTACATACATTCTAATGATTCTTAATATCATACAAATAATTTCATGATGCTACAAGAAAATGAGAAAAAAAAGAGGAGTGGTGTTGTTCAAAGTTTAAAAAAAACATTTAATAAATCGCAGTTCTAACTTTAAATGGTTCTAACTTTTTACTCGAGTATGAGAATGACAATTCTAATATAACAACTCGAAACTCGTATCGATTACCAAAATAAAGTAGGCCATGCAAAAGAACTTTAATTTTGAAACCCAAATTCCATCATTTACATCACTTAGAGAGGTATTAAAATTTTTGTCGCTTATATTCCGTTTTGCTTGTTTTCTCTTTTATTCAATAAAGTTGTAATGAAGATTGACGTGCCACTAAGAATATGTTTACATACATTCTTATTATTCTCAATACCATACAAATAATTTCGTGATTCTACAAAAAAATGAGAAAAAAAAGAGGAGTGGTGTTGTTCAGAATTTTAAAAAAACATTTAACAAATCGCAGTTGTAACTTTAAATGGTTCTAACTTTTGACTCGAGTATGAGAATGACTATTCTAATATAACAACTCGAAACTAGTATCGATTACCATAATAAAGTAGGCCTTGCAAAAGAACTTCAATTTTCAAACCCAAATTCCATCATTTACATCACTTAGAGAGGGTTTACTATTTTTGTCACATATTTTCCGTTTTGCTTGCTTTCGCTATAATTCAATATAGTTGTAATGAAGATTGATACACCACTAAAAATTGGTTTACATATATTCTAATGATTCTCAATATCATGCAAATAATTTCATAATCCAACAAAAAAAATGAGAAAAAAAAGAGAAGTGCTCGTGTTGATAGTTTAAAAATAATATTTGTTAAATTAGAGTAGTAAATTTAAACGGTTCTAACTTTTGACCCGAGTTGAGAATGACTATTTTAATATAACAACTCGAAACTCGTATCGATTACCATAATTCAAGTAGGCCTTGCAAAAGAACTTCAATTTTCAAACCCAAATTCCATCATTTACATCACTTAGAGAGGGTTTAAAGGTTTTGTCGCATATTTTCCGTTTTGCTTGCTTTCGCTATTATTCAATATAGTTGTAACGAAGATTGATGTGCCACTAAGAATATGTTTACATACATTCTAATGATTCTCAATATCATACAAATAATTTCATGATCCTACAAGAAAATGAGAAAAAAAAGAGGAGTGGTGTTGTTCAGAGTTTAAAAAAAACATTTAATAAATCGCAGTTGTAACTTTAAATGGTTCTTACTTTTGACTCGAGTATGAGAATGACTATTCTAATATAACAACTCGAAACTCGTATCGATTACCATAATAAAGTAGGCCTTGAAAAAGAACTTCAATTTTGAAACCCAAATTCCATCATTTACATCACTTAGAGAGGGTTTAAAGTTTTTGTAGCTTATATTCCGTTTTGCTTGTTTTCTCTTTTATTCAATAGTGTTGTAATAAAGATTGATGTACCACTAAGAATATATTTACATACATTCTAATGATTCTCAATATCATACACATAATTTCATGACCATAAAAAAAAGAATAAAAAAGAGGAGTGTTGTTGTTCAGAATTTAAAAAAAACATTTAATAAATCGCAGTTGTAACTTTAAACGGTTCTAACTTCTAACTCGAGTATGAGAATGACAATTCTAATATAACAACTCGAAACTCGTATCGATTACCATAATAAAGTAGGCCTTGCAAAAGAACTTTAATTTTGAAACCCAAATTCCATCATTTACATCACTTAGAGAGGGTTTAAAGTTTTTATAGCTTATATTCTGTTTTGCTTGTTTTCTCTTTTATTCAATAGAGTTGTAATAAAGATTGATGTACCACTAAGAATATATTTACATACATTCTAATGATTCTCAATATCGTACACATAATTTCATGACCATAAAAAAAAAGAATAAAAAAGAGGAGTGTTGTTGTTCAGAATTTAAAAAAAACATTTAATAAATCGCAGTTGTAACTTTAAACGGTTCTAACTTCTAACTCGAGTATGAGAATGACAATTCTAATATAACAACTCGAAACTCGTATCGATTACCAAAATAAAGTAGGCCTTGCAAAAGAACTTTAATTTTGAAACCCAAATTCCATCATTTACATCACTTAGAGAGGGTTTAAAGTTTTTGTCGCTTATATTCCGTTTTGCTTGTTTTCTCTTTTATTCAATAGAGTTTTTATAAAGATTGATGTGCCACTAAGAATATATTTACATACATTCTAATGATTCTCAATATCATACAAATAATTTCATGATGCTACAAAAAAATGAGAAAAAAAAGAGGAGTGGTGTTGTTCAGAATTTAAAAAACACATTTAACAAATCGCAGTTGTAACTTTAAATGGTTCTTACTTTTGACTCGAGTATGAGAATGACTATTCTAATATAACAACTCGAAACTCGTATCGATTACCATAATAAAGTAGGCCTTGCAAAAGAACTTCAATTTTGAAACCCAAATTCCATCATTTACATCACTTAGAGAGGGTTTAAAGTTTTTGTAGCTTATATTCCGTTTTGCTTGTTTTCTCTTTTATTCAATAGTGTTGTAATAAAGATTGATGTACCACTAAGAATATATTTACATACATTCTAATGATTCTCAATATCATACACATAATTTCATGACCATAAAAAAAAGAATAAAAAAGAGGATTGTTGTTGTTCAGAATTTAAAAAAAACATTTAATTAATCGCAGTTGTAACTTTAAACGGTTCTAACTTCTAACTCGAGTATGAGAATGACAATTCTAATATAACAACTCGAAACTCGTATCGATTACCAAAATAAAGGAGGCCTTGCAAAAGAACTTTAATTTTGAAACCCAAATTCCATCATTTACATCACTTAGAGAGCGTTTAAAGTTTTTGTCGCTTATATTCCATTTTGCTTGTTTTCTCTTTTATTCAATAAAGTTGTAATGAAGATTGATGTGCCACTAAGAATATGTTTACATACATTCTAATGATTCTTAATATCATACAAATAATTTCATGATGCTACAAGAAAATGAGAAAAAAAAGAGGAGTGGTGTTGTTCAGAATTTAAAAAAAACATTTAATAAATCGCAGTTGTAACTTTAAACGGTTCTAACTTCTAACTCGAGTATGAGAATGACAATTCTAATATAACAACTCGAAACTCGTATTGATTACCAAAATAAAGTAGGCCTTGCAAAAGAACTTTAATTTTGAAACCCAAATTCCATCATTTACATCACTTAGAGAGGGTTTAAAGTTTTTGTCGCTTATATTCCGTTTTGCTTGTTTTCTCTTTTATTCAATAAAGTTGTAATGAAGATTGATGTGCCACGAAGAATATGTTTACATAAATTCTTATTATTCTCAATATCATACAAATAATTTCATGATGCTACAAAAAAATGAGAAAAAAAAGAGGAGTGGTGTTGTTCAGAATTTAAAAAACACATTTAACAAATCGCAGTTGTAACTTTAAATGGTTCTTACTTTTGACTCGAGTATGAGAATGACTATTCTAATATAACAACTCGAAACTCGTATCGATTACCATAATAAAGTAGGCCTTGAAAAAGAACTTCAATTTTGAAACCCAAATTCCATCATTTACATCACTTAGAGAGGCTTTAAAGTTTTTGTCGCTTATATTCCGTTTTGCTTGTTTTCTCTTTTATTCAATAGAGTTGTAATAAAGATTGATGTACCACTAAGATTATATTTACATACATTCTAATGATTCTCAATATCATACACATAATTTCATGACCATAAAAAAAAGAATAAAAAAGAGGAGTGTTGTGGTTCAGAATTTAAAAAAAACATTTAATAAATCGTAGTTGTAACTTTAAACGGTTCTAACTTCTAAATCGAGTATGAGAATGACAATTCTAATATAACAACTCGAAACTCGTATCGATTACCATAATAAAGTAGGCCTTGCAGAAGAACTTTAATTTTGAAACCCAAATTCCATCATTTACATCACTTAGAGAGGGTTTAAAGTTTTTGTCGCTTATATTCCGTTTTGCTTGTTTTCTCTTTTATTCAATAAAGTTGTAATGAAGATTGATGTGCCACTAAGAATATGTTTACATACATTCTAATGATTCTTAATATCATACAAATAATTTCATGATGCTACAAGAAAATGAGAAAAAAAAGAGGAGTGGTGTTGTTCAAAGTTTAAAAAAAACATTTAATAAATCGCAGTTCTAACTTTAAATGGTTCTAACTTTTTACTCGAGTATGAGAATGACAATTCTAATATAACAACTCGAAACTCGTATCGATTACCAAAATAAAGTAGGCCATGCAAAAGAACTTTAATTTTGAAACCCAAATTCCATCATTTACATCACTTAGAGAGGTATTAAAGTTTTTGTCGCTTATATTCCGTTTTGCTTGTTTTCTCTTTTATTCAATAAAGTTGTAATGAAGATTGACGTGCCACTAAGAATATGTTTACATACATTCTTATTATTCTCAATACCATACAAATAATTTCGTGATTCTACAAAAAAATGAGAAAAAAAAGAGGAGTGGTGTTGTTCAGAATTTAAAAAAAACATTTAACAAATCGCAGTTGTAACTTTAAATGGTTCTAACTTTTGACTCGAGTATGAGAATGACTATTCTAATATAACAACTCGAAACTAGTATCGATTACCATAATAAAGTAGGCCTTGCAAAAGAACTTCAATTTTCAAACCCAAATTCCATCATTTACATCACTTAGAGAGGGTTTACTATTTTTGTCACATATTTTCCGTTTTGCTTGCTTTCGCTATAATTCAATATAGTTGTAATGAAGATTGATACACCACTAAAAATTGGTTTACATATATTCTAATGATTCTCAATATCATGCAAATAATTTCATGATCCAACAAAAAAAATGAGAAAAAAAAGAGAAGTGCTCGTGTTGATAGTTTAAAAATAATATTTGTTAAATTAGAGTAGTAAATTTAAACGGTTCTAACTTTTGACCCGAGTTGAGAATGACTATTTTAATATAACAACTCGAAACTCGTATCGATTACCATAATTCAAGTAGGCCTTGCAAAAGAACTTCAATTTTCAAACCCAAATTCCATCATTTACATCACTTAGAGAGGGTTTAAAGGTTTTGTCGCATATTTTCCGTTTTGCTTGCTTTCGCTATTATTCAATATAGTTGTAACGAAGATTGATGTGCCACTAAGAATATGTTTACATACATTCTAATGATTCTCAATATCATACAAATAATTTCATGATCCTACAAGAAAATGAGAAAAAAAAGAGGAGTGGTGTTGTTCAGAGTTTAAAAAAAACATTTAATAAATCGCAGTTGTAACTTTAAATGGTTCTTACTTTTGACTCGAGTATGAGAATGACTATTCTAATATAACAACTCGAAACTCGTATCGATTACCATAATAAAGTAGGCCTTGAAAAAGAACTTCAATTTTGAAACCCAAATTCCATCATTTACATCACTTAGAGAGGGTTTAAAGTTTTTGTAGCTTATATTCCGTTTTGCTTGTTTTCTCTTTTATTCAATAGTGTTGTAATAAAGATTGATGTACCACTAAGAATATATTTACATACATTCTAATGATTCTCAATATCATACACATAATTTCATGACCATAAAAAAAAGAATAAAAAAGAGGAGTGTTGTTGTTCAGAATTTAAAAAAAACATTTAATAAATCGCAGTTGTAACTTTAAACGGTTCTAACTTCTAACTCGAGTATGAGAATGACAATTCTAATATAACAACTCGAAACTCGTATCGATTACCATAATAAAGTAGGCCTTGCAAAAGAACTTTAATTTTGAAACCCAAATTCCATCATTTACATCACTTAGAGAGGGTTTAAAGTTTTTATAGCTTATATTCTGTTTTGCTTGTTTTCTCTTTTATTCAATAGAGTTGTAATAAAGATTGATGTACCACTAAGAATATATTTACATACATTCTAATGATTCTCAATATCGTACACATAATTTCATGACCATAAAAAAAAGAATAAAAAAGAGGAGTGTTGTTGTTCAGAATTTAAAAAAAACATTTAATAAATCGCAGTTGTAACTTTAAACGGTTCTAACTTCTAACTCGAGTATGAGAATGACAATTCTAATATAACAACTCGAAACTCGTATCGATTACCATAATTCAAGTAGGCCTTGCAAAAGAACTTCAATTTTCAAACCCAAATTCCATCATTTACATCACTTAGAGAGGGTTTAAAGGTTTTGTCGCATATTTTCCGTTTTGCTTGCTTTCGCTATTATTCAATATAGTTGTAACGAAGATTGATGTGCCACTAAGAATATGTTTACATACATTCTAATGATTCTCAATATCATACAAATAATTTCATGATCCTACAAGAAAATGAGAAAAAAAAGAGGAGTGGTGTTGTTCAGAGTTTAAAAAAAACATTTAATAAATCGCAGTTGTAACTTTAAATGGTTCTTACTTTTGACTCGAGTATGAGAATGACTATTCTAATATAACAACTCGAAACTCGTATCGATTACCATAATAAAGTAGGCCTTGAAAAAGAACTTCAATTTTGAAACCCAAATTCCATCATTTACATCACTTAGAGAGGGTTTAAAGTTTTTGTAGCTTATATTCCGTTTTGCTTGTTTTCTCTTTTATTCAATAGTGTTGTAATAAAGATTGATGTACCACTAAGAATATATTTACATACATTCTAATGATTCTCAATATCATACACATAATTTCATGACCATAAAAAAAAGAATAAAAAAGAGGAGTGTTGTTGTTCAGAATTTAAAAAAAACATTTAATAAATCGCAGTTGTAACTTTAAACGGTTCTAGCTTCTAACTCGAGTATGAGAATGACAATTCTAATATAACAACTCGAAACTCGTATCGATTACCATAATAAAGTAGGCCTTGCAAAAGAACTTTAATTTTGAAACCCAAATTCCATCATTTACATCACTTAGAGAGGGTTTAAAGTTTTTATAGCTTATATTCTGTTTTGCTTGTTTTCTCTTTTATTCAATAGAGTTGTAATAAAGATTGATGTACCACTAAGAATATATTTACATACATTCTAATGATTCTCAATATCGTACACATAATTTCATGACCATAAAAAAAAAGAATAAAAAAGAGGAGTGTTGTTGTTCAGAATTTAAAAAAAACATTTAATAAATCGCAGTTGTAACTTTAAACGGTTCTAACTTCTAACTCGAGTATGAGAATGACAATTCTAATATAACAACTCGAAACTCGTATCGATTACCAAAATAAAGTAGGCCTTGCAAAAGAACTTTAATTTTGAAACCCAAATTCCATCATTTACATCACTTAGAGAGGGTTTAAAGTTTTTGTCGCTTATATTCCGTTTTGCTTGTTTTCTCTTTTATTCAATAGAGTTTTTATAAAGATTGATGTGCCACTAAGAATATATTTACATACATTCTAATGATTCTCAATATCATACAAATAATTTCATGATGCTACAAAAAAATGAGAAAAAAAAGAGGAGTGGTGTTGTTCAGAATTTAAAAAACACATTTAACAAATCGCAGTTGTAACTTTAAATGGTTCTTACTTTTGACTCGAGTATGAGAATGACTATTCTAATATAACAACTCGAAACTCGTATCGATTACCATAATAAAGTAGGCCTTGCAAAAGAACTTCAATTTTGAAACCCAAATTCCATCATTTACATCACTTAGAGAGGGTTTAAAGTTTTTGTAGCTTATATTCCGTTTTGCTTGTTTTCTCTTTTATTCAATAGTGTTGTAATAAAGATTGATGTACCACTAAGAATATATTTACATACATTCTAATGATTCTCAATATCATACACATAATTTCATGACCATAAAAAAAAGAATAAAAAAGAGGATTGTTGTTGTTCAGAATTTAAAAAAAACATTTAATTAATCGCAGTTGTAACTTTAAACGGTTCTAACTTCTAACTCGAGTATGAGAATGACAATTCTAATATAACAACTCGAAACTCGTATCGATTACCAAAATAAAGTAGGCCTTGCAAAAGAACTTTAATTTTGAAACTCAAATTCCATCATTTACATCACTTAGAGAGCGTTTAAAGTTTTTGTCGCTTATATTCCATTTTGCTTGTTTTCTCTTTTATTCAATAAAGTTGTAATGAAGATTGATGTGCCACTAAGAATATGTTTACATACATTCTAATGATTCTTAATATCATACAAATAATTTCATGATGCTACAAGAAAATGAGAAAAAAAAGAGGAGTGGTGTTGTTCAGAATTTAAAAAAAACATTTAATAAATCGCAGTTGTAACTTTAAACGGTTCTAACTTCTAACTCGAGTATGAGAATGACAATTCTAATATAACAACTCGAAACTCGTATTGATTACCAAAATAAAGTAGGCCTTGCAAAAGAACTTTAATTTTGAAACCCAAATTCCATCATTTACATCACTTAGAGAGGGTTTAAAGTTTTTGTCGCTTATATTCCGTTTTGCTTGTTTTCTCTTTTATTCAATAAAGTTGTAATGAAGATTGATGTGCCACGAAGAATATGTTTACATAAATTCTTATTATTCTCAATATCATACAAATAATTTCATGATGCTACAAAAAAATGAGAAAAAAAAGAGGAGTGGTGTTGTTCAGAATTTAAAAAACACATTTAACAAATCGCAGTTGTAACTTTAAATGGTTCTTACTTTTGACTCGAGTATGAGAATGACTATTCTAATATAACAACTCGAAACTCGTATCGATTACCATAATAAAGTAGGCCTTGAAAAAGAACTTCAATTTTGAAACCCAAATTCCATCATTTACATCACTTAGAGAGGGTTTAAAGTTTTTGTAGCTTATATTCCGTTTTGCTTGTTTTCTCTTTTATTCAATAGTGTTGTAATAAAGATTGATGTACCACTAAGAATATATTTACATACATTCTAATGATTCTCAATATCATACACATAATTTCATGACCATAAAAAAAAGAATAAAAAAGAGGAGTGTTGTTGTTCAGAATTTAAAAAAAACATTTAATAAATCGCAGTTGTAACTTTAAACGGTTCTAACTTCTAACTCGAGTATGAGAATGACAATTCTAATATAACAACTCGAAACTCGTATTGATTACCAAAATAAAGTAGGCCTTGCAAAAGAACTTTAATTTTGAAACCCAAATTCCATCATTTACATCACTTAGAGAGGGTTTAAAGTTTTTGTCGCTTATATTCCGTTTTGCTTGTTTTCTCTTTTATTCAATAAAGTTGTAATGAAGATTGATGTGCCACGAAGAATATGTTTACATAAATTCTTATTATTCTCAATATCATACAAATAATTTCATGATGCTACAAAAAAATGAGAAAAAAAAGAGGAGTGGTGTTGTTCAGAATTTAAAAAACACATTTAACAAATCGCAGTTGTAACTTTAAATGGTTCTTACTTTTGACTCGAGTATGAGAATGACTATTCTAATATAACAACTCGAAACTCGTATCGATTACCATAATAAAGTAGGCCTTGAAAAAGAACTTCAATTTTGAAACCCAAATTCCATCATTTACATCACTTAGAGAGGGTTTAAAGTTTTTGTAGCTTATATTCCGTTTTGCTTGTTTTCTCTTTTATTCAATAGTGTTGTAATAAAGATTGATGTACCACTAAGAATATATTTACATACATTCTAATGATTCTCAATATCATACACATAATTTCATGACCATAAAAAAAAGAATAAAAAAGAGGAGTGTTGTTGTTCAGAATTTAAAAAAAACATTTAATAAATCGCAGTTGTAACTTTAAACGGTTCTAACTTCTAACTCGAGTATGAGAATGACAATTCTAATATAACAACTCGAAACTCGTATCGATTACCATAATAAAGTAGGCCTTGCAAAAGAACTTTAATTTTGAAACCCAAATTCCATCATTTACATCACTTAGAGAGGGTTTAAAGTTTTTATAGCTTATATTCTATTTTGCTTGTTTTCTCTTTTATTCAATAGAGTTGTAATAAAGATTGATGTACCACTAAGAATATATTTACATACATTCTAATGATTCTCAATATCGTACACATAATTTCATGACCATAAAAAAAAGAATAAAAAAGAGGAGTGTTGTTGTTCAGAATTTAAAAAAAACATTTAATAAATCGCAGTTGTAACTTTAAACGGTTCTAACTTCTAACTCGAGTATGAGAATGACAATTCTAATATAACAACTCGAAACTCGTATCGATTACCAAAATAAAGTAGGCCTTGCAAAAGAACTTTAATTTTGAAACCCAAATTCCATCATTTACATCACTTAGAGAGGGTTTAAAGTTTTTGTCGCTTATATTCCGTTTTGCTTGTTTTCTCTTTTATTCAATAAAGTTGTAATGAAGATTGATGTGCCACGAAGAATATGTTTACATAAATTCTTATTATTCTCAATATCATACAAATAATTTCATGATGCTACAAAAAAATGAGAAAAAAAAGAGGAGTGGTGTTGTTCAGAATTTAAAAAACACATTTAACAAATCGCAGTTGTAACTTTAAATGGTTCTTACTTTTGACTCGAGTATGAGAATGACTATTCTAATATAACAACTCGAAACTCGTATCGATTACCATAATAAAGTAGGCCTTGCAAAAGAACTTCAATTTTGAAACCCAAATTCCATCATTTACATCACTTAGAGAGGGTTTAAAGTTTTTGTAGCTTATATTCCGTTTTGCTTGTTTTCTCTTTTATTCAATAGTGTTGTAATAAAGATTGATGTACCACTAAGAATATATTTACATACATTCTAATGATTCTCAATATCATACACATAATTTCATGACCATAAAAAAAAGAATAAAAAAGAGGATTGTTGTTGTTCAGAATTTAAAAAAAACATTTAATTAATCGCAGTTGTAACTTTAAACGGTTCTAACTTCTAACTCGAGTATGAGAATGACAATTCTAATATAACAACTCGAAACTCTTATCGATTACCAAAATAAAGTAGGCCTTGCAAAAGAACTTTAATTTTGAAACCCAAATTCCATCATTTACATCACTTAGAGAGCGTTTAAAGTTTTTGTCGCTTATATTCCGTTTTGCTTGTTTTCTCTTTTATTCAATAAAGTTGTAATGAAGATTGATGTGCCACTAAGAATATGTTTACATACATTCTAATGATTCTTAATATCATACAAATAATTTCATGATGCTACAAGAAAATGAGAAAAAAAAGAGGAGTGGTGTTGTTCAGAATTTAAAAAAAACATTTAATAAATCGCAGTTTTAACTTTAAACGGTTCTAACTTCTAACTCGAGTATGAGAATGACAATTCTAATATAACAACTCGAAACTCGTATTGATTACCAAAATAAAGTAGGCCTTGCAAAAGAACTTTAATTTTGAAACCCAAATTCCATCATTTACATCACTTAGAGAGGGTTTAAAGTTTTTGTCGCTTATATTCCGTTTTGCTTGTTTTCTCTTTTATTCAATAAAGTTGTAATGAAGATTGATGTGCCACGAAGAATATGTTTACATAAATTCTTATTATTCTCAATATCATACAAATAATTTCATGATGCTACAAAAAAATGAGAAAAAAAAGAGGAGTGGTGTTGTTCAGAATTTAAAAAACACATTTAACAAATCGCAGTTGTAACTTTAAATGGTTCTTACTTTTGACTCGAGTATGAGAATGACTATTCTAATATAACAACTCGAAACTCGTATCGATTACCATAATAAAGTAGGCCTTGAAAAAGAACTTCAATTTTGAAACCCAAATTCCATCATTTACATCACTTAGAGAGGGTTTAAAGTTTTTGTAGCTTATATTCCGTTTTGCTTGTTTTCTCTTTTATTCAATAGTGTTGTAATAAAGATTGATGTACCACTAAGAATATATTTACATACATTCTAATGATTCTCAATATCATACACATAATTTCATGACCATAAAAAAAAGAATAAAAAAGAGGAGTGTTGTTGTTCAGAATTTAAAAAAAACATTTAATAAATCGCAGTTGTAACTTTAAACGGTTCTAACTTCTAACTCGAGTATGAGAATGACAATTCTAATATAACAACTCGAAACTCGTATCGATTACCATAATAAAGTAGGCCTTGCAAAAGAACTTTAATTTTGAAACCCAAATTCCATCATTTACATCACTTAGAGAGGGTTTAAAGTTTTTATAGCTTATATTCTGTTTTGCTTGTTTTCTCTTTTATTCAATAGAGTTGTAATAAAGATTGATGTACCACTAAGAATATATTTACATACATTCTAATGATTCTCAATATCGTACACATAATTTCATGACCATAAAAAAAAAGAATAAAAAAGAGGAGTGTTGTTGTTCAGAATTTAAAAAAAACATTTAATAAATCGCAGTTGTAACTTTAAACGGTTCTAACTTCTAACTCGAGTATGAGAATGACAATTCTAATATAACAACTCGAAACTCGTATCGATTACCAAAATAAAGTAGGCCTTGCAAAAGAACTTTAATTTTGAAACCCAAATTCCATCATTTACATCACTTAGAGAGGGTTTAAAGTTTTTGTCGCTTATATTCCATTTTGCTTGTTTTCTCTTTTATTCAATAAAGTTGTAATGAAGATTGATGTGCCACGAAGAATATGTTTACATAAATTCTTATTATTCTCAATATCATACAAATAATTTCATGATGCTACAAAAAAATGAGAAAAAAAAGAGGAGTGGTGTTGTTCAGAATTTAAAAAACACATTTAACAAATCGCAGTTGTAACTTTAAATGGTTCTTACTTTTGACTCGAGTATGAGAATGACTATTCTAATATAACAACTCGAAACTCGTATCGATTACCATAATAAAGTAGGCCTTGCAAAAGAACTTCAATTTTGAAACCCAAATTCCATCATTTACATCACTTAGAGAGGGTTTAAAGTTTTTGTAGCTTATATTCCGTTTTGCTTGTTTTCTCTTTTATTCAATAGTGTTGTAATAAAGATTGATGTACCACTAAGAATATATTTACATACATTCTAATGATTCTCAATATCATACACATAATTTCATGACCATAAAAAAAAGAATAAAAAAGAGGATTGTTGTTGTTCAGAATTTAAAAAAAACATTTAATTAATCGCAGTTGTAACTTTAAACGGTTCTAACTTCTAACTCGAGTATGAGAATGACAATTCTAATATAACAACTCGAAACTCTTATCGATTACCAAAATAAAGTAGGCCTTGCAAAAGAACTTTAATTTTGAAACCCAAATTCCATCATTTACATCACTTAGAGAGCGTTTAAAGTTTTTGTCGCTTATATTCCGTTTTGCTTGTTTTCTCTTTTATTCAATAAAGTTGTAATGAAGATTGATGTGCCACTAAGAATATGTTTACATACATTCTAATGATTCTTAATATCATACAAATAATTTCATGATGCTACAAGAAAATGAGAAAAAAAAGAGGAGTGGTGTTGTTCAGAATTTAAAAAAAACATTTAATAAATTGCAGTTTTAACTTTAAACGGTTCTAACTTCTAACTCGAGTATGAGAATGACAATTCTAATATAACAACTCGAAACTCGTATTGATTACCAAAATAAAGTAGGCCTTGCAAAAGAACTTTAATTTTGAAACCCAAATTCCATCATTTACATCACTTAGAGAGGGTTTAAAGTTTTTGTCGCTTATATTCCGTTTTGCTTGTTTTCTCTTTTATTCAATAAAGTTGTAATGAAGATTGATGTGCCACGAAGAATATGTTTACATAAATTCTTATTATTCTCAATATCATACAAATAATTTCATGATGCTACAAAAAAATGAGAAAAAAAAGAGGAGTGGTGTTGTTCAGAATTTAAAAAACACATTTAACAAATCGCAGTTGTAACTTTAAATGGTTCTTACTTTTGACTCGAGTATGAGAATGACTATTCTAATATAACAACTCGAAACTCGTATCGATTACCATAATAAAGTAGGCCTTGAAAAAGAACTTCAATTTTGAAACCCAAATTCCATCATTTACATCACTTAGAGAGGGTTTAAAGTTTTTGTAGCTTATATTCCGTTTTGCTTGTTTTCTCTTTTATTCAATAGTGTTGTAATAAAGATTGATGTACCACTAAGAATATATTTACATACATTCTAATGATTCTCAATATCATACACATAATTTCATGACCATAAAAAAAAGAATAAAAAAGAGGAGTGTTGTTGTTCAGAATTTAAAAAAAACATTTAATAAATCGCAGTTGTAACTTTAAACGGTTCTAACTTCTAACTCGAGTATGAGAATGACAATTCTAATATAACAACTCGAAACTCGTATCGATTACCATAATAAAGTAGGCCTTGCAAAAGAACTTTAATTTTGAAACCCAAATTCCATCATTTACATCACTTAGAGAGGGTTTAAAGTTTTTATAGCTTATATTCTGTTTTGCTTGTTTTCTCTTTTATTCAATAGAGTTGTAATAAAGATTGATGTACCACTAAGAATATATTTACATACATTCTAATGATTCTCAATATCGTACACATAATTTCATGACCATAAAAAAAAAGAATAAAAAAGAGGAGTGTTGTTGTTCAGAATTTAAAAAAAACATTTAATAAATCGCAGTTGTAACTTTAAACGGTTCTAACTTCTAACTCGAGTATGAGAATGACAATTCTAATATAACAACTCGAAACTCGTATCGATTACCAAAATAAAGTAGGCCTTGCAAAAGAACTTTAATTTTGAAACCCAAATTCCATCATTTACATCACTTAGAGAGGGTTTAAAGTTTTTGTCGCTTATATTCCATTTTGCTTGTTTTCTCTTTTATTCAATAAAGTTGTAATGAAGATTGATGTTCCACGAAGAATATGTTTACATAAATTCTTATTATTCTCAATATCATACAAATAATTTCATGATGCTACAAAAAAATGAGAAAAAAAAGAGGAGTGGTGTTGTTCAGAATTTAAAAAACACATTTAACAAATCGCAGTTGTAACTTTAAATGGATCTAATTTTTGACTCGAGTATGAGAATGACTATTCTAATATAACAACTCGAAACTCGTATCGATTACCATAATAAAGTAGGCCTTGCAAAAGAACTTCAATTTTGAAACCCAAATTCCATCATTTACATCACTTAGAGAGGGTTTAAAGTTTTTGTCGCTTATATTCCGTTTTGCTTGTTTTCTCTTTTATTCAATAAAGTTGTAACGAAGATTGATGTGCCACTAAAAATATGTTTACATACATTCTAATGATTCTCAATATCATACACATAATTTCATGACCATAAAAAAAAGAATAAAAAAGAGGAGTGTTGTTGTTCAGAATTTAAAAAAAACATTTAATAAATCGTAGTTGTAACTTTAAACGGTTCTAACTTCTAACTCGAGTATGAGAATGACAATTCTAATATAACAACTCGAAACTCATATCGATTACCATAATAAAGTAGGCCTTGCAAAAGAACTTTAATGTTGAAACCCAAATTCCATCTTTTACATCACTTAGAGGGTTTAAAGTTTTTGTTGCTTATATTTAGTTTTGCTTGTTTTCTCTTTTATTCAATAAAGTTGTAATGAAGATTGATGTGCCACGAAGAATATGTTTACATAAATTCTTATTATTCTCAATATCATACAAATAATTTCATGATCCAACAAAAAAAATGAGAAAAAAAAAGAGAAGTGCTCGTGTTGATAGTTTAAAAATAATATTTGTTAAATTAGAGTAGTAAATTTAAACGGTTCTAACTTTTGACCCGAGTTGAGAATGACTATTCTAATATATCAACTCGAAACTCGTATCGATTACCATAATTCTAGTAGGCCTTGCAAAAGAACTTCAATTTTCAAACCCAAATTCCATCATTTACATCACTTAGAGAGGGTTTAAAGGTTTTGTCGCATATTTTCCGTTTTGCTTGCTTTCGCTATTATTCAATATAGTTGTAACGAAGATTGATGTGCCACTAAGAATATGTTTACATACATTCTAATGATTCTCAATATCATACAAATAATTTCATGATCCTACAAGAAAATGAGAAAAAAAAGAGGAGTGGTGTTGTTCAGAGTTTAAAAAAAACATTTAATAAATCGCAGTTGTAACTTTAAATGGTTCTTACTTTTGACTCGAGTATGAGAATGACTATTCTAATATAACAACTCGAAACTCGTATCGATTACCATAATAAAGTAGGCCTTGCAAAAGAACTTCAATTTTGAAACCCAAATTCCATCATTTACATCACTTAGAGAGGGTTTAAAGTTTTTGTAGCTTATATTCCGTTTTGCTTGTTTTCTCTTTTATTCAATAGTGTTGTAATAAAGATTGATGTACCACTAAGAATATATTTACATACATTCTAATGATTTTCAATATCATACACATAATTTCATGACCATAAAAAAAAGAATAAAAAAGAGGAGTGTTGTTGTTCAGAATTTAAAAAAAACATTTAATAAATCGCAGTTGTAACTTTAAACGGTTCTAACTTCTTACTGGAGTATGAGAATGACAATTCTAATATAACAACTCGAAACTCGTATCGATTACCAAAATAAAGTTGGCCTTGCAAAAGAACTTTAATTTTGAAACCCAAATTCCATCATTTACATCATTTAGAGAGGGTTTAAAGTTTTTGTCGCTTATATTCCGTTTTGCTTGTTTTCTCTTTTATTTAAATAAAGTTGTAATGAAGATTGATGTGCCACGAAGAATATGTTTACATAAATTCTTATTATTCTCAATATCATACAAATAATTTCATGATGCTACAAAAAAATGAGAAAAAAAAGAGGAGTGGTGTTGTTCAGAATTTAAAAAACACATTTAACAAATCGCAGTTGTAACTTTAAATGGTTCTAACTTTTGACTCGAGTATGAGAATGAATATTCTAATATAACAAATCGAAACTCGTATCGATTACCATAATAAATTAGGCCTTGCAAAAGAACTTCAATTTTGAAACCCAAATTACATCATTTACATCACTTAGAGAGGCTTTAAAGTTTTTGTCGCTTATATTCCGTTTTGCTTGTTTTCTCTTTTATTCAATAGAGTTGTAATAAAGATTGATGTACCACTAAGATTATATTTACATACATTCTAATGATTCTCAATATCATACACATAATTTCATGACCATAAAAAAAAGAATAAAAAAGAGGAGTGTTGTGGTTCAGAATTTAAAAAAAACATTTAATAAATCGTAGTTGTAACTTTAAACGGTTCTAACTTCTAAATCGAGTATGAGAATGACAATTCTAATATAACAACTCGAAACTCGTATCGATTACCATAATAAAGTAGGCCTTGCAGAAGAACTTTAATTTTGAAACCCAAATTCCATCATTTACATCACTTAGAGAGGGTTTAAAGTTTTTGTCGCTTATATTCCGTTTTGCTTGTTTTCTCTTTTATTCAATAAAGTTGTAATGAAGATTGATGTGCCACTAAGAATATGTTTACATACATTCTAATGATTCTTAATATCATACAAATAATTTCATGATGCTACAAGAAAATGAGAAAAAAAAGAGGAGTGGTGTTGTTCAAAGTTTAAAAAAAACATTTAATAAATCGCAGTTCTAACTTTAAATGGTTCTAACTTTTTACTCGAGTATGAGAATGACAATTCTAATATAACAACTCGAAACTCGTATCGATTACCAAAATAAAGTAGGCCATGCAAAAGAACTTTAATTTTGAAACCCAAATTCCATCATTTACATCACTTAGAGAGGTATTAAAGTTTTTGTCGCTTATATTCCGTTTTGCTTGTTTTCTCTTTTATTCAATAAAGTTGTAATGAAGATTGACGTGCCACTAAGAATATGTTTACATACATTCTTATTATTCTCAATACCATACAAATAATTTCGTGATTCTACAAAAAAATGAGAAAAAAAAGAGGAGTGGTGTTGTTCAGAATTTTAAAAAAACATTTAACAAATCGCAGTTGTAACTTTAAATGGTTCTAACTTTTGACTCGAGTATGAGAATGACTATTCTAATATAACAACTCGAAACTAGTATCGATTACCATAATAAAGTAGGCCTTGCAAAAGAACTTCAATTTTCAAACCCAAATTCCATCATTTACATCACTTAGAGAGGGTTTACTATTTTTGTCACATATTTTCCGTTTTGCTTGCTTTCGCTATAATTCAATATAGTTGTAATGAAGATTGATACACCACTAAAAATTGGTTTACATATATTCTAATGATTCTCAATATCATGCAAATAATTTCATGATCCAACAAAAAAAATGAGAAAAAAAAGAGAAGTGCTCGTGTTGATAGTTTAAAAATAATATTTGTTAAATTAGAGTAGTAAATTTAAACGGTTCTAACTTTTGACCCGAGTTGAGAATGACTATTTTAATATATCAACTCGAAACTCGTATCGATTACCATAATTCAAGTAGGCCTTGCAAAAGAACTTCAATTTTCAAACCCAAATTCCATCATTTACATCACTTAGAGAGGGTTTAAAGGTTTTGTCGCATATTTTCCGTTTTGCTTGCTTTCGCTATTATTCAATATAGTTGTAACGAAGATTGATGTGCCACTAAGAATATGTTTACATACATTCTAATGATTCTCAATATCATACAAATAATTTCATGATCCTACAAGAAAATGAGAAAAAAAAGAGGAGTGGTGTTGTTCAGAGTTTAAAAAAAACATTTAATAAATCGCAGTTGTAACTTTAAATGGTTCTTACTTTTGACTCGAGTATGAGAATGACTATTCTAATATAACAACTCGAAACTCGTATCGATTACCATAATAAAGTAGGCCTTGAAAAAGAACTTCAATTTTGAAACCCAAATTCCATCATTTACATCACTTAGAGAGGGTTTAAAGTTTTTGTAGCTTATATTCCGTTTTGCTTGTTTTCTCTTTTATTCAATAGTGTTGTAATAAAGATTGATGTACCACTAAGAATATATTTACATACATTCTAATGATTCTCAATATCATACACATAATTTCATGACCATAAAAAAAAGAATAAAAAAGAGGAGTGTTGTTGTTCAGAATTTAAAAAAAACATTTAATAAATCGCAGTTGTAACTTTAAACGGTTCTAACTTCTAACTCGAGTATGAGAATGACAATTCTAATATAACAACTCGAAACTCGTATCGATTACCATAATAAAGTAGGCCTTGCAAAAGAACTTTAATTTTGAAACCCAAATTCCATCATTTACATCACTTAGAGAGGGTTTAAAGTTTTTATAGCTTATATTCTGTTTTGCTTGTTTTCTCTTTTATTCAATAGAGTTGTAATAAAGATTGATGTACCACTAAGAATATATTTACATACATTCTAATGATTCTCAATATCGTACACATAATTTCATGACCATAAAAAAAAAGAATAAAAAAGAGGAGTGTTGTTGTTCAGAATTTAAAAAAAACATTTAATAAATCGCAGTTGTAACTTTAAACGGTTCTAACTTCTAACTCGAGTATGAGAATGACAATTCTAATATAACAACTCGAAACTCGTATCGATTACCAAAATAAAGTAGGCCTTGCAAAAGAACTTTAATTTTGAAACCCAAATTCCATCATTTACATCACTTAGAGAGGGTTTAAAGTTTTTGTCGCTTATATTCCGTTTTGCTTGTTTTCTCTTTTATTCAATAAAGTTGTAATGAAGATTGATGTGCCACGAAGAATATGTTTACATAAATTCTTATTATTCTCAATATCATACAAATAATTTCATGATGCTACAAAAAAATGAGAAAAAAAAGAGGAGTGGTGTTGTTCAGAATTTAAAAAACACATTTAACAAATCGCAGTTGTAACTTTAAATGGTTCTTACTTTTGACTCGAGTATGAGAATGACTATTCTAATATAACAACTCGAAACTCGTATCGATTACCATAATAAAGTAGGCCTTGCAAAAGAACTTCAATTTTGAAACCCAAATTCCATCATTTACATCACTTAGAGAGGGTTTAAAGTTTTTGTAGCTTATATTCCGTTTTGCTTGTTTTCTCTTTTATTCAATAGTGTTGTAATAAAGATTGATGTACCACTAAGAATATATTTACATACATTCTAATGATTCTCAATATCATACACATAATTTCATGACCATAAAAAAAAGAATAAAAAAGAGGATTGTTGTTGTTCAGAATTTAAAAAAAACATTTTATTAATCGCAGTTGTAACTTTAAACGGTTCTAACTTCTAACTCGAGTATGAGAATGACAATTCTAATATAACAACTCGAAACTCGTATCGATTACCAAAATAAAGTAGGCCTTGCAAAAGAACTTTAATTTTGAAACCCAAATTCCATCATTTACATCACTTAGAGAGCGTTTAAAGTTTTTGTCGCTTATATTCCATTTTGCTTGTTTTCTCTTTTATTCAATAAAGTTGTAATGAAGATTGATGTGCCACTAAGAATATGTTTACATACATTCTAATGATTCTTAATATCATACAAATAATTTCATGATGCTACAAAAAAATGAGAAAAAAAAGAGGAGTGGTGTTGTTCAGAATTTAAAAAAAACATTTAATAAATCGCAGTTGTAACTTTAAACGGTTCTAACTTCTAACTCGAGTATGAGAATGACAATTCTAATATAACAACTCGAAACTCGTATTGATTACCAAAATAAAGTAGGCCTTGCAAAAGAACTTTAATTTTGAAACCCAAATTCCATCATTTACATCACTTAGAGAGGGTTTAAAGTTTTTGTCGCTTATATTCCGTTTTGCTTGTTTTCTCTTTTATTCAATAAAGTTGTAATGAAGATTGATGTGCCACGAAGAATATGTTTACATAAATTCTTATTATTCTCAATATCATACAAATAATTTCATGATGCTACAAAAAAATGAGAAAAAAAAGAGGAGTGGTGTTGTTCAGAATTTAAAAAACACATTTAACAAATCGCAGTTGTAACTTTAAATGGTTCTTACTTTTGACTCAAGTATGAGAATGACTATTCTAATATAACAACTCGAAACTCGTATCGATTACCATAATAAAGTAGGCCTTGAAAAAGAACTTCAATTTTGAAACCCAAATTCCATCATTTACATCACTTAGAGAGGGTTTAAAGTTTTTGTAGCTTATATTCCGTTTTGCTTGTTTTCTCTTTTATTCAATAGTGTTGTAATAAAGATTGATGTACCACTAAGAATATATTTACATACATTCTAATGATTCTCAATATCATACACATAATTTCATGACCATAAAAAAAAGAATAAAAAAGAGGAGTGTTGTTGTTCAGAATTTAAAAAAAACATTTAATAAATCGCAGTTGTAACTTTAAACGGTTCTAACTTCTAACTCGAGTATGAGAATGACAATTCTAATATAACAACTCGAAACTCGTATCGATTACCATAATAAAGTAGGCCTTGCAAAAGAACTTTAATTTTGAAACCCAAATTCCATCATTTACATCACTTAGAGAGGGTTTAAAGTTTTTATAGCTTATATTCTGTTTTGCTTGTTTTCTCTTTTATTCAATAGAGTTGTAATAAAGATTGATGTACCACTAAGAATATATTTACATACATTCTAATGATTCTCAATATCGTACACATAATTTCATGACCATAAAAAAAAGAATAAAAAAGAGGAGTGTTGTTGTTCAGAATTTAAAATAAACATTTAATAAATCGCAGTTGTAACTTTAAACGGTTCTAACTTCTAACTCGAGTATGAGAATGACAATTCTAATATAACAACTCGAAACTCGTATCGATTACCAAAATAAAGTAGGCCTTGCAAAAGAACTTTAATTTTGAAACCCAAATTCCATCATTTACATCACTTAGAGAGGGTTTAAAGTTTTTGTCGCTTATATTCCGTTTTGCTTGTTTTCTCTTTTATTCAATAAAGTTGTAATGAAGATTGATGTGCCACGAAGAATATGTTTACATAAATTCTTATTATTCTCAATATCATACAAATAATTTCATGATGCTACAAAAAAATGAGAAAAAAAAGAGGAGTGGTGTTGTTCAGAATTTAAAAAATACATTTAACAAATCGCAGTTGTAACTTTAAATGGTTCTTACTTTTGACTCGAGTATGAGAATGACTATTCTAATATAACAACTCGAAACTCGTATCGATTACCATAATAAAGTAGGCCTTGCAAAAGAACTTCAATTTTGAAACCCAAATTCCATCATTTACATCACTTAGAGAGGGTTTAAAGTTTTTGTAGCTTATATTCCGTTTTGCTTGTTTTCTCTTTTATTCAATAGTGTTGTAATAAAGATTGATGTACCACTAAGAATATATTTACATACATTCTAATGATTCTCAATATCATACACATAATTTCATGACCATAAAAAAAAAGAATAAAAAAGAGGATTGTTGTTGTTCAGAATTTAAAAAAAAACATTTAATTAATCGCAGTTGTAACTTTAAACGGTTCTAACTTCTAACTCGAGTATGAGAATGACAATTCTAATATAACAACTCGAAACTCGTATCGATTACCATAATAAAGTAGGCCTTGCAAAAGAACTTTAATTTTGAAACCCAAATTCTATCATTTACATCACTTATAGAGGGTTTAAAGTTTTTATAGCTTATATTCCGTTTTGCTTGTTTTCTCTTTTATTCAATAGAGTTGTAATAAAGATTGATGTAACACTAAGAATATATTTACATACATTCTAATGATTCTCAATATCATACACATAATTTCATGACCATAAAAAAAAAAGAATAAAAAAGAGGAGTGTTGTTGTTCAGAATTTAAAAAAAACATTTAATAAATCGCAGTTGTAACTTTAAACGGTTCTAACTTCTAACTCGAGTATGAGAATGACAATTCTAATATAACAACTCGAAACTCGTATCGATTACCAAAATAAAGTAGGCCTTGCAAAAGAACTTTAATTTTGAAACCCAAATTCCATCATTTACATCACTTAGAGAGGGTTTAAAGTTTTTGTCGCTTATATTCCGTTTTGCTTGTTTTCTCTTTTATTCAATAAAGTTGTAATGAAGATTGATGTGCCACGAAGAATATGTTTACATATATTCTTATTATTCTCAATATCATACAAATAATTTCATGATGCTACAAAAAAATGAGAAAAAAAAGAGGAGTGGTGTTGTTCAGAATTTAAAAAACACATTTAACAAATCGCAGTTGTAACTTTAAACGGTTCTTACTTTTGACTCGAGTATGAGAATGACTATTCTAATATAACAACTCGAAACTCGTATCGATTACCATAATAAAGTAGGCCTTGCAAAATAACTTCAATTTTGAAACCCAAATTCCATCATTTACATCATTTAGAGAGGGTTTAAAGTTTTTGTAGCTTATATTCCGTTTTGCTTGTTTTCTCTTTTATTCAATAGTGTTGTAATAAAGATTGATGTACCACTAAGAATATATTTACATACATTCTAATGATTCTCAATATCATACACATAATTTCATGACCATAAAAAAAAGAATAAAAAAGAGGATTGTTGTTGTTCAGAATTTAAAAAAAACATTTAATAAATCGCAGTTGTAACTTTAAACGGTTCTAACTTCTAACTCGAGTATGAGAATGACAATTCTAATATAACAACTCGAAACTCGTATCGATTACCAAAATAAAGTAGGCCTTGCAAAAGAACTTTAATTTTGAAACCCAAATTCCATCATTTACATCACTTAGAGAGGGTTTAAAGTTTTTGTCGCTTATATTCCGTTTTGCTTGTTTTCTCTTTTATTCAATAAAGTTGTAATGAAGATTGATGTGCCACGAAGAATATGTTTACATATATTCTTATTATTCTCAATATCATACAAATAATTTCATGATGCTACAAAAAAATGAGAAAAAAAAGAGGAGTGGTGTTGTTCAGAATTTAAAAAACACATTTAACAAATCGCAGTTGTAACTTTAAACGGTTCTTACTTTTGACTCGAGTATGAGAATGACTATTCTAATATAACAACTCGAAACTCGTATCGATTACCATAATAAAGTAGGCCTTGCAAAATAACTTCAATTTTGAAACCCAAATTCCATCATTTACATCATTTAGAGAGGGTTTAAAGTTTTTGTAGCTTATATTCCGTTTTGCTTGTTTTCTCTTTTATTCAATAGTGTTGTAATAAAGATTGATGTACCACTAAGAATATATTTACATACATTCTAATGATTCTCAATATCATACACATAATTTCATGACCATAAAAAAAAGAATAAAAAAGAGGATTGTTGTTGTTCAGAATTTAAAAAAAACATTTAATTAATCGGAGTTGTATCTTTAAACGGTTCTAACTTCTAACTCAAGTATGAGAATGACAATTCTAATATAACAACTCGAAACTCGTATCGATTACCATAATAAAGTAGGCCTTGCAAAAGAACTTTAATTTTGAAACCCAAATTCCATCATTTACATCACTTAGAGAGGGTTTAATATTTTTATAGCTTATATTCCGTTTTGCTTGTTTTCTCTTTTATTCAATAGAGTTGTAATAAAGATTGATGTACCACTAAGAATATATTTACATACATTCTAATGATTCTCAATATCATACACATAATTTCATGACCATAAAACAAAAGAATAAATAAGAGGAGTGTTGTTGTTCAGAATTTAAAAAAAACATTTAATAAATCGCAGTTGTAACTTTAAACGGTTCTAACTTCTAACTCGAGTATGAGAATGAAAATTCTAATATAACAACTCGAAACTCGTATCGATTACCAAAATAAAGTAGGCATTGCAAAAGAACTTTAATTTTGAAACCCAAATTCCATCATTTACATCACTTAGAGAGGGTTTAAAGTTTTTGTCGCTTATATTCCGTTTTGCTTGTTTTCTCTTTTATTCAATAAAGTTGTAATGAAGATTGATGTGCCACGAAGAATATGTTTACATAAATTCTTATTATTCTCAATATCATACAAATAATTTCATGATGCTACAAAAAAATGAGAAAAAAAAGAGGAGTGGTGTTGTTCAGAATTTAAAAAACACATTTAACAAATCGCAGTTGTAACTTTAAATGGTTCTTACTTTTGACTCGAGTATGAGAATGACTATTCTAATATAACAACTCGAAACTCGTATCGATTACCATAATAAAGTAGGCCTTGCAAAATAACTTCAATTTTGAAACCCAAATTCCATCATTTACATCACTTAGAGAGGGTTTAAAGTTTTTGTAGCTTATATTCCGTTTTGCTTGTTTTCTCTTTTATTCAATAGTGTTGTAATAAAGATTGATGTACCACTAAGAATATATTTACATACATTCTAATGATTCTCAATATCATACACATAATTTCATGACCATAAAAAAAAGAATAAAAAAGAGGATTGTTGTTGTTCAGAATTTAAAAAAAACATTTAATTAATCGCAGTTGTAACTTTAAACGGTTCTAACTTCTAACTCGAGTATGAGAATGACAATTCTAATATAACAACTCGAAACTCGTATCGATTACCAAAATAAAGTAGGCCTTGCAAAAGAACTTTAATTTTGAAACCCAAATTCCATCATTTACATCACTTAGAGAGCGTTTAAAGTTTTTGTCGCTTATATTCCGTTTTGCTTGTTTTCTCTTTTATTCAATAAAGTTGTAATGAAGATTGATGTGCCACTAAGAATATGTTTACATACATTCTAATGATTCTTAATATCATACAAATAATTTCATGATGCTACAAGAAAATGAGAAAAAAAAGAGGAGTGGTGTTGTTCAGAATTTAAAAAAAACATTTAATAAATCGCAGTTTTAACTTTAAACGGTTCTAACTTCTAACTCGAGTATGAGAATGACAATTCTAATATAACAACTCGAAACTCGTATTGATTACCAAAATAAAGTAGGCCTTGCAAAAGAACTTTAATTTTGAAACCCAAATTCCATCATTTACATCACTTAGAGAGGGTTTAAAGTTTTTGTCGCTTATATTCCGTTTTGCTTGTTTTCTCTTTTATTCAATAAAGTTGTAATGAAGATTGATGTGCCACGAAGAATATGTTTACATAAATTCTTATTATTCTCAATATCATACAAATAATTTCATGATGCTACAAAAAAATGAGAAAAAAAAGAGGAGTGGTGTTGTTCAGAATTTAAAAAACACATTTAACAAATCGCAGTTGTAACTTTAAATGGTTCTTACTTTTGACTCGAGTATGAGAATGACTATTCTAATATAACAACTCGAAACTCGTATCGATTACCATAATAAAGTAGGCCTTGAAAAAGAACTTCAATTTTGAAACCCAAATTCCATCATTTACATCACTTAGAGAGGGTTTAAAGTTTTTGTAGCTTATATTCCGTTTTGCTTGTTTTCTCTTTTATTCAATAGTGTTGTAATAAAGATTGATGTACCACTAAGAATATATTTACATACATTCTAATGATTCTCAATATCATACACATAATTTCATGACCATAAAAAAAAGAATAAAAAAGAGGAGTGTTGTTGTTCAGAATTTAAAAAAAACATTTAATAAATCGCAGTTGTAACTTTAAACGGTTCTAACTTCTAACTCGAGTATGAGAATGACAATTCTAATATAACAACTCGAAACTCGTATCGATTACCATAATAAAGTAGGCCTTGCAAAAGAACTTTAATTTTGAAACCCAAATTCCATCATTTACATCACTTAGAGAGGGTTTAAAGTTTTTATAGCTTATATTCTGTTTTGCTTGTTTTCTCTTTTATTCAATAGAGTTGTAATAAAGATTGATGTACCACTAAGAATATATTTACATACATTCTAATGATTCTCAATATCGTACACATAATTTCATGACCATAAAAAAAAGAATAAAAAAGAGGAGTGTTGTTGTTCAGAATTTAAAAAAAACATTTAATAAATCGCAGTTGTAACTTTAAACGGTTCTAACTTCTAACTCGAGTATGAGAATGACAATTCTAATATAACAACTCGAAACTCGTATCGATTACCAAAATAAAGTAGGCCTTGCAAAAGAACTTTAATTTTGAAACCCAAATTCCATCATTTACATCACTTAGAGAGGGTTTAAAGTTTTTGTCGCTTATATTCCGTTTTGCTTGTTTTATCTTTTATTCAATAAAGTTGTAATGAAGATTGATGTGCCACGAAGAATATGTTTACATAAATTCTTATTATTCTCAATATCATACAAATAATTTCATGATGCTACAAAAAAATGAGAAAAAAAAGAGGAGTGGTGTTGTTCAGAATTTAAAAAACACATTTAACAAATCGCAGTTGTAACTTTAAATGGTTCTTACTTTTGACTCGAGTATGAGAATGACTATTCTAATATAACAACTCGAAACTCGTATCGATTACCATAATAAAGTAGGCCTTGCAAAAGAACTTCAATTTTGAAACCCAAATTCCATCATTTACATCACTTAGAGAGGGTTTAAAGTTTTTGTAGCTTATATTCCGTTTTGCTTGTTTTCTCTTTTATTCAATAGTGTTGTAATAAAGATTGATGTACCACTAAGAATATATTTACATACATTCTAATGATTCTCAATATCATACACATAATTTCATGACCATAAAAAAAAGAATAAAAAAGAGGATTGTTGTTGTTCAGAATTTAAAAAAAACATTTAATTAATCGCAGTTGTAACTTTAAACGGTTCTAACTTCTAACTCGAGTATGAGAATGACAATTCTAATATAACAACTCGAAACTCGTATCGATTACCAAAATAAAGTAGGCCTTGCAAAAGAACTTTAATTTTGAAACCCAAATTCCATCATTTACATCACTTAGAGAGGGTTTAAAGTTTTTGTCGCTTATATTCCGTTTTGCTTGTGCTTGTTTTCTCTTTTATTCAATAAAGTTGTAATGAAGATTGATGTGCCACGAAGAATATGTTTACATAAATTCTTATTATTCTCAATATCATACAAATAATTTCATGATGCTACAAAAAAATGAGAAAAAAAAAGAGGAGTGGTGTTGTTCAGAATTTAAAAAACACATTTAACAAATCGCAGTTGTAACTTTAAATGGTTCTTACTTTTGACTCGAGTATGAGAATGACTATTCTAATATAACAACTCGAAACTCGTATCGATTACCATAATAAAGTAGGCCTTGCAAAAGAACTTCAATTTTGAAACCCAAATTCCATCATTTACATCACTTAGAGAGGGTTTAAAGTTTTTGTAGCTTATATTCCGTTTTGCTTGTTTTCTCTTTTATTCAATAGTGTTGTAATAAAGATTGATGTACCACTAAGAATATATTTACATACATTCTAATGATTCTCAATATCATACACATAATTTCATGACCATAAAAAAAAAGAATAAAAAGAGGATTGTTGTTGTTCAGAATTTAAAAAAAACATTTAATTAATCGCAGTTGTAACTTTAAACGGTTCTAACTTCTAACTCGAGTATGAGAATGACAATTCCAATATAACAACTCGAAACTCGTATCCATTACCATAATAAAGTAGGCGTTGCAAAAGAACTTTAATTTTGAAACCCAAATTCCATCATTTACATCACTTAGAGAGGGTTTAAAGTTTTTATAGCTTATATTCCGTTTTGCTTGTTTTCTCTTTTCTTCAATAGAGTTGTAATAAAGATTGATGTACCACTAAGAATATATTTACATACATTCTAATGATTCTCAATATCATACACATAATTTCATGACCATAAAAAAAAAAGAATAAAAAAGAGGAGTGTTGTTGTTCAGAATTTAAAAAAAACATTTAATAAATCGCAGTTGTAACTTTAAACGGTTCTAACTTCTAACTCGAGTATGAGAATGACAATTCTAATATAACAACTCGAAACTCGTATCGATTACCAAAATAAAGTAGGCCTTGCAAAAGAACTTAATTTTGAAACCCAAATTCCATCATTTACATCACTTAGAGAGGGTTTAAAGATTTTGTCGCTTATATTCCGTTTTGCTTGTTTTCTCTTTTATTCAATAAAGTTGTAATGAAGATTGATGTGCCACGAAGAATATGTTTACATAAATTCTTATTATTCTCAATATCATACAAATAATTTCATGATGCTACAAAAAAATGAGAAAAAAAAGAGGAGTGGTGTTGTTCAGAATTTAAAAAACACATTTAACAAATCGCAATTGTAACTTTAAATGGTTCTTACTTTTGACTCGAGTATGAGAATGACTATTCTAATATAACAACTCAAAACTCGTATCGATTACCATAATAAAGTAGGCCTTGCAAAAGAACTTCAATTTGAAACCCAAATTCCATCATTTACATCACTTAGAGAGGCTTTAAAGTTTTTGTTGCTTATATTCCGTTTTGCTTGTTTTCTCTTTTATTCAATAGTGTTGTAATAAAGATTGATGTACCACTAAGAATATATTTACATACATTCTAATGATTCTCAATATCATACACATAATTTCATGACCATAAAAAAAAAGAATAAAAAAGAGGATTGTTGTTGTTCAGAATTTAAAAAAACATTTAATTAATCGCAGTTGTAACTTTAAACGGTTCTAACTTCTAACACGAGTATGAGAATGACAATTCTAATATAACAACTCGAAACTCGTATCCATTACCATAATAAAGTAGGCGTTGCAAAAGAACTTTAATTTTGAACCCAAATTCCATCATTTACATCACTTAGAGAGGGTTTAAAGTTTTTATAGCTTATATTCCGTTTTGCTTGTTTTCTCTTTTCTTCAATAGAGTTGTAATAAAGATTGATGTACCACTAAGAATATATTTACATACATTCTAATGATTCTCAATATCATACACATAATTTCATGACCATAAAAAAAAAAGAATAAAAAAGAGGAGTGTTGTTGTTCAGAATTTAAAAAAACATTTAATAAATCGCAGTTGTAACTTTAAACGGTTCTAACTTCTAACTCGAGTATGAGAATGACAATTCTAATATAACAACTCGAAACTCGTATTGATTACCAAAATAAAGTAGGCCTTGCAAAAGAACTTTAATTTTGAAACCCAAATTCCATCATTTACATCACTTAGAGAGGGTTTAAAGATTTTGTCGCTTATATTCCGTTTTGCTTGTTTTCTCTTTTATTCAATAAAGTTGTAATGAAGATTGATGTGCCACGAAGAATATGTTTACATAAATTCTTATTATTCTCAATATCATACAAATAATTTCATGATGCTACAAAAAAATGAGAAAAAAAAGAGGAGTGGTGTTGTTCAGAATTTAAAAAACACATTTAACAAATCGCAATTGTAACTTTAAATGGTTCTAACTTTTGACTCGAGTATGAGAATGACTATTCTAATATAACAACTCAAAACTCGTATCGATTACCATAATAAATTAGGCCTTGCAAAAGAACTTCAATTTTGAAACCCAATTACATATTTACATCACTTAGAGAGGCTTTAAGTTTTTGTTGCTTATATTCCGTTTTGCTTGTTTTCTCTTTTATTCAATAGAGTTGTAATAAAGATTGATGTGCCACTAAGAATATATTTACATACATTCTAATGATTCTCAATATCATACACATAATTTCAGGACCATAAAAAAAAAGAACAAAAAAGAGGATTGTTGTTGTTCAGAATTTAAAAAAAACATTTAATTAATCGCAGTTGTAACTTTAAATGGTTCTTACTTTTGACTCGAGTATGAGAATGACTATTCTAATATAACAACTCGAAACTCGTATCGATTACCATAATAAAGTAGGCCTTGCAAAAGAACTTCAATTTTGAAAACCAAATTCCATCATTTACATCACTTAGAGAGGGTTTAAAGTTTTTATAGCTTATATTCCGTTTTGCTTGTTTTCTCTTTTATTCAATAGAGTTGTAATAAAGATTGATGTACCACTAAGAATATATTTACATACATTCTAATGATTCTCAATATCATACACATAATTTCATGACCATAAAACAAAAGAATAAATAAGAGGAGTGTTGTTGTTCAGAATTTAAAAAAAACATTTAATAAATCGCAGTTGTAACTTTAAACGGTTCTAACTTCTAACTCGAGTATGAGAATGAAAATTCTAATATAACAACTCGAAACTCGTATCGATTACCCAAAATAAAGTAGGCATTGCAAAAGAACTTTAATTTTGAAACCAAATTCCATCATTTACATCACTTAGAGAGGGTTTAAAGTTTTTGTCGCTTATATTCCGTTTTGCTTGTTTTCTCTTTTATTCAATAAAGTTGTAATGAAGATTGATGTGCCACGAAGAATATGTTTACATAAATTCTTATTATTCTCAATATCATAAAAATAATTTCATGATGCTACAAAAAAATGAGAAAAAAAAGAGGAGTGGTGTTGTTCAGAATTTAAAAAACACATTTAACAAATCGCAGTTGTAACTTTAAATGGTTCTAACTTTTGACTCGAGTATGAGAATGATTATTCTAATATAACAACTCAAAACTCGTATCGATTACCATAATAAATTAGGCCTTGCAAAAGAACTTCAATTTTGAAACCCAAATTACATATTTACATCACTTAGAGAGGCTTTAAAGTTTTTGTTGCTTATATTCCGTTTTGCTTGTTTTCTCTTTTATTCAATAGAGTTGTAATAAAGATTGATGTGCCACTAAGAATATATTTACATACATTCTAATGATTCTCAATATCATACACATAATTTCAGGACCATAAAAAAAAGAACAAAAAAGAGGATTGTTGTTGTTCAGAATTTAAAAAAAACATTTAATTAATCGCAGTTGTAACTTTAAATGGTTCTTACTTTTGACTCGAGTATGAGAATGACTATTCTAATATAACAACTCGAAACTCGTATCGATTACCATAATAAAGTAGGCCTTGCAAAAGAACTTCAATTTTGAAAACCAAATTCCATCATTTACATCACTTAGAGAGGGTTTAAAGTTTTTATAGCTTATATTCCGTTTTGCTTGTTTTCTCTTTTATTCAATAGAGTTGTAATAAAGATTGATGTACCACTAAGAATATATTTACATACATTCTAATGATTCTCAATATCATACACATAATTTCATGACCATAAAAAAAAAAGAATAAAAAAGAGGAGTGTTGTTGTTCAGAATTTAAAAAAAACATTTAATAAATCGCAGTTGTAACTTTAAACGGTTCTAACTTCTAACTCGAGTATGAGAATGACAATTCTAATATAACAACTCGAAACTCGTATCCATTACCAAAATAAAGTAGGCTTGCAAAAGAACTTTAATTTTGAAACCCAAATTCCATCATTTACATCACTTAGAGAGGGTTTAAAGTTTTTGTCGCTTATATTCCGTTTTGCTTATTTTCTCTTTTATTCAATAAAGTTGTAATGAAGATTGATGTGCCACGAAGAATATGTGTACATAAATTCTTATTATTCTCAATATCATACAAATAATTTCATGATGCTACAAAAAAATGAGAAAAAAAAGAGGAGTGGTGTTGTTCAGAATTTAAAAAAACACATTTAACAAATCGCAGTTGTAACTTTAAATGGTTCTAACTTTTGACTCGAGTATGAGAATGACTATCTAATATAACAACTCAAAACTCGTATCGATTACCATAATAATTAGACCTTGCAAAAGAACTTCAATTTTGAAACCCAAATTACATATTTACATCACTTAGAGAGGCTTTAAAGTTTTTGTTGCTTATATTCCGTTTTGCTTGTTTTCTCTTTTATTCAATAGAGTTGTAATAAAGATTGATGTGCCACTAAGAATATATTTACATACATTCTAATGATTCTCAATATCATACACATAATTTCAGGACCATAAAAAAAAGAACAAAAAAGAGGATTGTTGTTGTTCAGAATTTAAAAAAAAACATTTAATTAATCGCAGTTGTAACTTTAAATGGATCTTACTTTTGACTCGAGTATGAGAATGACTATTCTAATCTAACAACTTGAAACTCGTATTGATTACCATAATAAAGTAGGCCTTGCAAAAGAACTTTAATTTTGAAACCCAAATTCCATCATTTACATCACTTAGAGAGGGTTTAAAGTTTTTATAGCTTATATTCCGTTTTGCTTGTTTTCTCTTTTATTCAATAGAGTTGTAATAAAGATTGATGTACACTAAGAATATATTTACATACATTCTAATGATTCTCAATATCATACACATAATTTCATGACCATAAAAAAAAGAATAAAAAAGAGGAGTGTTGTTGTTCAGAATTTAAAAAAAACATTTAATAAATCGCAGTTGTAACTTTAAACGGTTCTAACTTCTAACTCGAGTATCAGAATGAAAATTCTAATATAACAACTCGAAACTCGTATCGATTACCAAAATAAAGTAGGCCTTGCAAAAGAACTTTAATTTTGAAACCCAAATTCCATCATTTACATCACTTAGAGAGGGTTAAAGTTTTTGTCGCTTATATTCCGTTTTGCTTGTTTTCTCTTTTATTCAATAAAGTTGTAATGAAGATTGATGTGCCACGAAGAATATGTTTACATAAATTCTTATTATTCTCAATATCATACAAATAATTTCATGATGCTACAAAAAAATGAGAAAAAAAAGAGGAGTGGTGTTGTTCAGAATTTAAAAAACACATTTAACAAATCGCAGTTGTAACTTTAAATTTTCTTACTTTTGACTCGAGTATGAGAATGACTATTCTAATATAACAACTCGAAACTCGTATCGATTACCATAATAAAGTAGGCCTTGCAAAAGAACTTCAATTTTGAAACCCAAATTCCATCATTTACATCACTTAGAGAGGGTTTAAAGTTTTTGTAGCTTATATTCCGTTTTGCTTGTTTTCCTCTTTTATTCAATAGTGTTGTAATAAAGATTGATGTACCACTAAGAATATATTTACATACATTCTAATGATTCTCAATATCATACACATAATTTCATGACCATAAAAAAAAAGAATAAAAAAGAGGATTGTTGTTGTTCAGATTTAAAAAAAACATTTAATTAATCGCAGTTGTAACTTTAAACGGTTCTAACTTCTAACTCGAGTATGAGAATGACAATTCTAATATAAACAACTCGAAACTCGTATCGATTACCATAATAAAGTAGGCCTTGCAAAAGAACTTTAATTTTGAAACCCAAATTCTATCATTTACATCACTTATAGAGGGTTTAAAGTTTTTATAGCTTATATTCCGTTTTGCTTGTTTTCTCTTTTATTCAATAGAGTTGTAATAAAGATTGATGTAACACTAAGAATATATTTACATACATTCTAATGATTCTCAATATCATACACATAATTTCATGACCATAAAAAAAAAAGAATAAAAAAGAGGAGTGTTGTTGTTCAGAATTTAAAAAAAACATTTAATAAATCGCAGTTGTAACTTTAAACGGTTCTAACTTCTAACTCGAGTATGAGAATGACAATTCTAATATAACAACTCGAAACTCGTATCGATTACCAAAATAAAGTAGGCCTTGCAAAAGAACTTTAATTTTGAAACCCAAATTCCATCATTTACATCACTTAGAGAGGGTTTAAAGTTTTTGTCGCTTATATTCCGTTTTGCTTGTTTTCTCTTTTATTCAATAAAGTTGTAATGAAGATTGATGTGCCACGAAGAATATGTTTACATATATTCTTATTATTCTCAATATCATACAAATAATTTCATGATGCTACAAAAAAATGAGAAAAAAAAGAGGAGTGGTGTTGTTCAGAATTTAAAAAACACATTTAACAAATCGCAGTTGTAACTTTAAACGGTTCTTACTTTTGACTCGAGTATGAGAATGACTATTCTAATATAACAACTCGAAACTCGTATCGATTACCATAATAAAGTAGGCCTTGCAAAATAACTTCAATTTTGAAACCCAAATTCCATCATTTACATCACTTAGAGAGGGTTTAAAGTTTTTGTAGCTTATATTCCGTTTTGCTTGTTTTCTCTTTTATTCAATAGTGTTGTAATAAAGATTGATGTACCACTAAGAATATATTTACATACATTCTAATGATTCTCAATATCATACACATAATTTCATGACCATAAAAAAAAGAATAAAAAAGAGGATTGTTGTTGTTCAGAATTTAAAAAAAACATTTAATTAATCGGAGTTGTAACTTTAAACGGTTCTAACTTCTAACTCAAGTATGAGAATGACAATTCTAATATAACAACTCGAAACTCGTATCGATTACCATAATAAAGTAGGCCTTGCAAAAGAACTTTAATTTTGAAACCCAAATTCCATCATTTACATCACTTAGAGAGGGTTTAATATTTTTATAGCTTATATTCCGTTTTGCTTGTTTTCTCTTTTATTCAATAGAGTTGTAATAAAGATTGATGTACCACTAAGAATATATTTACATACATTCTAATGATTCTCAATATCATACACATAATTTCATGACCATAAAACAAAAGAATAAATAAGAGGAGTGTTGTTGTTCAGAATTTAAAAAAAACATTTAATAAATCGCAGTTGTAACTTTAAACGGTTCTAACTTCTAACTCGAGTATGAGAATGAAAATTCTAATATAACAACTCGAAACTCGTATCAATTACCAAAATAAAGTAGGCATTGCAAAAGAACTTTAATTTTGAAACCCAAATTCCATCATTTACATCACTTAGAGAGGGTTTAAAGTTTTTGTCGCTTATATTCCGTTTTGCTTGTTTTCTCTTTTATTCAATAAAGTTGTAATGAAGATTGATGTGCCACGAAGAATATGTTTACATAAATTCTTATTATTCTCAATATCATACAAATAATTTCATGATGCTACAAAAAAATGAGAAAAAAAGAGGAGTGGTGTTGTTCAGAATTTAAAAAACACATTTAACAAATCGCAGTTGTAACTTTAAATGGTTCTTACTTTTGACTCGAGTATGAGAATGACTATTCTAATATAACAACTCGAAACTCGTATCGATTACCATAATAAAGTAGGCCTTGCAAAAGAACTTCAATTTTGTAAACCAAATTCCATCATTTACATCACTTAGAGAGGGTTTAAAGTTTTTGTAGCTTATATTCCGTTTTGCTTGTTTTCTCTTTTATTCAATAGAGTTGTAATAAAGATTGATGTACCACTAAGAATATATTTACATACATTCTAATGATTCTCAATATCATACACATAATTTCATGACCATAAAAAAAAAAGAATAAAAAAGAGGATTGTTGTTGTTCAGAATTTAAAAAAAACATTTAATTAATCGTAGTTGTAACTTTAAACGGTTCTAACTTCTAACTCGAGTATGAGAATGACAATTCTAATATAACAACTCGAAACTCGTATCGATTACCATAATAAAGTAGGCCTTGCAATAGAACTTTAATTTTGAAACCCAAATTCCATCATTTACATCACTTAGAGAGGGTTTAAAGTTTTTATAGCTTATATTCCGTTTTGCTTGTTTTCTCTTTTATTCAATAGAGTTGTAATAAAGATTGATGTACCACTAAGAATATATTTACATACATTCTAATGATTCTCAATATCATACACATAATTTCATGACCATAAAAAAAAAGAATAAAAAAGAGGAGTGTTGTTGTTCAGAATTTAAAAAAAACATTTAAGAAATCGCAGTTGTAACTTTAAACGGTTCTAACATCTTACTCGAGTATGAGAATGACAATTCTAATATAACAACTCGAAACTCGTATCGATTACCAAAATAAAGTAGGCCTTGCAAAAGAACTTTAATTTTGAAACCCAAATTCCATCATTTACATCACTTAGAGAGGGTTTAAAGTTTTTGTCGCTTATATTCCGTTTTGCTTGTTTTCTCTTTTATTCAATAAAGTTTTAATGAAGATTGATGTGCCACGAAGAATATGTTTACATAAATTCTTATTATTCTCAATATCATACAAATAATTTCATGATGCTACAAAAAAATGAGAAAAAAAAGAGGAGTGGTGTTGTTCAGAATTTAAAAAACACATTTAACAAATCGCAGTTGTAACTTTAAATGGTTCTAACTTTTGACTCGAGTATGAGAATGACTATTCTAATATAACAACTCAAAACTCGTATCGATTACCATAATAAATTAGGCCTTGCAAAATAACTTCAATTTTGAAACCTAAATTACATATTTACATCACTTAGAGAGGGTTTAAAGTTTTTGTTGCTTATATTCCGTTTTGCTTGTTTTCTCTTTTATTCAATAGAGTTGTAATAAAGATTGATGTACCACTAAGAATATATTTACATACATTCTAATGATTCTCAATATCATACACATAATTTCAGGACCATAAAAAAAAGAACAAAAAAGAAGATTGTTGTTGTTCAGAATTTAAAAAAAACATTTAATTAATCGCAGTTGTAACTTTAAACGGTTCTAACTTCTAACTCGAGTATTAGAATGACAATTCTAATATAACAACTCGAAACTCGTATCGATTACCATAATAAAGTAGGCGTTGCAAAAGAACTTCAATTTTGAAACCCAAATTCCATCATTTACATCACTTAGAGAGGGTTTAAAGTTTTTATAGCTTATATTCCGTTTTGCTTGTTTTCTCTTTTATTCAATAGAGTTGTAATAAAGATTGATGTATCACTAAGAATATATTTACATACATTCTAATGACTCTCAATATCATACACATAATTTCATGACCATAAAAAAAAAAGAATAAAAAAGAGGAGTGTTGTTGTTCAGAATTTAAAAAAAACATTTAATAAATCGCAGTTGTAACTTTAAACGGTTCTAACTTCTAACTCGAGTATGAGAATGACAATTCTAATATAACAACTCGAAACTCGAATCGATTACCAAAATAAAGTAGGCCTTGCAAAAGAACTTTAATTTTTAAACCCAAATTCCATCATTTACATCACTTAAAGAGGGTTTAAAGTTTTTGTCCCTTATATTTCGTTTTGCTTGTTTTCTCTTTTATTCAATAAAGTTGTAATGAAGATTGATGTGCCACTAAGAATATGTTTACATACATTCTTATTATTCTCAATATCATACAAATAATTTCGTGATGCTACAAAAAAATGAGAAAAAAAAGAGGAGTGGTGTTGTTCAGATTTAAAAAAAAACATTTAACAAATCGCAGTTGTAACTTTAAATGGTTCTAACTTTTGACTCGAGTATGAGAATGACTATTCTAATATAACAACTCGAAACCCGTATCGATTACCAAAATAAAGTAGGCCTTGCAAAAGAACTTTAATTTTGAAACCCAAATTCCATCATTTACATCACTTAGAGAGGGTTTAAAGTTTTTGTCGCTTATATTCCGTTTTGCTTGTTTTCTCTTTTATTCAATAAAGTTGTAATGAAGATTGATGTGCCACTATGAATATGTTTACATACATTCTAATGATTCTCAATATCATACACATAATTTCATGACCATAAAAAAAAGAATAAAAAAGAGGAGTGTTGTTGTTCAGAATTTAAAAAAAACATTTAATAAATCGTAGTTGTAACTTTAAACGGTTCTAACTTCTAACTCTAGTATGAGAATGACAATTCTAATATAACAACTCGAAACTCGTATCGATTACCATAATAAAGTAGGCCTTGCAGAAGAACTTTAATTTTGAAACCCAAATTCCATCATTTACATCACTTAGAGAGGGTTTAAAGTTTTTGTCGCTTATATTCCGTTTTGCTTGTTTTCTCTTTTATTCAATAAAGTCGTAATGAAGATTGATGTGCCACTAAGAATATTTTTACATACATTCTAATGATTCTTAATATCATACAAATAATTTCATGATGCTACAAGAAAATGAGAAAAAAAAGAGGAGTGGTGTTGTTCAATGTTTAAAAAAAACATTTAATAAATCGCAGTTGTAACTTTAAATGGTTCTAACTTTTGACACGAGTATGAGAATGACTATTCTAATATAACAACTCGAAACCCGTATCGATTACCAAAATAAAGTAGGCCTTGCAAAATAACTTTAATTTTGAAACCCAAATTCCATCATTTACATCACTTAGAGAGGGTTTAAAGTTTTTGTCGCTTATATTCCGTTTTGCTTGTTTTCTCTTTTATTCAATAAAGTTGTAATGAAGAATGACGTGCCACTAAGAATATGTTTACATACATTCTTATTATTCTCAATATCATACAAATAATTTCGTGATGCTACAAAAAAATGAGAAAAAAAAGAGGAGTGGTGTTGTTCAGATTTAAAAAAAAACATTTAACAAATCGCAGTTGTAACTTTAAATGGTTCTAACTTTTGACTCGAGTATGAGAATGACTATTCTAATATAACAACTCGAAACTCGTATCGATTACCATAATAAATTAGGCCTTGCAAAAGAACTTCAATTTTGAAACCCAAATTAAATCATTTACATCACTTAGAGAGGCTTTAAAGTTTTTGTCGCTTATATTCCGTTTTGCTTGTTTTCTCTTTTATTCAATAGAGTTGTAATAAAGATTGATGTGCCACTAAGAATATATTTACATACATTCTAATGATTCTCAATATCATACACATAATTTCATGACCATAAAAAAAAGAATAAAAAAGAGGAGTGTTGTTGTTCAGAATTTAAAAAAAACATTTAATAAATCGTAGTTGTAACTTTAAACGGTTCTAACTTCTAAATCGAGTATGAGAATGACAATTCTAATATAACAACTCGAAACTCGTATCGATTACCATAATAAAGTAGGCCTTGCAGAAGAACTTTAATTTTGAAACCCAAATTCCATCATTTACATCACTTAGAGAGGGTTTAAAGTTTTTGTCGCTTATATTCCGTTTTGCTTGTTTTCTCTTTTATTCAATAAAGTCGTAATGAAGATTGATGTGCCACTAAGAATATGTTTACATACATTCTAATGATTCTTAATATCATACAAATAATTTCATGATGCTACAAGAAAATGAGAAAAAAAAGAGGAGTGGTGTTGTTCAAAGTTTAAAAAAAACATTTAATAAATCGCAGTTGTAACTTTAAATGGTTCTAACTTTTGACTCGAGTATGAGAATGACTATTCTAATATAACAACTCGAAACTCGTATCGATTACCAAAATAAAGTAGGCCTTGCAAAAGAACTTTAATTTTGAAACCCAAATTCCATCATTTACATCACTTAGAGAGGGTTTAAAGTTTTTGTCGCTTATATTCCGTTTTGCTTGTTTTCTCTTTTATTCAATAAAGTTGTAATGAAGAATGACGTGCCACTAAGAATATGTTTACATTCATTCTTATTATTCTCATTATCATACAAATAATTTCGTGATGCTACAAAAAAATGAGAAAAAAAAGAGGAGTGGTGTTGTTGAGAATTTAAAAAAAACATTTAACAAATCGCAATTGTAACTTTAAATGGTTCTAACTTTTGACTCGAGTATGAGAATGACTATTCTAATATAACAACTCGAAACTCGTATCGATTACCATAATAAATTAGGCCTTGCAAAAGAACTTCAATTTTGAAACCGAAATTACATCATTTACATCACTTAGAGAGGCTTTAAAGTTTTTGTCGCTTATATTCCGATTTGCTTGTTTTCTCTTTTATTCAATAGAGTTGTAATAAAGATTGATGTGCCACTAAGAATATATTTACATACATTCTAATGATTCTCAATATCATACACATAATTTCAGGACCATAAAAAAAGAATAAAAAAGAGGATTGTTGTTGTTCAGAATTTAAAAAAAAAATTAATAAATCGCAGTTGTAACTTTAAACGGTTCTAACTTCTAACTCGAGTATGAGAATGACAATTCTAATATAACAACTCGAAACACGTATCGATTACCATAATTAAGTAGGCCTTGCAAAAGAACTTTAATTTTGAAACCCAAATTCCATCATTTACATCACTTAGAGAGGGTTTAAAGTTTTTGTAGCTTATATTCCGTTTTGCTTGTTTTCTCTTTTATTCAATAGTGTTGTAATAAAGATTGATGTACCACTAAGAATATATTTACATACATTCTAATGATTCTCAATATCATACACATAATTTCATGACCATAAAAAAAAGAATAAAAAAGAGGATTGTTGTTGTTCAGAATTTAAAAAAAACATTTAATTAATCGGAGTTGTAACTTTAAACGGTTCTAACTTCTAACTCAAGTATGAGAATGACAATTCTAATATAACAACTCGAAACTCGTATCGATTACCATAATAAAGTAGGCCTTGCCAAAGAACTTCAATTTTGAAACCCAAATTCCATCATTTACATCACTTAGAGAGGGTTTAAAGTTTTTGTAGCTTATATTCCGTTTTGCTTGTTTTCTCTTTTATTCAATAGTGTTGTAATAAAGATTGATGTACCACTAAGAATATATTTACATACATTCTAATGATTCTCAATATCATACACATAATTTCATGACCATAAAAAAAAAGAATAAAAAAGAGGAGTGTTGTTGTTCAGAATTTAAAAAAAACATTTAATAAATCGCAGTTGTAACTTTAAACGGTTCTAACTTCTAACTCGAGTATGAGAATGACAATTCTAATATAACAACTCGAAACTCGTATCGATTACCATAATAAAGTAAGCCTTGCAAAAGAACTTTCATTTTGAAACCCAAATTCCATCATTTACATCACTTAGAGAGGGTTTAAAGTTTTTGTCGCTTATATTCCGTTTTGCTTGTTTTCTCTTTTATTCAATAAATTTGTAATGAAGATTGATGTGCCACTAATAATATGTTTACATACATTAAATTATTCTCAGTATCATACAAATAATTTCATGATGCTACAAGAAAATGAGAAAAAGGAGAGGAGTGGTGTTGTTCAGAGTTTAAAAAAAACATTTAATAAATTGCAGTTGTAACTTTAAATGGATCTAACTTTTGACTCGAGTATGAGAATGACAATTCTAATATAACAACTCGTATCGATTACCATAATAAAGTAGGCCTTGCAAAAGAACTTTAATTTTGAAACCCAAATTCCATCATTTACATCACTTAGAGAGGGTTTAAAGTTTTTGTCGCTTATATTCCGTTTTGCTTGTTTTCTCTTTTATTCAATAAAGTTGTAATGAAGAATGACGTGCCACTAAGAATATGTTTACATACATTCTTATTATTCTCAATATCATACAAATAATTTCGGGATGCTACAAAAAAATGAGAAAAAAAAGAGGAGTGGTGTTGTTCAGATTTTAAAAAAAACATTTAACAAATCGCAGTTGTAACTTTAAATGGTTCTAACTTTTGACTCGAGTATGAGAATGACTATTCTAATATAACAACTCGAAACTCGTATCGATTACCATAATAAATTAGGCCTTGCAAAAGAACTTCAATTTTGAAACCCAAATTACATCATTTACATCACTTAGAGAGGCTTTAAAGTTTTTGTCGCTTATATTCCGTTTTGCTTGTTTTCTCTTTTATTCAATAGAGTTGTAATAAAGATTGATGTGCCACTAAGAATATATTTACATACATTCTTATGATTCTCAATATCATACACATAATTTCATGACCATAAAAAAAAGAATAAAAAAGAGGAGTGTTGTTGTTCAGAATTTAAAAAAAACATTTAATAAATCGTAGTTGTAACTTTAAATGGTTCTAACTTTTGACTCGAGTATGAGAATGACTATTCTAATATAACAACTCGAAACCCGTATCGATTACCAAAATAAAGTAGGCCTTGCAAAAGAACTTTAATTTTGAAACCCAAATTCCATCATTTACATCACTTAGAGAGGGTTTAATGTTTTTGTCGCTTATATTCCGTTTTGCTTGTTTTCTCTTTTATTCAATAAAGTTGTAATGAAGAATGACGTGCCACTAAGAATATGTTTACATACATTCTTATTATTCTTAATATCATACAAATAATTTCGTGATGCTACAAAAAAATGAGAAAAAAAATAGGAGTGGTATTGTTCAGATTTAAAAAAAAACATTTAACAAATCGCAGTTGTAACTTTAAATGGTTCTAACTTTTGACTCGAGTATGAGAATGACTATTCTAATATAACAACTCGAAACTCGTATCGATTACCATAATAAATTAGGCCTTGCAAAAGAACTTCATTTTTGAAACCCAAATTACATCATTTACATCACTTAGAGAGGCTTTAAAGTTTTTGTCGCTTATATTCCGTTTTGCTTGTTTTCTCTTTTATTCAATAGAGTTGTAATAAAGATTGATGTGCCACTAAGAATATATTTACATACATTCTAATGATTCTCAATATCATACACATAATTTCATGACCATAAAAAAAAGAATAAAAAAAGAGGAGTGTTGTTGTTCAAAATTTAAAAAAAAACATTTAATAAATCGTAGTTGTAACTTTAAACGGTTCTAACTTCTAAATCGAGTATGAGAATGACAATTCTAATATAACAACTCGAAACTCGTATCGATTACCATAATAAAGTAGGCCTTGCAGAAGAACTTTAATTTTGAAACCCAAATTCCATCATTTACATCACTTAGAGAGGGTTTAAAGTTTTTGTCGCTTATATTCCGTTTTGCTTGTTTTCTCTTTTATTCAATAAAGTAGTAATGAAGATTGATGTGCCACTAAGAATATGTATACATACATTCTAATGATTTTTAATATCATACAAATAATTTCATGATGCTACAAGAAAATGAGAAAAAAGAGAGGAGTGGTGTTGTTCAATATTTAAAAAAAACATTTAATAAATCGTAGTTGTAACTTTAAATGGTTCTAACTTTTGACTCGAGTATGAGAATGACTATTCTAATATAACAACTCGAAACTCGTATCGATTACCAAAATAAAGTAGGCCTTGCAGAAGAACTTTAATTTTGAAACCCAAATTCCATCATTTACATCACTTAGAGAGGGTTTAAAGTTTTTGTCGCTTATATTCCGTTTTGCTTGTTTTCTCTTTTATTCAATAAAGTTGTAATGAAGAATGACGTGCCACTAAGAATATGTTTACATTCATTCTTATTATTCTCATTATCATACAAATAATTTCGTGATGCTACAAAAAAATGAGAAAAAAAAGAGGAGTGGTGTTGTTCAGAATTTAAAAAAAACATTTAACAAATCGCAGTTGTAACTTTAAATGGTTCTAACTTTTGACTCGAGTATGAGAATGACTATTCTAATATAACAACTTGAAACTCGTATCGATTACCATAATAAATTAGGCCTTGCAAAAGAACTTCAATTTTGAAACCCAAATTACATCATTTACATCACTTAGAGAGGCTTTAAAGTTTTTGTCGCTTATATTCCGTTTTGCTTGTTTTCTCTTTTATTCAATAGAGTTGTAATAAAGATTGATGTGCCACTAAGAATATATTTACATACATTCTAATGATTCTCAATATCATACACATAATTTCAGGACCATAAAAAAAAGAATAAAAAAGAGGATTGTTGTTGTTCAGAATTTAAAAAAAACATTTAATAAATCGCAGTTGTAACTTTAAACGGTTTTAACTTCTAACTCGAGTATCAGAATGACAATTCTAATATAACAACTCGAAACTCGTATCGATTACCATAATAAAGTAGGCCTTGCCAAAGAACTTCAATTTTGAAACCCAAATTCCATCATTTACATCACTTAGAGAGGGTTTAAAGTTTTTGTAGCTTATATTCCGTTTTGCTTGTTTTCTCTTTTATTCAATAGTGTTGTAATAAAGATTGATGTACCACTAAGAATATATTTACATACATTCTAATGATTCTCAATATCATACACATAATTTCATGACCATAAAAAAAAAGAATAAAAAAGAGGAGTGTTGTTGTTCAGAATTTAAAAAAAACATTTAATAAATCGCAGTTGTAACTTTAAACGGTTCTAACTTCTAACTCGAGTATGAGAATGACAATTCTAATATAACAACTCGAAACTCGTATCGATTACCATAATAAAGTAAGCCTTGCAAAAGAACTTTCATTTTGAAACCCAAATTCCATCATTTACATCACTTAGAGAGGGTTTAAAGTTTTTGTCGCTTATATTCCGTTTTGCTTGTTTTCTCTTTTATTCAATAAATTTGTAATGAAGATTGATGTGCCACTAAAAATATGTTTACATACATTAAATTATTCTCAGTATCATACAAATAATTTCATGATGCTACAAGAAAATGAGAAAAAGGAGAGGAGTGGTGTTGTTTAGAGTTTAAAAAAAACATTTAATAAATTGCAGTTGTAACTTTAAATGGATCTAATTTTTGGATCGAGTATGAGAATGACAATTCTAATATAACAACTCGAAACTCGTATCGATTACCATAATAAAGTAGGCCTTGCAAAAGAACTTTAATTTTGAAACCCAAATTCCATCATTTACATCACTTAGAGAGGGTTTAAAGTTTTTGTCGCTTATATTCCGTTTTGCTTGTTTTCTCTTTTATTCAATAAAGTTGTAATGAAGATTGATGTGCCTCTAAGAATATGTTTACATACATTCTAATGATTCTTAATATCATACAAATAATTTCATGATGCTACAAGAAAATGAGAAAAAAAAGAGGAGTGGTGTTGTTCAAAGTTTAAAAAAAACATTTAATAAATCGCAGTTGTAACTTTAAATGGTTCTAACTTTTGACTCGAGTATGAGAATGACTATTCTAATATAACAACTCGAAACTCGTATCGATTACCAAAATAAAGTAGGCCTTGCAAAAGAACTTTAATTTTGAAACCCAAATTCCATCATTTACATCACTTAGAGAGGGTTTAAAGTTTTTGTCGCTTATATTCCGTTTTGCTTGTTTTCTCTTTTATTCAATAAAGTTGTAAGGAAGATTGACGTGCCACTAAGAATATGTTTACATACATTCTTATTATTCTCAATATCATACAAATAATTTCGTGATGCTACAAAAAAATGAGAAAAAAAAGAGGAGTGGTGTTGTTGAGAATTTAAAAAAAACATTTAACAAATCGCAGTTGTAACTTTAAATGGTTCTAACTTTTGACTCGAGTATGAGAATGACTATTCTAATATAACAACTCGAAACTCGTATCGATTACCATAATAAATTAGGCCTTGCAAAAGAACTTCAATTTTGAAACCGAAATTACATCATTTACATCACTTAGAGAGGCTTTAAAGTTTTTGTCGCTTATATTCCGTTTTGCTTGTTTTCTCTTTTATTCAATAGAGTTGTAATAAAGATTGATGTGCCACTAAGAATATATTTACATACATTCTAATGATTCTCAATATCATACACATAATTTCAGGACCATAAAAAAAGAATAAAAAAGAGGATTGTTGTTGTTCAGAATTTAAAAAAAAAAATTAATAAATCGCAGTTGTAACTTTAAACGGTTCTAACTTCTAACTCGAGTATGAGAATGACAATTCTAATATAACAACTCGAAACACGTATCGATTACCATAATTAAGTAGGCCTTGCAAAAGAACTTTAATTTTGAAACCCAAATTCCATCATTTACATCACTTAGAGAGGGTTTAAAGTTTTTGTAGCTTATATTCCGTTTTGCTTGTTTTCTCTTTTATTCAATAGTGTTGTAATAAAGATTGATGTACCACTAAGAATATATTTACATACATTCTAATGATTCTCAATATCATACACATAATTTCATGACCATAAAAAAAAAGAATAAAAAAGAGGAGTGTTGTTGTTCAGAATTTAAAAAAAACATTTAATAAATCGCAGTTGTAACTTTAAACGGTTTTAACTTCTAACTCGAGTATGAGAATGACAATTCTAATATAACAACTCGAAACTCATATCGATTACCATAATAAAGTAGGCCTTGCAAAAGAACTTTAATTTTGAAACCCAAATTCCATCATTTACATCACTTAGAGAGGGTTTAAAGTTTTTGTCGCTTATATTCCGTTTTGCTTGTTTTCTCTTTTATTCAATAAAGTTGTAAGGAAGATTGACGTGCCACTAAGAATATGTTTACATACATTCTTATTATTCTCAATATCATACAAATAATTTCGTGATGCTACAAAAAAATGAGAAAAAAAAGAGGAGTGGTGTTGTTGAGAATTTAAAAAAAACATTTAACAAATCGCAGTTGTAACTTTAAATGGTTCTAACTTTTGACTCGAGTATGAGAATGACTATTCTAATATAACAACTCGAAACTCGTATCGATTACCATAATAAATTAGGCCTTGCAAAAGAACTTCAATTTTGAAACCGAAATTACATCATTTACATCACTTAGAGAGGCTTTAAAGTTTTTGTCGCTTATATTCCGTTTTGCTTGTTTTCTCTTTTATTCAATAGAGTTGTAATAAAGATTGATGTGCCACTAAGAATATATTTACATACATTCTAATGATTCTCAATATCATACACATAATTTCAGGACCATAAAAAAAAGAATAAAAAAGAGGATTGTTGTTGTTCAGAATTAAAAAAAAACATTTAATAAATCGCAGTTGTAACTTTAAACGGTTCTAACTTCTAACTCGAGTATGAGAATGACAATTCTAATATAATAACTCGAAACTCGTATCGATTACCATAATAAAGTAGGCCTTGCAAAAGAACTTCAATTTTGAAACCCAAATTCCATCATTTACATCACTTAGAGAGGGTTTAAAGTTTTTGTAGCTTATATTCCGTTTTGCTTGTTTTCTGTTTTATTCAATAGTGTTGTAATAAAGATTGATGTACCACTAAGAATATATTTACATACATTCTAATGATTCTCAATATCATACACATAATTTCATGACCATAAAAAAAAAGAATAAAAAAGAGGAGTGTTGTTGTTCAGAATTTAAAAAAAACATTTAATAAATCGCAGTTGTAACTTTAAACGGTTCTAACTTCTAACTCGAGTATGAGAATGACAATTCTAATATAACAACTCGAAACTCATATCGATTACCATAATAAAGTAAGCCTTGCAAAAGAACTTTAATTTGGAAACCCAAATTCCATCATTTACATCACTTAGAGAGGGTTTAAAGTTTTTGTCGATTATATTCCGTTTTGCTTGTTTTCTCTTTTATTCAATAAAGTAGTAATGAAGATTGATGTGCCACTAAGAATATGTTTACATACATTCTAATTATTCTTAATATCATACGAATAATTTCATGATGCTACAAGAAAATGAGAAAAAAGAGAGGAGTGGTGTTGTTCAATGTTTAAAAAAAACATTTAATAAATCGCAGTTGTAACTTTAAATGGTTCTAACTTTTGACTCGAGTATGAGAATGACTATTCTAATATAACAACTCGAAACTCGTATCGATTACCATAATAAATTAGGCCTTGCAAAAGAACTTCAATTTTGAAACCCAAATTACATCATTTACATCACTTAGAGAGGCTTTAAAGTTTTTGTCGCTTATATTCCGTTTTGCTTGTTTTCTCTTTTATTCAATAGAGTTGTAATAAAGATTGATGTGCCACTAAGAATATATTTACATACATTCTAATGATTCTCAATATCATACACAAAATTTCATGACCATAAAAAAAAGAATAAAAAAGAGGAGTGTTGTTGTTCAGAATTTAAAAAAAACTTTTAATAAATCGTAGTTGTAACTTTAAACGGTTCTAACTTCTAAATCGAGTATGAGAATGACAATTCTAATATAACAACTCGAAACTCGTATCGATTACCATAATAAAGTAGGCCTTGCAGAAGAACTTTAATTTTGAAACCCAAATTCCATCATTTACATCACTTAGAGAGGGTTTAAAGTTTTTGTCGCTTATATTCCGTTTTGCTTGTTTTCTCTTTTATTCAATAAAGTTGTAATGAAGATTGATGTGCCTCTAAGAATATGTTTACATACATTCTAATGATTCTTAATATCATACAAATAATTTCATGATGCTACAAGAAAATGAGAAAAAAAAGAGGAGTGGTGTTGTTCAAAGTTTAAAAAAAACATTTAATAAATCGCAGTTGTAACTTTAAATGGTTCTAACTTTTGACTCGAGTATGAGAATGACTATTCTAATATAACAACTCGAAACTCGTATCGATTACCATAATAAAGTAGGCCTTGCAAAAGAACTTTAATTTTGAAACCCAAATTCCATCATTTACATCACTTAGAGAGGGTTTAAAGTTTTTGTCGCTTATATTCCGTTTTGCTTGTTTTCTCTTTTATTCAATAAAGTTGTAAGGAAGATTGACGTGCCACTAAGAATATGTTTACATACATTCTTATTATTCTCAATATCATACAAATAATTTCGTGATGCTAAAAAAAAATGAGAAAAAAAAGAGGAGTGGTGTTGTTGAGAATTTAAAAAAAACATTTAACAAATCGCAGTTGTAACTTTAAATGGTTCTAACTTTTGACTCGAGTATGAGAATGACTATTCTAATATAACAACTCGAAACTCGTATCGATTACCATAATAAATTAGGCCTTGCAAAAGAACTTCAATTTTGAAACCGAAATTACATCATTTACATCACTTAGAGAGGCTTTAAAGTTTTTGTCGCTTATATTCCGTTTTGCTTGTTTTCTCTTTTATTCAATAGAGTTGTAATAAAGATTGATGTGCCACTAAGAATATATTTACATACATTCTAATGATTCTCAATATCATACACATAATTTCAGGACCATAAAAAAAGAATAAAAAAGAGGATTGTTGTTGTTCAGAATTTAAAAAAAAAAATTAATAAATCGCAGTTGTAACTTTAAACGGTTCTAACTTCTAACTCGAGTATGAGAATGACAATTCTAATATAACAACTCGAAACACGTATCGATTACCATAATTAAGTAGGCCTTGCAAAAGAACTTTAATTTTGAAACCCAAATTCCATCATTTACATCACTTAGAGAGGGTTTAAAGTTTTTGTAGCTTATATTCCGTTTTGCTTGTTTTCTCTTTTATTCAATAGTGTTGTAATAAAGATTGATGTACCACTAAGAATATATTTACATACATTCTAATGATTCTCAATATCATACACATAATTTCATGACCATAAAAAAAAAGAATAAAAAAGAGGAGTGTTGTTGTTCAGAATTTAAAAAAAACATTTAATAAATCGCAGTTGTAACTTTAAACGGTTTTAACTTCTAACTCGAGTATGAGAATGACAATTCTAATATAACAACTCGAAACTCATATCGATTACCATAATAAAGTAGGCCTTGCAAAAGAACTTTAATTTTGAAACCCAAATTCCATCATTTACATCACTTAGAGAGGGTTTAAAGTTTTTGTCGCTTATATTCCGTTTTGCTTGTTTTCTCTTTTATTCAATAAAGTTGTAAGGAAGATTGACGTGCCACTAAGAATATGTTTACATACATTCTTATTATTCTCAATATCATACAAATAATTTCGTGATGCTACAAAAAAATGAGAAAAAAAAGAGGAGTGGTGTTGTTGAGAATTTAAAAAAAACATTTAACAAATCGCAGTTGTAACTTTAAATGGTTCTAACTTTTGACTCGAGTATGAGAATGACTATTCTAATATAACAACTCGAAACTCGTATCGATTACCATAATAAATTAGGCCTTGCAAAAGAACTTCAATTTTGAAACCGAAATTACATCATTTACATCACTTAGAGAGGCTTTAAAGTTTTTGTCGCTTATATTCCGTTTTGCTTGTTTTCTCTTTTATTCAATAGAGTTGTAATAAAGATTGATGTGCCACTAAGAATATATTTACATACATTCTAATGATTCTCAATATCATACACATAATTTCAGGACCATAAAAAAAAGAATAAAAAAGAGGATTGTTGTTGTTCAGAATTAAAAAAAAACATTTAATAAATCGCAGTTGTAACTTTAAACGGTTCTAACTTCTAACTCGAGTATGAGAATGACAATTCTAATATAATAACTCGAAACTCGTATCGATTACCATAATAAAGTAGGCCTTGCAAAAGAACTTCAATTTTGAAACCCAAATTCCATCATTTACATCACTTAGAGAGGGTTTAAAGTTTTTGTAGCTTATATTCCGTTTTGCTTGTTTTCTGTTTTATTCAATAGTGTTGTAATAAAGATTGATGTACCACTAAGAATATATTTACATACATTCTAATGATTCTCAATATCATACACATAATTTCATGACCATAAAAAAAAAGAATAAAAAAGAGGAGTGTTGTTGTTCAGAATTTAAAAAAAACATTTAATAAATCGCAGTTGTAACTTTAAACGGTTCTAACTTCTAACTCGAGTATGAGAATGACAATTCTAATATAACAACTCGAAACTCATATCGATTACCATAATAAAGTAAGCCTTGCAAAAGAACTTTAATTTGGAAACCCAAATTCCATCATTTACATCACTTAGAGAGGGTTTAAAGTTTTTGTCGATTATATTCCGTTTTGCTTGTTTTCTCTTTTATTCAATAAAGTAGTAATGAAGATTGATGTGCCACTAAGAATATGTTTACATACATTCTAATTATTCTTAATATCATACGAATAATTTCATGATGCTACAAGAAAATGAGAAAAAAGAGAGGAGTGGTGTTGTTCAATGTTTAAAAAAAACATTTAATAAATCGCAGTTGTAACTTTAAATGGTTCTAACTTTTGACTCGAGTATGAGAATGACTATTCTAATATAACAACTCGAAACTCGTATCGATTACCATAATAAATTAGGCCTTGCAAAAGAACTTCAATTTTGAAACCCAAATTACATCATTTACATCACTTAGAGAGGCTTTAAAGTTTTTGTCGCTTATATTCCGTTTTGCTTGTTTTCTCTTTTATTCAATAGAGTTGTAATAAAGATTGATGTGCCACTAAGAATATATTTACATACATTCTAATGATTCTCAATATCATACACAAAATTTCATGACCATAAAAAAAAGAATAAAAAAGAGGAGTGTTGTTGTTCAGAATTTAAAAAAAACTTTTAATAAATCGTAGTTGTAACTTTAAACGGTTCTAACTTCTAAATCGAGTATGAGAATGACAATTCTAATATAACAACTCGAAACTCGTATCGATTACCATAATAAAGTAGGCCTTGCAGAAGAACTTTAATTTTGAAACCCAAATTCCATCATTTACATCACTTAGAGAGGGTTTAAAGTTTTTGTCGCTTATATTCCGTTTTGCTTGTTTTCTCTTTTATTCAATAAAGTAGTAATGAAGATTGATGTGCCACTAAGAATATGTTTACATACATTCTAATTATTCTTAATATCATACAAATAATTTCATGATGCTACAAGAAAATGAGAAAAAAGAGAGGAGTGGTGTTGTTCAGAATTTAAAAAAAACATTTAACAAATCGCAGTTGTAACTTTAAATGGTTCTAACTTTTGACTCGAGTACGAGAATGACTATTCTAATATAACAACTCGAAACTCGTATCGATTACCATAATAAATTAGGCCTTGCAAAAGAACTTCAATTTTGAAACCCAAATTACATCATTTACATCACTTAGAGAGGCTTTAAAGTTTTTGTCGCTTATATTCCGTTTTGCTTGTTTTCTCTTTTATTCAATAGAGTTGTAATAAAGATTGATGTGCCACTAAGAATATATTTACATACATTCTAATAATTCTCAATATCATACACATAATTTCAGGACCATAAAAAAAAGAATAAAAAAGAGGATTGTTGTTGTTCAGAATTAAAAAAAACATTTAATAAATCGCAGTTGTAACTTTAAACGGTTCTAACTTCTAACTCGAGTATGAGAATGACAATTCTAATATAATAACTCGAAACTCGTATCGATTACCATAATAAAGTAGGCCTTGCAAAAGAACTTCAATTTTGAAACCCAAATTCCATCATTTACATCACTTAGAGAGGGTTTAAAGTTTTTGTAGCTTATATTCCGTTTTTCTTGTTTTCTCTTTTATTCAATAGTGTTGTAATAAAGATTGATGTACCACTAAGAATATATTTACATACATTCTAATCATTCTCAATATCATACACATAATTTCATGACCATAAAAAAAAAAGAATAAAAAAGAGGAGTGTTGTTGTTCAGAATTTAAAAAAAACATTTAATAAATCGCAGTTGTAACTTTAAACGGTTCTAACTTCTAACTCGAGTATGAGAATGACAATTCTAATATAACAACTCGAAACTCGTATCGATTACCATAATAAAGTAAGCCTTGCAAAAGAACTTTAATTTGGAAACCCAAATTCCATCATTTACATCACGTAGAGAGGGTTTAAAGATTTTGTCGCTTATATTCCGTTTTGCTTGTTTTCTCTTTTATTCAATAAAGTAGTAATGAAGATTGATGTGCCACTAAGAATATGTTTACATACATTCTAATTATTCTTAATATCATACGAATTATTTCATGATGCTACAAGAAAATGAGAAAAAAGAGAGGAGTGGTGTTGTTCAGAATTTAAAAAAAACATTTAACAAATCGCAGTTGTAACTTTAAATGGTTCTAACTTTTGACTCGAGTATGAGAATGACTATTCTAATATAACAACTCGAAACTCGTATCGATTACCATAATAAATTAGGCCTTGCAAAAGAACTTCAATTTTGAAACCCAAATTACATCATTTACATCACTTAGAGAGGCTTTAAAGTTTTTGTCGCTTATATTCCGTTTTGCTTGTTTTCTCTTTTATTCAATAGAGTTGTAATAAAGATTGATGTGCCACTAAGAATATATTTACATACATTCTAATGATTCTCAATATCATACACATAATTTCAGGACCATAAAAAAAAGAATAAAAAAGAGGATTGTTGTTGTTCAGAATTAAAAAAAAACATTTAATAAATCGCAGTTGTAACTTTAAACGGTTCTAACTTCTAACTCGAGTATGAGAATGACAATTCTAATATAATAACTCGAAACTCGTATCGATTACCATAATAAAGTAGGCCTTGCAAAAGAACTTCAATTTTGAAACCCAAATTCCATCATTTACATCACTTAGAGAGGGTTTAAAGTTTTTGTAGCTTATATTCCGTTTTGCTTGTTTTCTCTTTTATTCAATAGTGTTGTAATAAAGATTGATGTACCACTAAGAATATATTTACATACATTCTAATGATTCTCAATATCATACACATAATTTCATGACCATAAAAAAAAAGAATAAAAAAGAGGAGTGTTGTTGTTCAGAATTAAAAAAAACATTTAATAAATCGCAGTTGTAACTTTAAACGGTTCTAACTTCTAACTCGAGTATGAGAATGACAATTCTAATATAATAACTCGAAACTCGTATCGATTACCATAATAAAGTAGGCCTTGCAAAAGAACTTCAATTTTGAAACCCAAATTCCATCATTTACATCACTTAGAGAGGGTTTAAAGTTTTTGTAGCTTATATTCCGTTTTTCTTGTTTTCTCTTTTATTCAATAGTGTTGTAATAAAGATTGATGTACCACTAAGAATATATTTACATACATTCTAATCATTCTCAATATCATACACATAATTTCATGACCATAAAAAAAAAAGAATAAAAAAGAGGAGTGTTGTTGTTCAGAATTTAAAAAAAACATTTAATAAATCGCAGTTGTAACTTTAAACGGTTCTAACTTCTAACTCGAGTATGAGAATGACAATTCTAATATAACAACTCGAAACTCGTATCGATTACCATAATAAAGTAAGCCTTGCAAAAGAACTTTAATTTGGAAACCCAAATTCCATCATTTACATCACGTAGAGAGGGTTTAAAGATTTTGTCGCTTATATTCCGTTTTGCTTGTTTTCTCTTTTATTCAATAAAGTAGTAATGAAGATTGATGTGCCACTAAGAATATGTTTACATACATTCTAATTATTCTTAATATCATACGAATTATTTCATGATGCTACAAGAAAATGAGAAAAAAGAGAGGAGTGGTGTTGTTCAGAATTTAAAAAAAACATTTAACAAATCGCAGTTGTAACTTTAAATGGTTCTAACTTTTGACTCGAGTATGAGAATGACTATTCTAATATAACAACTCGAAACTCGTATCGATTACCATAATAAATTAGGCCTTGCAAAAGAACTTCAATTTTGAAACCCAAATTACATCATTTACATCACTTAGAGAGGCTTTAAAGTTTTTGTCGCTTATATTCCGTTTTGCTTGTTTTCTCTTTTATTCAATAGAGTTGTAATAAAGATTGATGTGCCACTAAGAATATATTTACATACATTCTAATGATTCTCAATATCATACACATAATTTCAGGACCATAAAAAAAAGAATAAAAAAGAGGATTGTTGTTGTTCAGAATTAAAAAAAAACATTTAATAAATCGCAGTTGTAACTTTAAACGGTTCTAACTTCTAACTCGAGTATGAGAATGACAATTCTAATATAATAACTCGAAACTCGTATCGATTACCATAATAAAGTAGGCCTTGCAAAAGAACTTCAATTTTGAAACCCAAATTCCATCATTTACATCACTTAGAGAGGGTTTAAAGTTTTTGTAGCTTATATTCCGTTTTGCTTGTTTTCTCTTTTATTCAATAGTGTTGTAATAAAGATTGATGTACCACTAAGAATATATTTACATACATTCTAATGATTCTCAATATCATACACATAATTTCATGACCATAAAAAAAAAGAATAAAAAAGAGGAGTGTTGTTGTTCAGAATTAAAAAAAACAATTAATAAATCGCAGTTGTAACTTTAAACGGTTCTAACTTCTAACTCGAGTATGAGAATGACAATTCTAATATAACAACTCGAAACTCGTATCGATTACCATAATAAAGTAAGCCTTGCAAAAGAACTTTAATTTGGAAACCCAAATTCCATCATTTACATCACTTAGAGAGGGTTTAAAGTTTTTGTCGCTTATATTCCGTTTTGCTTGTTTTCTCTTTTATTCAATAAAGTAGTAATCAAGATTGATGTGCCACTAAGAATATGTTTACATACATTCTAATTATTCTTAATATCATACAAATAATTTCATGATGCTACAAGAAAATGAGAAAAAAGAGAGGAGTGGTGTTGTTCAATGTTTAAAAAAAACATTTAATAAATCGCAGTTGTAACTTTAAATGGTTCTAACTTTTGACTCGAGTATGAGAATGACTATTCTAATATAACAACTCGAAACTCGTATCGATTACCATAATAAATTAGGCCTTGCAAAAGAACTTCAATTTTGAAACCCAAATTACATCATTTACATCACTTAGAGAGGCTTTAAAGTTTTTGTCGCTTATATTCCGTTTTGCTTGTTTTCTCTTTTATTCAATAGAGTTGTAATAAAGATTGATGTGCCACTAAGAATATATTTACATACATTCTAATGATTCTCAATATCATACACATAATTTCATGACCATAAAAAAAAGAATAAAAAAGAGGAGTTTTGTTGTTCAGAATTTAAAAAAAACTTTTAATAAATCGTAGTTGTAACTTTAAACGGTTCTAACTTCTAAATCGAGTATGAGAATGACAATTCTAATATAACAACTCGAAACTCGTATCGATTACCATAATAAAGTAGGCCTTGCAGAAGAACTTTAATTTTGAAACCCAAATTCCATCATTTACATCACTTAGAGAGGGTTTAAAGTTTTTGTCGCTTATATTCCGTTTTGCTTGTTTTCTCTTTTATTCAATAAAGTAGTAATGAAGATTGATGTGCCACTAAGAATATGTTTACATACATTCTAATTATTCTTAATATCATACAAATAATTTCATGATGCTACAAGAAAATGAGAAAAAAGAGAGGAGTGGTGTTGTTCAGAATTTAAAAAAAACATTTAACAAATCGCAGTTGTAACTTTAAATGGTTCTAACTTTTGACTCGAGTACGAGAATGACTATTCTAATATAACAACTCGAAACTCGTATCGATTACCATAATAAATTAGGCCTTGCAAAAGAACTTCAATTTTGAAACCCAAATTACATCATTTACATCACTTAGAGAGGCTTTAAAGTTTTTGTCGCTTATATTCCGTTTTGCTTGTTTTCTCTTTTATTCAATAGAGTTGTAATAAAGATTGATGTGCCACTAAGAATATATTTACATACATTCTAATAATTCTCAATATCATACACATAATTTCAGGACCATAAAAAAAAGAATAAAAAAGAGGATTGTTGTTGTTCAGAATTAAAAAAAACATTTAATAAATCGCAGTTGTAACTTTAAACGGTTCTAACTTCTAACTCGAGTATGAGAATGACAATTCTAACATAATAACTCGAAACTCGTATCGATTACCATAATAAAGTAGGCCTTGCAAAAGAACTTCAATTTTGAAACCCAAATTCCATCATTTACATCACTTAGAGAGGGTTTAAAGTTTTTGTAGCTTATATTCCGTTTTTCTTGTTTTCTCTTTTATTCAATAGTGTTGTAATAAAGATTGATGTACCACTAAGAATATATTTACATACATTCTAATGATTCTCAATATCATACACATAATTTCATGACCATAAAAAAAAAAGAATAAAAAAGAGGAGTGTTGTTGTTCAGAATTTAAAAAAAACATTTAATAAATCGCAGTTGTAACTTTAAACGGTTCTAACTTCTAACTCGAGTATGAGAATGACAATTCTAATATAACAACTCGAAACTCGTATCGATTACCATAATAAAGTAAGCCTTGCAAAAGAACTTTAATTTGGAAACCCAAATTCCATCATTTACATCACGTAGAGAGGGTTTAAAGATTTTGTCGCTTATATTCCGTTTTGCTTGTTTTCTCTTTTATTCAATAAAGTAGTAATGAAGATTGATGTGCCACTAAGAATATGTTTACATACATTCTAATTATTCTTAATATCATACGAATTATTTCATGATGCTACAAGAAAATGAGAAAAAAGAGAGGAGTGGTGTTGTTCAGAATTTAAAAAAAACATTTAACAAATCGCAGTTGTAACTTTAAATGGTTCTAACTTTTGACTCGAGTATGAGAATGACTATTCTAATATAACAACTCGAAACTCGTATCGATTACCATAATAAATTAGGCCTTGCAAAAGAACTTCAATTTTGAAACCCAAATTACATCATTTACATCACTTAGAGAGGCTTTAAAGTTTTTGTCGCTTATATTCCGTTTTGCTTGTTTTCTCTTTTATTCAATAGAGTTGTAATAAAGATTGATGTGCCACTAAGAATATATTTACATACATTCTAATGATTCTCAATATCATACACATAATTTCAGGACCATAAAAAAAAGAATAAAAAAGAGGATTGTTGTTGTTCAGAATTAAAAAAAAACATTTAATAAATCGCAGTTGTAACTTTAAACGGTTCTAACTTCTAACTCGAGTATGAGAATGACAATTCTAATATAATAACTCGAAACTCGTATCGATTACCATAATAAAGTAGGCCTTGCAAAAGAACTTCAATTTTGAAACCCAAATTCCATCATTTACATCACTTAGAGAGGGTTTAAAGTTTTTGTAGCTTATATTCCGTTTTGCTTGTTTTCTCTTTTATTCAATAGTGTTGTAATAAAGATTGATGTACCACTAAGAATATATTTACATACATTCTAATGATTCTCAATATCATACACATAATTTCATGACCATAAAAAAAAAGAATAAAAAAGAGGAGTGTTGTTGTTCAGAATTAAAAAAAACAATTAATAAATCGCAGTTGTAACTTTAAACGGTTCTAACTTCTAACTCGAGTATGAGAATGACAATTCTAATATAACAACTCGAAACTCGTATCGATTACCATAATAAAGTAAGCCTTGCAAAAGAACTTTAATTTGGAAACCCAAATTCCATCATTTACATCACTTAGAGAGGGTTTAAAGTTTTTGTCGCTTATATTCCGTTTTGCTTGTTTTCTCTTTTATTCAATAAAGTAGTAATCAAGATTGATGTGCCACTAAGAATATGTTTACATACATTCTAATTATTCTTAATATCATACAAATAATTTCATGATGCTACAAGAAAATGAGAAAAAAGAGAGGAGTGGTGTTGTTCAATGTTTAAAAAAAACATTTAATAAATCGCAGTTGTAACTTTAAATGGTTCTAACTTTTGACTCGAGTATGAGAATGACTATTCTAATATAACAACTCGAAACTCGTATCGATTACCATAATAAATTAGGCCTTGCAAAAGAACTTCAATTTTGAAACCCAAATTACATCATTTACATCACTTAGAGAGGCTTTAAAGTTTTTGTCGCTTATATTCCGTTTTGCTTGTTTTCTCTTTTATTCAATAGAGTTGTAATAAAGATTGATGTGCCACTAAGAATATATTTACATACATTCTAATGATTCTCAATATCATACACATAATTTCATGACCATAAAAAAAAGAATAAAAAAGAGGAGTTTTGTTGTTCAGAATTTAAAAAAAACTTTTAATAAATCGTAGTTGTAACTTTAAACGGTTCTAACTTCTAAATCGAGTATGAGAATGACAATTCTAATATAACAACTCGAAACTCGTATCGATTACCATAATAAAGTAGGCCTTGCAGAAGAACTTTAATTTTGAAACCCAAATTCCATCATTTACATCACTTAGAGAGGGTTTAAAGTTTTTGTCGCTTATATTCCGTTTTACTTGTTTTCTCTTTTATTCAATAAAGTAGTAATGAAGATTGATGTGCCACTAAGAATATATTTACATACATTCTAATGATTCTCAATATCATACACATAATTTCATGACCATAAAAAAAAAGAATAAAAAAGAGGAGTGTTGTTGTTCAGAATTTAAAAAAAACATTTAATAAATCGCAGTTGTAACTTTAAACGGTTCTAACTTCAAACTCGAGTATGAGAATGACAATTCTAATATAACAACTCGAAACTCGTATCGATTACCATAATAAAGTAAGCCTTGCAAAAGAACTTTAATTTGGAAACCCAAATTCCATCATTTACATCACTTAGAGAGGGTTAAAAGTTTTTGTCACTTATATTCCGTTTTGCTTGTTTTCTCTTTTATTCAATAAAGTAGTAATGAAGATTGATGTGCCACTAAGAATATGTTTACATACATTCTAATTATTCTCAATATCATACAAATAATTTCGTGATGCTACAAAAAAATGAGAAAAAAAAAGAGGAGTGGTGTTGTTCAGAATTTAAAAAAAACATTTAACAAATCGCAGTTGTAACTTTAAATGGTTCTAACTTTTGACTCGAGTAAGAGAATGACTATTCTAATATAACAACTCGAAACTCGTATCGATTACCATAATAAATTAGGCCTTGCAAAAGAACTTCAATTTTGAAACCCAAATTCCATCATTTACATCACTTAGAGAGGGTTTAAAGTTTTTTTCGCTTATATTCCGTTTTGCTTGTTTTCTCTTTTATTCAATAAAGTTGTAATGAAGAATGACGTGCCACTAAGAATATGTTTACATTCATTCTTATTATTCTCAATATCATACAAATAATTTCGTGATGCTACAAAAAAATGAGAAAAAAAAGAGGAGTGGTGTTGTTCAGATTTTAAAAAAAACATTTAACAAATCGCAGTTGTAACTTTAAATGGTTCTAACCTTTGACTCGAGTATGAGAATGACTATTTTAATATAACAACCCGAAACTCGTATCGATTACCATAATAAAGTAGGCCTTGCAAAAGAACTTCAATTTTCAAACCTAAATTCCATCATTTACATCACTTAGAGAGGGTTTATTGTTTTTGTCATATATTTTCCGTTTTGCTTGCTTTCGCTATTATTCAATACTGTTGTAATTAAGATTAATGTGCCACTAAGAATATGTTTACATACATTCCAATGATTTTCAATATCATACACATAATTTCATGACCATAAAAAAAAAGAATAAAAAAGAGGAGTGTTCTTGTTCAGAATTTAAAAAAAACATTTAATAAATCGTAGTTGTAACTTTAAACGGTTCTAACTTCTAAATCGAGTATGAGAATGACAATTCTAATATAACAACTCGAAACTCGTATCGATTACCATAATAAAGTAGGCCTTGCAAAAGAACTTCAATTTTGAAACCCAAATTCCATCATTTACATCACTTAGAGAGGGTTTAAAGTTTTTGTAGCTTATATTCCGTTTTGCTTGTTTTCTCTTTTATTCAATAGTGTTGTAATAAAGATTGATGTACCACTAAGAATATATTTACATACATTCTAATGATTCTCAATATCATACACATAATTTCATGACCATAAAAAAAAAGAATAAAAAAGAGGAGTGTTGTTGTTCAGAATTAAAAAAAAACAATTAATAAATCGCAGTTGTAACTTTAAACGGTTCTAACTTCTAACTCGAGTATGAGAATGACAATTCTAATATAACAACTCGAAACTCGTATCGATTACCATAATAAAGTAAGCCTTGCAAAAGAACTTTAATTTGGAAACCCAAATTCCATCATTTACATCACTTAGAGAGGGTTTAAAGTTTTTGTCGCTTATATTCCGTTTTGCTTGTTTTCTCTTTTATTCAATAAAGTAGTAATGAAGATTGATGTGCCACTAAGAATATGTTTACATACATTCTAATTATTCTTAATATCATACAAATAATTTCATGATGCTACAAGAAAATGAGAAAAAAGAGAGGAGTGGTGTTGTTCAATGTTTAAAAAAAACATTTAATAAATCGCAGTTGTAACTTTAAATGGTTCTAACTTTTGACTCGAGTATGAGAATGACTATTCTAATATAACAACTCGAAACTCGTATCGATTACCAAAATAAAGTAGGCCTTGCAAAAGAACTTTAATTTTGAAACCCAAATTCCATCATTTACATCACTTAGAGAGGGTTTAAAGTTTTTGTCGCTTATATTCCGTTTTGCTTGTTTTCTCTTTTATTCAATAAAGTTGTAATGAAGAATGACGTGCCACTAAGAATATGTTTACATTCATTCTTATTATTCTCAATATCATACAAATAATTTCGTGATGCTACAAAAAAATGAGAAAAAAAAGAGGAGTGGTGTTGTTCAGATTTAAAAAAAAACATTTAACAAATCGCAGTTGTAACTTTAAATGGTTCTAACTTTTGACTCGAGTATGAGAATGACTATTCTAATATAACAACTCGAAACTCGTATCGATTACCATAATAAATTAGGCCTTGCAAAAGAACTTCAATTTTGAAACCCAAATTACATCATTTACATCACTTAGAGAGGCTTTAAAGTTTTTGTCGCTTATATTCCGTTTTGCTTGTTTTCTCTTTTATTCAATAGAGTTGCAATAAAGATTGATGTGCCACTAAGAATATATTTACATACATTCTAATGATTCTCAATATCATACACATAATTTCATGACCATAAAAAAAAGAATAAAAAAGAGGAGTGTTGTTGTTCAGAATTTAAAAAAAACTTTTAATAAATCGTAGTTGTAACTTTAAACGGTTCTAACTTCTAAATCGAGTATGAGAATGAAAATTCTAATATAACAACTCGAAACTCGTATCGATTACCATAATAAAGTAGGCCTTGCAAAAGAACTTCAATTTTGAAACCCAAATTCCATCATTTACATCACTTAGAGAGGGTTTAAAGTTTTTGTCGCTTATATTCCGTTTTGCTCTGTTTCTCTTTTATTCAATAAAGTAGTAATGAAGATTGATGTGCCACTAAGAATATGTTTACATATATTCTAATTATTCTTAATATCATACAAATAATTTCATGATGCTACAAGAAAATGAGAAAAAAGAGAGGAGTGGTGTTGTTCAATGTTTAAAAAAAACATTTAATAAATCGCAGTTGTAACTTTAAATGGTTCTAACTTTTGACTCGAGTATGAGAATGACTATTCTAATATAACAACTCGAAACTCGTATCGATTACCATAATAAATTAGGCCTTGCAAAAGAACTTCAATTTTGAAACCCAAATTACATCATTTACATCACTTAGAGAGGCTTTAAAGTTTTTGTCGCTTATATTCCGTTTTGCTTGTTTTCTCTTTTATTCAATAGAGTTGTAATAAAGATTGATGTGCCACTAAGAATATATTTACATACATTCTAATGATTCTCAATATCATACACATAATTTCATGACCATAAAAAAAAGAATAAAAAAGAGGAGTGTTGTTGTTCAGAATTTAAAAAAAACTTTTAATAAATCGTAGTTGTAACTTTAAACGGTTCTAACTTCTAAATCGAGTATGAGAATGAAAATTCTAATATAACAACTCGAAACTCGTATCGATTACCATAATAAAGTAGGCCTTGCAGAAGAACTTTAATTTTGAAACCCAAATTCCATCATTTACATCACTTAGAGAGGGTTTAAAGTTTTTGTCGCTTATATTCCGTTTTGCTTGTTTTCTCTTTTATTCAATAAAGTAGTAATAAAGATTGATGTGCCACTAAGAATATGTTTACATACATTCTAATTATTCTTAATATCATACAAATAATTTCATGATGCTACAAGAAAATGAGAAAAAAGAGAGGAGTGGTGTTGTTCAATGTTTAAAAAAAACATTTAATAAATCGCAGTTGTAACTTTAAATGGTTCTAACTTTTGACTCGAGTATGAGAATGAGTATTCTAATATAACAACTCGAAACTCGTATCGATTACCAAAATAAAGTAGGCCTTGCAAAAGAACTTTAATTTTGAAACCCAAATTCCATCATTTACATCACTTAGAGAGGGTTTAAAGTTTTTGCCGCTTATATTCCGTTTTGCTTGTTTTCTCTTTTATTCAATAAAGTTGTAATGAAGAATGACGTGCCACTAAGAATATATTTACATTCATTCTTATTATTCTCAATATCATACAAATAATTTCGTGATGCTACAAAAAAATGAGAAAAAAAAGAGGAGTGGTGTTGTTCAGATTTTAAAAAAAACATTTAACAAATCGCAGTTGTAACTTTAAATGGTTCTAACCTTTGACTCGAGTATGAGAATGACTATTTTAATATAACAACCCGAAACTCGTATCGATTACCATAATAAAGTAGGCCTTGCAAAAGAACTTCAATTTTCAAACCTAAATTCCATCATTTACATCACTTAGAGAGGGTTTATTGTTTTTGTCATATATTTTCCGTTTTGCTTGCTTTCGCTATTATAAAATACTGTTGTAATTAAGATTAATGTGCCACTAAGAATATGTTTACATACATTCCAATGATTTTCAATATCATACACATAATTTCATGACCATAAAAAAAAAGAATAAAAAAGAGGAGTGTTCTTGTTCAGAATTTAAAAAAAACATTTAATAAATCGTAGTTGTAACTTTAAACGGTTCTAACTTCTAACTCGAGTATGAGAATGACAATTCTAATATAACAACTCGAAACTTGTATCGATTACCATAATAAAGTAAGCCTTGCAAAAGAACTTTAATTTGGAAACCCAAATTCCATCATTTACATCACTTAGAGAGGGTTTAAAGTTTTTGTCGCTTATATTCCGTTTTGCTTGTTTTCTCTTTTATTCAATAAAGTAGTAATGAAGATTGATGTGCCACTAAGAATATGTTTACATACATTCTAATGATTCTCAATATCATACAAATAATTTCATGATCCTACAAGAAAATGAGAAAAAAAAGAACAAAAAAGAGGATTGTTGTTGTTCAGAATTTAAAAAAAACATTTAATTAATCGCAGTTGTAACTTTAAATGGTTCTTACTTTTGACTCGAGTATGAGAATGACTATTCTAATATAACAACTCGAAACTCGTATCGATTACCATAATAAAGTAGGCCTTGCAAAAGAACTTCAATTTTGAAACCCAAATTCCATCATTTACATCACTTAGAGAGGGTTTAAAGTTTTTGTAGCTTATATTCCGTTTTGCTTGTTTTCTCTTTTATTCAATAGAGTTGTAATAAAGATTGATGTACCACTAAGATTATATTTACATACATTCTAATGATTCTCAATATCATACACATAATTTCATGACCATAAATAAAAAGAATAAAAAAGAGGAGTGTTGTTGTTCAAAATTTAAAAAAAACATTTAATAAATCGTAGTTGTAACTTTAAACGGTTCTAACTTCTAAATCGAGTATGAGAATGACAATTCTAATATAACAACTCGAAACTCGTATCGATTACCATAATAAAGTAGGCCTTGCAAAAGAACTTCAATTTTGAAACCCAAATTCCATCATTTACATCACTTAGAGAGGGTTTAAAGTTTTTGTAGCTTATATTCCGTTTTGCTTGTTTTCTCTTTTATTCAATAGTGTTGTAATAAAGATTGATGTACCACTAAGAATATATTTACATACATTCTAATGATTCTCAATATCATACACATAATTTCATGACCATAAAAAAAAAAAAAAAAAAGAGGAGTGTTGTTGTTCAGAATTAAAAAAAAACAATTAATAAATCGCAGTTGTAACTTTAAACGGTTCTAACTTCTAACTCGAGTATGAGAATGACAATTCTAATATAACAACTCGAAACTCGTATCGATTACCATAATAAAGTAAGCCTTGCAAAAGAACTTTAATTTGGAAACCCAAATTCCATCATTTACATCACTTAGAGAGGGTTTAAAGTTTTTGTCGCTTATATTCCGTTTTGCTTGTTTTCTCTTTTATTCAATAAAGTAGTAATGAAGATTGATGTGCCACTAAGAATATGTTTACATACATTCTAATTATTCTTAATATCATACACATAATTTGATGACCATAAAAAAAAAGAATAAAAAAGAGGAGTGTTGTTGTTCAGAATTAAAAAAAAACAATTAATAAATCGCAGTTGTAACTTTAAACGGTTCTAACTTCTAACTCGAGTATGAGAATGACAATTCTAATATAACAACTCGAAACTCGTATCGATTACCATAATAAAGTAAGCCTCGCAAAAGAACTTTAATTTGGAAACCCAAATTCCATCATTTACATCACTTAGAGAGGGTTTAAAGTTTTTGTCGCTTATATTCCGTTTTGCTTGTTTTCTCTTTTATTCAATAAATTTGTAATGAAGATTGATGTGCCACTAATAATATGTTTACATACATTAAATTATTCTCAGTATCATACAAATAATTTCATGATGCTACAAGAAAATGAGAAAAAGGAGAGGAGTGGTGTTGTTCAGAGTTTAAAAAAAAAATTTAATAAATTGCAGTTGTAACTTTAAATGGATCTAATTTTTGACTCAAGTATGAGAATGACTATTCTAATATAACAACTCGAAACTCGTATCGATTACCAAAATAAAGTAGGCCTTGCAAAAGAACTTTAATTTTGATACCCAAATTCCATCATTTACATCACTTAGAGAGGGTTTAAAGTTTTTGCCGCTTATATTCCGTTTTGCTTGTTTTCTCTTTTATTCAATAAAGTTGTAATGAAGAATGACGTGCCACTAAGAATATGTTTACATTCATTCTTATTATTCTCAATATCATACAAATAATTTCGTGATGCTACAAAAAAATGAGAAAAAAAAAGAGGAGTGGTGTTGTTCAGAATTTAAAAAAAACATTTAACAAATCGCAGTTGTAACTTTAAATGGTTCTAACTTTTGACTCGAGTATGAGAATGACTATTCTAAAATAACAACTCGAAACTCGTATCGATTACCATAATAAATTAGGCCTTGCAAAAGAACTTCAATTTTGTAACCCAAATTACATCATTTACATCACTTAGAGAGGCTTTAAAGTTTTTGTCGCTTATATTCCGTTTTGCTTGTTTTCTCTTTTATTCAATAGAGTTGTAATAAAGATTGATGTGCCACTAAGAATATATTTACATACATTCTAATGATTCTCAATATCATACACATAATTTCAGGACCATAAAAAAAAGAATAAAAAAGAGGATTGTTGTTGTTCAGAATTAAAAAAAAACATTTAATAAATCGCAGTTGTAACTTTAAACGGTTCTAACTTCTAACTCGAGTATGAGAATGACAATTCTAATATAATAACTCGAAACTCGTATCGATTACCATAAAAAAGTAGGCCTTGCAAAAGAACTTCAATTTTGAAATCCAAATTCCATCATTTACATCACTTAGAGAGGTTTTAAAGTTTTTGTAGCTTATATTCCGTTTTGCTTGTTTTCTCTTTTATTCAATAGTGTTGTAATAAAGATTGATGTACCACTAAGAATATATTTACATACATTCTAATGATTCTCAATATCATACACATAATTTCATGACCATAAAAAAAAGAATAAAAAAGAGGAGTGTTGTTTTTCAGATTTTAAAAAAAACATTTAATAAATCGCAGTTGTAACTTTAAACGGTTCTACCTTCTAACTCGAGTATGAGAATGACAATTCTAATATAACAACTCGAAACTCGTATCGATTACCATAATAAAGTAAGCCTTGCAAAAGAACTTTAATTTGGAAACCCAAATTCCATCATTTACATCACTTAGAGAGGGTTTAAAGTTTTTGTCGCTTATATTCCGTTTTGCCTGTTTTCTCTTTTATTCAATAAATTTGTAATGAAGATTGATGTGCCACTAATAATATGTTTACATACATTAAATTATTCTCAGTATCATACAAATAATTTCATGATGCTACAAGAAAATGAGAAAAAGGAGAGGAGTGGTGTTGTTCAGAGTTTAAAAAAAAAATTTAATAAATTGCAGTTGTAACTTTAAATGGATCTAATTTTTGACTCGAGTATGAGAATGACAATTCTAATATAACAACTCGAAACTCATATCGATTACCATAATAAAGTAGGCCTTGCAAAAGAATTTCAATTTTCAAACCCAAATTCCATCATTTACATCACTTAGAGAGGGTTTAAAGTTTTTGTCGCTTATATTCCGTTTTGCTTGTTTTCTCTTTTATTCAATAAAGTTGTAATGAAGATTGATGTGCCACTAAGAATATGTTTACATACATTCTAATGATTCTCAATATCATACACATAATTTCATGACCATAGAAAAAAGAATAAAAAAGAGGAGTGTTGTTGTTCAGAATTTAAAAAAAACATTTAATAAATCGTAGTTGTAACTTTAAACGGTTCTAACTTCTAAATCGAGTATGAGAATGACAATTCTAATATAACAACTCGAAACTCGTATCGATTACCATAATAAAGTAGGCCTTGTAGAAGAACTTTAATTTTGAAACCCAAATTCCATCATTTACATCACTTAGAGAGGGTTTAAAGTTTTTGTCGCTTATATTCCGTTTTGCTTGTTTTCTCTTTTATTCAATAAAGTTTTAATGAAGATTGATGTGCCACTAAGAATATGTTTACATACATTCTAATGATTCTTAATATCATACAAATAATTTCATGATGCTACAAGAAAATGAGAAAAAAAAAAGGAGTGGTGTTGTTCAAAGTTTAAAAAAAACATTTAATAAATCGCAGTTGTAACTTTAAATGGTTCTAACTTTTGACTCGAGTATGAGAATGACTATTCTAATATAACAACTCGAAACTCGTATCGATTACCAAAATAAATTAGGCCTTGCAAAAGAAGTTTAATTTTGAAACCCAAATTTCATCATTTACATCACTTAGAGATGGGTTTAAAGTTTTTGTCACTTATATTCCGTTTTGCTTGTTTTCTCTTTTATTCAATAGAGTTGTAATGAAGATTGACGTGCCACTAAGAATATGTTTACATACATTCTTATTATTCTCAATATCATACAAATAATTTCGTGATGCTACAAAAAAATGAGAAAAAAAAGAGGAGTGGTGTTGTTCAGAATTTAAAAAAAACATTTAACAAATCGCAGTTGTAACTTTAAATGGTTCTAACTTTTGACTCGAGTATGAGAATGACTATTCTAATATAACAACTCGAAACTCGTATGGATTACCATAATTCGAGTAGGCCTTGCAAAAGAACTTCAATTTTGAAACCCAAATACCATCATTTACATCACTGAGAGAGGGTTTAAAGTTTTTGTCGCATATTTTCTGTTTTGCTTGCATTCGCTATTATTCAATATAGTTGTAACGAAGATTGATGTGCCACTAAGAATATGTTTACATACATTCTAATGATTCTAAATATCATACAAATAATTTCATAATCCTACAAGAAAATGAGAAAAAAAAGAAGAGTGGTGTTGTTCAGAGTTTAAAAACAACATTTAATAAATCGGAGTTGTAACTTTAAATGGTTCTTACTTTTGACTCGAGTATGAGAATGACTATTCTAATATAACAACTCAAAACTCGTATCGATTACCATAATAAAGTAGGCCTTGCAAAAGAACTTCAATTTTGAAACCCATATTCCATCATTTACATCACTTAGAGAATGTTTAAAGTTTTTGTAGCTTATATTCCGTTTTGCTTGTTTTCTCTTTTATTCAATAGAGTTGTAATAAAGATTGATGTACCACTAAGAATATGTTTACATACATTCTTATTATTCTCAATATCATACAAATAATTTCGTGATGCTACAAAAAAATGAGAAAAAAAAGAGGAGTGGTGTTGTTCAGAATTTAAAAAAAACATTTAACAAATCGCAGTTGTAACTTTAAATGGTTCTAACTTTTGACTCGAGTATGAGAATGACAATTCTAATATAACAACTCGAAACTCGTATCGATTACCATAATAAATTAGGCCTTGCAAAAGAACTTCAATTTTGGAACCCAAATTACATCATTTACATCACTTAGAGAGGCTTTAAAGTTTTTGTCACTTATATTCCGTTTTGCTTGTTTTCTCTTTTATTCAATAGAGTTGTAATAAAGATTGATGTGCCACTAAGAATATATTTACATACATTCTAATGATTCTCAATATCATACACATAATTTCAGGACCATAAAAAAAGAATAAAAAAGAGGATTGTTGTTGTTCAGAATTTAAAAAAAAACATTTAATAAATCGCAGTTGTAACTTTAAATGGTTCTTACTTTTGACTCGAGTATGAGAATGACTATTCTAATATAACAACTCGAAACTCGTATCGATTACCATAATAAAGTAGGCCTTGCAAAAGAACTTTAATTTTGAAACCCAAATTCCATCATTTACATCACTTAGAGAGGGTTTAAAGTTTTTGTCGCTTATATTCCGTTTTGCTTGTTTTCTCTTTTATTTAATAAAGTTGTAATGAAGATTGATGTGCCACGAAAAATATGTTTACATAAATTCTTATTATTCTCAATATCATACAAATAATTTCATGATGCTACAAAAAAATGAGAAAAAAAAGAGGAGTGGTGTTGTTCAGAATTTAAAAAAAACATTTAACAAATCGCAGTTGTAACTTTAAATGGTTCTAACTTTTGACTCGAGTATGAGAATGACTATTCTAATATAACAACTCGAACTCGTATCGATTACCATAATAAAGTAGGCCTTGCAAAAGAACTTCAATTTTGAAACCTAAATTCCATCATTTACATCACTTAGAGAGGGTTTAAAGTTTTTATAGCTTATATTCCGTTTTGCTTGTTTTCTCTTTTATTCAATAAAGTTGTAATAAAGATTTATGTGCCACTAAGAATATATTTACATACATTCTAATGATTCTCAATATCATACACATAATTTCAGGACCATAAAAAAAGAATAAAAAAGAGGATTGTTGTTGTTCAGAATTTAAAAAAAAACATTTAATAAATCGCAGTTGTAACTTTAAATGGTTCTTACTTTTGACTCGAGTATGAGAATGACTATTCTAATATAACAACTCGAAACTCGTATCGATTACCAAAATAAAGTAGGCCTTGCAAAAAAACTTTAATTTTGAAACCCAAATTCCATCATTTACATCACTTAGAGAGGGTTTAAATTTTTGTCGCTTATATTCCGTTTTGCTTGTTTTCTCTTTTATTCAATAAAGTTGTAATGAAGATTGACGTGCCACTAAGAATATGTTTACATACATTATTATTATTCTCAATATCATACAAATAATTTCGTGATGCTACAAAAAAATGAGAAAAAAAAGAGGAGTGGTGTTGTTCAGAATTTAAAAAAAACATTTAACAAATCGCAGTTGTAACTTTAAATGGTTCTAACTTTTGACTCGAGTATGAGAATGACTACTCTAATATAACAACTCGAAACTCGTATCGATTACCATAATAAAGTAGGCCTTGCAAAAGAAGTTCAATTTTGAAACCCCAATTCCATCATTTACATCACTTAGAGAGGGTTTAAAGTTTTTTTCGCTTATATTCCGTTTTGCTTGTTTTCTCTTTTATTCAATAAAGTTGTAATGAAGATTGACGTGCCACTAAGAATATGTTTACATACATTCTTATTATTCTCAATATCATACAAATAATTTCGTGATGCTACAAAAAAATGAGAAAAAAAAGAGGAGTGGTGTTGTTCAGAATTTAAAAAAAACATTTAACAAATTGCAGTTGTAACTTTAAATGGTTCTAACTTTTGACTCGAGTATGAGAATGACTATTTTAATATAACAACTCGAAACTCGTATCGATTACCATAATAAAGTAGGCCTTGCAAAAGAACTTCAATTTTCAAACCTAAATTCCATCATTTACATCACTTAGAGAGGGTTTATTGTTTTTGTCATATATTTTCCGTTTTGCTTGCTTTCGCTATTTTTCAATACTGTTGTAATGAAGATTAATGTGCCACTAAGAATATGTTTACATACATTCCAATGATTTTCAATATCATACACATAATTTCATGACCATAAAAAAAAGAATAAAAAAGAGGAGTGTTGTTGTTCAGAATTTAAAAAAAACATTTAATAAATCGTAGTTGTAACTTTAAACGGTTCTAACTTCTAACTCGAGTATGAGAATGACAATTCTAATATAACAACTCGAAACTCGTATCGATTACCATAATAGAGTAGGCCTTGCAGAAGAACTTTAATTTTGAAACCCAAATTCCATCATTTACATCACTTAGAGAGGGTTTAAAGTTTTTGTCGCTTATATTCCGTTTTGCTTGTTTTCTCTTTTATTCAATAAAGTTGTAATGAAGATTGACGTGCCACTAAGAATATGTTTACATACATTCTTATTATTCTCAATATCATACAAATAATTTCGTGATACTACAAAAAAATGTGAAAAAAAAGAGGAGTGGTGTTGTTCAGAATTTAAAAAAAACATTTAACAAATCGCAGTTGTACCTTTAAATGGTTCTAACTTTTGACTGGAGTATGAGAATGACTATTCTAATATAACAACTCGAAACTCGTATCGATTACCAAAATAAAGTAGGCCTTGCAAAAAAACTTTAATTTTGAAACCCAAATTCCATCATTTACATCACCTAGAGGGGGTTTAAATTTTTGTCGCTTATATTCCGTTTTGCTTGTTTTCTCTTTTATTCAATAAAGTTGTAATGAAGATTGACGTGCCACTAAGAATATGTTTACATACATTCTTATTATTCTCAATATCATACAAATAATTTCGTGATGCTACAAAAAAATGAGAAAAAAAAGAGGAGTGGTGTTGTTCAGAATTTAAAAAAAACATTTAACAAATTGCAGTTGTAACTTTAAATGGTTCTAACTTTTGACTCGAGTATGAGAATGACTATTTTAATATAACAACCCGAAACTCGTATCGATTACCATAATAAAGTAGGCCTTGCAAAAGAACTTCAATTTTCAAACCTAAATTCCATCATTTACATCACTTAGAGAGGGTTTATTGTTTTTGTCATATATTTTCCGTTTTGCTTGCTTTCGCTATTATTCAATACTGTTGTAATTAAGATTAATGTGCCACTAAGAATATGTTTACATACATTCCAATGATTTTCAATATCATACACATAATTTCATGACCATAAAAAAAAAGAATAAAAAAGAGGAGTGTTCTTGTTCAGAATTTAAAAAAAACATTTAATAAATCGTAGTTGTAACTTTAAACGGTTCTAACTTCTAAATCGAGTATGAGAATGACAATTCTAATATAACAACTCGAAACTCGTATCGATTACCATAATAAAGTAGGCCTTGCAGAAGAACTTTAATTTTGAAACCCAAATTCCATCATTTACATCACTTAGAGAGGGTTTAAAGTTTTTGTCGCTTATATTCCGTTTTGCTTGTTTTCTCTTTTATTCAATAAAGTTGTAATGAAGATTGACGTGCCACTAAGAATATGTTTACATACATTCTTATTATTCTCAATATCATACAAATAATTTCGTGATGCTACAAAAAAATGAGAAAAAAAAGAGGAGTGGTGTTGTTCAGAATTTAAAAAAAACATTTAACAAATTGCAGTTGTAACTTTAAATGGTTCTAACTTTTGACTCGAGTATGAGAATGACTATTTTAATATAACAACTCGAAACTCGTATCGATTACCATAATAAAGTAGGCCTTGCAAAAGAACTTCAATTTTCAAACCTAAATTCCATCATTTACATCACTTAGAGAGGGTTTATTGTTTTTGTCATATATTTTCCGTTTTGCTTGCTTTCGCTATTATTCAATAATGTTGTAATGAAGATTAATGTGCCACTAAGAATATGTTTACATACATTCCAATGATTTTCAATATCATACACATAATTTCATGACCATAAAAAAAAGAATAAAAAAGAGGAGTGTTCTTGTTCAGAATTTAAAAAAAACATTTAATAAATCGTAGTTGTAACTTTAAACGGTTCTAACTTCTAAATCGAGTATGAGAATGACAATTCTAATATAACAACTCGAAACTCGTATCGATTACCATAATAAAGTAGGCCTTGCAGAAGAACTTTAATTTTGAAACCCAAATTCCATCATTTACATCACTTAGAGAGGGTTTAATGTTTTTGTCGCTTATATTCCGTTTTGCTTGTTTTCTCTTTTATTCAATAAAGTTGTAATGCAGATTGATGTGCCACTAAGAATATGTTTACATACATTCTTATTATTCTCAATATCATGCAAATAATTTCGTGATGCTACAAAAAAATGAGAAAAAAAAGAGGAGTGGTGTTGTTCAAAGTTTAAAAAAAACATTTAATAAATCGCAATTGTAACTTTAAATGGTTCTAACTTTTGACTCGAGTATGAGAATGACTATTCTAATATAACAACTCGAAACTCGTATCGATTACCAAAATAAAGTAGGCCTTGCAAAAAAACTTTAATTTTGAAACCCAAATTCCATCATTTACATCACTTAGAGAGGGTTTAAATTTTTGTCGCTTATATTCCGTTTTGCTTGTTTTCTCTTTTATTCAATAAAGTTGTAATGAAGATTGACGTGCCACGAAGAATATGTTTACATACATTATTATTATTCTCAATATCATACAAATAATTTCGTGATGCTACAAAAAAATGAGAAAAAAAAGAGGCGTGGTGTTGTTCAGAATTTAAAAAAAACATTTAACAAATCGCAGTTGTAACTTTAAATGGTTCTAACTTTTGACTCGAGTATGAGAATGACTATTCTAATATAACAACTCGAAACTCGTATCGATTACCAAAATAAAGTAGGGCTTGCAAAAAAACTTTAATTTTGAAACCCAAATTCCATCATTTACATCACTTAGAGAGGGTTTAAAGTTTTTGTCGCTTATATTCTGTTTTGCTTGTTTTCTCTTTTATTTAATAAAGTTGTAATGAAGATTGATGTGCCACGAAGAATATGTTTACATAAATTCTTATTATTCTCAATATCATACAAATAATTTCATGATGCTACAAAAAAATGAGAAAAAAAAGAGGAGTGGTGTTGTTCAGAATTTAAAAAAAACATTTAACAAATCGCAGTTGTAACTTTAAATGGTTCTAACTTTTGACTCGAGTATGAGAATGACTATTCTAATATAACAACTCGAAACTCGTATCGATTACCAAAATAAAGTAGGCCTTGCAAAAAAACTTTAATTTTGAAACCCAAATTCCATCATTTACATCACTTAGAGAGGGTTTAAAGTTTTTGTCGCTTATATTCTGTTTTGCTTGTTTTCTCTTTTATTTAATAAAGTTGTAATGAAGATTGATGTGCCACGAAGAATATGTTTACATAAATTCTTATTATTCTCAATATCATACAAATAATTTCATGATGCTACAAAAAAATGAGAAAAAAAAGAGGAGTGGTGTTGTTCAGAATTTAAAAAAAACATTTAACAAATCGCAGTTGTAACTTTAAATGGTTCTAACTTTTGACTCGAGTATGAGAATGACTATTCTAATATAACAACTCGAAACTCGTATCGATTACCATAATAAAGTAGGCTTTGCAAAAGAACTTCAATTTTCAAACCTAAATTCCATCATTTACATCACTTAGAGAGGGTTTATTGTTTTTGTCATATATTTTCCGTTTTGCTTGCTTTCGCTATTATTCAATACTGTTGTAATGAAGATTAATGTGCCACTAAGAATATGTTTACATACATTCCAATGATTTTCAATATCATACACATAATTTCATGACCATAAAAAAAAGAATAAAAAAGAGGAGTGTTCTTGTTCAGAATTTAAAAAAAACATTTAATAAATCGTAGTTGTAACTTTAAACGGTTCTAACTTCTAAATCGAGTATGAGAATGACAATTCTAATATAACAACTCGAAACTCGTATCGATTACCATAATAAAGTAGGCCTTGCAGAAGAACTTTAATTTTGAAACCCAAATTCCATCATTTACATCACTTAGAGAGGGTTTAAAGTTTTTGTCGCTTATATTCCGTTTTGCTTGTTTTCTCTTTTATTCAATAAAGTTGTAATGAAGATTGACGTGCCACTAAGAATATGTTTACATACATTCTTATTATTCTCAATATCATACAAATAATTTCGTGATGCTACAAAAAAATGAGAAAAAAAAGAGGAGTGGTGTTGTTCAGAATTTAAAAAAAAACATTTAACAAATCGCAGTTGTAACTTTAAATGGTTCTAACTTTTGACTCGAGTATGAGAATGACTATTCTAATATAACAACTCGAAACTCGTATCGATTACCAAAATAAAGTAGGCCTTGCAAAAAAACTTTAATTTTGAAACCCAAATTCCATCATTTACATCACCTAGAGAGGGTTTAAATTTTTGTCGCTTATATTCCGTTTTGCTTGTTTTCTCTTTTATTCAATAAAGTTGTAATGAAGATTGACGTGCCACTAAGAATATGTTTACATACATTCTTATTATTCTCAATATCATACAAATAATTTCGTGATGCTACAAAAAAATGAGAAAAAAAAGAGGAGTGGTGTTGTTCAGAATTTAAAAAAAACATTTAACAAATTGCAGTTGTAACTTTAAATGGTTCTAACTTTTGACTCGAGTATGAGAATGACTATTTTAATATAACAACCCGAAACTCGTATCGATTACCATAATAAAGTAGGCCTTGCAAAAGAACTTCAATTTTCAAACCTAAATTCCATCATTTACATCACTTAGAGAGGGTTTATTGTTTTTGTCATATATTTTCCGTTTTGCTTGCTTTCGCTATTATTCAATACTGTTGTAATTAAGATTAATGTGCCACTAAGAATATGTTTACATACATTCCAATGATTTTCAATATCATACACATAATTTCATGACCATAAAAAAAAAGAATAAAAAAGAGGAGTGTTCTTGTTCAGAATTTAAAAAAAACATTTAATAAATCGTAGTTGTAATTTTAAACGGTTCTAACTTCTAAATCGAGTATGAGAATGACAATTCTAATATAACAACTCGAAACTCGTATCGATTACCATAATAAAGTAGGCCTTGCAGAAGAACTTTAATTTTGAAACCCAAATTCCATCATTTACATCACTTAGAGAGGGTTTAAAGTTTTTGTCGCTTATATTCCGTTTTGCTTGTTTTCTCTTTTATTCAATAAAGTTGTAATGAAGATTGACGTGCCACTAAGAATATGTTTACATACATTCTTATTATTCTCAATATCATACAAATAATTTCGTGATGCTACAAAAAAATGAGAAAAAAAATAGGAGTGGTGTTGTTCAGAATTTAAAAAAAACATTTAACAAATTGCAGTTGTAACTTTAAATGGTTCTAACTTTTGACTCGAGTATGAGAATGACTATTTTAATATAACAACTCGAAACTCGTATCGATTACCATAATAAAGTAGGCCTTGCAAAAGAACTTCAATTTTCAAACCTAAATTCCATCATTTACATCACTTAGAGAGGGTTTATTGTTTTTGTCATATATTTTCCGTTTTGCTTGCTTTCGCTATTATTCAATAATGTTGTAATGAAGATTAATGTGCCACTAAGAATATGTTTACATACATTCCAATGATTTTCAATATCATACACATAATTTCATGACCATAAAAAAAGAATTAAAAAGAGGAGTGTTGTTGTTCAGAATTTAAAAAAAACATTTAATAAATCGTAGTTGTAACTTTAAACGGTTCTAACTTCTAACTCGAGTATGAGAATGACAATTCTAATATAACAACTCGAAACTCGTATCGATTACCATAATAAAGTAGGCCTTGCAGAAGAACTTTAATTTTGAAACCCAAATTCCATCATTTACATCACTTAGAGAGGGTTTAAAGTTTTTGTCGCTTATATTCCGTTTTGCTTGTTTTCTCTTTTATTCAATAAAGTTGTAATGAAGATTGATGTGCCACTAAGAATATGTTTACATACATTCTTATTATTCTCAATATCATACAAATAATTTCGTGATGCTACAAAAAAATGAGAAAAAAAAGAGGAGTGGTGTTGTTCAAAGTTTAAAAAAAACATTTAATAAATCGCAGTTGTAACTTTAAATGGTTCTAACTTTTGACTCGAGTATGAGAATGACTATTCTAATATAACAACTCGAAACTCGTATCGATTACCAAAATAAAGTAGGCCTTGCAAAAAAACTTTAATTTTGAAACCCAAATTCCATCATTTACATCACTTAGAGAGGGTTTAAAGTTTTTGTCGCTTATATTCTGTTTTGCTTGTTTTCTCTTTTATTTAATAAAGTTGTAATGAAGATTGATGTGCCACGAAGAATATGTTTACATAAATTCTTATTATTCTCAATATCATACAAATAATTTCATGATGCTACAAAAAAATGAGAAAAAAAAGAGGAGTGGTGTTGTTCAGAATTTAAAAAAAACATTTAACAAATCGCAGTTGTAACTTTAAATGGTTCTAACTTTTGACTCGAGTATGAGAATGACTATTCTAATATAACAACTCGAAACTCGTATCGATTACCAAAATAAAGTAGGCCTTGCAAAAAAACTTTAATTTTGAAACCCAAATTCCATCATTTACATCACTTAGAGAGGGTTTAAAGTTTTTGTCGCTTATATTCTGTTTTGCTTGTTTTCTCTTTTATTTAATAAAGTTGTAATGAAGATTGATGTGCCACGAAAAATATGTTTACATAAATTCTTATTATTCTCAATATCATACAAATAATTTCATGATGCTACAAAAAAATGAGAAAAAAAAGAGGAGTGGTGTTGTTCAGAATTTAAAAAAAACATTTAACAAATCGCAGTTGTAACTTTAAATGGTTCTAACTTTTGACTCGAGTATGAGAATGACTATTCTAATATAACAACTCGAAACTCGTATCGATTACCAAAATAAAGTAGGCCTTGCAAAAAAACTTTAATTTTGAAACCCAAATTCCATCATTTACATCACTTAGAGAGGGTTTAAAGTTTTTGTCGCTTATATTCTGTTTTGCTTGTTTTCTCTTTTATTTAATAAAGTTGTAATGAAGATTGATGTGCCACGAAGAATATGTTTACATAAATTCTTATTATTCTCAATATCATACAAATAATTTCATGATGCTACAAAAAAATGAGAAAAAAAAGAGGAGTGGTGTTGTTCAGAATTTAAAAAAAACATTTAACAAATCGCAGTTGTAACTTTAAATGGTTCTAACTTTTGACTCGAGTATGAGAATGACTATTCTAATATAACAACTCGAAACTCGTATCGATTACCATAATAAAGTAGGCCTTGCAAAAGAACTTCAATTTTCAAACCTAAATTCCATCATTTACATCACTTAGAAAGGGTTTATTGTTTTTGTCATATATTTTCCGTTTTGCTTACTTTCGCTATTATTCAATAATGTTGTAATGAAGATTAATGTGCCACTAAGAATATGTTTACATACATTCCAATGATTTTCAATATCATACACATAATTTCATGACCATAAAAAAAAAGAATAAAAAAGAGGAGTGTTCTTGTTCAGAATTTAAAAAAAACATTTAATAAATCGTAGTTGTAACTTTAAACGGTTCTAACTTCTAAATCGAGTATGAGAATGACAATTCTAATATAACAACTCGAAACTCGTATCGATTACCATAATAAAGTAGGCCTTGCAGAAGAACTTTAATTTTGAAACCCAAATTCCATCATTTACATCACTTAGAGAGGGTTTAAAGTTTTTGTCGCTTATATTCCGTTTTGCTTGTTTTCTCTTTTATTCAATAAAGTTGTAATGAAGATTGATGTGCCACTAAGAATATGTTTACATACATTCTTATTATTCTCAATATCATGCAAATAATTTCGTGATGCTACAAAAAAATGAGAAAAAAAAGAGGAGTGGTGTTGTTCAAAGTTTAAAAAAAACATTTAATAAATCGCAATTGTAACTTTAAATGGTTCTAACTTTTGACTCGAGTATGAGAATGACTATTCTAATATAACAACTCGAAACTCGTATCGATTACCAAAATAAAGTAGGCCTTGCAAAAAAACTTTAATTTTGAAACCCAAATTCCATCATTTACATCACTTAGAGAGGGTTTAAAGTTTTTGTCACTTATATTCCGTTTTGCTTGTTTTCTCTTTTATTTAATAAAGTTGTAATGAAGATTGATGTGCCACGAAGAATATGTTTACATAAATTCTTATTATTCTCAATATCATACAAATAATTTCATGATGCTACAAAAAAATGAGAAAAAAAAGAGGAGTGGTGTTGTTCAGAATTTAAAAAAAACATTTAACAAATCGCAGTTGTAACTCTAAATGGTTCTAACTTTTGACTCGAGTATGAGAATGACTATTCTAATATAACAACTCGAAACTCGTATCGATTACCATAATAAAGTAGGCCTTGCAAAAGAACTTCAATTTTCAAACCTAAATTCCATCATTTACATCACTTAGAGAGGGTTTATTGTTTTTGTCATATATTTTCCGTTTTGCTTGCTTTCGCTATTATTCAATACTGTTGTAATGAAGATTAATGTGCCACTAAGAATATGTTTACATACATTCCAATGATTTTCAATATCATACACATAATTTCATGACCATAAAAAAAAAGAATAAAAAAGAGGAGTGTTCTTGTTCAGAATTTAAAAAAAACATTTAATAAATCGTACTTGTAACTTTAAACGGTTCTAACTTCTAAATCGAGTATGAGAATGACAATTCTAATATAACAACTCGAAACTCGTATCGATTACCATAATAAAGTAGGCCTTGCAGAAGAACTTTAATTTTGAAACCCAAATTCCATCATTTACATCACTTAGAGAGGGTTTAAAGTTTTTGTCACTTATATTCCGTTTTGCTTGTTTTCTCTTTTATTCAATAAAGTTTTAATGAAGATTGATGTGCCACTAAGAATATGTTTACATACATTCTAATGATTCTTAATATCATACAAATAATTTCATGACCATAAAAAAAAGAATAAAAAAGAGGAGTGTTCTTGTTCAGAATTTAAAAAAAACATTTAATAAATCGTAGTTGTAACTTTAAACGGTTCTAACTTCTAAATCGAGTATGAGAATGACAATTCTAATATAACAACTCGAAACTCGTATCGATTACCATAATAAAGTAGGCCTTGCAGAAGAACTTTAATTTTGAAACCCAAATTCCATCATTTACATCACTTAGAGAGGGTTTAAAGTTTTTGTCGCTTATATTCCGTTTTGCTTGTTTTCTCTTTTATTCAATAAAGTTGTAATGAAGATTGACGTGCCACTAAGAATATGTTTACATACATTCTTATTATTCTCAATATCATACAAATAATTTCGTGATGCTACAAAAAAATGAGAAAAAAAAGAGGAGTGGTGTTGTTCAGAATTTAAAAAAAACATTTAACAAATCGCAGTTGTAACTTTAAATGGTTCTAACTTTTGACTCGAGTATGAGAATGACTATTCTAATATAACAACTCGAAACTCGTATCGATTACCAAAATAAAGTAGGCCTTGCAAAAAAACTTTAATTTTGAAACCCAAATTCCATCATTTACATCACCTAGAGAGGGTTTAAATTTTTGTCGCTTATATTCCGTTTTGCTTGTTTTCTCTTTTATTCAATAAAGTTGTAATGAAGATTGACGTGCCACTAAGAATATGTTTACATACATTCTTATTATTCTCAATATCATACAAATAATTTCGTGATGCTACAAAAAAATGAGAAAAAAAAGAGGAGTGGTGTTGTTCAGAATTTAAAAAAAACATTTAACAAATTGCAGTTGTAACTTTAAATGGTTCTAACTTTTGACTCGAGTATGAGAATGACTATTTTAATATAACAACCCGAAACTCGTATCGATTACCATAATAAAGTAGGCCTTGCAAAAGAACTTCAATTTTCAAACCTAAATTCCATCATTTACATCACTTAGAGAGGGTTTATTGTTTTTGTCATATATTTTCCGTTTTGCTTGCTTTCGCTATTATTCAATACTGTTGTAATTAAGATTAATGTGCCACTAAGAATATGTTTACATACATTCCAATGATTTTCAATATCATACACATAATTTCATGACCATAAAAAAAAAGAATAAAAAAGAGGAGTGTTCTTGTTCAGAATTTAAAAAAAACATTTAATAAATCGTAGTTGTAATTTTAAACGGTTCTAACTTCTGAATCGAGTATGAGAATGACAATTCTAATATAACAACTCGAAACTCGTATCGATTACCATAATAAAGTAGGCCTTGCAGAAGAACATTAATTTTGAAACCCAAATTCCATCATTTACATCACTTAGAGAGGGTTTAAAGTTTTTGTCGCTTATATTCCGTTTTGCTTGTTTTCTCTTTTATTCAATAAAGTTGTAATGAAGATTGACGTGCCACTAAGAATATGTTTACATACATTCTTATTATTCTCAATATCATACAAATAATTTCGTGATGCTACAAAAAAATGAGAAAAAAAATAGGAGTGGTGTTGTTCAGAATTTAAAAAAAACATTTAACAAATTGCAGTTGTATCTTTAAATGGTTCTAACTTTTGACTCGAGTATGAGAATGACTATTTTAATATAACAACTCGAAACTCGTATCGATTACCATAATAAAGTAGGCCTTGCAAAAGAACTTCAATTTTCAAACCTAAATTCCATCATTTATATCACTTAGAGAGGGTTTATTGTTTTTGTCATATATTTTCCGTTTTGCTTGCTTTCGCTATTATTCAATAATGTTGTAATGAAGATTAATGTGCCACTAAGAATATGTTTACATACATTCCAATGATTTTCAATATCATACACATAATTTCATGACCATAAAAAAAGAATAAAAAAGAGGAGTGTTGTTGTTCAGAATTTAAAAAAAACATTTAATAAATCGTAGTTGTAACTTTAAACGGTTCTAACTTCTAACTCGAGTATGAGAATGACAATTCTAATATAACAACTCGAAACTCGTATCGATTACCATAATAAAGTAGGCCTTGCAGAAGAACTTTAATTTTGAAACCCAAATTCCATCATTTACATCACTTAGAGAGGGTTTAAAGTTTTTGTCGCTTATATTCCGTTTTGCTTCTTTTCTCTTTTATTCAATAAAGTTGTAATGAAGATTGATGTGCCACTAAGAATATGTTTACATACATTCTTATTATTCTCAATATCATACAAATAATTTCGTGATGCTACAAAAAAATGAGAAAAAAAAGAGGAGTGGTGTTGTTCAAAGTTTAAAAAAAACATTTAATAAATCGCAGTTGTAACTTTAAATGGTTCTAACTTTTGACTCGAGTATGAGAATGACTATTCTAATATAACAACTCGAAACTCGTATCGATTACCAAAATAAAGTAGGCCTTGCAAAAAAACTTTAATTTTGAAACCCAAATTCCATCATTTACATCACTTAGAGAGGGTTTAAAGTTTTTGTCACTTATATTCCGTTTTGCTTGTTTTCTCTTTTATTTAATAAAGTTGTAATGAAGATTGATGTGCCACGAAGAATATGTTTACATAAATTCTTATTATTCTCAATATCATACAAATAATTTCATGATGCTACAAAAAAATGAGAAAAAAAAGAGGAGTGGTGTTGTTCAGAATTTTAAAAAAACATTTAACAAATCGCAGTTGTAACTCTAAATGGTTCTAACTTTTGACTCGAGTATGAGAATGACTATTCTAATATAACAACTCGAAACTCGTATCGATTACCATAATAAAGTAGGCCTTGCAAAAGAACTTCAATTTTCAAACCTAAATTCCATCATTTACATCACTTAGAGAGGGTTTATTGTTTTTGTCATATATTTTCCGTTTTGCTTGCTTTCGCTATTATTCAATACTGTTGTAATGAAGATTAATGTGCCACTAAGAATATGTTTACATACATTCCAATGATTTTCAATATCATACACATAATTTCATGACCATAAAAAAAAAGAATAAAAAAGAGGAGTGTTCTTGTTCAGAATTTAAAAAAAACATTTAATAAATCGTACTTGTAACTTTAAACGGTTCTAACTTCTAAATCGAGTATGAGAATGACAATTCTAATATAACAACTCGAAACTCGTATCGATTACCATAATAAAGTAGGCCTTGCAGAAGAACTTTAATTTTGAAACCCAAATTCCATCATTTACATCACTTAGAGGGGGTTTAAAGTTTTTGTCACTTATATTCCGTTTTGCTTGTTTTCTCTTTTATTCAATAAAGTTTTAATGAAGATTGATGTGCCACTAAGAATATGTTTACATACATTCTAATGATTCTTAATATCATACAAATAATTTCATGATGCTACAAGAAAATGAGAAAAAAAAGAGGAGTGGTGTTGTTCAGAATTTAAAAAAAACATTTAACAAATCGCAGTTGTAACTTTAAATGGTTCTAACTTTTGACTCGAGTATGAGAATGACTATTTTAATATAACAACTCGAAACTCGTATCGATTACCATAATAAAGTAGGCCTTGCAAAAGAACTTCAATTTTCAAACCTAAATTCCATCATTTACATCACTTAGAGAGGGTTTATTGTTTTTGTCATATATTTTCCGTTTTGCTTGCTTTCGCTATTATTCAATACTGTTGTAATGAAGATTAATGTGCCACTAAGAATATGTTTACATACATTCCAATGATTTTCAATATCATACACATAATTTCATGACCATAAAAAAAAAGAATAAAAAAGAGGAGTGTTCTTGTTCAGAATTTAAAAAAAACATTTAATAAATCGTAGTTGTAACTTTAAACGGTTCTAACTTCTAAATCGAGTATGAGAATGACAATTCTAATATAACAACTCGAAACTCCTATCGATTACCATAATAAAGTAGGCCTTGCAGAAGAACTTTAATTTTGAAACCCAAATTCCATCATTTACATCACTTAGAGAGGGTTTAAAGTTTTTGTCGCTTATATTCCGTTTTCCTTGTTTTCTCTTTTATTCAATAAAGTTGTAATGAAGATTGATGTGCCACTAAGAATATGTTTACATACATTCTTATTATTCTCAATATCATACAAATAATTTCGTGATGCTACAAAAAAATGAGAAAAAAAGAGGAGTGGTGTTGTTCAAAGTTTAAAAAAAACATTTAATAAATCGCAGCTGTAACTTTAAATGGTTCTAACTTTTGACTCGAGTATGAGAATGACTATTCTAATATAACAACTCGAAACTCGTATCGATTACCAAAATAAATTAGGCCTTGCAAAAGAACTTTAATTTTGAAACCCTAATTCCATCATTTACATCACTTAGAGAGGGTTTAAAGTTTTTGTCGCTTATATTCCGTTTTGCTTGTTTTCTCTTTTATTCAATAAAGTTGTAATGAAGATTGACGTGCCACTAAGAATATGTTTACATACATTCTTATTATTCTCAATATCATACAAATAATTTCGTGATGCTACAAAAAAATGAGAAAAAAAAGAGGAGTGGTGTTGTTCAGAATTTAAAAAAAACATTTAACAAATTGCAGTTGTAACTTTAAATGGTTCTAACTTTTGACTCGAGTATGAGAATGACTATTTTAATATAACAACTCGAAACTCGTATCGATTACCATAATAAAGTAGGCCTTGCAAAAGAACTTCAATTTTCAAACCTAAATTCCATCATTTACATCACTTAGAGAGGGTTTATTGTTTTTGTCATATATTTTCCGTTTTGCTTGCTTTCGCTATTATTCAATACTGTTGTAATTAAGATTAATGTGCCACTAAGAATATGTTTACATACATTCCAATGATTTTCAATATCATACACATAATTTCATGACCATAAAAAAAAAGAATAAAAAAGAGGAGTGTTCTTGTTCAGAATTTAAAAAAAAACATTTAATAAATCGTAGTTGTAATTTTAAACGGTTCTAACTTCTGAATCGAGTATGAGAATGACAATTCTAATATAACAACTCGAAACTCGTATCGATTACCATAATAAAGTAGGCCTTGCAGAAGAACATTAATTTTGAAACCCAAATTCCATCATTTACATCACTTAGAGAGGGTTTAAAGTTTTTGTCGCTTATATTCCGTTTTGCTTGTTTTCTCTTTTATTCAATAAAGTTGTAATGAAGATTGACGTGCCACTAAGAATATGTTTACATACATTCTTATTATTCTCAATATCATACAAATAATTTCGTGATGCTACAAAAAAATGAGAAAAAAAATAGGAGTGGTGTTGTTCAGAATTTAAAAAAAACATTTAACAAATTGCAGTTGTAACTTTAAATGGTTCTAACTTTTGACTCGAGTATGAGAATGACTATTTTAATATAACAACTCGAAACTCGTATCGATTACCATAATAAAGTAGGCCTTGCAAAAGAACTTCAATTTTCAAACCTAAATTCCATCATTTACATCACTTAGAGAGGGTTTATTGTTTTTGTCATATATTTTCCGTTTTGCTTGCTTTCGCTATTATTCAATAATGTTGTAATGAAGATTAATGTGCCACTAAGAATATGTTTACATACATTCCAATGATTTTCAATATCATACACATAATTTCATGACCATAAAAAAAGAATAAAAAAGAGGAGTGTTGTTGTTCAGAATTTAAAAAAAACATTTAATAAATCGTAGTTGTAACTTTAAACGGTTCTAACTTCTAACTCGAGTATGAGAATGACAATTCTAATATAACAACTTGAAACTCGTATCGATTACCATAATAAAGTAGGCCTTGCAGAAGAACTTTAATTTTGAAACCCAAATTCCATCATTTACATCACTTAGAGAGGGTTTAAAGTTTTTGTCGCTTATATTCCGTTTTGCTTGTTTTCTCTTTTATTCAATAAAGTTGTAATGAAGATTGATGTGCCACTAAGAATATGTTTACATACATTCTTATTATTCTCAATATCATACAAATAATTTCGTGATGCTACAAAAAAATGAGAAAAAAAAGAGGAGTGGTGTTGTTCAAAGTTTAAAAAAAACATTTAATAAATCGCAGTTGTAACTTTAAATGGTTCTAACTTTTGACTCGAGTATGAGAATGACTATTCTAATATAACAACTCGAAACTCGTATCGATTACCAAAATAAAGTAGGCCTTGCAAAAAAACTTTAATTTTGAAACCCAAATTCCATCATTTACATCACTTAGAGAGGGTTTAAAGTTTTTGTCACTTATATTCCGTTTTGCTTGTTTTCTCTTTTATTTAATAAAGTTGTAATGAAGATTGATGTGCCACGAAGAATATGTTTACATAAATTCTTATTATTCTCAATATCATACAAATAATTTCATGATGCTACAAAAAAATGAGAAAAAAAAGAGGAGTGGTGTTGTTCAGAATTTAAAAAAAACATTTAACAAATCGCAGTTGTAACTCTAAATGGTTCTAACTTTTGACTCGAGTATGAGAATGACTATTCTAATATAACAACTCGAAACTCGTATCGATTACCATAATAAAGTAGGCCTTGCAAAAGAACTTCAATTTTCAAACCTAAATTCCATCATTTACATCACTTAGAGAGGGTTTATTGTTTTTGTCATATATTTTCCGTTTTGCTTGCTTTCGCTATTATTCAATACTGTTGTAATTAAGATTAATGTGCCACTAAGAATATGTTTACATACATTCCAATGATTTTCAATATCATACACATAATTTCATGACCATAAAAAAAAAGAATAAAAAAGAGGAGTGTTCTTGTTCAGAATTTAAAAAAAACATTTAATAAATCGTACTTGTAACTTTAAACGGTTCTAACTTCTAAATCGAGTATGAGAATGACAATTCTAATATAACAACTCGAAACTCGTATCGATTACCATAATAAAGTAGGCCTTGCAGAAGAACTTTAATTTTGAAACCCAAATTCCATCATTTACATCACTTAGAGAGGGTTTAAAGTTTTTGTCACTTATATTCCGTTTTGCTTGTTTTCTCTTTTATTCAATAAAGTTTTAATGAAGATTGATGTGCCACTAAGAATATGTTTACATACATTCTAATGATTCTTAATATCATACAAATAATTTCATGATGCTACAAGAAAATGAGAAAAAAAAGAGGAGTGGTGTTGTTCAGAATTTAAAAAAAACATTTAACAAATCGCAGTTGTAACTTTAAATGGTTCTAACTTTTGACTCGAGTATGAGAATGACTATTTTAATATAACAACTCGAAACTCGTATCGATTACCATAATAAAGTAGGCCTTGCAAAAGAACTTCAATTTTCAAACCTAAATTCCATCATTTACATCACTTAGAGAGGGTTTATTGTTTTTGTCATATATTTTCCGTTTTGCTTGCTTTCGCTATTATTCAATACTGTTGTAATGAAGATTAATGTGCCACTAAGAATATGTTTACATACATTCCAATGATTTTCAATATCATACACATAATTTCATGACCATAAAAAAAAAGAATAAAAAAGAGGAGTGTTCTTGTTCAGAATTTAAAAAAAACATTTAATAAATCGTAGTTGTAACTTTAAACGGTTCTAACTTCTAAATCGAGTATGAGAATGACAATTCTAATATAACAACTCGAAACTCCTATCGATTACCATAATAAAGTAGGCCTTGCAGAAGAACTTTAATTTTGAAACCCAAATTCCATCATTTACATCACTTAGAGAGGGTTTAAAGTTTTTGTCGCTTATATTCCGTTTTCCTTGTTTTCTCTTTTATTCAATAAAGTTGTAATGAAGATTGATGTGCCACTAAGAATATGTTTACATACATTCTTATTATTCTCAATATCATACAAATAATTTCGTGATGCTACAAAAAAATGAGAAAAAAAGAGGAGTGGTGTTGTTCAAAGTTTAAAAAAAACATTTAATAAATCGCAGCTGTAACTTTAAATGGTTCTAACTTTTGACTCGAGTATGAGAATGACTATTCTAATATAACAACTCGAAACTCGTATCGATTACCAAAATAAATTAGGCCTTGCAAAAGAACTTTAATTTTGAAACCCTAATTCCATCATTTACATCACTTAGAGAGGGTTTAAAGTTTTTGTCGCTTATATTCCGTTTTGCTTGTTTTCTCTTTTATTCAATAAAGTTGTAATGAAGATTGACGTGCCACTAAGAATATGTTTACATACATTCTTATTATTCTCAATATCATACAAATAATTTCGTGATGCTACAAAAAAATGAGAAAAAAAAGAGGAGTGGTGTTGTTCAGAATTTAAAAAAAACATTTAACAAATTGCAGTTGTAACTTTAAATGGTTCTAACTTTTGACTCGAGTATGAGAATGACTATTTTAATATAACAACTCGAAACTCGTATCGATTACCATAATAAAGTAGGCCTTGCAAAAGAACTTCAATTTTCAAACCTAAATTCCATCATTTACATCACTTAGAGAGGGTTTATTGTTTTTGTCATATATTTTCCGTTTTGCTTGCTTTCGCTATTATTCAATACTGTTGTAATTAAGATTAATGTGCCACTAAGAATATGTTTACATACATTCCAATGATTTTCAATATCATACACATAATTTCATGACCATAAAAAAAAAGAATAAAAAAGAGGAGTGTTCTTGTTCAGAATTTAAAAAAAAACATTTAATAAATCGTAGTTGTAACTTTAAACGGTTCTAACTTCTAAATCGAGTATGAGAATGACAATTCTAATATAACAACTCGAAACTCGTATCGATTACCATAATAAAGTAGGCCTTGCAGAAGAACTTTAATTTTGAAACCCAAATTCCATCATTTACATCACTTAGAGAGGGTTTAAAGTTTTTGTCGCTTATATTCCGTTTTGCTTGTTTTTTCTTTTATTCAATAAAGTTGTAATGAAGATTGACGTGCCACTAAGAATATGTTTACATACATTCTTATTATTGTCAATATCATACAAATAATTTCGTGATGCTACAAAAAAATGAGAAAAAAAAGAGGAGTGGTGTTGTTCAGAATTTTAAAAAAACATTTAACAAATTGCAGTTGTAACTTTAAATGGTTCTAACTTTTGACTCGAGTATGAGAATGACTATTTTAATATAACAACTCGAAACTCGTATCGATTACCATAATAAAGTAGGCCTTGCAAAAGAACTTCAATTTTCAAACCTAAATTCCATCATTTACATCACTTAGAGAGGGTTTATTGTTTTTGTCATATATTTTCCGTTTTGCTTGCTTTCGCTATTATTCAATACTGTTGTAATGAAGATTAATGTGCCACTAAGAATATGTTTACATACATTCCAATGATTTTCAATATCATACACATAATTTCATGACCATAAAAAAAAGAATAAAAAAGAGGAGTGTTCTTGTTCAGAATTTAAAAAAAAATTTAATAAATCGTAGTTGTAACTTTAAACGGTTCTAACATCTAAATCGAGTATGAGAATGACAATTCTAATATAACAACTCGAAACTCGTATCGATTACCATAATAAAGTAGGCCTTGCAGAAGAACTTTAATTTTGAAACCCAAATTCCATCATTTACATCACTTAGAGAGGGTTTAAAGTTTTTGTCGCTTATATTCCGTTTTGCTTGTTTTCTCTTTTATTCAATAAAGTTGTAATGAAGATTGACGTGCCACTAAAAATATGTTTACATACATTCTTGTTATTCTCAATATCATACAAATAATTTCGTGATGCTACAAAAAAATGAGAAAAAAAAGAGGAGTGGTGTTGTTCAGAATTTTAAAAAAACATTTACCAAATCGCAGTTGTAACTTTAAATGGTTCTAACTTTTGACTCGAGTATGAGAATGACTATTCTAATATAACAACTCGAAACTCGTATCGATTACCAAAATAAAGTAGGCCTTGCAAAAGAACTTTAATTTTGAAACCCAAATTCCATCATTTACATCACTTAGAGGGGGTTTAAAGTTTTTGTCGCTTATATTCCGTTTTGCTTGTTTTCTCTTTTATTCAATAAAGTTGTATTGAAGATTGATGTGCCACTAAGAATATGTTTACATACATTCCAATGATTCTCAATATCATACACATAATTTCATGACCATAAAAAAAAGAATAAAAAAGAGGAGTGTTGTTGTTCAAAATTTAAAAAAAACATTTAATAAATCGTAGTTGTAACTTTAAATGGTTCTAACTTCTAAATCGAGTATGAGAATGACAATTCTAATATAACAACTCGAAACCCGTATCGATTACCATAATAAAGTAGGCCTTGCAGAAGAACTTTAATTTTGAAACCCAAATTCCATCATTTACATCACTTAGAGAGGGTTTAAAGTTTTTGTCGCTTATATTCCGTTTTGCTTGTTTTCTCTTTTATTCAATAAAGTTGTAATGAAGATTGACGTGCCACTAAAAATATGTTTACATACATTCTTGTTATTCTCAATATCATACAAATAATTTCGTGATGCTACAAAAAAATGAGAAAATAAAGAGGAGTGGTGTTGTTCAGAATTTTAAAAAAACATTTAACAAATCGCAGTTGTAACTTTAAATGGTTCTAACTTTTGACTCGAGTATGAGAATGACTATTCTAATATAACAACTCGAAACTCGTATCGATTACCAAAATAAAGTAGGCCTTGCAAAAGAACTTTAATTTTGAAACCCAAATTCCATCATTTACATTACTTAGAGAGGGTTCAAAGTTTTTGTCGCTTATATTCCGTTTTGCTTGTTTTCTCTTTTATTCAATAAAGTTGTATTGAAGATTGATGTGCCACTAAGAATATGTTTACATACATTCTAATGATTCTCAATATCATACACATAATTTCATGACCATAAAAAAAAGAATAAAAAAGAGGAGTGTTGTTGTTCAGAATTTAAAAAAAACATTTAATAAATCGTAGTTGTAACTTTAAACGGTTCTAACTTCTAAATCGAGTATGAGAATGACAATTCTAATATAACAACTCGAAACCCGTATCGATTACCATAATAAAGTAGGCCTTGCAGAAGAACTTTAATTTTGAAACCCAAATTCCATCATTTACATCACTTAGAGAGGGTTTAATGTTTTTGTCGCTTATATTCCGTTTTGCTTGTTTTCTCTTTTATTCAATAAAGTTGTAATGAAGATTGATGTGCCACTAAGAATATGTTTACATACATTCTAATGATTCTTAATATCATACAAATAATTTCATGATGCTACAAGAAAATGAGAAAAAAAAGAGGAGTGGTGTTGTTCAAAGTTTAAAAAAAACATTTAATAAATCGCAGTTGTAACTTTAAATGGTTCTAACTTTTGACTCGAGTATGAGAATGACTATTCTAATATAACAACTCGAAACTCGTATCGATTACCAAAATAAATTAGGCCTTGCAAAAGAACTTTAATTTTGAAACCCAAATTCCATCATTTACATCACTTAGAGAGGGTTTAAAGTTTTTGTCGCTTATATTCCGTTTTGCTTGTTTTCTCTTTTATTCAATAAAGTTGTAATGAAGATTGACGTGCCACTAAGAATATGTTTACATACATTCTTATTATTCTCAATATCATACAAATAATTTCGTGATGCTACAAAAAAATGAGAAAAAAAAGAGGAGTGGTGTTGTTCAGAATTTAAAAAAAACATTTAACAAATTGCAGTTGTAACTTTAAATGGTTCTAACTTTTGACTCGAGTATGAGAATGACTATTTTAATATAACAACTCGAAACTCGTATCGATTACCATAATAAAGTAGGCCTTGCAAAAGAACTTCAATTTTCAAACCTAAATTCCATCATTTACATCACTTAGAGAGGGTTTATTGTTTTTGTCATATATTTTCCGTTTTGCTTGCTTTCGCTATTATTCAATACTGTTGTAATTAAGATTAATGTGCCACTAAGAATATGTTTACATACATTCCAATGATTTTCAATATCATACACATAATTTCATGACCATAAAAAAAAAGAATAAAAAAGAGGAGTGTTCTTGTTCAGAATTAAAAAAAAAACATTTAATAAATCGTAGTTGTAACTTTAAACGGTTCTAACTTCTAAATCGAGTATGAGAATGACAATTCTAATATAACAACTCGAAACTCGTATCGATTACCATAATAAAGTAGGCCTTGCAGAAGAACTTTAATTTTGAAACCCAAATTCCATCATTTACATCACTTAGAGAGGGTTTAAAGTTTTTGTCGCTTATATTCCGTTTTGCTTGTTTTTTCTTTTATTCAATAAAGTTGTAATGAAGATTGACGTGCCACTTAGAATATGTTTACATACATTCTTATTATTGTCAATATCATACAAATAATTTCGTGATGCTACAAAAAAATGAGAAAAAAAAGAGGAGTGGTGTTGTTCAGAATTTTAAAAAAACATTTAACAAATTGCAGTTGTAACTTTAAATGGTTCTAACTTTTGACTCGAGTATGAGAATGACTATTTTAATATAACAACTCGAAACTCGTATCGATTACCATAATAAAGTAGGCCTTGCAAAAGAACTTCAATTTTCAAACCTAAATTCCATCATTTACATCACTTAGAGAGGGTTTATTGTTTTTGTCATATATTTTCCGTTTTGCTTGCTTTCGCTATTATTCAATACTGTTGTAATGAAGATTAATGTGCCACTAAGAATATGTTTACATACATTCCAATGATTTGCAATATCATACACATAATTTCATGACCATAAAAAAAAGAATAAAAAAGAGGAGTGTTCTTGTTCAGAATTTAAAAAAAAATTTAATAAATCGCAGTTGTAACTTTAAACGGTTCTAACATCTAAATCGAGTATGAGAATGACAATTCTAATATAACAACTCGAAACTCGTATCGATTACCATAATAAAGTAGGCCTTGCAGAAGAACTTTAATTTTGAAACCCAAATTCCATCATTTACATCACTTAGAGAGGGTTTAAAGTTTTTGTCGCTTATATTCCGTTTTGCTTGTTTTCTCTTTTATTCAATAAAGTTGTAATGAAGATTGACGTGCCACTAAAAATATGTTTACATACATTCTTGTTATTCTCAATATCATACAAATAATTTCGTGATGCTACAAAAAAATGAGAAAAAAAAGAGGAGTGGTGTTGTTCAGAATTTTAAAAAAACATTTACCAAATCGCAGTTGTAACTTTAAATGGTTCTAACTTTGGACTCGAGTATGAGAATGACTATTCTAATATAACAACTCGAAACTCGTATCGATTACCAAAATAAAGTAGGCCTTGCAAAAGAACTTTAATTTTGAAACCCAAATTCCATCATTTACATCACTTAGAGGGGGTTTAAAGTTTTTGTCGCTTATATTCCGTTTTGCTTGTTTTCTCTTTTATTCAATAAAGTTGTATTGAAGATTGATGTGCCACTAAGAATATGTTTACATACATTCCAATGATTCTCAATATCATACACATAATTTCATGACCATAAAAAAAAGAATAAAAAAGAGGAGTGTTGTTGTTCAGAATTTAAAAAAAACATTTAATAAATCGTAGTTGTAACTTTAAATTTTTCTAACTTCTAAATCGAGTATGAGAATGACAATTCTAATATAACAACTCGAAACCCGTATCGATTACCATAATAAAGTAGGCCTTGCAGAAGAACTTTAATTTTGAAACCCAAATTCCATCATTTACATCACTTAGAGAGGGTTTAAAGTTTTTGTCGCTTATATTCCGTTTTGCTTGTTTTCTCTTTTATTCAATAAAGTTGTAATGAAGATTGACGTGCCACTAAAAATATGTTTACATACATTCTTTTTATTCTCAATATCATACAAATAATTTCGTGATGCTACAAAAAAATGAGAAAAAAAAGAGGAGTGGTGTTGTTCAGAATTTTAAAAAAACATTTAACAAATCGCAGTTGTAACTTTAAATGGTTCTAACTTTTGACTCGAGTATGAGAATGACTATTCTAATATAACAACTCGAAACTCGTATCGATTACCAAAATAAAGTAGGCCTTACAAAAGAACTTTAATTTTGAAACCCAAATTCCATCATTTACATTACTTAGAGAGGGTTCAAAGTTTTTGTCGCTTATATTCCGTTTTGCTTGTTTTCTCTTTTATTCAATAAAGTTGTATTGAAGATTGATGTGCCACTAAGAATATGTTTACATACATTCTAATGATTCTCAATATCATACACATAATTTCATGACCATAAAAAAAAGAATAAAAAAGAGGAGTGTTGTTGTTCAGAATTTAAAAAAAACATTTAATAAATCGTAGTTGTAACTTTAAACGGTTCTAACTTCTAAATCGAGTATGAGAATGACAATTCTAATATAACAACTCGAAACCCGTATCGATTACCATAATAAAGTAGGCCTTGCAGAAGAACTTTAATTTTGAAACCCAAATTCCATCATTTACATCACTTAGAGAGGGTTTAATGTTTTTGTCGCTTATATTCCGTTTTGCTTGTTTTCTCTTTTATTCAATAAAGTTGTAATGAAGATTGATGTGCCACTAAGAATATGTTTACATACATTCTAATGATTCTTAATATCATACAAATAATTTCATGATGCTACAAGAAAATGAGAAAAAAAAGAGGAGTGGTGTTGTTCAAAGTTTTAAAAAAACATTTAATAAATCGCAGTTGTAACTTTAAATGGTTCTAACTTTTGACTCGAGTATGAGAATGACTATTCTAATATAACAACTCGAAACTCGTATCGATTACCAAAATAAATTAGGCCTTGCAAAAGAACTTTAATTTTGAAACCCAAATTCCATCATTTACATCACTTAGAGAGGGTTTAAAGTTTTTGTCGCTTATATTCCGTTTTGCTTGTTTTCTCTTTTATTCAATAAAGTTGTAATGAAGATTGACGTGCCACTAAGAATATGTTTACATACATTCTTATTATTCTCAATATCATACAAATAATTTCGTGATGCTACAAAAAAATGAGAAAAAAAAGAGGAGTGGTGTTGTTCAGAATTTAAAAAAAACATTTAACAAATCGCAGTTGTAACTTTAAATGGTTCTACCTTTTGACTCGAGCATGAGAATGACTATTCTAATATAACAACTTGAAACTCGTATCGATTACCATAATAAATTAGGCCTTGCAAAAGAACTTCAATTTTGAAACCCAAATTACATCATTTACATCACTTAGAGAGGCTTTAAAGTTTTTGTCGCTTATATTCCGTTTTACATGTTTTCTCTTTTATTCAATAGAGTTGTAATAAAGATTGATGTGCCACTAAGAATATATTTACATACATTCTAATGATTCTCAATATCATACACATTATTTCAGGACCATAAAAAAAGAATAAAAAAGAGGATTGTTGTTGTTCAGAATTAAAAAAAAAACATTTAATAAATCGCAGTTGTAACTTTAAACGGTTGTAACTTTTAACTCGAGTATGAGAATGACTATTATAATATAACAACTCGAAACTTGTATCGATTACCATAATTCGAGTAGGCCTTGCAAAAGAACTTCAATTTTCAAACCCAAATACCATCATTTACATCACTCAGAGAGGGTTTAAAGTTTTTGTCGCATATTTTCTGTTTTGCTTGCTTTCGCTATTATTCAATATAGTTGTAACGAAGATTGATGTGCCACTAAGAATATGTTTACATACATTCTAATGTTTCTAAATATTATACAAATAATTTCATGATCCTACAAGAAAATGAGAAAAAAAAGAAGAGTGGTGTTGTTGAGAGTTTAAAAACAACACTTAATAAATCGGAGTTGTAACTTTAAATGGTTCTTACTTTTGACTCGAGTAAGAGAATGACTATTCTAATATAACAACTTGAAACTCGTATCGATTACCATAATAAAGTAGGCCTTGCAAAAGAACTTCAATTTTGAAACCCATATTCCATCATTTACATCACTTAGAGAATGTTTAAAGTTTTTGTAGCTTATATTCCGTTTTGCTTGTTTTCTCTTTTATTCAATAGAGTTGTAATAAAGATTGATGTACCACTAAGATTATATTTACATACATTCTAATGATTCTCAATATCATACACATAATTTCATGACCATAAAAAAAAGAATAAAAAAGAGGAGTGTTGTTGTTCAGAATTTTAAAAAAACATTTAATAAATCGTAGTTGTAACTTTAAACGGTTCTAACTTCTAAATCGAGTATGAGAATGACAATTCTAATATAACAACTCGAAACTCGTATCGATTACCATAATAAAGTAGGCCTTGCAGAAGAACTTTAATTTTGAAACCCAAATTCCATCATTTACATCACTTAGAGAGGGTTTAAAGTTTTTGTCGCTTATATTCCGTTTTGCTTGTTTTCTCTTTTATTCAATAGAGTTGTAATAAAGATTGATGTACCACTAAGATTATATTTACATACATTCTAATGATTCTTAATATCATACAAATAATTTCATGATGCTACAAGAAAATGAGAAAAAAAAGAGGAGTGGTGTTGTTCAAAGTTTAAAAAAAACATTTAATAAATCGTAGTTGTAACTTTAAATGGTTCTAAATTTTGACTCGAGTATGAGAATGACTATTCTAATATAACAACTCGAAACTCTTATCGATTACCATAATAAAGTAGGCCTTGCAAAAGAACTTCAATTTTGAAACCCAAATTCCATCATTTACATCACTTAGAGAGGGTTTAAAGTTTTTGTCGCTTATATTCCGTTTTGCTTGTTTTCTCTTTTATTCAATAAAGTTATAATGAAGATTGATGTGCCACTAAGAATATGTTTACATACATTCTAATGATTCTCAATATCATACACATAATTTCATGACCATAAAAAAAAGAATAAAAAAGAGGAGTGTTGTTGTTCAGAATTTAAAAAAAACATTTAATAAATCGTAGTTGTAAGTTTAAACGGTTCTAACTTCTAAATCGAGTATGAGAATGACAATTCTAATATAACAACTCGAAACCCGTATCGATTACCATAATAAAGTAGGCCTTGCAGAAGAACTTTAATTTTGAAACCCAAATTCCATCATTTACATCACTTAGAGAGGGTTTAATGTTTTTGTCGCTTATATTCCGTTTTGCTTGTTTTCTCTTTTATTCAATAAAGTTGTAATGAAGATTGATGTGCCACTAAGAATATGTTTACATACATTCTAATGATTCTTAATATCATACAAATAATTTCATGATGCTACAAGAAAATGAGAAAAAAAAGAGGAGTGGTGTTGTTCAAAGTTTAAAAAAAACATTTAATAAATCGCAGTTGTAACTTTAAATGGTTCTAACTTTTGACTCGAGTATGAGAATGACTATTCTAATATAACAACTCGAAACTCGTATCGATTACCAAAATAAAGTAGGCCTTGCAAAAGAACTTTAATTTTGAAACCCAAATTCCATCATTTACATCACTTAGAGAGGGTTTAAAGTTTTTGTCGCTTATATTCCGTTTTGCTTGTTTTCTCTTTTATTCAATAAAGTTGTATTGAAGATTGATGTGCCACTAAGAATATGTTTACATACATTCCAATGATTCTCAATATCATACACATAATTTCATGACCATAAAAAAAAGAATAAAAAAGAGGAGTGCTGTTGTTCAGAATTTTAAAAAAACATTTAATAAATCGTAGTTGTAACTTTAAACGGTTCTAACTTCTAAATCGAGTATGAGAATGACAATTCTAATATAACAACTCGAAACCCGTATCGATTACCATAATAAAGTAGGCCTTGCAGAAGAACTTTAATTTTGAAACCCAAATTCCATCATTTACATCACTTAGAGAGGGTTTAAAGTTTTTGTCGCTTATATTCCGTTTTGCTTGTTTTCTCTTTTATTCAATAAAGTTGTAATGAAGATTGACGTGCCACTAAAAATATGTTTACATACATTCTTGTTATTCTCAATATCATACAAATAATTTCGTGATGCTACAAAAAAATGAGAAAAAAAAGAGGAGTGGTGTTGTTCAGAATTTTAAAAAAACATTTAACAAATCGCAGTTGTAACTTTAAATGGTTCTACCTTTTGACTCGAGTATGAGAATGACTATTCTAATATAACAACTCGAAACTCGTATCGATTACCAAAATAAAGTAGGCCTCGCAAAAGAACTTTAATTTTGAAACCCAAATTCCATCATTTACATCACTTAGAGAGGGTTTAAAGTTTTTGTCGCTTATATTCCGTTTTGCTTGTTTTCTCTTTTATTCAATAAAGTTGTAATGAAGATTGATGTGCCACTAAGAATATGTTTACATACATTCTAATGATTCTCAATATCATACACATAATTTCATGACCATAAAAAAAAGAATAAAAAAGAGGAGTGTTGTTGTTCAGAATTTAAAAAAAACATTTAATAAATCGTAGTTGTAACTTTAAACGGTTCTAACTTCTAAATCGAGTATGAGAATGACAATTCTAATATAACAACTCGAAACCCGTATCGATTACCATAATAAAGTAGGCCTTGCAGAAGAACTTTAATTTTGAAACCCAAATTCCATCATTTACATCACTTAGAGAGGGTTTAATGTTTTTGTCGCTTATATTCCGTTTTGCTTGTTTTCTCTTTTATTCAATAAAGTTGTAATGAAGATTGATGTGCCACTAAGAATATGTTTACATACATTCTAATGATTCTTAATATCATACAAATAATTTCATGATGCTACAAGAAAATGAGAAAAAAAAGAGGAGTGGTGTTGTTCAAAGTTTAAAAAAAACATTTAATAAATCGCAGTTGTAACTTTAAATGGTTCTAACTTTTGACTCGAGTATGAGAATGACTATTCTAATATAACAACTCGAAACTCGTATCGATTACCAAAATAAATTAGGCCTTGCAATAGAACTTTAATTTTGAAACCCAAATTCCATCATTTACATCACTTAGAGAGGGTTTAAAGTTTTTGTCGCTTATATTCCGTTTTGCTTGTTTTCTCTTTTATTCAATAAAGTTGTAATGAAGATTGACGTGCCACTAAGAATATGTTTACATACATTCTTATTATTCTCAATATCATACAAATAATTTCGTGATGCTACAAAAAAATGAGAAAAAAAAGAGGAGTGGTGTTGTTCAGAATTTAAAAAAAACATTTAACAAATCGCAGTTGTAACTTTAAATGGTTCTACCTTTTGACTCGAGCATGAGAATGACTATTCTAATATAACAACTCGAAACTCGTATCGATTACCATAATAAATTAGGCCTTGCAAAAGAACTTCAATTTTGAAACCCAAATTACATCATTTACATCACTTAGAGAGGCTTTAAAGTTTTTGTCACTTATATTCCGTTTTGCTTGTTTTCTCTTTTATTCAATAGAGTTGTAATAAAGATTGATGTGCCACTAAGAATATATTTACATACATTCTAATGATTCTCAATATCATACACATTATTTCAGGACCATAAAAAAAAGAATAAAAAAGAGGAGTGTTGTTGTTCAGAATTTAAAAAAAACATTTAATAAATCGTAGTTGTAACTTTAAACGGTTCTAACTTCTAAATCGAGTATGAGAATGACAATTCTAATATAACAACTCGAAACTCGTATCGATTACCATAATAAAGGAGGCCTTGCAGAAGAACTTTAATTTTGAAACCCAAATTCCATCATTTACATCACTTAGAGAGGGTTTAAAGTTTTTGTCGCTTATATTGCGTTTTGCTTGTTTTCTCTTTTATTCAATAGAGTTGTAATAAAGATTGATGTACCACTAAGATTATATTTACATACATTCTAATGATTCTTAATATCATACAAATAATTTCATGATGCTACAAGAAAATGAGAAAAAAAAGAGGAGTGGTGTTGTTCAAAGTTTAAAAAAAACATTTAATAAATCGCAGTTGTAACTTTAAATGGTTCTAACTTTTGACTCGAGTATGAGAATGACTATTCTAATATAACAACTCGAAACTCGTATCGATTACCATAATAAAGTAGGCCTTGCAAAAGAACTTCAATTTTGAAACCCAAATTCCATCATTTACATCACTTAGAGAGGGTTTAAAGTTTTTGTCGCTTATATTCCGTTTTGCTTGTTTTCTCTTTTATTCAATAAAGTTATAATGAAGATTGATGTGCCACTAAGAATATGTTTACATACATTCTAATGATTCTCAATATCATACACATAATTTCATGACCATAAAAAAAAGAATAAAAAAGAGGAGTGTTGTTGTTCAGAATTAAAAAAAAACATTTAATAAATCGTAGTTGTAACTTTAAACGGTTCTAACTTCTAAATCGAGTATGAGAATGACAATTCTAATATAACAACTCGAAACCCGTATCGATTACCATAATAAAGTAGGCCTTGCAGAAGAACTTTAATTTTGAAACCCAAATTCCATCATTTACATCACTTAGAGAGGGTTTAATGTTTTTGTCGCTTATATTCCGTTTTGCTTGTTTTCTCTTTTATTCAATAAAGTTGTAATGAAGATTGACGTGCCACTAAGAATATGTTTACATACATTCTTATTATTCTCAATATCATACAAATAATTTCGTGATGCTACAAAAAAATGAGAAAAAAAAGAGGAGTGGTGTTGTTCAGAATTTAAAAAAAACATTTAACAAATCGCAGTTGTAACTTTAAACGGTTCTAACTTTTGACTCGAGTATGAGAATGACTATTCTAATATAACAACTCGAAACTCGTATGGATTACCATAATTCGAGTAGGCCTTGCAAAAGAACTTCAATTTTGAAACCCAAATTACATCATTTACATCACTTAGAGAGGCTTTAAAGTTTTTGTCACTTATATTCCGTTTTGCTTGTTTTCTCTTTTATTCAATAGAGTTGTAATAAAGATTGATGTGCCACTAAGATTATATTTACATACATTCTAATGATTTTCAATATCATACACATAATTTCAGGACCATAAAAAAAGAATAAAAAAGAGGATTGTTGTTGTTCAGAATTTAAAAAAAAACATTTAATAAATCGTAGTTGTAACTTTAAACGGTTGTAACTTTTAACTCGAGTATGAGAATGACGATTATAATATAACAACTCGAAACTTGTATTGATTACCATAATTCGAGTAGGCCTTGCAAAAGAACTTCAATTTTCAAACCCAAATTCCATCATTTACATCACTTAGAGAGGGTTTAATGTTTTTGTCGCTTATATTGCGTTTTGCTTGTTTTCTCTTTTATTCAATAAAGTTGTAATGAAGATTGATGTGCCACTAAGAATATGTTTACATACATTCTAATGATTCTTAATATCATACAAATAATTTCATGATGCTACAAGAAAATGAGAAAAAAAAGAGGAGTGGTGTTGTTCAAAGTTTAAAAAAAACATTTAATAAATCGCAGTTGTAACTTTAAATGGTTCTAACTTTTGACTCGAGTATGAGAATGACTATTCTAATATAACAACTCGAAACTCGTATCGATTACCATAATAAAGTAGGCCTTGCAAAAGAACTACAATTTTGTAAACCAAATTCCATCATTTACATCACTTAGAGAGGGTTTAAAGTTTTTGTAGCTTATATTCCGTTTTGCTTGTTTTAACTTTTATTCAATAGAGTTGTAATAAAGATTGATGTACCACTAAGATTATATTTACATACATTCTAATGATTCTCAATATCATACACATAATTTCATGACCATAAAAAAAAAGAATAAAAAAGAGGAGTGTTGTTGTTCAGAATTTTAAAAAAACATTTAATAAATCGTAGTTGTAACTTTAAACGGTTCTAACTTCTAAATCGAGAATGAGAATGACAATTCTAATATAACAACTCGAAACTCGTATCGATTACCATAATAAAGTAGGCCTTGCAGAAGAACTTTAATTTTGAAACCCAAATTCCATCATTTACATCACTTAGAGAGGGTTTAAAGTTTTTGTCGCTTATATTCCGTTTTGCTTGTTTTCTCTTTTATTCAATAAAGTTGTAATGAAGATTGATGTGCCACTGAGAATATGTTTACATACATTCTAATGATTCTTAATATCATACAAATAATTTCATGATGCTACAAGAAAATGAGAAAAAAAAGAGGAGTGGTGTTGTTCAAAGTTTAAAAAAAACATTTAATAAATCGCAGTTGTAACTTTAAATGGTTCTTACTTTTGACTCGAGTATGAGAATGACTATTCTAATATAACAACTCGAAACTCGTATCGATTACCATAATAAAGTAGGCCTTGCAAAAGAACTACAATTTTGTAAACCAAATTCCATCATTTACATCACTTAGAGAGGGTTTAAAGTTTTTGTAGCTTATATTCCGTTTTGCTTGTTTTCTCTTTTATTCAATAGAGTTGTAATAAAGATTGATGTACCACTAAGATTATATTTACATACATTCTAATGATTCTCAATATCATACACATAATTTCATGACCATAAAAAAAAGAATAAAAAAGAGGAGTGTTGTTGTTCAGAATTTAAAAAAAACATTTAATAAATCGTAGTTGTAACTTTAAACGGTTCTAACTTCTAAATCGAGTATGAGAATGACAATTCTAATATAACAACTCGAAACCCGTATCGATTACCATAATAAAGTAGGCCTTGCAGAAGAACTTTAATTTTGAAACCCAAATTCCATCATTTACATCACTTAGAGAGGGTTTAATGTTTTTGTCGCTTATATTCCGTTTTGCTTGTTTTCTCTTTTATTCAATAAAGTTGTAATGAAGATTGATGTGCCACTAAGAATATGTTTACATACATTCTAATGATTCTTAATATCATACAAATAATTTCATGATGCTACAAGAAAATGAGAAAAAAAAGAGGAGTGGTGTTGTTCAAAGTTTAAAAAAAACATTTAATAAATCGCAGTTGTAACTTTAAATGGTTCTAACTTTTGACTCGAGTATGAGAATGACTATTCTAATATAACAACTCGAAACTCGTATCGATTACCATAATAAATTAGGCCTTGCAAAAGAACTTCAATTTTGAAACCCAAATTACATCATTTACATCACTTAGAGAGGCTTTAAAGTTTTTGTCACTTATATTCCGTTTTGCTTGTTTTCTCTTTTATTCAATAGAGTTGTAATAAAGATTGATGTGCCACTAAGAATATATTTACATACATTCTAATGATTCTCAATATCATACACATTATTTCAGGACCATAAAAAAAGAATAAAAAAGAGGATTGTTGTTGTTCAGAATTAAAAAAAAACATTTAATAAATCGCAGTTGTAACTTTAAACGGTTGTAACTTTTAACTCGAGTATGAGAATGACGATTATAATATAACAACTCGAAACTTGTATCGATTACCATAATTCGAGTATGCCTTGCAAAAGAACTTCAATTTTCAAACCCAAATACCATCATTTACATCACTCAGAGAGGGTTTAAAGTTTTTGTCGCATATTTTCTGTTTTGCTTGCTTTCGCTATTATTCAATATAGTTGTAACGAAGATTGATGTGCCACTAAGAATATGTTTACATACATTCTAATGATTCTAAATATCATACAAATAATTTCATGATCCTACAAGAAAATGAGAAAAAAAAGAAGAGTGGTGTTGTTCAGAGTTTAAAAACAACATTTAATAAATCGGAGTTGTAACTTTAAATGGTTCTTACTTTTGACTCGAGTATGAGAATGACTATTCTAATATAACAACTCGAAACTCGTATCGATTACCATAATAAAGTAGGCCTTGCAGAAGAACTTTAATTTTGAAACCCAAATTCCATCATTTACATCACTTAGAGAGGGTTTAAAGTTTTTGTCGCTTATATTCCGTTTTGCTTGTTTTCTCTTTTATTCAATAAAGTTGTAATGAAGATTGACGTGCCACTAAGAATATGTTTACATACATTCTTATTATTCTCAATATCATACAAATAATTTCGTGATGCTACAAAAAAATGAGAAAAAAAAGAGGAGTGGTGTTGTTCAGAATTTAAAAAAAACATTTAACAAATCGCAGTTGTAACTTTAAATGGTTCTACCTTTTGACTCGAGCATGAGAATGACTATTCTAATATAACAACTCGAAACTCGTATCGATTACCATAATAAATTAGGCCTTGCAAAAGAACTTCAATTTTGAAACCCAAATTACATCATTTACATCACTTAGAGAGGCTTTAAAGTTTTTGTCACTTATATTCCGTTTTGCTTGTTTTCTCTTTTATTCAATAGAGTTGTAATAAAGATTGATGTGCCACTAAGAATATATTTACATACATTCTAATGATTCTCAATATCATACACATTATTTCAGGACCATAAAAAAAAGAATAAAAAAGAGGAGTGTTGTTGTTCAGAATTTAAAAAAAACATTTAATAAATCGTAGTTGTAACTTTAAACGGTTCTAACTTCTAAATCGAGTATGAGAATGACAATTCTAATATAACAACTCGAAACTCGTATCCATTACCATAATAAAGGAGGCCTTGCAGAAGAACTTTAATTTTGAAACCCAAATTCCATCATTTACATCACTTAGAGAGGGTTTAAAGTTTTTGTCGCTTATATTGCGTTTTGCTTGTTTTCTCTTTTATTCAATAGAGTTGTAATAAAGATTGATGTACCACTAAGATTATATTTACATACATTCTAATGATTCTTAATATCATACAAATAATTTCATGATGCTACAAGAAAATGAGAAAAAAAAGAGGAGTGGTGTTGTTCAAAGTTTTAAAAAAACATTTAATAAATCACAGTTGTAACTTTAAATGGTTCTAAATTTTGACTCGAGTATGAGAATGACTATTCTAATATAACAACTCGAAACTCGTATCGATTACCATAATAAAGTAGGCCTTGCAAAAGAACTTCAATTTTGAAACCCAAATTCCATCATTTACATCACTTAGAGAGGGTTTAAAGTTTTTGTCGCTTATATTCCGTTTTGCTTGTTTTCTCTTTTATTCAATAAAGTTATAATGAAGATTGATGTGCCACTAAGAATATGTTTACATACATTCTAATGATTCTCAATATCATACACATAATTTCATGACCATAAAAAAAAGAATAAAAAAGAGGAGTGTTGTTGTTCAGAATTTAAAAAAACATTTAATAAATCGTAGTTGTAACTTTAAACGGTTCTAACTTCTAAATCGAGTATGAGAATGACAATTCTAATATAACAACTCGAAACCCGTATCGATTACCATAATAAAGTAGGCCTTGCAGAAGAACTTTAATTTTGAAACCCAAATTCCATCATTTACATCACTTAGAGAGGGTTTAATGTTTTTGTCGCTTATATTCCGTTTTGCTTGTTTTCTCTTTTATTCAATAAAGTTGTAATGAAGATTGACGTGCCACTAAGAATATGTTTACATACATTCTTATTATTCTCAATATCATACAAATAATTTCGTGATGCTACAAAAAAATGAGAAAAAAAAGAGGAGTGGTGTTGTTCAGAATTTAAAAAAAACATTTAACAAATCGCAGTTGTAACTTTAAACGGTTCTAACTTTTGACTCGAGTATGAGAATGACTATTCTAATATAACAACTCGAAACTCGTATGGATTACCATAATTCGAGTAGGCCTTGCAAAAGAACTTCAATTTTGAAACCCAAATTACATCATTTACATCACTTAGAGAGGCTTTAAAGTTTTTGTCACTTATATTCCGTTTTGCTTGTTTTCTCTTTTATTCAATAGAGTTGTAATAAAGATTGATGTGCCACTAAGATTATATTTACATACATTCTAATGATTTTCAATATCATACACATAATTTCAGGACCATAAAAAAAGAATAAAAAAGAGGATTGTTGTTGTTCAGAATTTAAAAAAAAACATTTAATAAATCGTAGTTGTAACTTTAAACGGTTGTAACTTTTAACTCGAGTATGAGAATGACGATTATAATATAACAACTCGAAACTCGTATGGATTACCATAATTCGAGTAGGCCTTGCAAAAGAACTTCAATTTTGAAACCCAAATTACATCATTTACATCACTTAGAGAGGCTTTAAAGTTTTTGTCACTTATATTCCGTTTTGCTTGTTTTCTCTTTTATTCAATAGAGTTGTAATAAAGATTGATGTGCCACTAAGAATATATTTACATACATTCTAATGATTCTCAATATCATACACATTATTTCAGGACCATAAAAAAAAGAATAAAAAAGAGGAGTGTTGTTGTTCAGAATTTAAAAAAAACATTTAATAAATCGTAGTTGTAACTTTAAACGGTTCTAACTTCTAAATCGAGTATGAGAATGACAATTCTAATATAACAACTCGAAACTCGTATCGATTACCATAATAAAGGAGGCCTTGCAGAAGAACTTTAATTTTGAAACCCAAATTCCATCATTTACATCACTTAGAGAGGGTTTAAAGTTTTTGTCGCTTATATTGCGTTTTGCTTGTTTTCTCTTTTATTCAATAGAGTTGTAATAAAGATTGATGTACCACTAAGATTATATTTACATACATTCTAATGATTCTTAATATCATACAAATAATTTCATGATGCTACAAGAAAATGAGAAAAAAAAGAGGAGTGGTGTTGTTCAAAGTTTTAAAAAAACATTTAATAAATCGCAGTTGTAACTTTAAATGGTTCTAAATTTTGACTCGAGTATGAGAATGACTATTCTAATATAACAACTCGAAACTCGTATCGATTACCATAATAAAGTAGGCCTTGCAAAAGAACTTCAATTTTGAAACCCAAATTCCATCATTTACATCACTTAGAGAGGGTTTAAAGTTTTTGTCGCTTATATTCCGTTTTGCTTGTTTTCTCTTTTATTCAATAAAGTTATAATGAAGATTGATGTGCCACTAAGAATATGTTTACATACATTCTAATGATTCTCAATATCATACACATAATTTCATGACCATAAAAAAAAGAATAAAAAAGAGGAGTGTTGTTGTTCAGAATTTAAAAAAAACATTTAATAAATCGTAGTTGTAACTTTAAACGGTTCTAACTTCTAAATCGAGTATGAGAATGACAATTCTAATATAACAACTCGAAACCCGTATCGATTACCATAATAAAGTAGGCCTTGCAGAAGAACTTTAATTTTGAAACCCAAATTCCATCATTTACATCACTTAGAGAGGGTTTAATGTTTTTGTCGCTTATATTCCGTTTTGCTTGTTTTCTCTTTTATTCAATAAAGTTGTAATGAAGATTGACGTGCCACTAAGAATATGTTTACATACATTCTTATTATTCTCAATATCATACAAATAATTTCGTGATGCTACAAAAAAATGAGAAAAAAAAGAGGAGTGGTGTTGTTCAGAATTTAAAAAAAACATTTAACAAATCGCAGTTGTAACTTTAAACGGTTCTAACTTTTGACTCGAGTATGAGAATGACTATTCTAATATAACAACTCGAAACTCGTATGGATTACCATAATTCGAGTAGGCCTTGCAAAAGAACTTCAATTTTGAAACCCAAATTACATCATTTACATCACTTAGAGAGGCTTTAAAGTTTTTGTCACTTATATTCCGTTTTGCTTGTTTTCTCTTTTATTCAATAGAGTTGTAATAAAGATTGATGTGCCACTAAGATTATATTTACATACATTCTAATGATTTTCAATATCATACACATAATTTCAGGACCATAAAAAAAGAATAAAAAAGAGGATTGTTGTTGTTCAGAATTTAAAAAAAAACATTTAATAAATCGTAGTTGTAACTTTAAACGGTTGTAACTTTTAACTCGAGTATGAGAATGACGATTATAATATAACAACTCGAAACTCGTATGGATTACCATAATTCGAGTAGGCCTTGCAAAAGAACTTCAATTTTGAAACCCAAATTACATCATTTACATCACTTAGAGAGGCTTTAAAGTTTTTGTCACTTATATTCCGTTTTGCTTGTTTTCTCTTTTATTCAATAGAGTTGTAATAAAGATTGATGTGCCACTAAGAATATATTTACATACATTCTAATGATTCTCAATATCATACACATTATTTCAGGACCATAAAAAAAAGAATAAAAAAGAGGAGTGTTGTTGTTCAGAATTTAAAAAAAACATTTAATAAATCGTAGTTGTAACTTTAAACGGTTCTAACTTCTAAATCGAGTATGAGAATGACAATTCTAATATAACAACTCGAAACTCGTATCGATTACCATAATAAAGGAGGCCTTGCAGAAGAACTTTAATTTTGAAACCCAAATTCCATCATTTACATCACTTAGAGAGGGTTTAATGTTTTTGTCGCTTATATTGCGTTTTGCTTGTTTTCTCTTTTATTCAATAAAGTTGTAATGAAGATTGATGTGCCACTAAGAATATGTTTACATACATTCTAATGATTCTTAATATCATACAAATAATTTCATGATGCTACAAGAAAATGAGAAAAAAAAGAGGAGTGGTGTTGTTCAAAGTTTAAAAAAAACATTTAATAAATCGCAGTTGTAACTTTAAATGGTTCTAACTTTTGACTCGAGTATGAGAATGACTATTCTAATATAACAACTCGAAACTCGTATCGATTACCATAATAAAGTAGGCCTTGCAAAAGAACTACAATTTTGTAAACCAAATTCCATCATTTACATCACTTAGAGAGGGTTTAAAGTTTTTGTAGCTTATATTCCGTTTTGCTTGTTTTAACTTTTATTCAATAGAGTTGTAATAAAGATTGATGTACCACTAAGATTATATTTACATACATTCTAATGATTCTCAATATCATACACATAATTTCATGACCATAAAAAAAAAGAATAAAAAAGAGGAGTGTTGTTGTTCAGAATTTTAAAAAAACATTTAATAAATCGTAGTTGTAACTTTAAACGGTTCTAACTTCTAAATCGAGAATGAGAATGACAATTCTAATATAACAACTCGAAACTCGTATCGATTACCATAATAAAGTAGGCCTTGCAGAAGAACTTTAATTTTGAAACCCAAATTCCATCATTTACATCACTTAGAGAGGGTTTAAAGTTTTTGTCGCTTATATTCCGTTTTGCTTGTTTTCTCTTTTATTCAATAAAGTTGTAATGAAGATTGATGTGCCACTAAGAATATGTTTACATACATTCTAATGATTCTTAATATCATACAAATAATTTCATGATGCTACAAGAAAATGAGAAAAAAAAGAGGAGTGGTGTTGTTCAAAGTTTAAAAAAAACATTTAATAAATCGCAGTTGTAACTTTAAATGGTTCTTACTTTTGACTCGAGTATGAGAATGACTATTCTAATATAACAACTCGAAACTCGTATCGATTACCATAATAAAGTAGGCCTTGCAAAAGAACTACAATTTTGTAAACCAAATTCCATCATTTACATCACTTAGAGAGGGTTTAAAGTTTTTGTAGCTTATATTCCGTTTTGCTTGTTTTCTCTTTTATTCAATAGAGTTGTAATAAAGATTGATGTACCACTAAGATTATATTTACATACATTCTAATGATTCTCAATATCATACACATAATTTCATGACCATAAAAAAAAGAATAAAAAAGAGGAGTGTTGTTGTTCAGAATTTAAAAAAAACATTTAATAAATCGTAGTTGTAACTTTAAACGGTTCTAACTTCTAAATCGAGTATGAGAATGACAATTCTAATATAACAACTCGAAACCCGTATCGATTACCATAATAAAGTAGGCCTTGCAGAAGAACTTTAATTTTGAAACCCAAATTCCATCATTTACATCACTTAGAGAGGGTTTAATGTTTTTGTCGCTTATATTCCGTTTTGCTTGTTTTCTCTTTTATTCAATAAAGTTGTAATGAAGATTGATGTGCCACTAAGAATATGTTTACATACATTCTAATGATTCTTAATATCATACAAATAATTTCATGATGCTACAAGAAAATGAGAAAAAAAAGAGGAGTGGTGTTGTTCAAAGTTTAAAAAAAACATTTAATAAATCGCAGTTGTAACTTTAAATGGTTCTAACTTTTGACTCGAGTATGAGAATGACTATTCTAATATAACAACTCGAAACTCGTATCGATTACCAAAATAAATTAGGCCTTGCAAAAGAACTTTAATTTTGAAACCCAAATTCCATCATTTACATCACTTAGAGAGGGTTTAAAGTTTTTGTCGCTTATATTCCGTTTTGCTTGTTTTCTCTTTTATTCAATAAAGTTGTAATGAAGATTGACGTGCCACTAAGAATATGTTTACATACATTCTTATTATTCTCAATATCATACAAATAATTTCGTGATGCTACAAAAAAATGAGAAAAAAAAGAGGAGTGGTGTTGTTCAAAATTTAAAAAAAACATTTAACAAATCGCAGTTGTAACTTTAAATGGTTCTAACTTTTGACTCGAGTATGAGAATGACTATTCTAATATAACAACTCGAAACTCGTATGGATTACCATAATTCGAGTAGGCCTTGCAAAAGAACTTCAATTTTGAAACCCAAATTACATCATTTACATCACTTAGAGAGGCTTTAAAGTTTTTGTCACTTATATTCCGTTTTGCTTGTTTTCTCTTTTATTCAATAGAGTTGTAATAAAGATTGATGTGCCACTAAGATTATATTTACATACATTCTAATGATTCTCAATATCATACACATAATTTCAGGACCATAAAAAAAGAATAAAAAAGAGGATTGTTGTTGTTCAGAATTTAAAAAAAAACATTTAATAAATCGTAGTTGTAACTTTAAACGGTTGTAACTTTTAACTCGAGTATGAGAATGACGATTATAATATAACAACTCGAAACTTGTATTGATTACCATAATTCGAGTAGGCCTTGCAAAAGAACTTCAATTTTCAAACCCAAATACCATCATTTACATCACTCAGAGAGGGTTTAAAGTTTTTGTCGCATATTTTCTGTTTTGCTTGCTTTCGCTATTATTCAATATAGTTGTAACGAAGATTGATGTGCCACTAAGAATATGTTTACATACATTCTAATGATTCTAAATATCATACAAATAATTTCATGATCCTACAAGAAAATGAGAAAAAAAAGAAGAGTGGTGTTGTTCAGAGTTTAAAAACAACATTTAATAAATCGGAGTTGTAACTTTAAATGGTTCTTACTTTTGACTCGAGTATGAGAATGACTATTCTAATATAACAACTCGAAACTCGTATCGATTACCATAATAAAGTAGGCCTTGCAAAAGAACTTCAATTTTGAAACCCATATTCCATCATTTACATCACTTAGAGAATGTTTAAAGTTTTTGTAGCTTATATTCCGTTTTGCTTGTTTTCTCTTATATTCAATAGAGTTGTAATAAAGATTGATGTACCACTAAGATTATATTTACATACATTCTAATGATTCTCAATATCATACACATAATTTCATGACCATAAAAAAAAGAATAAAAAAGAGGAGTGTTGTTGTTCAGAATTTAAAAAAAACATTTAATAAATCGTAGTTGTAACTTTAAACGGTTCTAACTTCTAAATCGAGTATGAGAATGACAATTCTAATATAACAACTCGAAACCCGTATCGATTACCATAATAAAGTAGGCCTTGCAGAAGAACTTTAATTTTGAAACCCAAATTCCATCATTTACATCACTTAGAGAGGGTTTAATGTTTTTGTCGCTTATATTCCGTTTTGCTTGTTTTCTCTTTTATTCAATAAAGTTGTAATGAAGATTGATGTGCCACTAAGAATATGTTTACATACATTCTAATGATTCTTAATATCATACAAATAATTTCATGATGCTACAAGAAAATGAGAAAAAAAAGAGGAGTGGTGTTGTTCAAAGTTTAAAAAAAACATTTAATAAATCGCAGTTGTAACTTTAAATGGTTCTAACTTTTGACTCGAGTATGAGAATGACTATTCTAATATAACAACTCGAAACTCATATCGATTACCATAATAAATTAGGCCTTGCAAAAGAACTTCAATTTTGAAACCCAAATTACATCATTTACATCACTTAGAGAGGCTTTAAAGTTTTTGTCACTTATATTCCGTTTTGCTTGTTTTCTCTTTTATTCAATAGAGTTGTAATAAAGATTGATGTGCCACTAAGAATATATTTACATACATTCTAATGATTCTCAATATCATACACATTATTTCAGGACCATAAAAAAAGAATAAAAAAGAGGATTGTTGTTGTTCAGAATTAAAAAAAAACATTTAATAAATCGCAGTTGTAACTTTAAACGGTTGTAACTTTTAACTCGAGTATGAGAATGACGATTATAATATAACAACTCGAAAATTGTATCGATTACCATAATTCGAGTAGGCCTTGCAAAAGAACTTCAATTTTCAAACCCAAATACCATCATTTACATCACTCAGAGAGGGTTTAAAGTTTTTGTCGCATATTTTCTGTTTTGCTTGCTTTCGCTATTATTCAATATAGTTGTAACGAAGATTGATGTGCCACTAAGAATATGTTTACATACATTCTAATGATTCTAAATATCATACAAATAATTTCATGATCCTACAAGAAAATGAGAAAAAAAAGAAGAGTGGTGTTGTTCAGAGTTTAAAAACAACATTTAATAAATCGGAGTTGTAACTTTAAATGGTTCTTACTTTTGACTCGAGTATGAGAATGACTATTCTAATATAACAACTCGAAACTCGTATCGATTACCATAATAAAGTAGGCCTTGCAAAAGAACTTCAATTTTGAAACCCATATTCCATCATTTACATCACTTAGAGAATGTTTAAAGTTTTTGTAGCTTATATTCCGTTTTGCTTGTTTTCTCTTATATTCAATAGAGTTGTAATAAAGATTGATGTACCACTAAGATTATATTTACATACATTCTAATGATTCTCAATATCATACACATAATTTCATGACCATAAAAAAAAGAATAAAAAAGAGGAGTGTTGTTGTTCAGAATTTTAAAAAAACATTTAATAAATCGTAGTTGTAACTTTAATTGGTTCTAACTTCTAAATCGAGTATGAGAATGACAATTCTAATATAACAACTCGAAACCCGTATCGATTACCATAATAAAGTAGGCCTTGCAGAAGAACTTTAATTTTGAAACCCAAATTCCATCATTTACATCACTTAGAGAGGGTTTAATGTTTTTGTCGCTTATATTCCGTTTTGCTTGTTTTCTCTTTTATTCAATAAAGTTGTAATGAAGATTGATGTGCCACTAAGAATATGTTTACATACATTCTAATGATTCTTAATATCATACAAATAATTTCATGATGCTACAAGAAAATGAGAAAAAAAAGAGGAGTGGTGTTGTTCAATGTTTAAAAAAAACATTTAATAAATCGCAGTTGTAACTTTAAATGGTTCTAACTTTTGACTCGAGTATGAGAATGACTATTCTAATATAACAACTCGAAACTCATATCGATTACCATAATAAATTAGGCCTTGCAAAAGAACTTCAATTTTGAAACCCAAATTACATCAATTACATCACTTAGAGAGGCTTTAAAGTTTTTGTCACTTATATTCCGTTTTGCTTGTTTTCTCTTTTATTCAATAGAGTTGTAATAAAGATTGATGTGCCACTAAGAATATATTTACATACATTCTAATGATTCTCAATATCATACACATTATTTCAGGACCATAAAAAAAGAATAAAAAAGAGGATTGTTGTTGTTCAGAATTAAAAAAAAACATTTAATAAATCGCAGTTGTAACTTTAAACGGTTGTAACTTTTAACTCGAGTATGAGAATGACGATTATAATATAACAACTCGAAACTTGTATCGATTACCATAATTCGAGTAGGCCTTGCAAAAGAACTTCAATTTTCAAACCCAAATACCATCATTTACATCACTCAGAGAGGGTTTAAAGTTTTTGTCGCATATTTTCTGTTTTGCTTGCTTTCGCTATTATTCAATATAGTTGTAACGAAGATTGATGTGCCACTAAGAATATGTTTACATACATTCTAATGATTCTAAATATCATACAAATAATTTCATGATCCTACAAGAAAATGAGAAAAAAAAGAAGAGTGGTGTTGTTCAGAGTTTAAAAACAACATTTAATAAATCGGAGTTGTAACTTTAAATGGTTCTTACTTTTGACTCGAGTATGAGAATGACTATTCTAATATAACAACTCGAAACTCGTATCGATTACCATAATAAAGTAGGCCTTGCAAAAGAACTTCAATTTTGAAACCCATATTCCATCATTTACATCACTTAGAGAATGTTTAAAGTTTTTGTAGCTTATATTCCGTTTTGCTTGTTTTAACTTTTATTCAATAGAGTTGTAATAAAGATTGATGTACCACTAAGATTATATTTACATACATTCTAATGATTCTCAATATCATACACATAATTTCATGACCATAAAAAAAAAGAATAAAAAAGAGGAGTGTTGTTGTTCAGAATTTTAAAAAAACATTTAATAAATCGTAGTTGTAACTTTAAACGGTTCTAACTTCTAAATCGAGTATGAGAATGACAATTCTAATATAACAACTCGAAACTCGTATCGATTACCATAATAAAGTAGGCCTTGCAGAAGAACTTTAATTTTGAAACCCAAATTCCATCATTTACATCACTTAGAGAGGGTTTAAAGTTTTTGTCGCTTATATTCCGTTTTGCTTGTTTTCTCTTTTATTCAATAAAGTTGTAATGAAGATTGATGTGCCACTAAGAATATGTTTACATACATTCTAATGATTCTTAATATCATACAAATAATTTCATGATGCTACAAGAAAATGAGAAAAAAAAAGAGGAGTGGTGTTGTTCAAAGTTTAAAAAAAACATTTAATAAATCGCAGTTGTAACTTTAAATGGTTCTAACTTTTCACTCGAGTATGAGAATGACTATTCTAATATAACAACTCGAAACTCGTATCGATTACCATAATAAAGTAGGCCTTGCAGAAGAACTTTAATTTTGAAACCCAAATTCCATCATTTACATCACTTAGAGAGGGTTTAAAGTTTTTGTCGCTTATATTCCGTTTTGCTTGTTTTCTCTTTTATTCAATAAAGTTGTAATGAAGATTGATGTGCCACTAAGAATATATTTACATACATTCTAATGATTCTTAATATCATACAAATAATTTCATGATGCTACAAGAAAATGAGAAAAAAAAGAGGAGTGGTGTTGTTCAAAGTTTAAAAAAAACATTTAATAAATCGCAGTTGTAACTTTAAATGGTTCTAACTTTTGACTCGAGTATGAGAATGACTATTCTAATATAACAACTCGAAACTCGTATCGATTACCATAATAAAGTAGGCCTTGCAGAAGAACTTTAATTTTGAAACCCAAATTCCATCATTTACATCACTTAGAGAGGGTTTAAAGTTTTTGTCGCTTATATTCCGTTTTGCTTGTTTTCTCTTTTATTCAATAAAGTTGTAATGAAGATTGATGTGCCACTAAGAATATGTTTACATACATTCTAATGATTCTTAATATCATACAAATAATTTCATGATGCTACAAGAAAATGAGAAAAAAAAGAGGAGTGGTGTTGTTCAAAGTTTAAAAAAAACATTTAATAAATCGCAGTTGTAACTTTAAATGGTTCTAACTTTTGACTCGAGTATGAGAATGACTATTCTAATATAACAACTCGAAACTCGTATCGATTACCATAATAAAGTAGGCCTTGCAAAAGAACTTCAATTTTGAAACCCAAATTCCATCATTTACATCACTTTGAGAGGGTTTAAAGTTTTTATAGCTTATATTCCGTTTTGCTTGTTTTCTCTTTTATTCAATAAAGTTGTAATGAAGATTGATGTGCCACTAAGAATATGTTTACATACATTCTAATGATTCTTAATATCATACAAATAATTTCATGATGCTACAAGAAAATGAGAAAAAAAAGAGGAGTGCTGTTGTTCAAAGTTTAAAAAAAACATTTAACAAATCGCAGTTGTAACTTTAAATGGTTCTAACTTTTGACTCGAGTATGAGAATGACTATTCTAATATAACAACTCAAAACTCGTATCGATTACCAAAATAAAGTAGGCCTTGCAAAAGAACTTTAATTTTGAAACCCAAATTCCATCATTTACATCACTTAGAGAGGGTTTAAAGTTTTTGTCGCTTATATTCCGTTTTGCTTGTTTTCTCTTTTATTCAATAAAGTTGTAATGAAGATTGATGTGCCACTAAGAATATGTTTACATACATTCTAATGATTCTCAATATCATACACATAATTTCATGACCATAAAAAAAAGAATAAAAAACAGGAGTGTTGTTGTTCAGAATTTAAAAAAAACATTTAATAAATCGTAGTTGTAACTTTAAACGGTTCTAACTTCTAAATCGAGTATGAGAATGACAATTCTAATATAACAACTCGAAACTCGTATCGATTACCATAATAAAGTAGGCCTTGTAGAAGAACTTTAATTTTGAAACCCAAATTCCATCATTTACATCACTTAGAGAGGGTTTAAAGTTTTTGTCGCTTATATTCTGTTTTGCTTGTTTTCTCTTTTATTCAATAAAGTTGTAATGAAGATTGATGTGCCACTAAGAGTATGTTTACATACATTCTAATGATTCTTAATATCATACAAATAATTTCATGATGCTACAAGAAAATGAGAGAAAAAAGAGGAGTGGTGTTGTTCAAAGTTTAAAAAAAACATTTAATAAATCGCAGTTGTAACTTTAAATGGTTCTTACTTTTGACTCGAGTATGAGAATGACTATTCTAATATAACAACTCGAAACTCGTATCGATTACCATAATAAAGTAGGCCTTGCAAAAGAACTTCAATTTTGAAACCCATATTCCATCATTTACATCACTTAGAGAATGTTTAAAGTTTTTGTAGCTTATATTCCGTTTTGCTTGTTTTAACTTTTATTCAATAGAGTTGTAATAAAGATTGATGTACCACTAAGATTATATTTACATACATTCTAATGATTCTCAATATCATACACATAATTTCATGACCATAAAAAAAAAGAATAAAAAAGAGGAGTGTTGTTGTTCAGAATTTTAAAAAAACATTTAATAAATCGTAGTTGTAACTTTAAACGGTTCTAACTTCTAAATCGAGTATGAGAATGACAATTCTAATATAACAACTCGAAACTCGTATCGATTACCATAATAAAGTAGGCCTTGCAGAAGAACTTTAATTTTGAAACCCAAATTCCATCATTTACATCACTTAGAGAGGGTTTAAAGTTTTTGTCGCTTATATTCCGTTTTGCTTGTTTTCTCTTTTATTCAATAAAGTTGTAATGAAGATTGATGTGCCACTAAGAATATGTTTACATACATTCTAATGATTCTTAATATCATACAAATAATTTCATGATGCTACAAGAAAATGAGAAAAAAAAAGAGGAGTGGTGTTGTTCAAAGTTTAAAAAAAACATTTAATAAATCGCAGTTGTAACTTTAAATGGTTCTAACTTTTCACTCGAGTATGAGAATGACTATTCTAATATAACAACTCGAAACTCGTATCGATTACCATAATAAAGTAGGCCTTGCAGAAGAACTTTAATTTTGAAACCCAAATTCCATCATTTACAACACTTAGAGAGGGTTTAAAGTTTTTGTCGCTTATATTCCGTTTTGCTTGTTTTCTCTTTTATTCAATAAAGTTGTAATGAAGATTGATGTGCCACTAAGAATATATTTACATACATTCTAATGATTCTTAATATCATACAAATAATTTCATGATGCTACAAGAAAATGAGAAAAAAAAGAGGAGTGGTGTTGTTCAAAGTTTAAAAAAAACATTTAATAAATCGCAGTTGTAACTTTAAATGGTTCTAACTTTTGACTCGAGTATGAGAATGACTATTCTAATATAACAACTCGAAACTCGTATCGATTACCATAATAAAGTAGGCCTTGCAGAAGAACTTTAATTTTGAAACCCAAATTCCATCATTTACATCACTTAGAGAGGGTTTAAAGTTTTTGTCGCTTATATTCCGTTTTGCTTGTTTTCTCTTTTATTCAATAAAGTTGTAATGAAGATTGATGTGCCACTAAGAATATGTTTACATACATTCTAATGATTCTTAATATCATACAAATAATTTCATGATGCTACAAGAAAATGAGAAAAAAAAGAGGAGTGGTGTTGTTCAAAGTTTAAAAAAAACATTTAATAAATCGCAGTTGTAACTTTAAATGGTTCTAACTTTTGACTCGAGTATGAGAATGACTATTCTAATATAACAACTCGAAACTCGTATCGATTACCATAATAAAGTAGGCCTTGCAAAAGAACTTCAATTTTGAAACCCAAATTCCATCATTTACATCACTTTGAGAGGGTTTAAAGTTTTTATAGCTTATATTCCGTTTTGCTTGTTTTCTCTTTTATTCAATAAAGTTGTAATGAAGATTGATGTGCCACTAAGAATATGTTTACATACATTCTAATGATTCTTAATATCATACAAATAATTTCATGATGCTACAAGAAAATGAGAAAAAAAAGAGGAGTGCTGTTGTTCAAAGTTTAAAAAAAACATTTAACAAATCGCAGTTGTAACTTTAAATGGTTCTAACTTTTGACTCGAGTATGAGAATGACTATTCTAATATAACAACTCAAAACTCGTATCGATTACCAAAATAAAGTAGGCCTTGCAAAAGAACTTTAATTTTGAAACCCAAATTCCATCATTTACATCACTTAGAGAGGGTTTAAAGTTTTTGTCGCTTATATTCCGTTTTGCTTGTTTTCTCTTTTATTCAATAAAGTTGTAATGAAGATTGATGTGCCACTAAGAATATGTTTACATACATTCTAATGATTCTCAATATCATACACATAATTTCATGACCATAAAAAAAAGAATAAAAAACAGGAGTGTTGTTGTTCAGAATTTAAAAAAAACATTTAATAAATCGTAGTTGTAACTTTAAACGGTTCTAACTTCTAAATCGAGTATGAGAATGACAATTCTAATATAACAACTCGAAACTCGTATCGATTACCATAATAAAGTAGGCCTTGTAGAAGAACTTTAATTTTGAAACCCAAATTCCATCATTTACATCACTTAGAGAGGGTTTAAAGTTTTTGTCGCTTATATTCTGTTTTGCTTGTTTTCTCTTTTATTCAATAAAGTTGTAATGAAGATTGATGTGCCACTAAGAGTATGTTTACATACATTCTAATGATTCTTAATATCATACAAATAATTTCATGATGCTACAAGAAAATGAGAGAAAAAAGAGGAGTGGTGTTGTTCAAAGTTTAAAAAAAACATTTAATAAATCGCAGTTGTAACTTTAAATGGTTCTAACTTTTGACTCGAGTATGAGAATGACAATTCTAATATAACAACTCGAAACTCATATCGATTACCATAATAAATTAGGCCTTGCAAAAGAACTTCAATTTTGAAACCCAAATTACATCATTTACATCACTTAGAGAGGCTTTAAAGTTTTTGTCACTTATATTCCGTTTTGCTTGTTTTCTCTTTTATTCAATAGAGTTGTAATAAAGATTGATGTGCCACTAAGAATATATTTACATACATTCTAATGATTCTCAATATCATACACATTATTTCAGGACCATAATAAAAGAATAAAAAAGAGGATTGTTGTTGTTCAGAATTAAAAAAAAACATTTAATAAATCGCAGTTGTAACTTTAAACGGTTGTAACTTTTAACTCGAGTATGAGAATGACGATTATAATATAACAACTCGAAACTTGTATCGATTACCATAATTCGAGTAGGCCTTGCAAAAGAACTTCAATTTTCAAACCCAAATACCATCATTTACATCACTCAGAGAGGGTTTAAAGTTTTTGTCGCATATTTTCTGTTTTGCTTGCTTTCGCTATTATTCAATATAGTTGTAACGAAGATTGATGTGCCACTAAGAATATGTTTACATACATTCTAATGATTCTAAATATCATACAAATAATTTCATGATCCTACAAGAAAATGAGAAAAAAAAGAAGAGTGGTGTTGTTCAGAGTTTAAAAACAACATTTAATAAATCGGAGTTGTAACTTTAAATGGTTCTTACTTTTGACTCGAGTATGAGAATGACTATTCTAATATAACAACTCGAAACTCGTATCGATTACCATAATAAAGTAGGCCTTGCAAAAGAACTTCAATTTTGAAACCCATATTCCATCATTTACATCACTTAGAGAATGTTTAAAGTTTTTGTAGCTTATATTCCGTTTTGCTTGTTTTAACTTTTATTCAATAGAGTTGTAATAAAGATTGATGTACCACTAAGATTATATTTACATACATTCTAATGATTCTCAATATCATACACATAATTTCATGACCATAAAAAAAAAGAATAAAAAAGAGGAGTGTTGTTGTTCAGAATTTTAAAAAAACATTTAATAAATCGTAGTTGTAACTTTAAACGGTTCTAACTTCTAAATCGAGTATGAGAATGACAATTCTAATATAACAACTCGAAACTCGTATCGATTACCATTATAAAGTAGGCCTTGCAGAAGAACTTTAATTTTGAAACCCAAATTCCATCATTTACATCACTTAGAGAGGGTTTAAAGTTTTTGTCGCTTATATTCCGTTTTGCTTGTTTTCTCTTTTATTCAATAAAGTTGTAATGAAGATTGATGTGCCACTAAGAATATGTTTACATACATTCTAATGATTCTTAATATCATACAAATAATTTCATGATGCTACAAGAAAATGAGAAAAAAAAGAGGAGTGGTGTTGTTCAAAGTTTAAAAAAAACATTTAATAAATCGCAGTTGTAACTTTAAATGGTTCTAACTTTTCACTCGAGTATGAGAATGACTATTCTAATATAACAACTCGAAACTCGTATCGATTACCATAATAAAGTAGGCCTTGCAGAAGAACTTTAATTTTGAAACCCAAATTCCATCATTTACATCACTTAGAGAGGGTTTAAAGTTTTTGTCGCTTATATTCCGTTTTGCTTGTTTTCTCTTTTATTCAATAAAGTTGTAATGAAGATTGATGTGCCACTAAGAATATATTTACATACATTCTAATGATTCTTAATATCATACAAATAATTTCATGATGCTACAAGAAAATGAGAAAAAAAAGAGGAGTGGTGTTGTTCAAAGTTTAAAAAAAACATTTAATAAATCGCAGTTGTAACTTTAAATGGTTCTAACTTTTGACTCGAGTATGAGAATGACTATTCTAATATAACAACTCGAAACTCGTATCGATTACCATAATAAAGTAGGCCTTGCAGAAGAACTTTAATTTTGAAACCCAAATTCCATCATTTACATCACTTAGAGAGGGTTTAAAGTTTTTGTCGCTTATATTCCGTTTTGCTTGTTTTCTCTTTTATTCAATAAAGTTGTAATAAAGATTGATGTGCCACTAAGAATATATTTACATACATTCTAATGATCCTCAATATCATACAAATAATTTCATGACCATAAAAAAAAGAATAAAAAAGAGGAGTGTTGTTGTTTAGAATTTAAAAAAAACATTTAATAAATCGCAGTTGTAACTTTAAACGGTTCTAACTTCTAACTCGAGTATGAGAATGACAATTCTAATATAACAACTCGAAACTCGTATCGATTACCATTATAAAGTAGGCCTTGCAGAAGAACTTTAATTTTGAAACCCAAATTCCATCATTTACATCACTTAGAGAGGGTTTAAAGTTTTTGTCGCTTATATTCCGTTTTGCTTGTTTTCTCTTTTATTCAATAAAGTTGTAATGAAGATTGATGTGCCACTAAGAATATGTTTACATACATTCTAATGATTCTTAATATCATACAAATAATTTCATGATGCTACAAGAAAATGAGAAAAAAAAGAGGAGTGGTGTTGTTCAAAGTTTAAAAAAAACATTTAATAAATCGCAGTTGTAACTTTAAATGGTTCTAACTTTTCACTCGAGTATGAGAATGACTATTCTAATATAACAACTCGAAACTCGTATCGATTACCATAATAAAGTAGGCCTTGCAAAAGAACTTCAATTTTGAAACCCATATTCCATCATTTACATCACTTAGAGAATGTTTAAAGTTTTTGTAGCTTATATTCCGTTTTGCTTGTTTTAACTTTTATTCAATAGAGTTGTAATAAAGATTGATGTACCACTAAGATTATATTTACATACATTCTAATGATTCTCAATATCATACACATAATTTCATGACCATAAAAAAAAAGAATAAAAAAGAGGAGTGTTGTTGTTCAGAATTTTAAAAAAACATTTAATAAATCGTAGTTGTAACTTTAAACGGTTCTAACTTCTAAATCGAGTATGAGAATGACAATTCTAATATAACAACTCGAAACTCGTATCGATTACCATTATAAAGTAGGCCTTGCAGAAGAACTTTAATTTTGAAACCCAAATTCCATCATTTACATCACTTAGAGAGGGTTTAAAGTTTTTGTCGCTTATATTCCGTTTTGCTTGTTTTCTCTTTTATTCAATAAAGTTGTAATGAAGATTGATGTGCCACTAAGAATATGTTTACATACATTCTAATGATTCTTAATATCATACAAATAATTTCATGATGCTACAAGAAAATGAGAAAAAAAAGAGGAGTGGTGTTGTTCAAAGTTTAAAAAAAACATTTAATAAATCGCAGTTGTAACTTTAAATGGTTCTAACTTTTCACTCGAGTATGAGAATGACTATTCTAATATAACAACTCGAAACTCGTATCGATTACCATAATAAAGTAGGCCTTGCAGAAGAACTTTAATTTTGAAACCCAAATTCCATCATTTACATCACTTAGAGAGGGTTTAAAGTTTTTGTCGCTTATATTCCGTTTTGCTTGTTTTCTCTTTTATTCAATAAAGTTGTAATGAAGATTGATGTGCCACTAAGAATATATTTACATACATTCTAATGATTCTTAATATCATACAAATAATTTCATGATGCTACAAGAAAATGAGAAAAAAAAGAGGAGTGGTGTTGTTCAAAGTTTAAAAAAAACATTTAATAAATCGCAGTTGTAACTTTAAATGGTTCTAACTTTTGACTCGAGTATGAGAATGACTATTCTAATATAACAACTCGAAACTCGTATCGATTACCATAATAAAGTAGGCCTTGCAGAAGAACTTTAATTTTGAAACCCAAATTCCATCATTTACATCACTTAGAGAGGGTTTAAAGTTTTTGTCGCTTATATTCCGTTTTGCTTGTTTTCTCTTTTATTCAATAAAGTTGTAATAAAGATTGATGTGCCACTAAGAATATATTTACATACATTCTAATGATCCTCAATATCATACAAATAATTTCATGACCATAAAAAAAAGAATAAAAAAGAGGAGTGTTGTTGTTTAGAATTTAAAAAAAACATTTAATAAATCGCAGTTGTAACTTTAAACGGTTCTAACTTCTAACTCGAGTATGAGAATGACAATTCTAATATAACAACTCGAAACTCGTATCGATTACCATTATAAAGTAGGCCTTGCAGAAGAACTTTAATTTTGAAACCCAAATTCCATCATTTACATCACTTAGAGAGGGTTTAAAGTTTTTGTCGCTTATATTCCGTTTTGCTTGTTTTCTCTTTTATTCAATAAAGTTGTAATGAAGATTGATGTGCCACTAAGAATATGTTTACATACATTCTAATGATTCTTAATATCATACAAATAATTTCATGATGCTACAAGAAAATGAGAAAAAAAAGAGGAGTGGTGTTGTTCAAAGTTTAAAAAAAACATTTAATAAATCGCAGTTGTAACTTTAAATGGTTCTAACTTTTCACTCGAGTATGAGAATGACTATTCTAATATAACAACTCGAAACTCGTATCGATTACCATAATAAAGTAGGCCTTGCAGAAGAACTTTAATTTTGAAACCCAAATTCCATCATTTACATCACTTAGAGAGGGTTTAAAGTTTTTGTCGCTTATATTCCGTTTTGCTTGTTTTCTCTTTTATTCAATAAAGTTGTAATGAAGATTGATGTGCCACTAAGAATATATTTACATACATTCTAATGATTCTTAATATCATACAAATAATTTCATGATGCTACAAGAAAATGAGAAAAAAAAGAGGAGTGGTGTTGTTCAAAGTTTAAAAAAAACATTTAATAAATCGCAGTTGTAACTTTAAATGGTTCTAACTTTTGACTCGAGTATGAGAATGACTATTCTAATATAACAACTCGAAACTCGTATCGATTACCATAATAAAGTAGGCCTTGCAGAAGAACTTTAATTTTGAAACCCAAATTCCATCATTTACATCACTTAGAGAGGGTTTAAAGTTTTTGTCGCTTATATTCCGTTTTGCTTGTTTTCTCTTTTATTCAATAAAGTTGTAATGAAGATTGATGTGCCACTAAGAATATGTTTACATACATTCTAATGATTCTTAATATCATACAAATAATTTCATGATGCTACAAGAAAATGAGAAAAAAAAGAGGAGTGGTGTTGTTCAAAGTTTAAAAAAAACATTTAATAAATCGCAGTTGTAACTTTAAATGGTTCTAACTTTTGACTCGAGTATGAGAATGACTATTCTAATATAACAACTCGAAACTCGTATCGATTACCATAATAAAGTAGGCCTTGCAAAAGAACTTCAATTTTGAAACCCAAATTCCATCATTTACATCACTTTGAGAGGGTTTAAAGTTTTTATAGCTTATATTCCGTTTTGCTTGTTTTCTCTTTTATTCAATAAAGTTGTAATGAAGATTGATGTGCCACTAAGAATATGTTTACATACATTCTAATGATTCTTAATATCATACAAATAATTTCATGATGCTACAAGAAAATGAGAAAAAAAAGAGGAGTGCTGTTGTTCAAAGTTTAAAAAAAACATTTAACAAATCGCAGTTGTAACTTTAAATGGTTCTAACTTTTGACTCGAGTATGAGAATGACTATTCTAATATAACAACTCAAAACTCGTATCGATTACCAAAATAAAGTAGGCCTTGCAAAAGAACTTTAATTTTGAAACCCAAATTCCATCATTTACATCACTTAGAGAGGGTTTAAAGTTTTTGTCGCTTATATTCCGTTTTGCTTGTTTTCTCTTTTATTCAATAAAGTTGTAATGAAGATTGATGTGCCACTAAGAATATGTTTACATACATTCTAATGATTCTCAATATCATACACATAATTTCATGACCATAAAAAAAAGAATAAAAAACAGGAGTGTTGTTGTTCAGAATTTAAAAAAAACATTTAATAAATCGTAGTTGTAACTTTAAACGGTTCTAACTTCTAAATCGAGTATGAGAATGACAATTCTAATATAACAACTCGAAACTCGTATCGATTACCATAATAAAGTAGGCCTTGTAGAAGAACTTTAATTTTGAAACCCAAATTCCATCATTTACATCACTTAGAGAGGGTTTAAAGTTTTTGTCGCTTATATTCTGTTTTGCTTGTTTTCTCTTTTATTCAATAAAGTTGTAATGAAGATTGATGTGCCACTAAGAGTATGTTTACATACATTCTAATGATTCTTAATATCATACAAATAATTTCATGATGCTACAAGAAAATGAGAGAAAAAAGAGGAGTGGTGTTGTTCAAAGTTTAAAAAAAACATTTAATAAATCGCAGTTGTAACTTTAAATGGTTCTAACTTTTGACTCGAGTATGAGAATGACTATTCTAATATAACAACTCGAAACTCGTATCGATTACCAAAATAAATTAGGCCTTGCAAAAGAACTTTAATTTTGAAACCCAAATTCCATCATTTACATCACTTAGAGAGGGTTTAAAGTTTTTGTCGCTTATATTCCGTTTTGCTTGTTTTCTCTTTTATTCAATAAAGTTGTAATGAAGATTGACGTGCCACTAAGAATATGTTTACATACATTCTTATTATTCTCAATATCATACAAATAATTTCGTGATGCTACAAAAAAATGAGAAAAAAAGAGGAGTGGTGTTGTTCAGAATTTAAAAAAAACATTTAACAAATCGCAGTTGTAACTTTAAATGGTTCTACCTTTTGACTCGAGTATGAGAATGACTATTCTAATATAACAACTCGAAACTCATATCGATTACCATAATAAATTAGGCCTTGCAAAAGAACTTCAATTTTGAAACCCAAATTACATCATTTACATCACTTAGAGAGGCTTTAAAGTTTTTGTCACTTATATTCCGTTTTGCTTGTTTTCTCTTTTATTCAATAGAGTTGTAATAAAGATTGATGTGCCACTAAGAATATATTTACATACATTCTAATGATTCTCAATATCATACACATAATTTCAGGACCATAAAAAAAGAATAAAAAAGAGGATTGTTGTTGTTCAGAATTAAAAAAAAAACATTTAATAAATCGCAGTTGTAACTTTAAACGGTTGTAACTTTTAACTCGAGTATGAGAATGACTATTATAATATAACAACTCGAAACTTGTATCGATTACCATAATTCGAGTAGGCCTTCAAAAAGAACTTCAATTTTCAAACCCAAATACCATCATTAACATCACTCAGAGAGGGTTTAAAGTTTTTGTCGCATATTTTCCGTTTTGCTTGCTTTCGCTATTATTCAATATAGTTGTAACGAAGATTGATGTGCCACTAAGAATATGTTTACATACATTCTAATGATTCTAAATATCATACAAATAATTTCATGATCCTACAAGAAAATGAGAAAAAAAAGAAGTGTGGTGTTGTTCAGAGTTTAAAAAAAAACATTTAATAAATCGGAGTTGTAACTTTAAATGGTTCTTACTTTTGACCCGAGTATGAGAATGACTATTCTAATATAACAACTCGAAACTCGTATCGATTACCATAATAAAGTAGGCCTTGCAAAAGAACTTCAATTTTGAAACCCAAATTCTATCATTTACATCACTTAGAGAATGTTTAATGTTTTTGTAGCTTATATTCCGTTTTGCTTGTTTTCTCTTTTATTCAATAGAGTTGTAATAAAGATTGATGTACCACTAAGATTATATTTACATACATTCTAATGATTCTCAATATCATACACATAATTTCATGACCATAAAAAAAAAGAATAAAAAAGAGGAGTGTTGTTGTTCAGAATTTTAAAAAAACATTTAATAAATCGTAGTTGTAACTTTAAACGGTTCTAACTTCTAAATCGAGTATGAGAATGACAATTCTAATATAACAACTCGAAACTCGTATCGATTACCATAATAAAGTAGGCCTTGCAGAAGAACTTTAATTTTGAAACCCAAATTCCATCATTTACATCACTTAGAGAGGGTTTAAAGTTTTTGTCGCTTATATTCCGTTTTGCTTGTTTTCTCTTTTATTCAATAAAGTTGTAATGAAGATTGATGTGCCACTAAGAATATGTTTACATACATTCTAATGATTCTTAATATCATACAAATAATTTCATGATGCTACAAGAAAATGAGAAAAAAAAGAGGAGTGGTGTTGTTCAAAGTTTAAAAAAAACATTTAATAAATCGCAGTTGTAACTTTAAATGGTTCTAACTTTTGACTCGAGTATGAGAATGACTATTCTAATATAAAAACTCGAAACTCGTATCGATTACCATAATAAAGTAGGCCTTGCAAAAGAACTTCAATTTTGAAACCCAAATTCCATCATTTACATCACTTAGAGAGGGTTTAAAGTTTTTATAGCTTATATTCCAATTTGCTTGTTTTCTCTTTTATTCAATAAAGTTGTAATGAAGATTGATGTGCCACTAAGAATATGTTTACATACATTCTAATGATTCTCAATATCATACACATAATTTCATGACCATAAAAAAAAGAATAAAAAAGAGGAGTGTTGTTGTTCAGAATTTAAAAAAAACATTTAATAAATCGTAGTTGTAACTTTAAACGGTTCTTACTTCTAAATCGAGTATGAGAATGACAATTCTAATATAACAACTCGAAACTCGTATCGATTACCAAAATAAAGTAGGCCTTGCAAAAGAACTTTAATTTTGAAACCCAAATTCCATCATTTACATCACTTAGAGAGGGTTTAAAGTTTTTGTCGCTTATATTCCGTTTTGCTTGTTTTCCCTTTTATTCAATAAAGTTGTAATGAAGATTGATGTGCCACTAAGAATATGTTTACCTAAATTCTTATTATTCTCAATATCATACAAATAATTTCGTGATGCTACAAAAAAATGAGAAAAAAAGAGGGGTGGTGTTGTTCAGAATTTAAAAAAAACATTTAACAAATCGCAGTTGTAACTTTAAATGGTTCTAACTTTTGACTCGAGTATGAGAATGACTATTCTAATATAACAACTCGAAACTCGTATCGATTACCAAAATAAAGTAGGCCTTGCAAAAGAACTTTAATTTTGAAACCCAAATTCCATCATTTACATCACTTAGAGAGGGTTTAAAGTTTTTGTCGCTTATATTCCGTTTTGCTTGTTTTCTCTTTTATTCAATAAAGTTGTAATGAAGATTGACGTGCCACTAAGAATATGTTTACATAAATTCTTATTATTCTCAATATCATACAAATAATTTCGTGATGCTACAAGAAAATGAGAAAAAAAAGAGGAGTGCTGTTGTTCAGAGTTTAAAAAAAACATTTAACAAATCGCAGTTGTAACTTTAAATGGTTCAAACTTTTGACTCGAGTATGAGAATGACTATTCTAATATAACAACTCGAAACTCGTATCGATTACCAAAATAAAGTAGGCCTTGCAAAAGAACTTTAATTTTGAAACCCAAATTCCATCATTTACATCACTTAGAGAGGGTTTAAAGTTTTTGTCGCTTATATTCCGTTTTGCTTGTTTTCTCTTTTATTCAATAAAGTTGTAATGAAGATTGATGTGCCACTAAGAATATGTTTACATACATTCTAATGATTCTCAATATCATACACATAATTTCATGACCATAAAAAAAAGAATAAAAAAGAGGAGTGTTGTTGTTCAGAATTTAAAAAAAACATTTAATAAATCGTAGTTGTAACTTTAAACGGTTCTAACTTCTAAATCGAGTATGAGAATGACAATTCTAATATAACAACTCGAAACCCGTATCAATTACCATAATAAAGTAGGCCTTGCAGAAGAACTTTAATTTTGAAACCCAAATTCCATCATTTACATCACTTAGAGAGGGTTTAATGTTTTTGTCGCTTATATTCCGTTTTGCTTGTTTTCTCTTTTATTCAATAAAGTTGTAATGAAGATTGATGTGCCACTAAGAATATGTTTACATACATTCTAATGATTCTTAATATCATACAAATAATTTCATGATGCTACAAGAAAATGAGAAAAAAAAGAGGAGTGGTGTTGTTCAAAGTTTAAAAAAAACATTTAATAAATCGCAGTTGTAACTTTAAATGGTTCTAACTTTTGACTCGAGTATGAGAATGACTATTCTAATATAACAACTCGAAACTCGTATCGATTACCAAAATAAATTAGGCCTTGCAAAAGAACTTTAATTTTGAAACCCAAATTCCATCATTTACATCACTTAGAGAGGGTTTAAAGTTTTTGTCGCTTATATTCCGTTTTGCTTGTTTTCTCTTTTATTCAATAAAGTTGTAATGAAGATTGACGTGCCACTAAGAATATGTTTACATACATTCTTATTATTCTCAATATCATACAAATAATTTCGTGATGCTACAAAAAAATGAGAAAAAAAAGAGGAGTGGTGTTGTTCAGAATTTAAAAAAAACATTTAACAAATCGCAGTTGTAACTTTAAATGGTTCTACCTTTTGACTCGAGTATGAGAATGACTATTCTAATATAACAACTCGAAACTCGTATCGATTACCAAAATAAAGTAGGCCTTGCAAAAGAACTTTAATTTTGAAACCCAAATTCCATCATTTACATCACTTAGAGAGGGTTTAAAGTTTTTGTCGCTTATATTCCGTTTTGCTTGTTTTCTCTTTTATTCAATAAAGTTGTAATGAAGATTGACGTGCCACTAAGAATATGTTTACATACATTCTTATTATTCTCAATATCATACAAATAATTTCGTGATGCTACAAAAAAATGAGAAAAAAAAGAGGAGTGGTGTTGTTCAGAATTTAAAAAAAACATTTAACAAATCGCAGTTGTAACTTTAAATGGTTCTACCTTTTGACTCGAGTATGAGAATGACTATTCTAATATAACAACTCGAAACTCGTATCGATTACCAAAATAAAGTAGGCCTCGCAAAAGAACTTTAATTTTGAAACCCAAATTCCATCATTTACATCACTTAGAGACGGTTTAAAGTTTTTGTCGCTTATATTCCGTTTTGCTTGTTTTCTCTTTTATTCAATAAAGTTGTAATGAAGATTGACGTGCCACTAAGAATATGTTTACATACATTCTTATTATTCTCAATATCATACAAATAATTTCGTGATGCTACAAAAAAATGAGAAAAAAAAGAGGAGTGGTGTTGTTCAGAATTTAAAAAAAACATTTAACAAATCGCAGTTGTAACTTTAAATGGTTCTACCTTTTGACTCGAGCATGAGAATGACTATTCTAATATAACAACTCGAAACTCGTATCGATTACCATAATAAATTAGGCCTTGCAAAAGAACTTCAATTTTGAAACCCAAATTACATCATTTACATCACTTAGAGAGGCTTTAAAGTTTTTGTCACTTATATTCCGTTTTGCTTGTTTTCTCTTTTATTCAATAGAGTTGTAATAAAGATTGATGTGCCACTAAGAATATATTTACATACATTCTAATGATTCTCAATATCATACACATAATTTCAGGACCATAAAAAAAGAATAAAAAAGAGGATTGTTGTTGTTCAGAATTTAAAAAAAAACATTTAATAAATCGCAGTTGTAACTTTAAACGGTTGTAACTTTTAACTCGAGTATGAGAACGACTATTATAATATAACAACTCGAAACTTGTATCGATTACCATAATTCGAGTAGGCCTTGCAAAAGAACTTCAATTTTCAAACCCAAATACCATCATTTACATCACTCAGAGAGGGTTTAAAGTTTTTGTCGCATATTTTCTGTTTTGCTTGCTTTCGCTATTATTCAATATAGTTGTAACGAAGATTGATGTGCCACTAAGAATATGTTTACATACATTCTAATAATTCTAAATATCATACAAATAATTTCATGATGCTACAAGAAAATGAGAAAAAAAAGAAGAGTGGTGTTGTTCAGAGTTTAAAAACAACATTTAATAAATCGGAGTTGTAACTTTAAATGGTTCTTACTTTTGACTCGAGTATGAGAATGACTATTCTAATATAACAACTCAAAACTCGTATCGATTAACATAATAAAGTAGGCCTTGCAAAAGAACTTCAATTTTGAAACCCATATTCCATCATTTACATCACTTAGAGAATGTTTAAAGTTTTTGTAGCTTATATTCCGTTTTGCTTGTTTTCTCTTTTATTCAATAGAGTTGTAATAAAGATTGATGTACCACTAAGATTATATTTACATACATTCTAATGATTCTCAATATGATACACATAATTTCATGACCATAAAAAAAAGAATAAAAAAGAGGAGTGTTGTTGTTCAGAATTTAAAAAAAAACATTTAATAAATCGTAGTTGTAACTTTAAACGGTTCTAACTTCTAAATCGAGTATGAGAATGACTATTCTAATATAACAACTCGAAACTCGTATCGATTACCATAATAAAGTAGGCCTTGCAAAAGAACTTCAATTTTGAAACCCAAATTCTATCATTTACATCACTTAGAGAATGTTTAATGTTTTTGTAGCTTATATTCCGTTTTGCTTGTTTTCTCTTTTATTCAATAGAGTTGTAATAAAGATTGATGTACCACTAAGATTATATTTACATACATTCTAATGATTCTCAATATCATACACATAATTTCATGACCATAAAAAAAAAGAATAAAAAAGAGGAGTGTTGTTGTTCAGAATTTTAAAAAAACATTTAATAAATCGTAGTTGTAACTTTAAACGGTTCTAACTTCTAAATCGAGTATGAGAATGACAATTCTAATATAACAACTCGAAACTCGTATCGATTACCATAATAAAGTAGGCCTTGCAGAAGAACTTTAATTTTGAAACCCAAATTCCATCATTTACATCACTTAGAGAGGGTTTAAAGTTTTTGTCGCTTATATTCCGTTTTGCTTGTTTTCTCTTTTATTCAATAAAGTTGTAATGAAGATTGATGTGCCACTAAGAATATGTTTACATACATTCTAATGATTCTTAATATCATACAAATAATTTCATGATGCTACAAGAAAATGAGAAAAAAAAGAGGAGTGGTGTTGTTCAAAGTTTAAAAAAAACATTTAATAAATCGCAGTTGTAACTTTAAATGGTTCTAACTTTTGACTCGAGTATGAGAATGACTATTCTAATATAAAAACTCGAAACTCGTATCGATTACCATAATAAAGTAGGCCTTGCAAAAGAACTTCAATTTTGAAACCCAAATTCCATCATTTACATCACTTAGAGAGGGTTTAAAGTTTTTATAGCTTATATTCCAATTTGCTTGTTTTCTCTTTTATTCAATAAAGTTGTAATGAAGATTGATGTGCCACTAAGAATATGTTTACATACATTCTAATGATTCTCAATATCATACACATAATTTCATGACCATAAAAAAAAGAATAAAAAAGAGGAGTGTTGTTGTTCAGAATTTAAAAAAAACATTTAATAAATCGTAGTTGTAACTTTAAACGGTTCTAACTTCTAAATCGAGTATGAGAATGACAATTCTAATATAACAACTCGAAACTCGTATCGATTACCAAAATAAAGTAGGCCTTGCAAAAGAACTTTAATTTTGAAACCCAAATTCCATCATTTACATCACTTAGAGAGGGTTTAAAGTTTTTGTCGCTTATATTCCGTTTTGCTTGTTTTCCCTTTTATTCAATAAAGTTGTAATGAAGATTGATGTGCCACTAAGAATATGTTTACCTAAATTCTTATTATTCTCAATATCATACAAATAATTTCGTGATGCTACAAAAAAATGAGAAAAAAAGAGGGGTGGTGTTGTTCAGAATTTAAAAAAAACATTTAACAAATCGCAGTTGTAACTTTAAATGGTTCTAACTTTTGACTCGAGTATGAGAATGACTATTCTAATATAACAACTCGAAACTCGTATCGATTACCAAAATAAAGTAGGCCTTGCAAAAGAACTTTAATTTTGAAACCCAAATTCCATCATTTACATCACTTAGAGAGGGTTTAAAGTTTTTGTCGCTTATATTCCGTTTTGCTTGTTTTCTCTTTTATTCAATAAAGTTGTAATGAAGATTGACGTGCCACTAAGAATATGTTTACATAAATTCTTATTATTCTCAATATCATACAAATAATTTCGTGATGCTACAAGAAAATGAGAAAAAAAAGAGGAGTGCTGTTGTTCAGAGTTTAAAAAAAACATTTAACAAATCGCAGTTGTAACTTTAAATGGTTCAAACTTTTGACTCGAGTATGAGAATGACTATTCTAATATAACAACTCGAAACTCGTATCGATTACCAAAATAAAGTAGGCCTTGCAAAAGAACTTTAATTTTGAAACCCAAATTCCATCATTTACATCACTTAGAGAGGGTTTAAAGTTTTTGTCGCTTATATTCCGTTTTGCTTGTTTTCTCTTTTATTCAATAAAGTTGTAATGAAGATTGATGTGCCACTAAGAATATGTTTACATACATTCTAATGATTCTCAATATCATACACATAATTTCATGACCATAAAAAAAAGAATAAAAAAGAGGAGTGTTGTTGTTCAGAATTTAAAAAAAACATTTAATAAATCGTAGTTGTAACTTTAAACGGTTCTAACTTCTAAATCGAGTATGAGAATGACAATTCTAATATAACAACTCGAAACCCGTATCAATTACCATAATAAAGTAGGCCTTGCAGAAGAACTTTAATTTTGAAACCCAAATTCCATCATTTACATCACTTAGAGAGGGTTTAATGTTTTTGTCGCTTATATTCCGTTTTGCTTGTTTTCTCTTTTATTCAATAAAGTTGTAATGAAGATTGATGTGCCACTAAGAATATGTTTACATACATTCTAATGATTCTTAATATCATACAAATAATTTCATGATGCTACAAGAAAATGAGAAAAAAAAGAGGAGTGGTGTTGTTCAAAGTTTAAAAAAAACATTTAATAAATCGCAGTTGTAACTTTAAATGGTTCTAACTTTTGACTCGAGTATGAGAATGACTATTCTAATATAACAACTCGAAACTCGTATCGATTACCAAAATAAATTAGGCCTTGCAAAAGAACTTTAATTTTGAAACCCAAATTCCATCATTTACATCACTTAGAGAGGGTTTAAAGTTTTTGTCGCTTATATTCCGTTTTGCTTGTTTTCTCTTTTATTCAATAAAGTTGTAATGAAGATTGACGTGCCACTAAGAATATGTTTACATACATTCTTATTATTCTCAATATCATACAAATAATTTCGTGATGCTACAAAAAAATGAGAAAAAAAAGAGGAGTGGTGTTGTTCAGAATTTAAAAAAAACATTTAACAAATCGCAGTTGTAACTTTAAATGGTTCTACCTTTTGACTCGAGTATGAGAATGACTATTCTAATATAACAACTCGAAACTCGTATCGATTACCAAAATAAAGTAGGCCTTGCAAAAGAACTTTAATTTTGAAACCCAAATTCCATCATTTACATCACTTAGAGAGGGTTTAAAGTTTTTGTCGCTTATATTCCGTTTTGCTTGTTTTCTCTTTTATTCAATAAAGTTGTAATGAAGATTGACGTGCCACTAAGAATATGTTTACATACATTCTTATTATTCTCAATATCATACAAATAATTTCGTGATGCTACAAAAAAATGAGAAAAAAAAGAGGAGTGGTGTTGTTCAGAATTTAAAAAAAACATTTAACAAATCGCAGTTGTAACTTTAAATGGTTCTACCTTTTGACTCGAGTATGAGAATGACTATTCTAATATAACAACTCGAAACTCGTATCGATTACCAAAATAAAGTAGGCCTCGCCAAAGAACTTTAATTTTGAAACCCAAATTCCATCATTTACATCACTTAGAGACGGTTTAAAGTTTTTGTCGCTTATATTCCGTTTTGCTTGTTTTCTCTTTTATTCAATAAAGTTGTAATGAAGATTGACGTGCCACTAAGAATATGTTTACATACATTCTTATTATTCTCAATATCATACAAATAATTTCGTGATGCTACAAAAAAATGAGAAAAAAAAGAGGAGTGGTGTTGTTCAGAATTTAAAAAAAACATTTAACAAATCGCAGTTGTAACTTTAAATGGTTCTACCTTTTGACTCGAGCATGAGAATGACTATTCTAATATAACAACTCGAAACTCGTATCGATTACCATAATAAATTAGGCCTTGCAAAAGAACTTCAATTTTGAAACCCAAATTACATCATTTACATCACTTAGAGAGGCTTTAAAGTTTTTGTCACTTATATTCCGTTTTGCTTGTTTTCTCTTTTATTCAATAGAGTTGTAATAAAGATTGATGTGCCACTAAGAATATATTTACATACATTCTAATGATTCTCAATATCATACACATAATTTCAGGACCATAAAAAAAAGAATAAAAAAGAGGATTGTTGTTGTTCAGAATTAAAAAAAAACATTTAATAAATCGCAGTTGTAACTTTAAACGGTTGTAACTTTTAACTCGAGTATGAGAATGACTATTATAATATAACAACTCGAAACTTGTATCGATTACCATAATTCGAGTAGGCCTTGAAAAAGAACTTCAATTTTCAAACCCAAATACCATCATTTACATCACTCAGAGAGGGTTTAAAGTTTTTGTCGCATATTTTCTGTTTTGCTTGCTTTCGCTATTATTCAATATAGTTGTAACGAAGATTGTTGTGCCACTAAGACTATGTTTACATACATTCTAATGATTCTAAATATCATACAAATAATTTCATGATCCTACAAGAAAATGAGAAAAAAAAGAAGTGTGGTGTTGTTCAGAGTTTAAAAAAAACATTTAATAAATCGGAGTTGTAACTTTAAATGGTTCTTACTTTTGACTCGAGTATGAGAATGACTATTCTAATATAACAACTCGAAACTCGTATCGATTACCATAATAAAGTAGGCCTTGCAAAAGAACTTCAATTTTGAAATCAAATTCCATCATTTACATCACTTAGAGAATGTTTAATGTTTTTGTAGCTTATATTCCGCTTTGCTTGTTTTCTCTTTTATTCAATAGAGTTGTAATAAAGATTGATGTACCACTAAGATTATATTTACATACATTCTAATGATTCTCAATATCATACACATTATTTCATGACCATAAAAAAAAAGAATAAAAAAGAGGAGTGTTGTTGTTCAGAATTTTAAAAAAACATTTAATAAATCGTAGTTGTAACTTTAAACGGTTCTAACTTCTAAATCGAGTATGAGAATGACAATTCTAATATAACAACTCGAAACTCGTATCGATTACCATAATAAAGTAGGCCTTGCAGAAGAACTTTAATTTTGAAACCCAAATTCCATCATTTACATCACTTAGAGAGGGTTTAAAGTTTTTGTCGCTTATATTCCGTTTTGCTTGTTTTCTCTTTTATTCAATAAAGTTGTAATGAAGATTGATGTGCCACTAAGAATATGTTTACATACATTCTAATGATTCTTAATATCATACAAATAATTTCATGATGCTACAAGAAAATGAGAAAAAAAAGAGGAGTGGTGTTGTTCAAAGTTTAAAAAAAACATTTAAAAAATCGCAGTTGTAACTTTAAATGGTTCTAACTTTTGACTCGAGTATGAGAATGACTATTCTAATATAACAACTCGAAACTCGTATCGATTACCATAATAAAGTTGGCCTTGCAAAAGAACTTCAATTTTGAAACCCAAATTCCATCATTTACATCACTTTGAGAGGGTTTAAAGTTTTTATAGCTTATATTCCGTTTTGCTTGTTTTCTCTTTTATTCAATAAAGTTGTAATGAAGATTGATGTGCCACTAAGAATATGTTTACATACATTCTAATGATTCTCAATATCATACAAATAATTTCATGATGCTACAAGAAAATGAGAAAAAAAAGAGGAGTGCTGTTGTTCAAAGTTTAAAAAAAACATTTAATAAATCGCAGTTGTAACTTTAAATGGTTCTAACTTTTGACTCGAGTATGAGAATGACTATTCTAATATAACAACTCGAAACTCGTATCGATTACCAAAATAAAGTAGGCCTTGCAAAAGAACTTTAATTTTGAAACCCAAATTCCATCATTTACATCACTTAGAGAGGGTTTAAAGTTTTTGTCGCTTATATTCCGTTTTGCTTGTTTTCTCTTTTATTCAATAAAGTTGTAATGAAGATTGATGTGCCACTAAGAATATGTTTACATACATTCTAATGATTCTCAATATCATACACATAATTTCATGACCATAAAAAAAAGAATAAAAAAGAGGAGTGTTGTTGTTCAGAATTTAAAAAAAACATTTAATAAATCGCAGTTGTAACTTTAAATGGTTCTAACTTTTGACTCGAGTATGAGAATGACTATTCTAATATAACAACTCGAAACTCGTATCGATTACCATAATAAAGTTGGCGTTGCAAAAGAACTTTAATTTTGAAACCCAAATTCCATCATTTACATCACTTAGAGAGCGTTTAAAGTTTTTGTCGCTTATATTCCGTTTTGCTTGTTTTCTCTTTTATTCAATAAAGTTGTAATGAAGATTGATGTGCCACTAAGAATATGTTTACATACATTCTTATTATTCTCAATATCATACAAATAATTTCGTGATGCTACAAAAAAATGAGAAAAAAAAAGAGGAGTGGTGTTGTTCAGAATTAAAAAAAAACATTTAACAAATCGCAGTTGTAACTTTAAATGGTTCTACCTTTTGACTCGAGTATGAGAATGACTATTCTAATATAACAACTCGAAACTCGTATCGATTACCATAATAAATTAGGCCTTGCAAAAGAACTTCAATTTTGAAACCCAAATTACATCATTTACATCACTTAGAGAGGCTTTAAAGTTTTTGTCACTTATATTCCGTTTTGCTTGTTTTCTCTTTTATTCAATAGAGTTGTAATAAAGATTGATGTGCCACTAAGAATATATTTACATACATTCTAATGATTCTCAATATCATACACATAATTTCAGGACCATAAAAAAAGAATAAAAAAGAGGATTGTTGTTGTTCAGAATTTAAAAAAAAACATTTAATAAATCGTAGTTGTAACTTTAAACGGTTCTAACTTCTAAATCGAGTATGAGAATGACAATTCTAATATAACAACTCGAAACCCGTATCGATTACCATAATAAAGTAGGCCTTGCAGAAGAACTTTAATTTTGAAACCCAAATTCCATCATTTACATCACTTACTTGTTTTCTCTTTTATTCAATATAGTTGTAACGAAGATTGATGTGCCACTAAGACTATGTTTACATACATTCTAATGATTCTAAATATCATACAAATAATTTCATGATGCTACAAGAAAATGAGAAAAAAAAGAGGAGTGGTGTTGTTCAAAGTTTAAAAAAAACATTTAATAAATCGCAGTTGTAACTTTAAATGGTTCTAACTTTTGACTCGAGTATGAGAATGACTATTCTAATATAACAACTCGAAACTCGTATTGATTACCATAATAAAGTAGGCCTTGCAAAAGAACTTCAATTTTGAAACCCAAATTCCATCATTTACATCACTTTGAGAGGGTTTAAAGTTTTTATAGCTTATATTCCGTTTTGCTTGTTTTCTCTTTTATTCAATAAAGTTGTAATGAAGATTGATGTGCCACTAAGAATATGTTTACATACATTCTAATGGTTCTCAATATCATACAAATAATTTCATGATGCTACAAGAAAATGAGAAAAAAAAGAGGAGTGCTGTTGTTCAAAGTTTAAAAAAAAACATTTAATAAATCGCAGTTGTAACTTTAAATGGTTTTAACTTTTGACTCGAGTATGAGAATGACTATTCTAATATAACAACTCGAAACTCGTATCGATTACCAAAATAAAGTAGGCCTTGCAAAAGAACTTTAATTTTGAAACCCAAATTCCATCATTTACATCACTTAGAGAGGGTTTAAAGTTTTTGTCGCTTATATTCCGTTTTGCTTGTTTTCTCTTTTATTCAATAAAGTTGTAATGAAGATTGATGTGCCACTAAGAATATGTTTACATACATTCTAATGATTCTCAATATCATACACATAATTTCATGACCATAAAAAAAAGAATAAAAAAGAGGAGTGTTGTTGTTCAGAATTTAAAAAAAACATTTAATAAATCGTAGTTGTAACTTTAAACGGTTCTAACTTCTAAATCGAGTATGAGAATGACAATTCTAATATAACAACTCGAAACTCGTATCGATTACCATAATAAAGTAGGCCTTGTAGAAGAACTTTAATTTTGAAACCCAAATTCCATCATTTACATCACTTAGAGAGGGTTTAAAGTTTTTGTCGCTTATATTCCGTTTTGCTTGTTTTCTCTTTTATTCAATAAAGTTGTAATGAAGATTGATGTGCCACTAAGAGTATGTTTACATACATTCTAATGATTCTTAATATCATACAAATAATTTCATGATGCTACCAGAAAATGAGAGAAAAAAGAGGTGTGGTGTTGTTCAAAGTTTAAAAAAGAATATTTAATAAATCGCAGTTGTAACTTTAAATGGTTCTAACTTTTGACTCGAGTATGAGAATTACTATTCTAATATAACAACTCGAAACTCGTATCGATTACCAAAATAAAGTAGGCCTTGCAAAAGAACTTCAATTTTGAAACCCAAATTCCATCATTTACATCACTTAGAGAGGGTTTAAAGTTTTTGTCGCTTATATTCCGTTTTGCTTGTTTTCTCTTTTATTCAATAAAGTTGTAATGAAGATTGACGTGCCACTAAGAATATGTTTACATACATTCTTATTATTCTCAATATCATACAAATAATTTCGTGATGCTACAAAAAAATGAGAAAAAAAAGAGGAGTGGTGTTGTTCAGAATTTAAAAAAAACATTTAACAAATCGCAGTTGTAACTTTAAATGGTTCTACCTTTTGACTCGAGTATGAGAATGACTATTCTAATATAACAACTCGAAACTCGTATCGATTACCATAATAAATTAGGCCTTGCAAAAGAACTTCAATTTTGAAACCCAAATTACAACATTTACATCACTTAGAGAGGCTTTAAAGTTTTTGACACTTATATTCCGTTTTGCTTGTTTTCTCTTTTATTCAATAGAGTTGTAATAAAGATTGATGTGCCACTAAGAATATATTTACATACATTCTAATGATTCTCAATATCATACACATAATTTCAGGACCATAAAAAAAGAATAAAAAAGAGGATTGTTGTTGTTCAGAATTTAAAAAAAAACATTTAATAAATCGCAGTTGTAACTTTAAACGGTTGTAACTTTTAACTCGAGTATGAGAATGACTATTATAAAATAACAACTCAAAACTTGTATCGATTACCATAGTTCGAGTAGGCCTTGAAAAAGAACTTCAATTTTCAAACCCAAATACCATCATTTACATCACTCAGAGAGGGTTTAAAGTTTTTGTCGCATATTTTCTGTTTTGCTTGCTTTCGCTATTATTCAATATAGTTGTAACGAAGATTGATGTGCCACTAAGACTATGTTTACATACATTCTAATGATTCTAAATATCATACAAATAATTTCATGATCCTACAAGAAAATGAGAAAAAGAAGAAGTGTGGTGTTGTTCAGAGTTTAAAAAAAACATTTAATAAATCGGAGTTGTAACTTTAAATGGTTCTTACTTTTGACTCGAGTATGAGAATGACTATTCTAATATAACAACTCGAAACTCGTATCGATTACCATAATAAAGTAGGCCTTGCAAAAGAACTTCAATTTTGAAATCAAATTCCATCATTTACATCACTTAGAGAATGTTTAATGTTTTTGTAGCTTATATTCCGCTTTGCTTGTTTTCTCTTTTATTCAATAGAGTTGTAATAAAGATTGATGTACCACTAAGATTATATTTACATACATTCTAATGATTCTCAATATCATACACATAATTTCATGACCATAAAAAAAAAAGAATAAAAAAGAGGAGTGTTGTTGTTCAGAATTTTAAAAAAACATTTAATAAATCGTAGTTGTAACTTTAAACGGTTCTAACTTCTAAATCGAGTATGAGAATGACAATTCTAATATAACAACTCGAAACTCGTATCGATTACCATAATAAAGTAGGCCTTGCAGAAGAACTTTAATTTTGAAACCCAAATTCCATCATTTACATCACTTAGAGAGGGTTTAAAGTTTTTGTCGCTTATATTCCGTTTTGCTTGTTTTCTCTTTTATTCAATAAAGTTGTAATGAAGATTGACGTGCCACTAAGAATATGTTTACATACATTCTTATTATTCTCAATATCATACAAATAATTTCGTGATGCTACAAAAAAATGAGAAAAAAAAGAGGAGTGGTGTTGTTCAGAATTTAAAAAAAACATTTAACAAATCGCAGTTGTAACTTTAAATGGTTCTACCTTTTGACTCGAGTATGAGAATGACTATTCTAATATAACAACTCGAAACTCGTATCGATTACCATAATAAATTAGGCCTTGCAAAAGAACTTCAATTTTGAAACCCAAATTACATCATTTACATCACTTAGAGAGGCTTTAAAGTTTTTGACACTTATATTCCGTTTTGCTTGTTTTCTCTTTTATTCAATAGAGTTGTAATAAAGATTGATGTGCCACTAAGAATATATTTACATACATTCTAATGATTCTCAATATCATACACATAATTTCAGGACCATAAAAAAAGAATAAAAAAGAGGATTGTTGTTGTTCAGAATTTAAAAAAAAACATTTAATAAATCGCAGTTGTAACTTTAAACGGTTGTAACTTTTAACTCGAGTATGAGAATGACTATTATAATATAACAACTCAAAACTTGTATCGATTACCATAGTTCGAGTAGGCCTTGAAAAAGAACTTCAATTTTCAAACCCAAATACCATCATTTACATCACTCAGAGAGGGTTTAAAGTTTTTGTCGCATATTTTCTGTTTTGCTTGCTTTCGCTATTATTCAATATAGTTGTAACGAAGATTGATGTGCCACTAAGACTATGTTTACATACATTCTAATGATTCTAAATATCATACAAATAATTTCATGATCCTACAAGAAAATGAGAAAAAGAAGAAGTGTGGTGTTGTTCAGAGTTTAAAAAAAACATTTAATAAATCGGAGTTGTAACTTTAAATGGTTCTTACTTTTGACTCGAGTATGAGAATGACTATTCTAATATAACAACTCGAAACTCGTATCGATTACCATAATAAAGTAGGCCTTGCAAAAGAACTTCAATTTTGAAATCAAATTCCATCATTTACATCACTTAGAGAATGTTTAATGTTTTTGTAGCTTATATTCCGCTTTGCTTGTTTTCTCTTTTATTCAATAGAGTTGTAATAAAGATTGATGTACCACTAAGATTATATTTACATACATTCTAATGATTCTCAATATCATACACATAATTTCATGACCATAAAAAAAAAGAATAAAAAAGAGGAGTGTTGTTGTTCAGAATTTTAAAAAAACATTTAATAAATCGTAGTTGTAACTTTAAACGGTTCTAACTTCTAAATCGAGTATGAGAATGACAATTCTAATATAACAACTCGAAACTCGTATCGATTACCATAATAAAGTAGGCCTTGCAGAAGAACTTTAATTTTGAAACCCAAATTCCATCATTTACATCACTTAGAGAGGGTTTAAAGTTTTTGTCGCTTATATTCCGTTTTGCTTGTTTTCTCTTTTATTCAATAAAGTTGTAATGATAATTGATGTGCCACTAAGAATATGTTTACATACATTCTAATGATTCTTAATATCATACAAATAATTTCATGATGCTACAAGAAAATGAGAAAAAAAAGAGGAGTAGTGTTGTTCAAAGTTTAAAAAAAACATTTAATAAATCGCAGTTGTAACTTTAAATGGTTCTAACTTTTGACTCGAGTATGAGAATGACTATTCTAATATAAAAACTCAAAACTCGTATCGATTACCATAATAAAGTAGGCCTTGCAAAAGAACTTCAATTTTGAAACCCAAATTCCCTCATTTACATCACTTAGAGAGGGTTTAAAGTTTTTATAGCTTATCTTCCAATTTGCTTGTTTTCTCTTTTATTCAATAGAGTTGTAATAAAGATTGATGTACCACTAAGAATATATTTACATACATTCTAATGATTTCCAATATCATACACATAATTTCATGACCATAAAAAAAAGAATAAAAAAGAGGAGTGTTGTTGTTCAGAATTTATAAAAACATTTAATAAATCGCAGTTGTAACTTTAAACGGTTCTAACTTCTAAATCGAGTATGAGAATGACAATTCTAATATAACAACTCGAAACTCGTATCGATTACCAAAATAAAGTAGGCCTTGCAAAAGAACTTTAATTTTGAAACCCAAATTCCATCATTTACATCACTTAGAGAGGGTTTAAAGTTTTTGTCGCTTATATTCCGTTTTGCTTGTTTTCTCTTTTATTCAATAAAGTTGTAATGAAGATTGATGTGCCACTAAGAATATGTTTACATAAATTCTTATTATTCTCAATATCATACAAATAATTTCGTGATGCTACAAAAAAATGAGAAAAAAAAGAGGAGTGGTGTTGTTCAGAATTTAAAAAAAACATTTAACAAATCGCAGTTGTAACTTTAAATGGTTCTAACTTTTGACTCGAGTATGAGAATGACTATTCTAATATAACAACTCGAAACTCGTATCGATTACCAAAATAAAGTAGGCCTTGCAAAAGAACTTTAATTTTGAAACCCAAATTCCATCATTTACATCACTTAGAGAGGGTTTAAAGTTTTTGTCGCTTATATTCCGTTTTGCTTGTTTTCTCTTTTATTCAATAAAGTTGTAATGAAGATTGACGTGCCACTAAGAATATGTTTACATAAATTCTTATTATTCTCAATATCATACAAATAATTTCGTGATGCTACAAAAAAATGAGAAAAAAAAGAGGAGTGGTGTTGTTCAGAATTTAAAAAAAACATTTAACAAATCGCAGTTGTAACTTTAAATGGTTCTAACTTTTGACTCGAGTATGAGAATGACTATTCTAATATAACAACTCGAAACTCGTATCGATTACCATAATAAATTAGGCCTTGCAAAAGAACTTCAATTGTGAAACCCAAATTACATCATTTACATCACTTAGAGAGGCTTTAAAGTTTTTGTCGCTTATATTCCGTTTTGCATGTTTTCTCTTTTATTCAATAGAGTTGTAATAAAGATTGATGTGCCACTAAGAATATATTTACATACATTCTAATGATTCTCAATATCATACACATAATTTCAGGACCATAAAAAAAAGAATAAAAAAGAGGATTGTTGTTGTTCAGAATTAAAAAAAAAACATTTAATAAATCGCAGTTGTAACTTTAAACGGTTGTAACTTTTAACTCGAGTATGAGAATGACTATTATAATATAACAACTCGAAACTTGTATCGATTACCATAATTCGAGTAGGCCTTGAAAAAGAACTTCAATTTTCAAACCCAAATACCATCATTTACATCACTCAGAGAGGGTTTAAAGTTTTTGTCGCATATTTTCTGTTTTGCTTGCTTTCGCTATTATTCAATATAGTTGTAACGAAGATTGTTGTGCCACTAAGACTATGTTTACATACATTCTAATGATTCTAAATATCATACAAATAATTTCATGATCCTACAAGAAAATGAGAAAAAAAAGAAGTGTGGTGTTGTTCAGAGTTTAAAAAAAACATTTAATAAATCGGAGTTGTAACTTTAAATGGTTCTTACTTTTGACTCGAGTATGAGAATGACTATTCTAATATAACAACTCGAAACTCGTATCGATTACCATAATAAAGTAGGCCTTGCAAAAGAACTTCAATTTTGAAATCAAATTCCATCATTTACATCACTTAGAGAATGTTTAATGTTTTTGTAGCTTATATTCCGCTTTGCTTGTTTTCTCTTTTATTCAATAGAGTTGTAATAAAGATTGATGTACCACTAAGATTATATTTACATACATTCTAATGATTCTCAATATCATACACATTATTTCATGACCATAAAAAAAAAAGAATAAAAAAGAGGAGTGTTGTTGTTCAGAATTTTAAAAAAACATTTAATAAATCGTAGTTGTAACTTTAAACGGTTCTAACTTCTAAATCGAGTATGAGAATGACAATTCTAATATAACAACTCGAAACTCGTATCGATTACCATAATAAAGTAGGCCTTGCAGAAGAACTTTAATTTTGAAACCCAAATTCCATCATTTACATCACTTAGAGAGGGTTTAAAGTTTTTGTCGCTTATATTCCGTTTTGCTTGTTTTCTCTTTTATTCAATAAAGTTGTAATGAAGATTGATGTGCCACTAAGAATATGTTTACATACATTCTAATGATTCTTAATATCATACAAATAATTTCATGATGCTACAAGAAAATGAGAAAAAAAAGAGGAGTAGTGTTGTTCAAAGTTTAAAAAAACATTTAATAAATCGCAGTTGTAACTTTAAATGGTTCTAACTTTTGACTCGAGTATGAGAATGACTATTCTAATATAACAACTCGAACTCGTATCGATTACCATAATAAAGTAGGCCTTGCAAAAGAACTTCAATTTTGAAACCCAAATTCCATCATTTACATCACTTAGAGAGGGTTTAAAGTTTTTATAGCTTATATTCCGTTTTGCTTGTTTTCTCTTTTATTCAATAGAGTTGTAATAAAGATTGATGTACCACTAAGAATATATTTACATACATTCTAATGATTTCCAATATCATACACATAATTTCATGACCATAAAAAAAAGAATAAAAAAGAGGAGTGTTGTTGTTCAGAATTTATAAAAACATTTAATAAATCGCAGTTGTAACTTTAAACGGTTCTAACTTCTAAATCGAGTATGAGAATGACAATTCTAATATAACAACTCGAAACTCGTATCGATTACCAAAATAAAGTAGGCCTTGCAAAAGAACTTTAATTTTGAAACCCAAATTCCATCATTTACATCACTTAGAGAGGGTTTAAAGTTTTTGTCGCTTATATTCCGTTTTGCTTGTTTTCTCTTTTATTCAATAAAGTTGTAATGAAGATTGATGTGCCACTAAGAATATGTTTACATAAATTCTTATTATTCTCAATATCATACAAATAATTTCGTGATGCTACAAAAAAATGAGAAAAAAATGAGGAGTGGTGTTGTTCAGAATTTAAAAAAAACATTTAACAAATCGCAGTTGTAACTTTAAATGGTTCTAACTTTTGACTCGAGTATGAGAATGACTATTCTAATATAACAACTCGAAACTCGTATCGATTACCACAATAAAGTAGGCCTTGCAAAAGAACTTTAATTTTGAAACCCAAATTCCATCATTTACATCACTTAGAGAGGGTTTAAAGTTTTTGTCGCTTATATTCCGTTTTGCTTGTTTTCTCTTTTATTCAATAAAGTTGTAATGAAGATTGACGTGCCACTAAGAATATGTTTACATAAATTCTTATTATTCTCAATATCATACAAATAATTTCGTGATGCTACAAAAAAATGAGAAAAAAAAGAGGAGTGGTGTTGTTCAGAATTTAAAAAAAACATTTAACAAATCGCAGTTGTAACTTTAAATGGTTCTAACTTTTGACTCGAGTATGAGAATGACTATTCTAATATAACAACTCGAAACTCGTATCGATTACCATAATAAATTAGGCCTTGCAAAAGAACTTCAATTGTGAAACCCAAATTACATCATTTACATCACTTAGAGAGGCTTTAAAGTTTTTGTCGCTTATATTCCGTTTTGCATGTTTTCTCTTTTATTCAATAGAGTTGTAATAAAGATTGATGTGCCACTAAGAATATATTTACATACATTCTAATGATTCTCAATATCATACACATAATTTCAGGACCATAAAAAAAAGAATAAAAAAGAGGATTGTTGTTGTTCAGAATTAAAAAAAAACATTTAATAAATCGCAGTTGTAACTTTAAACGGTTGTAACTTTTAACTCGAGTATGAGAATGACTATTATAATATAACAACTCGAAACTTGTATCGATTACCATAATTCGAGTAGGCCTTGCAAAAGAACTTTAATTTTGAAACCCAAATTCCATCATTTACATCACTTAGAGAGGGTTTAAAGTTTTTGTCGCTTATATTCCGTTTTGCTTGTTTTCTCTTTTATTCAATAAAGTTGTAATGAAGATTGATGTGCCACTAAGAATATGTTTACATAAATTCTTATTATTCTCAATATCATACAAATAATTTCGTGATGCTACAAAAAAATGAGAAAAAAAGAGGAGTGGTGTTGTTCAAAGTTTAAAAAAAACATTTAATAAATCGTAGTTGTAACTTTAAATGGTTCTTACTTTTGACTCGAGTATGAGAATGACTATTCTAATATAACAACTTGAAACTCGTATCGATTACCATAATAAATTAGGCCTTGCAAAAGAACTTCAATTGTGAAACCCAAATTACATCATTTACATCACTTAGAGAGGCTTTAAAGTTTTTGTCGCTTATATTCCGTTTTACATGTTTTCTCTTTTATTCAATAGAGTTGTAATAAAGATTGATGTGCCACTAAGAATATATTTACATACATTCTAATGATTCTCAATATCATACACATAATTTCAGGACCATAAAAAAAAGAATAAAAAAGAGGATTGTTGTTGTTCAGAATTTAAAAAAAACATTTAATAAATCGCAGTTGTAACTTTTAACTCGAGTATGAGAATGACTATTATAATATAACAACTCGAAACTTGTATCGATTACCATAATTCGAGTAGGCCTTGCAAAAGAACTTCAATTTTCAAACCCAAATACCATCATTTACATCACTCAGAGAGGGTTTAAAGTTTTTGTCGCATATTTTCTGTTTTGCTTGCTTTCGCTATTATTCAATATAGTTGTAACGAAGATTGATGTGCCACTAAGAATATGTTTACATACATTCTAATGATTCTAAATATCATACAAATAATTTCATGATGCTACAAGAAAATGAGAAAAAAAAGAGGAGTGGTGTTGTTCAAAGTTTAAAAAAAACATTTAATAAATCGCAGTTGTAACTTTAAATGGTTCTAACTTTTGACTCGAGTATGAGAATGACTATTCTAATATAACAACTCAAAACTCGTACCGATTACCATAATAAAGTAGGCCTTGCAAAAGAACTTCAATTTTGAAACCCAAATTCCATCATTTACATCACTTAGAGAGGGTTTAAAGTTTTTGTCGCTTATATTCCGTTTTGCTTGTTTTCTCTTTTATTCAATACAGTTGTAATGAAGATTGATGTGCCACTAAGAATATGTTTACATAAATTCTTATTATTCTCAATATCATACAAATAATTTCGTGATGCTACAAAAAAATGAGAAAAAAAAGAGGAGTGGTGTTGTTCAGAATTTAAAAAAAACATTTAACTTATCGCAGTTGTAACTTTAAATGGTTCTAACTTTTGACTCGAGTATGAGAATGACTATTCTAATATAACAACTCGAAACTCGTATCAATTACCATAATAAATTAGGCCTTGCAAAAGAACTTCAATTTTGAAACCCAAATTACATCATTTACATCACTTAGAGAGGCTTTAAAGTTTTTGTCGCTTATATTCCGTTTTGCTTGTTTTCTCTTTTATTCAATAGAGTTGTAATAAAGATTGATGTACCACTAAGAATATATTTACATACATTCTAATGATTTCCAATATCATACACATAATTTCATGACCATAAAAAAAAGAATAAAAAAGAGGAGTGTTGTTGTTCAGAATTTATAAAAACATTTAATAAATCGCAGTTGTAACTTTAAAGGGTTCTAACTTCTAACTCGAGTATGAGAATGACAATTCTAATATAACAACTCGAAACTCGTATCGATTACCAAAATAAAGTAGGCCTTGCAAAAGAACTTTAATTTTGAAACCCAAATTCCATCATTTACATCACTTAGAGAGGGTTTAAAGTTTTTGTCGCTTATATTCCGTTTTGCTTGTTTTCTCTTTTATTCAATAAAGTTGTAATGAAGATTGATGTGCCACTAAGAATATGTTTACATAAATTCTTATTATTCTCAATATCATACAAATAATTTCGTGATGCTACAAAAAAATGAGAAAAAAATGAGGAGTGGTGTTGTTCAGAATTTAAAAAAAACATTTAACAAATCGCAGTTGTAACTTTAAATGGTTCTAACTTTTGACTCGAGTATGAGAATGACTATTCTAATATAACAACTCGAAACTCGTATCGATTACCATAATAAAGTAGGCCTTGCAAAAGAACTTCAATTTTGAAACCCAAATTCCATCATTTACATCACTTTGAGAGGGTTTAAAGTTTTTATAGCTTATATTCCGTTTTGCTTGTTTTCTCTTTTATTCAATAAAGTTGTAATGAAGATTGATGTGCCACTAAGAATATGTTTACATACATTCTAATGATTCTTAATATCATACAAATAATTTCATGATGCTACAAGAAAATGAGAAAAAAAAGAGGAGTGCTGTTGTTCAAAGTTTAAAAAAAACATTTAACAAATCGCAGTTGTAACTTTAAATGGTTCTAACTTTTGACTCGAGTATGAGAATGACTATTCTAATATAACAACTCAAAACTCGTATCGATTACCAAAATAAAGTAGGCCTTGCAAAAGAACTTTAATTTTGAAACCCAAATTCCATCATTTACATCACTTAGAGAGGGTTTAAAGTTTTTGTCGCTTATATTCCGTTTTGCTTGTTTTCTCTTTTATTCAATAAAGTTGTAATGAAGATTGATGTGCCACTAAGAATATGTTTACATACATTCTAATGATTCTCAATATCATACACATAATTTCATGACCATAAAAAAAAGAATAAAAAAGAGGATTGTTGTTGTTCAGAATTTAAAAAAACATTTAACAAATCGCAGTTGTAACTTTAAATGGTTCTAACTTTTGACTCGAGAATGAGAATGAAAATTCTAATATAACAACTCGAAACTCGTATCGATTACCAAAATAAAGTAGGCCTTGCAAAAGAAATTTAATTTTGAAACCCAAATTCCATCATTTACATCACTTAGAGAGGGTTTAATGTTTTTGTCGCTTATATTCCGTTTTGCTTGTTTTCTCTTTTATTCAATAAAGTTGTAATGAAGATTGATGTGCCACTGAGAATATGTTTACATAAATTCTTATTATTCTCAATATCATACAAATAATTTCGTGATGCTACAAAAAAATGAGAAAAAAAAGAGGAGTGGTGTTGTTCAGAATTTAAAAAAAACATTTAACAAATCGCAGTTGTAACTTTAAATGGTTCTAACTTTTGACTCGAGTATGAGAATGACTATTCTAATATAACAACTCGAAACTCGTATCGATTACCATAATAAATTAGGCCTTGCAAAAGAACTTCAATTTTGAAACCCAAATTACATCATTTACATCACTTAGAGAGGCTTTAAAGTTTTTGTCGCTTATATTCCGTTTTGCTTGTTTTCTCTTTTATTCAATAGAGTTGTAATAAAGATTGATGTGCCACTAAGAATATATTTACATACATTCTAATGATTCTCAATATCATACATATAATTTCAGGACCATAAAAAAAAGAATAAAAAAGAGGATTGTTGTTGTTCAGAATTTAAAAAAACATTTAATAAATCGCAGTTGTAACTTTAAACGGTTGTAACTTTTAACTCGAGTATGAGAATGACTATTATAATATAACAACTCGAAACTTGTATCGATTACCATAATTCGAGTAGGCCTTGCAAAAGAACTTCAATTTTCAAACCCAAATTCAATCATTTACATCACTCAGAGAGGGTTTAAAGTTTTTGTCGCATATTTTCCGTTTTGCTTGCTTTCGCTATTATTCAATATAGTTGTAATGAAGATTGATGTGCCACTAAGAATATGTTTACATACATTCTAATGATTCTCAATATCATACAAATAATTTCATGATCCTACAAGAAAATGAGAAAAAAAAGAGGAGTGGTGTTGTTGAGAGTTTAAAAAAAACATTTAATAAATCGCAGTTGTAACTTTAAATGGTTCTAACTTTTGACTCGAGTATGAGAATGACTATTCTAATATAACAACTCGAACTCGTATCGATTACCATAATAAAGTAGGCCTTGCAAAAGGACTTCAATTTTGAAACCCAAATTCCATCATTTACATCACTTAGAGAGGGTTTAAAGTTTTTATAGCTTATATTCCGTTTTGGTTGTTTTCTCTTTTATTCAATAGAGTTGTAATAAAGATTGATGTACCACAAAGAATATATTTACATATATTCTAATGATTTCCAATATCATACACATAATTTCATGACCATAAAAAAAAGAATAAAAAAGAGGAGTGTTGTTGTTCAGAATTTATAAAAACATTTAATAAATCGCAGTTGTAACTTTAAACGGTTGTAACTTTTAACTCGAGTATGAGAATGACTATTATAATATAACAACTCGAAACTTGTATCGATTACCATAATTCGAGTAGGCCTTGCAAAAGAACTTTAATTTTGAAACCCAAATTCCATCATTTACATCACTTAGAGAGGGTTTAAAGTTTTTGTCGCTTATATTCCGTTTTGCTTGTTTTCTCTTTTATTCAATACAGTTGTAATGAAGATTGATGTGCCACTAAGAATATGTTTACATAAATTCTTATTATTCTCAATATCATACAAATAATTTCGTGATGCTACAAAAAAATGAGAAAAAAAAGAGGAGTGGTGTTGTTCAGAATTTAAAAAAAACATTTAACTTATCGCAGTTGTAACTTTAAATGGTTCTAACTTTTGACTCGAGTATGAGAATGACTATTCTAATATAACAACTCGAAACTCGTATCGATTACCATAATAAATTAGGCCTTGCAAAAGAACTTCAATTTTGAAACCCAAATTACATCATTTACATCACTTAGAGAGGCTTTAAAGTTTTTGTCGCTTATATTCCGTTTTGCTTGTTTTCTCTTTTATTCAATAGAGTTGTAATAAAGATTGATGTGGCACTAAGAATATATTTACATACATTCTAATGATTCTCAATATCATACACATAATTTCAGGACCATAAAAAAAAAGAATAAAAAAGAGGATTGTTGTTGTTCAGAATTTAAAAAAAACATTTAATAAATCGCAGTTCCAACTTTAAACGGTTGTAACTTTTAACTCGAGTATGAGAATGACAATTCTAATATAACAACTCAAAACTCGTATCGATTACCAAAATAAAGTAGGCCTTGCAAAAGAACTTCAATTTTCAAACCCAAATTCCATCATTTACATCACTCAGAGAGGGTTTAAAGTTTTTGTCGCATATTTTCCGTTTTGCTTCCTTTCGCTATTATTCAATATAGTTGTAATGAAGATTGATGTGCCGCTAAGAATATGTTTACATACATTCTAATGATTCTCAATATCATACAAATAATTTCATGATCCTACAAGAAAATGAGAAAAAAAAGAGGAGTGGTGTTGTTGAGAGTTTAAAAAAAACATTTAATAAATTGCAGTTGTAACTTTAAATGGTTCTTACTTTTGACTCGAGTATGAGAATGACTATTCTAATATAACAACTCGAAACTCGTATCGATTACCATAATAAAGTAGGCCTTGCAAAAGAACTTCAATTGTGAAACCCAAATTCCATTATTTACATCACTTAGAGAGGGTTTAAAGTTTTTATAGCTTATATTCCATTTTGCTTGTTTTCTCTTTTATTCAATAGAGTTGTAATAAAGATTGATGTACCACTAAGAATATATTTACATACATTCTAATGATTTCCAATATCATACACATAATTTCATGACCATAAAAAAAAGAATAAAAAAGAGGAGTGTTGTTGTTCAGAATTTATAAAAACATTTAATAAATCGCAGTTGTAACTTTAAACGGTTCAAACTTCTAACTCGAGTATGAGAATGACAATTCTAATATAACAACTCGAAACTCGTATCGATTACCAAAATAAAGTAGGCCTTGCAAAAGAACTTTAATTTTGAAACCCAAATTCCATCATTTACATCACTTAGAGAGGGTTTAAAGTTTTTGTCGCTTATATTCCGTTTTGCTTGTTTTCTCTTTTATTCAATAAAGTTGTAATGAAGATTTATGTGCCACTAAGAATATGTTTACATAAATTCTTATTATTCTCAATATCATACAAATAATTTCGTGATGCTACAAAAAAATGAGAAAAAAAAGAGGAGTGGTGTTGTTCAGAATTTAAAAAAAACATTTAACTTATCGCAGTTGTAACTTTAAATGGTTCTAACTTTTGACTCGAGTATGAGAATGACTATTCTAATATAACAACTCGAAACTCGTATCGATTACCATAATAAATTAGGCCTTCCAAAAGAACTTCAATTTTGAAACCCAAATTACATCATTTACATCACTTAGAGAGGCTTTAAAGTTTTTGTCGCTTATATTCCGTTTTGCTTGTTTTCTCTTTTATTCAATAGAGTTGTAATAAAGATTGATGTGGCACTAAGAATATATTTACATACATTCTAATGATTCTCAATATCATACACATAATTTCAGGACCATAAAAAAAAAGAATAAAAAAGAGGATTGTTGTTGTTCAGAATTTAAAAAAAACATTTAATAAATCGCAGTTCTAACTTTAAACGGTTGTAACTTTTAACTCGAGTATGAGAATGACTATTATAATATAACAACTCGAAACTTGTATCGATTACCATAATTCGAGTAGGCCTTGCAAAAGAACTTCAATTTTCAAACCCAAATTCCATCATTTACATCACTCAGAGAGGGTTTAAAGTTTTTGTCGCATATTTTCCGTTTTCCTTGCTTTCGCTATTATTCAATATAGTTGTAATGAAGATTGATGTGCCACTAAGAATATGTTTACATACATTCTAATGATTCTCAATATCATACAAATAATTTCATGATCCTACAAGAAAATGAGAAAAAAAAGAGGAGTGGTGTTGTTGAGAGTTTAAAAAAAACATTTAATAAATCGCAGTTGTAACTTTAAATGGTTCTTACTTTTGACTCGAGTATGAGAATGACTATTCTAATATAACAACTCGAAACTCGTATCGATTACCATAATAAAGTAGGCCTCGCAAAAGAACTTCAATTTTGAAACCCAAATTCCATCATTTACATCACTTAGAGAATGTTTAAAGTTTTTGTAGCTTATATTCCGTTTTGCTTGTTTTCTCTTTTATTCAATAGAGTTGTAATAAAGATTGATGTACCACTAAGATTATATATACATACATTCTAATGATTCTCAATATCATACACATAATTTCATGACCATAAAAAAAAGAATAAAAAAGAGGAGTGTTGTTGTTCAGAATTTAAAAAAAAACATTTAATAAATCGTAGTTGTAACTTTAAACGGTTCTAACTTCTAAATCGAGTATGAGAATGACAATTCTAATATAACAACTCAAAACTCGTATCGATTACCATAATAAAGTAGGACTTGCAGAAGAACTTTAATTTTGAAACCCAAATTCCATCATTTACATCACTTAGAGAGGGTTTAAAGTTTTTGTCGCTTATATTCCGTTTTGCTTGTTTTCTCTTTTATTCAATAAAGTTGTAATGAAGATTGATGTGCCACTAAGAATATGTTTACATAAATTCTTATTATTCTTAATATCATACAAATAATTTCATGATGCTACAAGAAAATGAGAAAAAAAAGAGGAGTGGTGTTGTTCAAAGTTTAAAAAAAACATTTAACTTATCGTAGTTGTAACTTTAAATGGTTCTAACTTTTGACTCGAGTATGAGAATGACTATTCTAATATAACAACTCGAAACTCGTATCGATTACCATAATAAATTAGGCCTTGCAAAAGAACTTCAATTTTGAAACCCAAATTACATCATTTACATCACTTAGAGAGGCTTTAAAGTTTTTGTCACTTATATTCCGTTTTGCTTGTTTTCTCTTTTATTCAATAGAGTTGTAATAAAGATTGATGTGGCACTAAGAATATATTTACATACATTCTAATGATTCTCAATATCATACACATAATTTCAGGACCATAAAAAAAAAGAATAAAAAAGAGGATTGTTGTTGTTCAGAATTTAAAAAAAACATTTAATAAATCGCAGTTCTAACTTTAAACGGTTGTAACTTTTAACTCGAGTATGAGAATGACTATTATAATATAACAACTCGAAACTTCTATCGATTACCATAATTCGAGTAGGCCTTGCAAAAGAACTTCAATTTTCAAACCCAAATTCCATCATTTATATCACTCAGAGAGGGTTTAAAGTTTTTGTCGCATATTTTCCGTTTTGCTTGCTTTCGCTATTATTCAATATAGTTGTAATGAAGATTGATGTGCCACTAAGAATATGTTTACATACATTCTAATGATTCTCAATATCATACAAATAATTTCATGATCCTACAAGAAAATGAGAAAAAAAAGAGGAGTGGTGTTGTTGAGAGTTTAAAAAAAACATTTAATAAATCGCAGTTGTAACTTTAAATGGTTCTTACTTTTGACTCGAGTATGAGAATGACTATTCTAATATAACAACTCGAAACTCGTATCGATTACCATAATAAAGTAGGCCTTGCAAAAGAACTTCAATTTTGAAACCCAAATTCCATCATTTACATCACTTAGAGAATGTTTTAAGTTTTTTTAGCTTATATTCCGTTTTGCTTGTTTTCTCTTTTATTCAATAGAGTTGTAATAAAGATTGATGTACCACTAAGATTATATTTACATACATTCTAATGATTCTCAATATCATACACATAATTTCATGACCATAAAAAAAAGAATAAAAAAGAGGAGTGTTGTTGTTCAGAATTTAAAAAAAACATTTAATAAATCGTAGTTGTAACTTTAAACGGTTCTAACTTCTAAATCGAGTATGAGAATGACAATTCTAATATAACTACTCAAAACTCGTATCGATTACCATAATAAAGTAGGCCTTGCAGAAGAACTTTAATTTTGAAACCCAAATTCCATCATTTACATCACTTAGAGAGGGTTTAAAGTTTTTGTCGCTTATATTCCGTTTTGCTTGTTTTCTCTTTTATTCAATAAAGTTGTAATGAAGATTGATGTGCCACTAAGAATATGTTTACATAAATTCTAATTATTCTTAATATCATACAAATAATTTCATGATGCTACAAGAAAATGAGAAAAAAAAAGAGGAGTGGTGTTGTTCAAAGTTTAAAAAAAACATTTAATAAATCGCAGTTGTAACTTTAAATGGTTCCAACTTTTGACTCGAGTATGAGAATGACTATTCTAATATAACAACTCGAACTCGTATCGATTACCATAATAAAGTAGGCCTTGCAAAAGAACTTCAATTTTGAAACCCAAATTCCATCATTTACATCACTTAGAGAGGGTTTTAAGTTTTTGTCGCTTATATTCCGTTTAGCTTGTTTTCTCTTTTATTCAATAGAGTTGTAATAAAGATTGATGTACCACTAAGAATATATTTACATACATTCTAATGATTTCCAATATCATACACATAATTTCATGACCATAAAAAAAAGAATAAAAAAGAGGAGTGTTGTTGTTCAGAATTTATAAAAACATTTAATAAATCGCAGTTGTAACTTTAAACGGTTCTAACTTCTAACTCGAGTATGAGAATGACAAATCTAATATAACAACTCGAAACTCGTCTCGATTACCAAAATAAAGTAGGCCTTGCAAAAGAACTTTACTTTTGAAACCCAAATTCCATCATTTACATCGCTTAGAGAGGGTTTAAAGTTTTTGTCGCTTATATTCCGTTTTGCTTGTTTTCTCTTTTATTCAATAAAGTTGTAATGAAGATTGATGTGCCACTAAGAATATGTTTACATAAATTCTTATTATTCTCAATATCATACAAATAATTTCGTGATGCTACAAAAAAATGAGAAACAAAAGTGGAGTGGTGTTGTTCAGAATTTAAAAAAAACATTTAACAAATCGCAGTTGTAACTTTAAATTTTTCTAACTTTTGACTCGAGTATGAGAATGAATATTCTAATATAACAACTCGAAACTCGTATCGATTACCATAATAAATTAGGCCTTGCAAAAGAACTTCAATTTTGAAACCCAAATTACATCATTTACATCACTTAGAGAGGCTTTAAAGTTTTTGTCGCTTATATTCCGTTTTGCTTGTTTTCTCTTTTATTCAATATAGTTGTAATAAAGATTGATGTGCCACTAAGAATATATTTACATACATTCTAATGATTCTCAATATCATACACATAATTTCAAGACCATAAAAAAAAGAATAAAAAAGAGGATTGTTGTTGTTCAGAATTTTAAAAAAACATTTAATAAATCGCAGTTCTAACTTTAAACGGTTGTAACTTTTAACTCGAGTATGAGAATGACTATTATAATATAACAACTCGAAACTTGTATCGATTACCATAATTCGAGTAGGCCTTGCAAAAGAACTTCAATTTTCAAAACCAAATTCCAACATTTACATCACTCAGAGAGGGTTTAAAGTTTTTGTCGCATATTTTCCGTTTTGCTTGCTTTCGCTATTATTCAATATAGTTGTAATGAAGATTGATGTGCCACTAAGAATATGATTACATACATTCTAATGATTCTCAATATCATACAAATAATTTCATGATCCTACAAGAAATTGAGAAAAAAAAGAGGAATGGTGTTATTCAGAGTTTTAAAAAAACATTTAATAAGTCGCAGTTGTACCTTTAAATGGTTCTAACTTTTGACTCGAATATGAGAATGACTATTCTAATATAACAACTTGAAACTCGTATCGATTACCATAACAAATTAGGCCTTGCAAAAGAACTTCAATTTTGAAACCCAAATTCCATCATTTACATCACTTAGAGAATGTTTTAAGTTTTTTTAGCTTATATTCCGTTTTGCTTGTTTTCTCTTTTATTCAATAGAGTTGTAATAAAGATTGATGTACCACTAAGATTATATTTACATACATTCTAATGATTCTCAATATCATACACATAATTTCATGACCATAAAAAAAAGAATAAAAAAGAGGAGTGTTGTTGTTCAGAATTTAAAAAAAACATTTAATAAATCGTAGTTGTAACTTTAAACAGTTCTAACTTCTAAATCGAGTATGAGAATGACAATTCTAATATAACTACTCAAAACTCGTATCGATTACCATAATAAAGTAGGCCTTGCAGAAGAACTTTAATTTTGAAACCCAAATTCCATCATTTACATCACTTAGAGAGGGTTTAAAGTTTTTGTCGCTTATATTCCGTTTTGCTTGTTTTCTCTTTTATTCAATAAAGTTGTAATGAAGATTGATGTGCCACTAAGAATATGTTTACATAAATTCTAATTATTCTTAATATCATACAAATAATTTCATGATGCTACAAGAAAATGAGAAAAAAAAGAGGAGTGGTGTTGTTCAAAGTTTAAAAAAAACATTTAATAAATCGCAGTTGTAACTTTAAATGGTTCCAACTTTTGACTCGAGTATGAGAATGACTATTCTAATATAACAACTCGAACTCGTATCGATTACCATAATAAAGTAGGCCTTGCAAAAGAACTTCAATTTTGAAACCCAAATTCCATCATTTACATCACTTAGAGAGGGTTTTAAGTTTTTGTCGCTTATATTCCGTTTAGCTTGTTTTCTCTTTTATTCAATAGAGTTGTAATAAAGATTGATGTACCACTAAGAATATATTTACATACATTCTAATGATTTCCAATATCATACACATAATTTCATGACCATAAAAAAAAGAATAAAAAAGAGGAGTGTTGTTGTTCAGAATTTATAAAAACATTTAATAAATCGCAGTTGTAACTTTAAACGGTTCTAACTTCTAACTCGAGTATGAGAATGACAAATCTAATATAACAACTCGAAACTCGTCTCGATTACCAAAATAAAGTAGGCCTTGCAAAAGAACTTTACTTTTGAAACCCAAATTCCATCATTTACATCGCTTAGAGAGGGTTTAAAGTTTTTGTCGCTTATATTCCGTTTTGCTTGTTTTCTCTTTTATTCAATAAAGTTGTAATGAAGATTGATGTGCCACTAAGAATATGTTTACATAAATTCTTATTATTCTCAATATCATACAAATAATTTCGTGATGCTACAAAAAAATGAGAAACAAAAGTGGAGTGGTGTTGTTCAGAATTTAAAAAAAACATTTAACAAATCGCAGTTGTAACTTTAAATTTTTCTAACTTTTGACTCGAGTATGAGAATGAATATTCTAATATAACAACTCGAAACTCGTATCGATTACCATAATAAATTAGGCCTTGCAAAAGAACTTCAATTTTGAAACCCAAATTACATCATTTACATCACTTAGAGAGGCTTTAAAGTTTTTGTCGCTTATATTCCGTTTTGCTTGTTTTCTCTTTTATTCAATATAGTTGTAATAAAGATTGATGTGCCACTAAGAATATATTTACATACATTCTAATGATTCTCAATATCATACACATAATTTCAAGACCATAAAAAAAAGAATAAAAAAGAGGATTGTTGTTGTTCAGAATTTTAAAAAAACATTTAATAAATCGCAGTTCTAACTTTAAACGGTTGTAACTTTTAACTCGAGTATGAGAATGACTATTATAATATAACAACTCGAAACTTGTATCGATTACCATAATTCGAGTAGGCCTTGCAAAAGAACTTCAATTTTCAAAACCAAATTCCAACATTTACATCACTCAGAGAGGGTTTAAAGTTTTTGTCGCATATTTTCCGTTTTGCTTGCTTTCGCTATTATTCAATATAGTTGTAATGAAGATTGATGTGCCACTAAGAATATGATTACATACATTCTAATGATTCTCAATATCATACAAATAATTTCATGATCCTACAAGAAATTGAGAAAAAAAAGAGGAATGGTGTTATTCAGAGTTTTAAAAAAACATTTAATAAGTCGCAGTTGTACCTTTAAATGGTTCTAACTTTTGACTCGAATATGAGAATGACTATTCTAATATAACAACTTGAAACTCGTATCGATTACCATAACAAATTAGGCCTTGCAAAAGAACTTCAATTTTGAAACCCAAATTCCATCATTTACATCACTTCGAGAGGCTTTAAAGTTTTTGTCGCTTATATTCCGTTTTGCTTGTTTTCTCTTTTATTCAATAGAGTTGTAATAAAGATTGATGTGCCACAAAGAATATATTTACATACATTCTAATGATTCTCAATATCATACACATAATTTCAAGACCATAAAAAAAGAATAAAAAAGAGGATTGTTGTTGTTCAGAATTTAAAAAAAACATTTAATAAATCGCAGTTCTAACTTTAAACGGTTGTAACTTTTAACTCGAGTATGAGAATGACTATTATAATATAACAACTCGAAACTTGTATCGATTACCATAATTCGAGTAGGCCTTGCAAAAGAACTTCAATTTTCAAACCCAAATTCCATCATTTACATCACTCAGAGAGGGTTTAAAGTTTTTGTCGCATATTTTCCGTTTTGCTTGCTTTCGCTATTATTCAATATAGTTGTAATGAAGATTGATGTGCCACTAAGAATATGTTTACATACATTCTAATTATTCTCAATATCATACAAATAATTTCATGATATTACAAGAAATTGAGAAAAAAAAGAGGAGTGGTGTTGTTCAGAGTTTAAAAAAAACATTTAATAAATCGCAGTTGTAACTTTAAATGGTTCTTACTTTTGACTCGAGTATGAGAATGACTATTCTAATATAACAACTCGAAACTCGTATCGATTACCATAATAAAGTAGGCCTTGCAAAAGAACTTCAATTTTGAAACCCAAATTCCATCATTTACATCACTTAGAGAATGTATTAAGTTTTTGTAGCTTATATTCCGTTTTGCTTGTTTTCTCTTTTATTCAACAGAGTTGTAATAAAGACTGATGTACCACTAAGATTATATTTACATACATTCTAATGATTCTCAATATCATACACATAATTTCATGACCATAAAAAAAGAATAAAAAAGAGGAGTGTTGTTGTTCAGAATTTAAAAAAAACATTTAATAAATCGTAGTTGTAACTTTAAACGGTTCTAACTTCTAAATCGAGTATGAGAATGACAATTCTAATATAACAACTCAAAACTCGTATCGATTACCATAATAAAGTAGGCCTTGCAGAAGAACTTTAATTTTGAAACCCAAATTCCATCATTTACATCACTTAGAGAGGGTTTAAAGTTTGTGTCGCTTATATTCCGTTTTGCTTGTTTTCTCTTTTATTCAATAAAGTTGTAATGAAGATTGATGTGCCACTAAGAATATGCTTACATAAATTCTAATTATTCTTAATATCATACAAATAATTTCATGATGCTACAAGAAAATGAGAAAAAAAAGAGGAGTGGTGTTGTTCAAAGTTTAAAAAAAACATTTAATAAATCGCAGTTGTAACTTTAAATGGTTCCAACTTTTGACTCGAATATGAGAATGACTATTCTAATATAACAACTCGAACTCATATCCATTACCATAATAAAGTAGGCCTTGCAAAAGAACTTCAATTTTGAAACCCAAATTCCATCATTTACATCACTTAGAGAGGGTTTAAAGTTTTTGTCGCTTATATTCCGTTTTGCTTGTTTTCTCTTTTATTCAATAAAGTTGTAATGAAGATTGATGTGCCACTAAGAATATGTTTACATAAATTCTTATTATTCTCAATATCATACAAACAATTTCGTGATGCTACAAAAAAATGAGAAACAAAAGTGGAGTGGTGTTGTTCAGAATTTAAAAAAAACATTTAACAAATCGCAGTTGTAACTTTAAATTTTTCTAACTTTTGACTCGAGTATGAGAATGAATATTCTAATATAACAACTCGAAACTCGTATGGATTACCATAATAAATTAGGCCTTGCAAAAGAACTTCAATTTTGAAACCCAAATTACATCATTTACATCACTTAGAGAGGCTTTAAAGTTTTTGTCGCTTATATTCCGTTTTGCTTGTTTTCTCTTTTATTCAATAGAGTTGTAATAAAGATTGATGTGCCACTAAGAATATATTTACATACATTCTAATGATTCTCAATATCATACACATAATTTCAAGACCATAAAAAAAAGAATAAAAAAGAGGATTGTTGTTGTTCAGAATTTTAAAAAAACATTTAATAAATCGCAGTTCTAACTTTAAACGGTTGTAACTTTTAACTCGAGTATGAGAATGACTATTATAATATAACAACTCGAAACTTGTATCGATTACCATAATTCGAGTAGGCCTTGCAAAAGAACTTCAATTTTCAAACCCAAATTCCAACATTTACATCACTCAGAGAGGGTTTAAAGTTTTTGTCGCATATTTTCCGTTTTGCTTGCTTTCGCTATTATTCAATATAGTTGTAATGAAGATTGATGTGCCACTAAGAATATGATTACATACATTCTAATGATTCTCAATATCATACAAATAATTTCATGATCCTACAAGAAATTGAGAAAAAAAAGAGGAATGGTGTTATTCAGAGTTTTAAAAAAACATTTAATAAGTCGCAGTTGTACCTTTAAATGGTTCTAACTTTTGACTCGAATATGAGAATGACTATTCTAATATAACAACTTGAAACTCGTATCGATTACCATAACAAATTAGGCCTTGCAAAAGAACTTCAATTTTGAAACCCAAATTCCATCATTTACATCACTTCGAGAGGCTTTAAAGTTTTTGTCGCTTATATTCCGTTTTGCTTGTTTTCTCTTTTATTCAATAGAGTTGTAATAAAGATTGATGTGCCACTAAGAATATATTTACATACATTCTAATGATTCTCAATATCATACACATAATTTCATGACCATAAAAAAAGAATAAAAAAGAGGAGTGTTGTTGTTCAGAATTAAAAAAAAAAGATTTAATAAATCGCAGTTGTAACTTTAAACTGTTCTAACTTCTAAGTCGAGTATGAGAATGACTATTCTAATATAACAACTCGAAACTTGTATCGATTACCATAATTCGAGTTGGCCTTGTAAAAGAACTTCAATTTTGAAACCCAAATTCCATCATTTACATCATTTAGAGAGGCTTTAAAGTTTTTGTCGCTTATATTCCATTTTGCTTGTTTTCTCTTTTATTCAATAGAGTTCTAATAAAGATTAATGTGCCACTAAGAATATATTTACATAGATTCTAATGATTCTCAATATCATACACATAATTTCAAGACCATAAAAAAAAGAATAAAAAAGAGGATTGTTGTTGTTCAGAATTTAAAAAAAACATTTAATAAATCGCAGTTCTAAGTTTAAACGGTTGTAACTTTTAACTCGAGTATGAGAATGACTATTATAATATAACAACTCGAAACTTGTATCGATTACCATAATTCGAGTAGGCCTTGCAAAAGAACTTCAATTTTCAAACCCAAATTCCATCATTTACATCACTCAGAGAGGGTTTAAAGTTTTTGTCGCATATTTTCCGTTTTGCTTGCTTTCGCTATTATTCAATATAGTTGTAATGAAGATTGATGTGCCACTAAGAATATGTTTACATACATTCTAATGATTCTCAATATCATACAAATAATTTCATGATCCTACAAGAAATTGAGAAAAAAAAGAGGAGTGGTGTTGTTCAGAGTTTAAAAAAACATTTAATAAATCGCAGTTGTAACTTTAAATGGTTCTTACTTTTGACTCGAGTATGAGAATGACTATTCTAATATAACAACTCGAAACTCGTATCGATTACCATAATAAAGTAGGCCTTGCAAAAGAACTTCAATTTTGAAACCCAAATTCCATCATTTACATCACTTAGAGAATGTTTAAAGTTTTTGTAGCTTATATTCCGTTTTGCTTGTTTTCTCTTTTATTCAATAGAGTTGTAATAAAGATTGATGTACCACTAAGATTATATTTACACACATTCTAATGATTCTCAATATCATACACATAATTTCATGACCATAAAAAAAAGAATAAAAAAGAGGAGTGTTGTTGTTCAGAATTTAAAAAAAACATTTAATAAATCGCAGTTGTAACTTTAAACGGTTCTAACTTCTACCTCGAGTATGAGAATGACAATTCTAATATAACAACTCGAAACTCGTCTCGATTACCAAAATAAAGTAGGCCTTGCAAAAGAACTTTAATTTTGAAACCCAAATTCCATCATTTACATCACTTAGAGAGGGTTTAAAGTTTTTGTCGCTTATATTCCGTTTTGCTTGTTTTCTCTTTTATTCAATAGAGTTGTAATAAAGATTGATGTACCACTAAGATTATATTTACATACATTCTAATTATTCTCAATATCATACACATAATTTCATGACCATAAAAAAAAAGAATAAAAAAGAGGAGTGTTGTTGTTCAGAATTTAAAAAAAAACATTTAATAAATCGTAGTTGTAACTTTAAACGGTTCTAACTTCTAAATCGAGTATGAGAATGACAATTCTAATATAACAACTCGAAACTCGTATCGATTACCATAATAAAGTAGGCCTTTCAGAAGAACTTTAATTTTGAAACCCAAATTCCATCATTTACATCACTTAGGGAGGGTTTAAAGTTTTTGTCGCTTATATTCCGTTTTGCTTGTTTTCTCTTTTATTCAATAGAGTTGTAATAAAGATTGATGTGCCACTAAGAATATATTTACATACATTCTAATGATTCTCAATATCATACACATAATTTCATGACCATAAAAAAAGAATAAAAAAGAGGAGTGTTGTTGTTCAGAATTTAAAAAAAAAGATTTAATAAATCGCAGTTGTAACTTTAAACTGTTCTAACTTCTAAGTCGAGTATGAGAATGACTATTCTAATATAACAACTCGAAACTTGTATCGATTACCATAATTCGAGTTGGCCTTGTAAAAGAACTTCAATTTTGAAACCCAAATTCCATCATTTACATCACTTAGAGAGGCTTTAAAGTTTTTGTCGCTTATATTCCATTTTGCTTGTTTTCTCTTTTATTCAATAGAGTTGTAATAAAGATTAATGTGCCACTAAGAATATATTTACATACATTCTAATGATTCTCAATATCATACACATAATTTCAAGACCATAAAAAAAAGAATAAAAAAGAGGATTGTTGTTGTTCAGAATTTAAAAAAAACATTTAATAAATCGCAGTTCTAACTTTAAACGGTTGTAACTTTTAACTCGAGTATGAGAATGACTATTATAATATAACAACTCGAAACTTGTATCGATTACCATAATTCGAGTAGGCCTTGCAAAAGAACTTCAATTTTCAAACCCAAATTCCATCATTTACATCACTCAGAGAGGGTTTAAAGTTTTTGTCGCATATTTTCCGTTTTGCTTGCTTTCGCTATTATTCAATATAGTTGTAATGAAGATTGATGTGCCACTAAGAATATGTTTACATACATTCTAATGATTCTCAATATCATACAAATAATTTCATGATCCTACAAGAAATTGAGAAAAAAAAGAGGAGTGTTGTTGTTCAGAATTTATAAAAACATTTAATAAATCGCAGTTGTAACTTTAAACGGTTCTAACGTCTACCTCGAGTATGAGAATGACAATTCTAATATAACAACTCGAAACTCGTCTCGATTACCAAAATAAAGTAGGCCTTGCAAAAGAACTTTAATTTTGAAACCCAAATTCCATCATTTACATCACTTAGAGAGGGTTTAAAGTTTTTGTCGCTTATATTCCGTTTTGCTTGTTTTCTCTTTTATTCAATAGAGTTGTAATAAAGATTGATGTACCACTAAGATTATATTTACATACATTCTAATGATTCTCAATATGATACACATAATTTCATGACCATAAAAAAAAAGAATAAAAAAGAGGAGTGTTGTTGTTCAGAATTTAAAAAAAAACATTTAATAAATCGTAGTTGTAACTTTAAACGGTTCTAACTTCTAAATCGAGTATGAGAATGACAATTCTAATATAACAACTCGAAACTCGTATCGATTACCATAATAAAGTAGGCCTTTCAGAAGAACTTTAATTTTGAAACCCAAATTCCATCATTTACATCACTTAGGGAGGGTTTAAAGTTTTTGTCGCTTATATTCCGTTTTGCTTGTTTTCTCTTTTATTCAATAAAGTTGTAATGAAGATTGATTTGCCACTAAGAATATGTTTACATACATTCTAATGATTCTTAATATAACAAGAAAATGAGAAAAAAAAGAGGAGTGGTGTTGTTCAAAGTTTAAAAAAAACATTTAATAAATCGCAGTTGTAACTTTAAATGGTTCTAACTTTTGACTCGAGTATGAGAATGACTATTCTAATATAACAACTCGAACTCGTATCGATTACCATAATAAAGTAGGCCTTGCAAAAGAACTTCAATTTTGAAACCCAAATTCCATCATTTACATCACTTAGAGAGGGTTTAAAGTTTTTATAGCTTATATTCCGTTTTGCTTGTTTTCTCTTTTATTCAATAGAGTTGTAATAAAGATTGATGTACCACTAAGAATATATTTACATACATTCTAATGATTTCCAATATCATACACATAATTTCATGACCATAAAAAAAAGAATAAAAAAGAGGAGTGTTGTTGTTCAGAATTTATAAAAACATTTAATAAATCGCAGTTGTAACTTTAAACGGTTCTAACTTCTAACTCGAGTATGAGAATGACAAATCTAATATAACAACTCGAAACTCGTCTCGATTACCAAAATAAAGTAGGCCTTGCAAAAGAACTTTAATTTTGAAACCCAAATTCCATCATTTACATCGCTTAGAGAGGGTTTAAAGTTTTTGTCGCTTATATTCCGTTTTGCTTGTTTTCTCTTTTATTCAATAAAGTTGTAATGAAGATTGATGTGCCACTAAGAATATGTTTACATAAATTCTTATTATTGTCAATATCATACAAATAATTTCGTGATGCTAAAAAAAAATGAGAAACAAAAGAGGAGTGGTGTTGTTCAGAATTTAAAAAACACATTTAACAAATCGTAGTTGTAACTTTAAATGGTTCTAACATTTGACTCGAGTATGAGAATGAATATTCTAATATAACAACTCGAAACTCGTATCGATTACCATAATAAATTAGGCCTTGCAAAAGAACTTCAATTTTGAAACCCAAATTACATCATTTACATCACTTAGAGAGGCTTTAAAGTTTTTGTCGCTTATATTCCGTTTTGCATGTTTTCTCTTTTATTCAATAGAGTTGTAATAAAGATTGATGTGCCACTAAGAATATATTTACATACATTCTAATGATTCTCAATATCATACATATAAATTCAGGACCATAAAAAAAAGAATAAAAAAGAGGATTGTTGTTGTTCAGAATTTAAAAAAAACATTTAATAAATCGAAGTTGTAACTTTAAACGGTTGTAACTTTTAACTCGAGTATGAGAATGACTATTATAATATAAAAACTCGAAACTTGTATCGATTACCATAATTCGAGTAGGCCTTGCAAAAGAACTTCAATTTTCAAACCCAAATTCCATCATTTACATCACTCAGAGAGGGTTTAAAGTTTTTGTCGCATATTTTCCGTTTTGCTTTCTTTCGCTATTATTCAATATAGTTGTAATGAAGATTGATGTGCCACTAAGAATATGTTTACATACATTCTAATGATTCTCAATATCATACAAATAATTTCATGATCCTACAAGAAAATGAGAAAAAAAAGAGGAGTGGTGTTGTTCAAAGTTTAAAAAAAACATTTAATAAATCGCAGTTGTAACTTTAAATGGTTCTAACTTTTGACTCGAGTATGAGAATGAATATTCTAATATAACAACTCGAACTCGTATCGATTACCATAATAAAGTAGGCCTTGCAAAAGAACTTCAATTTTGAAACCCAAATTCCATCATTTACATCACTTAGAGAGGGTTTAAAGTTTTTATAGCTTATATTCCGTTTTGCTTGTTTTCTCTTTTATTCAATAGAGTTGTAATAAAGATTGATGTACCACTAAGAATATATTTACATACATTCTAATGATTCTCAATATCATACACATAATTTCATGACCATAAAAAAAAAGAATAAAAAAGAGGAGTGTTGTTGTTCAGAATTTAAAAAAAAACATTTAATAAATCGTAGTTGTAACTTTAAACGGTTCTAACTTCTAAATCGAGTATGAGAATGACAATTCTAATATAACAACTCGAAACTCGTATCGATTACCATAATAAAGTAGGCCTTTCAGAAGAACTTTAATTTTGAAACCCAAATTCCATCATTTACATCACTTAGGGAGGGTTTAAAGTTTTTGTCGCTTATATTCCGTTTTGCTTGTTTTCTCTTTTATTCAATAGAGTTGTAATAAAGATTGATGTGCCACTAAGAATATATTTACATACATTCTAATGATTCTCAATATCATACACATAATTTCATGACCATAAAAAAAGAATAAAAAAGAGGAGTGTTGTTGTTCAGAATTTAAAAAAAAAGATTTAATAAATCGCAGTTGTAACTTTAAACTGTTCTAACTTCTAAGTCGAGTATGAGAATGACTATTCTAATATAACAACTCGAAACTTGTATCGATTACCATAATTCGAGTTGGCCTTGTAAAAGAACTTCAATTTTGAAACCCAAATTCCATCATTTACATCACTTAGAGAGGCTTTAAAGTTTTTGTCGCTTATATTCCATTTTGCTTGTTTTCTCTTTTATTCAATAGAGTTGTAATAAAGATTAATGTGCCACTAAGAATATATTTACATACATTCTAATGATTCTCAATATCATACACATAATTTCAAGACCATAAAAAAAAGAATAAAAAAGAGGATTGTTGTTGTTCAGAATTTAAAAAAAACATTTAATAAATCGCAGTTCTAACTTTAAACGGTTGTAACTTTTAACTCGAGTATGAGAATGACTATTATAATATAACAACTCGAAACTTGTATCGATTACCATAATTCGAGTAGGCCTTGCAAAAGAACTTCAATTTTCAAACCCAAATTCCATCATTTACATCACTCAGAGAGGGTTTAAAGTTTTTGTCGCATATTTTCCGTTTTGCTTGCTTTCGCTATTATTCAATATAGTTGTAATGAAGATTGATGTGCCACTAAGAATATGTTTACATACATTCTAATGATTCTCAATATCATACAAATAATTTCATGATCCTACAAGAAATTGAGAAAAAAAAGAGGAGTGTTGTTGTTCAGAATTTATAAAAACATTTAATAAATCGCAGTTGTAACTTTAAACGGTTCTAACGTCTACCTCGAGTATGAGAATGACAATTCTAATATAACAATTCGAAACTCGTCTCGATTACCAAAATAAAGTAGGCCTTGCAAAAGAACTTTAATTTTGAAACCCAAATTCCATCATTTACATCACTTAGAGAGGGTTTAAAGTTTTTGTCGCTTATATTCCGTTTTGCTTGTTTTCTCTTTTATTCAATAGAGTTGTAATAAAGATTGATGTACCACTAAGATTATATTTACATACATTCTAATGATTCTCAATATGATACACATAATTTCATGACCATAAAAAAAAGAATAAAAAAGAGGAGTGTTGTTGTTCAGAATTTAAAAAAAAACATTTAATAAATCGTAGTTGTAACTTTAAACGGTTCTAACTTCTAAATCGAGTATGAGAATGACAATTCTAATATAACAACTCGAAACTCGTATCGATTACCATAATAAAGTAGGCCTTTCAGAAGAACTTTAATTTTGAAACCCAAATTCCATCATTTACATCACTTAGGGAGGGTTTAAAGTTTTTGTCGCTTATATTCCGTTTTGCTTGTTTTCTCTTTTATTCAATAAAGTTGTAATGAAGATTGATTTGCCACTAAGAATATGTTTACATACATTCTAATGATTCGTAATATAACAAGAAAATGAGAAAAAAAAGAGGAGTGGTGTTGTTCAAAGTTTAAAAAAAACATTTAATAAATCGCAGTTGTAACTTTAAATGGTTCTAACTTTTGACTCGAGTATGAGAATGACTATTCTAATATAACAACTCGAACTCGTATCGATTACCATAATAAAGTAGGCCTTGCAAAAGAACTTCAATTTTGAAACCCAAATTCCATCATTTACATCACTTAGAGAGGGTTTAAAGTTTTTATAGCTTATATTCCGTTTTGCTTGTTTTCTCTTTTATTCAATAGAGTTGTAATAAAGATTGATGTACCACTAAGAATATATTTACATACATTCTAATGATTTCCAATATCATACACATAATTTCATGACCATAAAAAAAAGAATAAAAAAGAGGAGTGTTGTTGTTCAGAATTTATAAAAACATTTAATAAATCGCAGTTGTAACTTTAAACGGTTCTAACTTCTAACTCGAGTATGAGAATGACAAATCTAATATAACAACTCGAAACTCGTCTCGATTACCAAAATAAAGTAGGCCTTGCAAAAGACCTTTAATTTTGAAACCCAAATTCCATCATTTACATCGCTTAGAGAGGGTTTAAAGTTTTTGTCGCTTATATTCCGTTTTTCTTGTTTTCTCTTTTATTCAATAAAGTTGTAATGAAGATTGATGTGCCACTAAGAATATGTTTACATAAATTCTTATTATTGTCAATATCATACAAATAATTTCGTGATGCTAAAAAAAAATGAGAAACAAAAGAGGAGTGGTGTTGTTCAGAATTTAAAAAACACATTTAACAAATCGCAGTTGTAACTTTAAATGGTTCTAACATTTGACTCGAGTATGAGAATGACTATTCTAATATAACAACTCGAAACTCGTATCGATTACCATAATAAATTAGGCCTTGCAAAAGAACTTCAATTTTGAAACCCAAATTACATCATTTACATCACTTAGAGAGGCTTTAAAGTTTTTGTCGCTTATATTCCGTTTTGCATGTTTTCTCTTTTATTCAATAGAGTTGTAATAAAGATTGATGTGCCACTAAGAATATATTTACATACATTCTAATGATTCTCAATATCATACACATAAATTCAGGACCATAAAAAAAAGAATAAAAAAGAGGATTGTTGTTGTTCAGAATTTAAAAAAAACATTTAATAAATCGAAGTTGTAACTTTAAACGGTTGTAACTTTTAACTCGAGTATGAGAATGACTATTATAATATAAAAACTCGAAACTTGTATCGATTACCATAATTCGAGTAGGCCTTGCAAAAGAACTTCAATTTTCAAACCCAAATTCCATCATTTACATCACTCAGAGAGGGTTTAAAGTTTTTGTCGCATATTTTCCGTTTTGCTTTCTTTCGCTATTATTCAATATAGTTGTAATGAAGATTGATGTGCCACTAAGAATATGTTTACATACATTCTAATGATTCTCAATATCATACAAATAATTTCATGATCCTACAAGAAAATGAGAAAAAAAAGAGGAGTGGTGTTGTTCAAAGTTTAAAAAAAACATTTAATAAATCGCAGTTGTAACTTTAAATGGTTCTAACTTTTGACTCGAGTATGAGAATGACTATTCTAATATAACAACTCGAACTCGTATCGATTACCATAATAAAGTAGGCCTTGCAAAAGAACTTCAATTTTGAAACCCAAATTCCATCATTTACATCACTTAGAGAGGGTTTAAAGTTTTTATAGCTTATATTCCGTTTTGCTTGTTTTCTCTTTTATTCAATAGAGTTGAAATAAAGATTGATGTACCACTAAGAATATATTTACATACATTCTAATGATTTCCAATATCATACACATAATTTCATGACCATAAAAAAAGAATAAAAAAGAGGAGTGTTGTTGTTCAGAATTTATAAAAACATTTAATAAATCGCAGTTGTAACTTTAAACGGTTCTAACTTCTAACTCGAGAATGAGAATGACAATTCTAATATAACAACTCGAAACTCGTATCGATTACCAAAATAAAGTAGGCCTTGCAAAAGAAATTTAATTTTGAAACCCAAATTCCATCATTTACATCACTTAGAGAGGGTTTAATGTTTTTGTCGCTTATATTCCGTTTTGCTTGTTTTCTCTTTTATTCAATAAAGTTGTAATGAAGATTGATGTGCCACTAAGAATATGTTTACATAAATTCTTATTATTCTCAATATCATACAAATAATTTCGTGATGCTACAAAAAAATGAGAAACAAAAGAGGAGTGGTGTTGTTCAGAATTTAAAAAAAACATTTAACAAATCGCAGTTGTAACTTTAAATGGTTCTAACATTTGACTCGAGTATGAGAATGACTATTCTAATATAACAACTCGAAACTCGTATCGATTACCATAATAAATTAGGCCTTACAAAAGAACTTCAATTTTGAAACCCAAATTACATCATTTACATCACTTAGAGAGGCTTTAAAGTTTTTGTCGCTTATATTCCATTTTGCTTGTTTTCTCTTTTATTCAATAGAGTTGTAATAAAGATTAATGTGCCACTAAGAATATATTTACATACATTCTAATGATTCTCAATATCATACACATAATTTCAAGACCATAAAAAAAAGAATAAAAAAGAGGATTGTTGTTGTTCAGAATTTAAAAAAAACATTTAATAAATCGCAGTTCTAACTTTAAACGGTTGTAACTTTTAACTCGAGTATGAGAATGACTATTATAATATAACAACTCGAAACTTGTATCGATTACCATAATTCGAGTAGGCCTTGCAAAAGAACTTCAATTTTCAAACCCAAATTCCATCATTTACATCACTCAGAGAGGGTTTAAAGTTTTTGTCGCATATTTTCCGTTTTGCTTGCTTTCGCTATTATTCAATATAGTTGTAATGAAGATTGATGTGCCACTAAGAATATGTTTATATACATTCTAATGATTCTCAATATCATACAAATAATTTCATGATCCTACAAGAAATTGAGAAAAAAAAGAGGAGTGTTGTTGTTCAGAATTTATAAAAACATTTAATAAATCGCAGTTGTAACTTTAAACGGTTCTAACGTCTACCTCGAGTATGAGAATGACAATTCTAATATAACAATTCGAAACTCGTCTCGATTACCAAAATAAAGTAGGCCTTGCAAAAGAACTTTAATTTTGAAACCCAAATTCCATCATTTACATCACTTAGAGAGGCTTTAAAGTTTTTGTCGCTTATATTCCGTTTTGCTTGTTTTCTCTTTTATTCAATAGAGTTGTAATAAAGATTGATGTACCACTAAGATTATATTTACATACATTCTAATGATTCTCAATATGATACACATAATTTCATGACCATAAAAAAAAGAATAAAAAAGAGGAGTGTTGTTGTTCAGAATTTAAAAAAAAACATTTAATAAATCGTAGTTGTAACTTTAAACGGTTCTAACTTCTAAATCGAGTATGAGAATGACAATTCTAATATAACAACTCGAAACTCGTATCGATTACCATAATAAAGTAGGCCTTTCAGAAGAACTTTAATTTTGAAACCCAAATTCCATCATTTACATCACTTAGGGAGGGTTTAAAGTTTTTGTCGCTTATATTCCGTTTTGCTTGTTTTCTCTTTTATTCAATAAAGTTGTAATGAAGATTGATTTGCCACTAAGAATATGTTTACATACATTCTAATGATTCGTAATATAACAAGAAAATGAGAAAAAAAAGAGGAGTGGTGTTGTTCAAAGTTTAAAAAAAACATTTAATAAATCGCAGTTGTAACTTTAAATGGTTCTAACTTTTGACTCGAGTATGAGAATGACTATTCTAATATAACAACTCGAACTCGTATCGATTACCATAATAAAGTAGGCCTTGCAAAAGAACTTCAATTTTGAAACCCAAATTCCATCATTTACATCACTTAGAGAGGGTTTAAAGTTTTTATAGCTTATATTCCGTTTTGCTTGTTTTCTCTTTTATTCAATAGAGTTGTAATAAAGATTGATGTACCACTAAGAATATATTTACATACATTCTAATGATTTCCAATATCATACACATAATTTCATGACCATAAAAAAAAGAATAAAAAAGAGGAGTGTTGTTGTTCAGAATTTATAAAAACATTTAATAAATCGCAGTTGTAACTTTAAACGGTTCTAACTTCTAACTCGAGTATGAGAATGACAAATCTAATATAACAACTCGAAACTCGTCTCGATTACCAAAATAAAGTAGGCCTTGCAAAAGACCTTTAATTTTGAAACCCAAATTCCATCATTTACATCGCTTAGAGAGGGTTTAAAGTTTTTGTCGCTTATATTCCGTTTTTCTTGTTTTCTCTTTTATTCAATAAAGTTGTAATGAAGATTGATGTGCCACTAAGAATATGTTTACATAAATTCTTATTATTGTCAATATCATACAAATAATTTCGTGATGCTAAAAAAAAATGAGAAACAAAAGAGGAGTGGTGTTGTTCAGAATTTAAAAAACACATTTAACAAATCGCAGTTGTAACTTTAAATGGTTCTAACATTTGACTCGAGTATGAGAATGACTATTCTAATATAACAACTCGAAACTCGTATCGATTACCATAATAAATTAGGCCTTGCAAAAGAACTTCAATTTTGAAACCCAAATTACATCATTTACATCACTTAGAGAGGCTTTAAAGTTTTTGTCGCTTATATTCCGTTTTGCATGTTTTCTCTTTTATTCAATAGAGTTGTAATAAAGATTGATGTGCCACTAAGAATATATTTACATACATTCTAATGATTCTCAATATCATACACATAAATTCAGGACCATAAAAAAAAGAATAAAAAAGAGGATTGTTGTTGTTCAGAATTTAAAAAAAACATTTAATAAATCGAAGTTGTAACTTTAAACGGTTGTAACTTTTAACTCGAGTATGAGAATGACTATTATAATATAAAAACTCGAAACTTGTATCGATTACCATAATTCGAGTAGGCCTTGCAAAAGAACTTCAATTTTCAAACCCAAATTCCATCATTTACATCACTCAGAGAGGGTTTAAAGTTTTTGTCGCATATTTTCCGTTTTGCTTTCTTTCGCTATTATTCAATATAGTTGTAATGAAGATTGATGTGCCACTAAGAATATGTTTACATACATTCTAATGATTCTCAATATCATACAAATAATTTCATGATCCTACAAGAAAATGAGAAAAAAAAGAGGAGTGGTGTTGTTCAAAGTTTAAAAAAAACATTTAATAAATCGCAGTTGTAACTTTAAATGGTTCTAACTTTTGACTCGAGTATGAGAATGACTATTCTAATATAACAACTCGAACTCGTATCGATTACCATAATAAAGTAGGCCTTGCAAAAGAACTTCAATTTTGAAACCCAAATTCCATCATTTACATCACTTAGAGAGGGTTTAAAGTTTTTATAGCTTATATTCCGTTTTGCTTGTTTTCTCTTTTATTCAATAGAGTTGAAATAAAGATTGATGTACCACTAAGAATATATTTACATACATTCTAATGATTTCCAATATCATACACATAATTTCATGACCATAAAAAAAGAATAAAAAAGAGGAGTGTTGTTGTTCAGAATTTATAAAAACATTTAATAAATCGCAGTTGTAACTTTAAACGGTTCTAACTTCTAACTCGAGAATGAGAATGACAATTCTAATATAACAACTCGAAACTCGTATCGATTACCAAAATAAAGTAGGCCTTGCAAAAGAAATTTAATTTTGAAACCCAAATTCCATCATTTACATCACTTAGAGAGGGTTTAATGTTTTTGTCGCTTATATTCCGTTTTGCTTGTTTTCTCTTTTATTCAATAAAGTTGTAATGAAGATTGATGTGCCACTAAGAATATGTTTACATAAATTCTTATTATTCTCAATATCATACAAATAATTTCGTGATGCTACAAAAAAATGAGAAACAAAAGAGGAGTGGTGTTGTTCAGAATTTAAAAAAAACATTTAACAAATCGCAGTTGTAACTTTAAATGGTTCTAACATTTGACTCGAGTATGAGAATGACTATTCTAATATAACAACTCGAAACTCGTATCGATTACCATAATAAATTAGGCCTTACAAAAGAACTTCAATTTTGAAACCCAAATTACATCATTTACATCACTTAGAGAGGCTTTAAAGTTTTTGTCGCTTATATTCCGTTTTGCATGTTTTCTCTTTTATTCAATAGAGTTGTAATAAAGATTGATGTGCCACTAAGAATATATTTACATACATTCTAATGATTCTCAATATCATACACATAATTTCAGGACCATAAAAAAAAGAATAAAAAAGAGGATTGTTGTTGTTCAGAATTTAAAAAAAACATTTAATAAATCGAAGTTGTAACTTTAAACGGTTGTAACTTTTAACTCGAGTATGAGAATGACTATTATAATATAACAACTCGAAACTTGTATCGATTACCATAATTCGAGTAGGCCTTGCAAAAGAACTTCAAGTTTCAAACCCAAATTCCATCATTTCCATCACTCAGAGAGGGTTTAAAGTTTTTGTCGCATATTTTCCGTTTTGCTTTCTTTCGCTATTATTCAATATAGTTGTAATGAAGATTGATGTGCCACTAAGAATATGTTTACATACATTCTAATGATTCTCAATATCATACAAATAATTTCATGATCCTACAAGAAAATGAGAAAAAAAAAGAGGAGTGGTGTTGTTCAAAGTTTTAAAAAAACATTTAATAAATCGCAGTTGTAACTTTAAATGGTTCTAACTTTTGACTCGAGTATGAGAATGACTATTCTAATATAACAACTCGAACTCGTATCGATTACCATAATAAAGTAGGCCTTGCAAAAGAACTTCAATTTTGAAACCCAAATTCCATCATTTACATCACTTAGAGAGGGTTTATAGTTTTGATAGCTTATATTCCGTTTTGCTTGTTTTCTCTTTTATTCAATAGAGTTGTAATAAAGATTGATGTACCACTAAGAATATATTAACATACATTCTAATGATTTCCAATATCATACACATAATTTCATGACCATAAAAAAAAGAATAAAAAAGAGGAGTGTTGTTGTTCAGAATTTATAAAAACATTTAATAAATCGCAGTTGTAACTTTAAACGGTTCGAACTTCTAACTCGAGTATGAGAATGACAATTCTAATATAACAACTCGAAACTCGTATCGATTACCAAAATAAAGTAGGCCTTGCAAAAGAACTTTAATTTTGAAACCTAAATTCCATCATTTACATCACTTAGAGAGGGTTTAAAGTTTTTGTCGCTTATATTCCGTTTTGCTTGTTTTCTCTTTTATTCAATAAAGTTGTAATGAAGATTGATGTGCCACTAAGAATATGTTTACATAAATTCTTATTATTCTCAATATCATACAAATAATTTCGTGATGCTACAAAAAAATGAGAAACAAAAGAGGAGTGGTGTTGTTCAGAATTTAAAAAAAACATTTAACAAATCGCAGTTGTAACTTTAAATGGTTCTAACTTTTGACTCGAGTATGAGAATGACTATTCTAATATAACAACTCGAAACTCGTATCGATTACCATAATAAAGTATGCCTTGCAAAAGAACTTCAATTTTGAAACCCAAATTCCATTATTTACATCACTTAGAGAGGGTTTAAAGTTTTTATCGCTTATATTCCGTCTCGCTTGTTTTCTCTTTTATTCAATAGAGTTGTAATAAAGATTGATGTACGACTAAGAATATATTTACATACATTCTAATGATTCTCAATATCATACACATAATTTCATGACCATAAAAAAAAAGAATAAAAAAGAGGAGTGCTGTTGTTCAGAATTTAAAAAAAACATTTAATAAATCGCAGTTGTAACTTTAAATGGTTCTTACTTTTGAGTCGAGTATGAGAATGACTATTCTAATATAACAACTCGAAACTCGTATCGATTACCATAATAAAGTAGGCCTTGCAAAAGAACTTCAATTTTGAAACCCAAATTCCATCATTTACATCACTTAGAGAGGGTTTAAAGTTTTTATCGCTTATATTCCGTCTCGCTTGTTTTCTCTTTTATTCAATAGAGTTGTAATAAAGATTGATGTACCACTAAGAATATATTTACAAACATTCTAATGATTCTCAATATCATACACATAATTTCATGACCATAAAAAAAAGAATAAAAAAGAGGAGTGTTGTTGTTCAGAATTTAAAAAAAATATTTAATAAATCGCAGTTGTAACTTTAAACGGTTCTAACTTCTAAGTCGAGTATGAGAATGACTATTCTAATATAACAACACGAAACTCGTATCAATTACCATAAAAAAGTTGGCCTTGCAAAAGAACTTCAATTTTGAAACCCAAATTCCATCATTTACATCACTTAGAGAGGGTTTAAAGTTTTATCGCTTATATTCCGTTTTGATTGTTTTCTCTTTTATTCAATAGAGTTGTAATAAAGATTGATGTACCACTAAGAATATATTTACATACATTCTAATGATTTCCAATATCATACACATAATTTCATGACCATAAAAAAAAGAATAAAAAAGAGGAGTGTTGTTGTTCAGAATTAAAAAAAACATTTAATAAATCGCAGTTGTAACTTTAAACGGTTCTAACTTCTAACTCGAGTATGAGAATGACTATTCTAATATAACAACTCAAAACTTGTATCGACTACCATAATTCGAGTAGGCCTTGCAAAAGAACTTCAATTTTCAAACCCAAATTCCATCATTTACATCACTCAGAGAGGGTTTAAAGTTTTTGTCGCATATTTTCCGTTTTGCTTGCTTTCGCTATTATTCAATATAGTTGTAATGAAGATTGATGTGCCACTAAGAATATCTTTACATACATTCTAATGATTCTCAATATCATACAAATAATTTTATGATCCTACAAGAAAATGAGGAAAAAAAGAGGAGTGTTGTTGTTCAGAATTTAAAAAAACCATTTAACAAATCGCAGTTGTAACTTTAAATGGTTCTAACTTTTGACTCGAGTATGAGAATGACTATTCTAATATAACAACTCGAAACTCGTATCGATTACCATAATAAAGTAGGCCTTGCAAAAGAACTTCAATTTTCAAACCCAAATTCCATCATTTACATCACTTAGAGAGGGTTTAAAGTTTTTATCGCTTATATTCCGTCTCGCTTGTTTTCTCTTTTATTCAATAGAGTTGTAATAAAGATTGATGTACCACTAAGAATATATTTACATACATTCTAATGATTCTCAATATCATACACATAATATCATGACCATAAAAAAAAAGAATAAAAAAGAGGAGTGTTGTTGTTCAGTATTTAAAAAAAACATTTAATAAATCGCAGTTGTAACTTTAAAAGGTTCTAACTTCTAACTCGAGTATGAGAATGACAATTCTAATATAACAACTCGAAACTCGTATCGATTACCAAAATAAGGTAGGCCTTGCAAAAGAACTTTAATTTTGAAACTCAAATTCCATCAATTACATCACTTAGAGAGGGTTTAAAGTTTTTGTCGCTTATATTCCGTTTTGCTTGGTTTCTCTTTTATTCAATAACGTTGTAATGAAGATTGATGTGCCACTAAGAATATGTTTACATAAATTCTTATTATTCTCAATATCAAACAAATAATTTCATGATGCTACAAAAAAATGAGAAAAAAAAGGAGTGTTGTTGTACAGAATTTAAAAAAAACATTTAACAAATCGCAGTTGTAACTTTAAATGGTTCTAACTTTTGACTCGAGTATGAGAATGACTATTCTAATATAACAACTCGAAACTTGTATCGATTACCATAATAAATTAGGCCTTGCAAAAGAACTTCAATTTTGAAACCCAAATTACATCATTTACATCACTTAGAGAGGCTTTAATGTTTTTGTCCCTTATATTCCGTTTTGCTTGTTTTCTCTTTTTTTCAATAGAGTTGTAATAAAGATTGATGTACCCCTAAGAATATATTTACATACATTCTAATGATTTCCAATATCATACACATAATTTCATGACCATAAAAAGAATAAAAAAGAGGAGTGTTGTTGTTCAGAATTTAAAAAAACATTTAATAAATCGCAGTTGTAACTTTAAACGGTTCTAACTTCTAACTCGAGTATGAGAATGAAAATTCTAATATAACAACTCGAAACTCGTATCGATTACCAAAATAAAGTAGGGCTTGCAAAAGAACTTTAATTTTGAAAACCAAATTCCATCATTTACATCACTTAGAGAGGGTTTAAAGTTTTTGTCGCTAATATTCCGTTTTGCTTGTTTTCTCGTTTATTCAATAAAGTTGTAATGAAGATTGATGTGCCACTAAGAATATGTTTACATAAATTCTTATTATTCTCAATATCATACAAATAATTTCATGATGCTACAAGAAAATGAGAAAAAAAAGAGGAGTGGTGTTGTTTAGAATTTAAAAAAAACATTTAATAAATCGCAGTGGTAACTTTTAATGGTTCTAACTTCTAACTCGAGTATGAGAATGACTATTATAATATAACAACTCGAAACTTGTATCGATTACCATAATTCGAGTAGGCCTTGCAAAAGAACTTCAATTTTCAAACCCAAATTCCATCATTTACATCACTCAGAGAGTGTTTAATGTTTTTGTCGCATATTTTCCGTTTTGCTTGCTTTCGCTATTATTCAATATAGTTGTAATGAAGATTGATGTGCCACTAAGAATATGTTTACATACATTCTAATGATTCTCAATATCATACAAATAATTTCATGATCCTACAAGAAAATGAGAAAAAAAGAGGAGTGGTGTTGTTCAGAGTTTAAAAAAAAACATTTAATAAATCGTAGTTATAACTTTAAATGGTTCTTACTTTTGACTCGAGTATGAGAATGACTATTCTAATATAACAACTCGAAACTCGTATCGATTACCATAATAAAGTAGGCCTTGCAAAAGAACTTCAATTTTGAAACCCAAATTCCATCACTTACATCACTTAGAGAGGGTTTAAAATTTTTATCGCTTATATTCTGTTTTGCTTGCTTTCGCTATTATTCAATATAGTTGTAATGAAGATTGATGTGCCACTAAGAATATGTTTACATACATTCTAATGATTGTCAATATCATAAAAATAATTTCATGATCCTACAAGAAAATGAGGAAAAAAAGAGGAGTGGTGTCGTTCAGAGTTTAAAAAAAACATTTAATAAATCACAGTTGTAACTTTAAATGGTTCTTACTTTTGACTCGAGTATGAGAATGACTATTCTAATATAACAACTCGAAACTCGTATCGATTACCATAATAAAGTAGGCCTTGCAAAAGAACTTTAATTTTGAAACCCAAATTCCATCATTTACATCACTTAGAGAGGGTTTAAAGTTTTTATCCCTTATATTCCGTCTCGCTTGTTTTCTCTTTTATTCAATAGAGTTGTAATAAAGATTGATGTACCACTAAGAATATATTTACACACATTCTAATGATTCTCAATATCATACACATAATTTCATGACCATAAAAAAAAGAATAAAAAAGAGGAGTGCTGTTGTTCAGAATTTAAAAAAAACATTTAATAAATCGCAATTGTAACTTTAAATGGTTCTTACTTTTGACTCGAGTATGAGAATGACTATTCTAATATAACAACTCAAAACTCGTATAGATTACCATAATAGAGTAGGCCTTGCAAAAGAACTTCAATTTTGAAACCCAAATTCCATCATTTACATCACTTAGAGAGGGTTTAAAGTTTTTATCGCTTATATTCCGTCTCGCTTGTTTTCTCTTTTATTCAATAGAGTTGTAATAAAGATTGATGTACCACTAAGAATATATTTACATACATTCTAATGATTCTCAATATCATACACCTAATTTCGTGACCATAAAAAAAAAAGAATAAAAAAGAGGAGTGTTGTTGTTCAGAATTTAAAAAAAACATTTAATAAATCGCAGTTGTAACTTTAAAAGGTTCTAACTTCTAACTCGAGTATGAGAATGACAATTCTAATATAACAACTCGAAACTCGTATCGATTACCAAAATAAGGTAGGCCTTGCAAAAGAACTTCAATTTTGAAACCCAAATTCCATCACTTACATCACTTAGAGAGGGTTTAAAGTTTTTGTCGCTTATATTCCGTTTTGCTTGGTTTCTCTTTTATTCAATAAAGTTGTAATGAAGATTAATGTGCCACTAAGAATATGTTTACATACATTCTAATGATTGTCAATATCATACAAATAATTTCGTGATGCTACAAAAAAATGAGAAACAAAAGAGGAGTGGTGTTGTTCAGAATTTAAAAAAAACATTTAACAAATCGCAGTTGTAACTTTAAATGGTTCTAACATTTGACTCGAGTATGAGAATGACTATTCTAATATAACAACTCGAAACTCGTATCGATTACCATAATAAAGTAGGCCTTGCAAAAGAACTTCAATTTTGAAACCCAAATTCCATCATTTACATCACTTAGAGAGGGTTTAAAGTTTTTATCGCTTATATTCCGTCTCGCTTGTTTTCTCTTTTATTCAATAGAGTTGTAATAAAGATTGATGTACCACTAAGAATATATTTACATACATTCTAATGATTCTCAATATCATACACATAATTTCATGACCATAAAAAAAAGAATAAAAAAGAGGAGTGCTGTTGTTCAGAATTTAAAGAAAACATTTAATAAATCGCAATTGTAACTTTAAATGGTTCTTACTTTTGACTCGAGTATGAGAATGACTATTCTAATATAACAACTCGAAACTCGTATAGATTACCATAATAAAGTAGGCCTTGCAAAAGAACTTCAATTTTGAAACCCAAATTCCATCATTTACATCACTTAGAGAGGGTTTAAAGTTTTTATCGCTTATATTCCGTCTCGCTTGTTTTCTCTTTTATTCAATAGAGTTGTAATAAAGATAGATGTACCACTAAGAATATATTTACATACATTCTAATGATTCTCAATATCATACACATAATTTCGTGACCATAAAAAAAAAAGAATAAAAAAGAGGAGTGTTGTTGTTCAGAATTTAAAAAAAACATTTAATAAATCGCAGTTGTAACTTTAAAAGGTTCTAACTTCTAACTCGAGTATGAGAATGACAATTCTAATATAACAACTCGAAACTCGTATCGATTACCAAAATAAGGTAGGCCTTGCAAAAGAACTTTAATTTTGAAACCCAAATTCCATCAATTACATCACTTAGAGAGGGTTTAAAGTTTTTGTCGCTTATATTCCGTTTTGCTTGGTTTCTCTTTTATTCAATAAAGTTGTAATGAAGATTGATGTGCCACAAAGAATATGTTTACATAAATTCTTATTATTCTCAATATCAAACAAATAATTTCATGATGCTACAAAAAAATGGGAAAAAAAAGGAGTGTTGTTGTTCAGAATTTAAAAAAAACATTTAACAAATCGCAGTTGTAACTTTAAATGGTTCTAACTTTTGACTCGAGTATGAGAATGACTATTCTAATATAACAACTCGAAACTCGTATCGATTACCATAATAAATTAGGCCTTGTAAAAGAACTTCAATTTTGAAACCCAAATTACATCATTTACATCACTTAGAGAGGCTTTAATGTTTTTGTCCCTTATATTCCGTTTTGCTTGTTTTCTCTTTTATTCAATAGAGTTGTAATAAAGATTGATGTACCACTAAGAATATATTTACATACATTCTAATGATTTCCAATATCATACACATAATTTCATGACCATAAAAAAAAGAATAAAAAAGAGGAGTGTTGTTGTTCAGAATTTAAAAAAACATTTAATAAATCGCAGTTGTAACTTTAAACGGTTCTAACTTCTAACTCGAGTATGAGAATGACAATTCTAATATAACAACTCGAAACTCGTATCGATTACCAAAATAAAGTAGGGCTTGCAAAAGAACTTTAATTTTGAAAACCAAATTCCATCATTTACATCACTTAGAGAGGGTTTAAAGTTTTTGTCGCTAATATTCCGTTTTGCTTGTTTTCTCGTTTATTCAATAAAGTTGTAATGAAGATTGATGTGCCACTAAGAATATGTTTACATAAATTCTAATGATTCTGAATATCATACAAATAATTTCATGATGCTACAAGAAAATGAGAAAAAAAAGAGGAGTGGTGTTGTTTAGAATTTAAAAAAAACATTTAATAAATCGCAGTGGTAACTTTTAATGGTTCTAACTTCTAACTCGAGTATGAGAATGACTATTATAATATAACAACTCGAAACTTGTATCGATTACCATAATTCGAGTAGGCCTTGCAAAATAACTTCAATTTTCAAACCCAAATTCCATCATTTACATCACTCAGAGAGGGTTTAATGTTTTTGTCGCATATTTTCCATTTTGCTTGCTTTCGCTATTATTCAATATAGTTGTAATGAAGATTGATGTGCCACTAAGAATATGTTTACATACATTCTAATGATTCTCAATATCATACAAATAATTTTATGATCCTACAAGAAAATGAGAAAAAAAGAGGAGTGGTGTTGTTCAGAGTTTAAAAAAAACATTTAATAAATCGCAGTTATAACTTTAAATGGTTCTTACTTTTGACTCGAGTATGAGAATGACTATTCTAATATAAAAATTCGAAACTCGTATCGATTACCATAATAAAGTAGGCCTTGCAAAAGAACTTCAATTTTGAAACCCAAATTCCATCACTTACATCACTTAGAGAGGGTTTAAAATTTTTATCGCTTATATTCTGTTTTGCTTGCTTTCGCTATTATTCAATATAGTTGTAATGAAGATTGATGTGCCACTAAGAATATGTTTACATACATTCTAATGATTCTCAATATCATAAAAATAATTTCATGATCCTACAAGAAAATGAGGAAAAAAAGAGGAGTGGTGTTGTTCAGAGTTTAAAAAAAACATTTAATAAATCGCAGTTGTAACTTTAAATGGTTCTTACTTTTGACTCGAGTATGAGAATGACTATTCTAATATAACAACTCGAAACTCGTATCGATTACCATAATAAAGTAGGCCTTGCAAAAGAACTTCAATTTTGAAACCCAAATTCCATCATTTACATCACTTAGAGAGGGTTTAAAGTTTTTATCGCTTATATTCCGTCTCGCTTGTTTTCTCTTTTATTCAATAGAGTTGTAATAAAGATTGATGTACCACTAAGAATATATTTACATACATTCTAATGATTCTCAATATCATACATATAATTTCATGACCATAAAAAAAAGAATAAAAAAGAGGAGTGTTGTTGTTCAGAATTTAAAAAAAATATTTAATAAATCGCAGTTGTAACTTTAAACGGTTCTAACTTCTAACTCGAGTATGAGAATGACTATTCTAATATAACAACTCTAAACTTCTATCAATTACCATAAATCGAGTAGGCCTTGCAAAAGATCTTCAATTTTTGAAACCCAAATTACATCATTTACATCACTTAGAGAGGCTTTAAAGTTTTTGTCGCTTATATTCCGTTTTGCTTGTTTTCTCTTTTATTCAATAGAGTTGTAATAAAGATTGATGTGCCACTAAGAATATATTTACATACATTCTAATGATTCTCAATATCATACACATAATTTCATGACCATAAAAAAAGAATAAAAAAGAGGAGTGTTGTTGTTCAGAATTTAAAAAAAAAGATATAATAAATCGCAGTTGTAACTTTAAACTGTTCTAACTTCTAAGTCGAGTATGAGAATGACTATTCTAATATAACAACTCGAAACTTGTATCGATTACCATAATTCGAGTTGGCCTTGTAAAAGAACTTCAATTTTGAAACCCAAATTCCATCATTTACATCACTTAGAGAGGCTTTAAAGTTTTTGTCGCTTATATTCCGTTTTGCTTGTTTTCTCTTTTATTCAATAGAGTTGTAATAAAGATTGATGTGCCACTAAGAATATATTTACATACATTCTAATGATCCTCAATATCATACAAATAATTTCATGACCATAAAAAAAAAGAATAAAAAAGAGGAGTGTTGTTGTTCAGAATTTAAAAAAAACATTTAATAAATCGCAGTTGTAACTTTAAACGGTTCTAACTTCTAACTCGAGTATGAGAATGAAAATTCTAATATAACAACTCGAAACTCGTATCGATTACCATAATAAAGTAGGCCTTGCAAAAGAACTTTAATTTTGAAACCCAAATTAAATCATTTACATCACTTAGAGAGGGTTTAATGTTTTTGTCGCTTATATTCCGTTTTGCTTGTTTTCTCTTTTATTCAATAAAGTTGTAATGAAGATTGATGTGCCACTAAGAATATGTTTACATACATTCTAATGATTCTTAATATCATACAAATAATTTCATGATGCTACAAGAAAATGAGAAAAAAAGAGGAGTGGTGTTGTTCAAAGTTTAAAAAAAACATTTAATAAATCGCAGTTGTAACTTTAAACGGTTCTAACTTCTAACTCGAGTATGAGAATGACTATTCTAATATAACAACTCAAAACTTGTATCGATTACCATAATTCGAGTAGGCCTTGCAAAAGAACTTCAATTTTCAAACCCAAATTCCATCATTTACATCACTCAGAGAGGGTTTAAAGTTTTTGTCGCACATTTTCCGTTTTGCTTGCTTTCGCTATTATTCAATATAGTTGTAATGAAGATTGATGTGCCACTAAGAATATGTTTACATACATTCTAATGATCCTCAATATCATACAAATAATTTCATGACCATAAAAAAAAAGAATAAAAAAGAGGAGTGTTGTTGTTCAGAATTTAAAAAAAACATTTAATAAATCGCAGTTGTAACTTTAAACGGTTCTAACTTCTAACTCGAGTATGAGAATGAAAATTCTAATATAACAACTCGAAACTCATATCGATTACCATAATAAAGTAGGCCTTGCAAAAGAACTTTAATTTTGAAACCCAAATTAAATCATTTACATCACTTAGAGAGGGTTTAAAGTTTTTGTCGCTTATATTCCGTTTTGCTTGTTTTCTCTTTTATTCAATAAAGTTGTAATGAAGATTGATGTGCCACTAAGAATATGTTTACATACATTCTAATGATTCTTAATATCATACAAATAATTTCATGATGCTACAAGAAAATGAGAAAAAAAGAGGAGTGGTGTTGTTCAAAGTTTAAAAAAAACATTTAATAAATCGCAGTTGTAACTTTAAACGGTTCTAACTTCTAACTCGAGTATGAGAATGACTATTCTAATATAACAACTCAAAACTTGTATCGATTACCATAATTCGAGTAGGCCTTGCAAAAGAACTTCAATTTTCAAACCCAAATTCCATCATTTACATCACTCAGAGAGGGTTTAAAGTTTTTGTCGCATATTTTCCGTTTTGCTTGCTTTCGCTATTATTCAATATAGTTGTAATGAAGATTGATGTGCCACTAAGAATATGTTTACATACATTCTAATGATTTCCAATATCATACACATAATTTCATGACCATAAAAAAAAGAATAAAAAAGAGGAGTGTTGTTGTTCAGAATTTAAAAAAAACATTTAATAAATCGCAGTTGTAACTTTAAAAGGTTCTAACTTCTAACTCGAGTATGAGAATGACAATTCTAATATAACAACTCGAAACTCGTATCGATTACCAAAATAAGGTAGGCCTTGCAAAAGAACTTCAATTTTGAAACCCAAATTCCATCACTTACATCACTTAGAGAGGGTTTAAAGTTTTTGTTGCTTTTATTCCGTTTTGCTTGGTTTCTCTTTTATTCAATAAAGTTGTAATGAAGATTGATGTGCCACTAAGAATATGTTTACATACATTCTAATGATTGTCAATATCATACAAATAATTTCGTGATGCTACAAAAAAATGAGAAACAAAAGAGGAGTGGTGTTGTTCAGAATTTAAAAAAAACATTTAACAAATCGCAGTTGTAACTTTAAATGGTTCTAACATTTGACTCGAGTATGAGAATGACTATTCTAATATAACAACTCGAAACTCGTATCGATTACCATAATAAAGTAGGCCTTGCAAAAGAACTTCAATTTTGAAACCCAAATTCCATCATTTACATCACTTAGAGAGGGTTTAAAGTTTTTATCGCTTATATTCCGTCTCGCTTGTTTTCTCTTTTATTCAATAGAGTTGTAATAAAGATTGATGTACCACTAAGAATATATTTACATACATTCTAATGATTCTCAATATCATACACATAATTTCATGACCATAAAAAAAAGAATAAAAAAGAGGAGTGCTGTTGTTCAGAATTTAAAGAAAACATTTAATAAATCGCAATTGTAACTTTAAATGGTTCTTACTTTTGACTCGAGTATGAGAATGACTATTCTAATATAACAACTCGAAACTCGTATAGATTACCATAATAAAGTAGGCCTTGCAAAAGAACTTCAATTTTGAAACCCAAATTCCATCATTTACATCACTTAGAGAGGGTTTAAAGTTTTTATCGCTTATATTCCGTCTCGCTTGTTTTCTCTTTTATTCAATAGAGTTGTAATAAAGATAGATGTACCACTAAGAATATATTTACATACATTCTAATGATTCTCAATATCATACACATAATTTCGTGACCATAAAAAAAAAAGAATAAAAAAGAGGAGTGTTGTTGTTCAGAATTTAAAAAAAACATTTAATAAATCGCAGTTGTAACTTTAAAAGGTTCTAACTTCTAACTCGAGTATGAGAATGACAATTCTAATATAACAACTCGAAACTCGTATCGATTACCAAAATAAGGTAGGCCTTGCAAAAGAACTTTAATTTTGAAACCCAAATTCCATCAATTACATCACTTAGAGAGGGTTTAAACTTTTTGTCGCTTATATTCCGTTTTGCTTGGTTTCTCTTTTATTCAATAAAGTTGTAATGAAGATTGATGTGCCACTAAGAATATGTTTACATAAATTCTTATTATTCTCAATATCAAACAAATAATTTCATGATGCTACAAAAAAATGAGAAAAAAAAGGAGTGTTGTTGTTCAGAATTTAAAAAAAACATTTAACAAATCGCAGTTGTAACTTTAAATGGTTCTAACTTTTGACTCGAGTATGAGAATGACTATTCTAATATAACAACTCGAAACTCGTATCGATTACCATAATAAATTAGGCCTTGTAAAAGAACTTCAATTTTGAAACCCAAATTACATCATTTACATCACTTAGAGAGGCTTTAATGTTTTTGTCCCTTATATTCCGTTTTGCTTGTTTTCTCTTTTATTCAATAGAGTTGTAATAAAGATTGATGTACCACTAAGAATATATTTACATACATTCTAATGATTTCCAATATCATACACATAATTTCATGACCATAAAAAAAAGAATAAAAAAGAGGAGTGTTGTTGTTCAGAATTTAAAAAAACATTTAATAAATCGCAGTTGTAACTTTAAACGGTTCTAACTTCTAACTCGAGTATGAGAATGACAATTCTAATATAACAACTCGAAACTCGTATCGATTACCAAAATAAGGTAGGCCTTGCAAAAGAACTTTAATTTTGAAACCCAAATTCCATCAATTACATCACTTAGAGAGGGTTTAAACTTTTTGTCGCTTATATTCCGTTTTGCTTGGTTTCTCTTTTATTCAATAAAGTTGTAATGAAGATTGATGTGCCACTAAGAATATGTTTACATAAATTCTTATTATTCTCAATATCAAACAAATAATTTCATGATGCTACAAAAAAATGAGAAAAAAAAGGAGTGTTGTTGTTCAGAATTTAAAAAAAACATTTAACAAATCGCAGTTGTAACTTTAAATGGTTCTAACTTTTGACTCGAGTATGAGAATGACTATTCTAATATAACAACTCGAAACTCGTATCGATTACCATAATAAATTAGGCCTTGTAAAAGAACTTCAATTTTGAAACCCAAATTACATCATTTACATCACTTAGAGAGGCTTTAATGTTTTTGTCCCTTATATTCCGTTTTGCTTGTTTTCTCTTTTATTCAATAGAGTTGTAATAAAGATTGATGTACCACTAAGAATATATTTACATACATTCTAATGATTTCCAATATCATACACATAATTTCATGACCATAAAAAAAAGAATAAAAAAGAGGAGTGTTGTTGTTCAGAATTTAAAAAAACATTTAATAAATCGCAGTTGTAACTTTAAACGGTTCTAACTTCTAACTCGAGTATGAGAATGACAATTCTAATATAACAACTCGAAACTCGTATCGATTACCAAAATAAAGTAGGGCTTGCAAAAGAACTTTAATTTTGAAAACCAAATTCCATCATTTACATCACTTAGAGAGGGTTTAAAGTTTTTGTCGCTAATATTCCGTTTTGCTTGTTTTCTCGTTTATTCAATAAAGTTGTAATGAAGATTGATGTGCCACTAAGAATATGTTTACATAAATTCTAATGATTCTCAATATCATACAAATAATTTCATGATGCTACAAGAAAATGAGAAAAAAAAAGAGGAGTGGTGTTGTTTAGAATTTAAAAAAAACATTTAATAAATCGCAGTGGTAACTTTTAATGGTTCTAACTTCTAACTCGAGTATGAGAATGACTATTATAATATAACAACTCGAAACTTGTATCGATTACCATAATTCGAGTAGGCCTTGCAAAATAACTTCAATTTTCAAACCCAAATTCCATCATTTACATCACTCAGAGAGGGTTTAATGTTTTTGTCGCATATTTTCCATTTTGCTTGCTTTCGCTATTATTCAATATAGTTGTAATGAAGATTGATGTGCCACTAAGAATATGTTTACATACATTCTAATGATTCTCAATATCATACAAATAATTTTATGATCCTACAAGAAAATGAGAAAAAAAGAGGAGTGGTGTTGTTCAGAGTTTAAAAAAAACATTTAATAAATCGCAGTTATAACTTTAAATGGTTCTTACTTTTGACTCGAGTATGAGAATGACTATTCTAATATAAAAACTCGAAACTCGTATCGATTACCATAATAAAGTAGGCCTTGCAAAAGAACTTCAATTTTGAAACCCAAATTCCATCACTTACATCACTTAGAGAGGGTTTAAAATTTTTATCGCTTATATTCTGTTTTGCTTGCTTTCGCTATTATTCAATATAGTTGTAATGAAGATTGATGTGCCACTAAGAATATGTTTACATACATTCTAATGATTCTCAATATCATAAAAATAATTTCATGATCCTACAAGAAAATGAGGAAAAAAAGAGGAGTGGTGTTGTTCAGAGTTTAAAAAAAACATTTAATAAATCGCAGTTGTAACTTTAAATGGTTCTTACTTTTGACTCGAGTATGAGAATGACTATTCTAATATAACAACTCGAAACTCGTATCGATTACCATAATAAAGTAGGCCTTGCAAAAGAACTTCAATTTTGAAACCCAAATTCCATCATTTACATCACTTAGAGAGGGTTTAAAGTTTTTATCGCTTATATTCCGTCTCGCTTGTTTTCTCTTTTATTCAATAGAGTTGTAATAAAGATTGCTGTACCACTAAGAATATATTTACATACATTCTAATGATTCTCAATATCATACATATAATTTCATGACCATAAAAAAAAGAATAAAAAAGAGGAGTGTTGTTGTTCAGAATTTAAAAAAAACATTTAATAAATCGCAGTTGTAACTTTAAACGGTTCTAACTTCTAACTCGAGTATGAGAATGACTATTCTAATATAACAACTCTAAACTTCTATCAATTACCATAAATCGAGTAGGCCTTGCAAAAGATCTTCAATTTTTGAAACCCAAATTACATCATTTACATCACTTAGAGAGGCTTTAAAGTTTTTGTCGCTTATATTCCGTTTTGCTTGTTTTCTCTTTTATTCAATAGAGTTGTAATAAAGATTGATGTGCCACTAAGAATATATTTACATACATTCTAATGATCCTCAATATCATACAAATAATTTCATGACCATAAAAAAAAAGAATAAAAAAGAGGAGTGTTGTTGTTCAGAATTTAAAAAAAACATTTAATAAATCGCAGTTGTAACTTTAAACGGTTCTAACTTCTAACTCGAGTATGAGAATGAAAATTCTAATATAACAACTCGAAACTCGTATCGATTACCATAATAAAGTAGGCCTTGCAAAAGAACTTTAATTTTGAAACCCAAATTAAATCATTTACATCACTTAGAGAGGGTTTAAAGTTTTTGTCGCTTATATTCCGTTTTGCTTGTTTTCTCTTTTATTCAATAAAGTTGTAATGAAGATTGATGTGCCACTAAGAATATGTTTACATACATTCTAATGATTCTTAATATCATACAAATAATTTCATGATGCTACAAGAAAATGAGAAAAAAAGAGGAGTGGTGTTGTTCAAAGTTTAAAAAAAACATTTAATAAATCGCAGTTGTAACTTTAAACGGTTCTAACTTCTAACTCGAGTATGAGAATGACTATTCTAATATAACAACTCAAAACTTGTATCGATTACCATAATTCGAGTAGGCCTTGCAAAAGAACTTCAATTTTCAAACCCAAATTCCATCATTTACATCACTCAGAGAGGGTTTAAAGTTTTTGTCGCATATTTTCCGTTTTGCTTGCTTTCGCTATTATTCAATATAGTTGTAATGAAGATTGATGTGCCACTAAGAATATGTTTACATACATTCTAATGATCCTCAATATCATACAAATAATTTCATGACCATAAAAAAAAAGAATAAAAAAGAGGAGTGTTGTTGTTCAGAATTTAAAAAAAACATTTAATAAATCGCAGTTGTAACTTTAAACGGTTCTAACTTCTAACTCGAGTATGAGAATGAAAATTCTAATATAACAACTCGAAACTCGTATCGATTACCATAATAAAGTAGGCCTTGCAAAAGAACTTTAATTTTGAAACCCAAATTAAATCATTTACATCACTTAGAGAGGGTTTAAAGTTTTTGTCGCTTATATTCCGTTTTGCTTGTTTTCTCTTTTATTCAATAAAGTTGTAATGAAGATTGATGTGCCACTAAGAATATGTTTACATACATTCTAATGATTCTTAATATCATACAAATAATTTCATGATGCTACAAGAAAATGAGAAAAAAGAGGAGTGGTGTTGTTCAAAGTTTAAAAAAAACATTTAATAAATCGCAGTTGTAACTTTAAACGGTTCTAACTTCTAACTCGAGTATGAGAATGACTATTCTAATATAACAACTCAAAACTTGTATCGATTACCATAATTCGAGTAGGCCTTGCAAAAGAACTTCAATTTTCAAACCCAAATTCCATCATTTACATCACTCAGAGAGGGTTTAAAGTTTTTGTCGCATATTTTCCGTTTTGCTTGCTTTCGCTATTATTCAATATAGTTGTAATGAAGATTGATGTGCCACTAAGAATATGTTTACATACATTCTAATGATTTCCAATATCATACACATAATTTCATGACCATAAAAAAAAGAATAAAAAAGAGGAGTGTTGTTGTTCAGAATTTAAAAAAACATTTAATAAATCGCAGTTGTAACTTTAAACGGTTCTAACTTCTAACTCGAGTATGAGAATGAAAATTCTAATATAACAACTCGAAACTCGTATCAATTACCAAAATAAAGTAGGGCTTGCAAAAGAACTTTAATTTTGAAAACCAAATTCCATCATTTACATCACTTAGAGAGGGTTTAAAGTTTTTCTCGCTAATATTCCGTTTTGCTTGTTTTCTCGTTTATTCAATAAAGTTGTAATGAAGATTGATGTGCCACTAAGAATATGTTTACATAAATTCTAATGATTCTCAATATCATACAAATAATTTCATGATGCTACAAGAAAATGAGAAAAAAAAGAGGAGTGGTGTTGTTTAGAATTTAAAAAAAACATTTAATAAATCGCAGTTGTAACTTTTAATGGTTCTAACTTCTAACTCGAGTATGAGAATGACTATTATAATATAACAACTCGAAACTTGTATCGATTACCATAATTCGAGTAGGCCTTGCAAAAGAACTTCAATTTTCAAACCCAAATTCCATCATTTACATCACTCAGGGAGGGTTTAAAGTTTTTGTCGCATATTTTCCGTTTTGCTTGCTTTCACTATTATTCAATATAGTTGTAATGAAGATTGATGTGCCACTAAGAATATGTTTACATACATTCTAATGATTTCCAATATCATACACATAATTTCATGACCATAAAAAAAAGAATAAAAAAGAGGAGTGTTGTTGTTCAGAATTTAAAAAAACATTTAATAAATCGCAGTTGTAACTTTAAACGGTTCTAACTTCTAACTCGAGTATGAGAATGAAAATTCTAATATAACAACTCGAAACTCGTATCGATTACCAAAATAAAGTAGGGCTTGCAAAAGAACTTTAATTTTGAAAACCAAATTCCATCATTTACATCACTTAGAGAGGGTTTAAAGTTTTTCTCGCTAATATTCCGTTTTGCTTGTTTTCTCGTTTATTCAATAAAGTTGTAATGAAGATTGGTGTGCCACTAAGAATATGTTTACATAAATTCTAATGATTCTCAATATCATACAATTAATTTCATGATGCTACAAGAAAATGAGAAAAAAAAGAGGAGTGGTGTTGTTTAGAATTTAAAAAAAACATTTAATAAATCGCAGTTGTAACTTTTAATGGTTCTAACTTCTAACTCGAGTATGAGAATGACTATTATAATATAACAACTCGAAACTTGTATCGATTACCATAATTCGAGTAGGCCTTGCAAAAGTACTTCAATTTTCAAACCCAAATTCCATCATTTACATCACTCAGAGAGGGTTTAAAGTTTTTTTCGCATATTTTCCGTTTTGCTTGCTTTCGCTATTATTCAATATAGTTGTAATGAAGATTGATGTGCCACTAAGAATATGTTTACATACATTCTAATGATTTCCAATATCATACACATAATTTCATGACCATAAAAAAAAGAATAAAAAAGAGGAGTGTTGTTGTTCAGAATTTAAAAAAACATTTAATAAATCGGAGTTGTAACTTTAAACGGTTCTAACTTCTAACTCGAGTATGAGAATGAAAATTCTAATATAACAACTCGAAACTCATATCGATTACCAAAATAAAGTAGGGCTTGCAAAAGAACTTTAATTTTGAAAACCAAATTCCATCATTTACATCACTTAGAGAGGGTTTAAAGTTTTTCTCGCTAATATTCCGTTTTGCTTGTTTTCTCGTTTATTCAATAAAGTTGTAATGAAGATTGATGTGCCACTAAGAATATGTTTACATAAATTCTAATGATTCTCAATATCATACAAATAATTTCCTGATGCTACAAGAAAATGAGAAAAAAAAGAGGAGTGGTGTTGTTTAGAATTTAAAAAAAACATTTAATAAATCGCAGTTGTAACTTTTAATGGTTCTAACTTCTAACTCGAGTATGAGAATGACTATTATAATATAACAACTCGAAACTTGTATCGATTACCATAATTCGAGTAGGCCTTGCAAAAGTACTTCAATTTTCAAACCCAAATTCCATCATTTACATCACTCAGAGAGGGTTTAAAGTTTTTTTCGCATATTTTCCGTTTTGCTTGCTTTCGCTATTATTCAATATAGTTGTAATGAAGATTGATGTGCCACTAAGAATATGTTTACATACATTCTAATGATTATCAATATCATACAAATAATTTCATGATCCTACAAGAAAATGAGAAAAAAAGAGGAGTGGTGTTGTTCAGAGTTTAAAAAAAACATTTAATAAATCGCAGTTATAACTTTATATGGTTCTTACTTTTGACTCGAGTATGAGAATGACTATTCTAATATAACAACTCGAAACTCGTATCGATTACCATAATAAAGTAGGCCTTGCAAAAGAACTTCAATTTTGAAACCCAAATTCCATCACTTACATCACTAAGAGAGGGTTTAAAATTTTTATCGCTTATATTCTGTTTTGCTTGCTTTCGCTATTATTCAATATAGTTGTAATGAAGATTGGTGTGCCACTAAGAATATGTTTACATACATTCTAATGATTCTCAATATCATAAAAATAATTTCATGATCCTACAAGAAAATGAGGAAAAAAAGAGGAGTGGTGTTGTTCAGAGTTTAAAAAAAACATTTAATAAATCGCAGTTGTAACTTTAAATGGTTCTTACTTTTGACTCGAGTATGAGAATGACTATTCTAATATAACAACTCGAAATTCGTATCGATTACCATAATACAGTAGGCCTTGCAAAATAACTTCAATTTTGAAACCCAAATTCCATCATTTACATCACTTAGAGAGGGTTTAAAATTTTTATCGCTTATATTCCGTCTCGCTTGTTTTCTCTTTTATTCAATAGAGTTGTAATAATGTTTGATGTACCACTAAGAATATATTTACATACATTCTAATGATTCTCAATATCATACACATAATTTCATGACCATAAAAAAAAGAATAAAAAAGAGGAGTGCTGTTGTTCAGAATTTAAAAAAAAAATTTAATAAATCGCAGTTGTAACTTTAAACGGTTCTAACTTCTAACTCGAGTATGAGAATGACTATTCTAATATAACAACTCGAAACTTCTATCAATTACCATAAATCGAGTAGGCCTTGCAAAAGATCTTCAATTTTTGAGACCCAAATTACATCATTTACATCACTTAGAGAGGCTTTAAAGTTTTTGTCGCTTATATTCCGTTTTGCTTGTTTTCTCTTTTATTCAATAGAGTTGTAATAAAGATTGATGTGCCACTAAGAATATATTTACATACATTCTAATGATCCTCAATATCATACAAATAATTTCATGACCATAAAAAAAAGAATAAAAAAGAGGAGTGTTGTTGTTCAGAATTTAAAAAAACCATTTAATAAATCGCAGTTGTAACTTTAAACGGTTCTAACTTCTAACTCGAGTATGAGAATGAAAATTCTAATATAACAACTCGAAACTCGTATCGATTACCATAAAAAAGTAGGCCTTGCAAAAGAACTTTAATTTTGAAACCCAAATTAAATCATTTACATCACTTAGAGAGGGTTTAAAGTTTTTGTCGCTTATATTCCGTTTTGCTTGTTTTCTCTTTTATTCAATAAAGTTGTAATGAAGATTGATGTGCCACTAAGAATATGTTTACATACATTCTAATGATTCTTAATATCATACAAATAATTTCATGATGCTACAAGAAAATGAGAAAAAAAGAGGAGTGGTGTTGTTCAAAGTTTAAAAAAAACATTTAATAAATCGCAGTTGTAACTTTAAACGGTTCTAACTTCTAACTCGAGTATGAGAATGACTATTCTAATATAACAACTCAAAACTTGTATCGATTACCATAATTCGAGTAGGCCTTGCAAAAGAACTTCAATTTTCAAACCCAAATTCCATCATTTACATCACTCAGAGAGGGTTTAAAGTTTTTGTCGCATATTTTCCGTTTTGCTTGCTTTCGCTATTATTCAATATAGTTGTAATGAAGATTGATGTGCCACTAAGAATATGTTTACATACATTCTAATGATTTCCAATATCATACACATAATTTCATGACCATAAAAAAAAGAATAAAAAAGAGGAGTGTTGTTGTTCAGAATTTAAAAAAACATTTAATAAATCGCAGTTGTAACTTTAAACGGTTCTAACTTCTAACTCGAGTATGAGAATGAAAATTCTAATATAACAACTCGAAACTCGTATCAATTACCAAAATAAAGTAGGGCTTGCAAAAGAACTTTAATTTTGAAAACCAAATTCCATCATTTACATCACTTAGAGAGGGTTTAAAGTTTTTCTCGCTAATATTCCGTTTTGCTTGTTTTCTCGTTTATTCAATAAAGTTGTAATGAAGATTGATGTGCCACTAAGAATATGTTTACATAAATTCTAATGATTCTCAATATCATACAAATAATTTCATGATGCTACAAGAAAATGAGAAAAAAAAGAGGAGTGGTGTTGTTTAGAATTTAAAAAAAACATTTAATAAATCGCAGTTGTAACTTTTAATGGTTCTAACTTCTAACTCGAGTATGAGAATGACTATTATAATATAACAACTCGAAACTTGTATCGATTACCATAATTCGAGTAGGCCTTGCAAAAGAACTTCAATTTTCAAACCCAAATTCCATCATTTACATCACTCGGAGAGGGTTTAAAGTTTTTGTCGCATATTTTCCGTTTTGCTTGCTTTCGCTATTATTCAATATAGTTGTAATGAAGATTGATGTGCCACTAAGAATATGTTTACATACATTCTAATGATTTCCAATATCATACACATAATTTCATGACCATAAAAAAAAGAATAAAAAAGAGGAGTGTTGTTGTTCAGAATTTAAAAAAACATTTAATAAATCGGAGTTGTAACTTTAAACGGTTCTAACTTCTAACTCGAGTATGAGAATGAAAATTCTAATATAACAACTCGAAACTCGTATCGATTACCAAAATAAAGTAGGGCTTGCAAAAGAACTTTAATTTTGAAAACCAAATTCCATCATTTACATCACTTAGAGAGGGTTTAAAGTTTTTCTCGCTAATATTCCGTTTTGCTTGTTTTCTCGTTTATTCAATAAAGTTGTAATGAAGATTGATGTGCCACTAAGAATATGTTTACATAAATTCTAATGATTCTCAATATCATACAAATAATTTCATGATGCTACAAGAAAATGAGAAAAAAAAGAGGAGTGGTGTTGTTTAGAATTTAAAAACAACATTTAATAAATCGCAGTTGTAACTTTTAATGGTTCTAACTTCTAACTCGAGTATGAGAATGACTATTATAATATAACAACTCGAAACTTGTATCGATTACCATAATTCGAGTAGGCCTTGCAAAAGTACTTCAATTTTCAAACCCAAATTCCATCATTTACATCACTCAGAGAGGGTTTAAAGTTTTTTTCGCATATTTTCCGTTTTGCTTGCTTTCGCTATTATTCAATATAGTTGTAATGAAGATTGATGTGCCACTAAGAATATGTTTACATACATTCTAATGATTATCAATATCATACAAATAATTTCATGATCCTACAAGAAAATGAGAAAAAAAGAGGAGTGGTGTTGTTCAGAGTTTAAAAAAAACATTTAATAAATCGCAGTTATAACTTTATATGGTTCTTACTTTTGACTCGAGTATGAGAATGACTATTCTAATATAACAACTCGAAACTCGTATCGATTACCATAATAAAGTAGGCCTTGCAAAAGAACTTCAATTTTGAAACCCAAATTCCATCACTTACATCACTAAGAGAGGGTTTAAAATTTTTATCGCTTATATTCTGTTTTGCTTGCTTTCGCTATTATTCAATATAGTTGTAATGAAGATTGGTGTGCCACTAAGAATATGTTTACATACATTCTAATGATTCTCAATATCATAAAAATAATTTCATGATCCTACAAGAAAATGAGAAAAAAAAGAGGAGTGGTGTTGTTCAGAGTTTAAAAAAAACATTTAATAAATCGCAGTTGTAACTTTAAATGGTTCTTACTTTTGACTCGAGTATGAGAATGACTATTCTAATATAACAACTCGAAATTCGTATCGATTACCATAATACAGTAGGCCTTGCAAAATAACTTCAATTTTGAAACCCAAATTCCATCATTTACATCACTTAGAGAGGGTTTAAAATTTTTATCGCTTATATTCCGTCTCGCTTGTTTTCTCTTTTATTCAATAGAGTTGTAATAATGTTTGATGTACCACTAAGAATATATTTACATACATTCTAATGATTCTCAATATCATACACATAATTTCATGACCATAAAAAAAAGAATAAAAAAGAGGAGTGCTGTTGTTCAGAATTTAAAAAAAACATTTAATAAATCGCAGTTGTAACTTTAAACGGTTCTAACTTCTAACTCGAGTATGAGAATGACTATTCTAATATAACAACTCGAAACTTCTATCAATTACCATAAATCGAGTAGGCCTTGCAAAAGATCTTCAATTTTTGAGACCCAAATTACATCATTTACATCACTTAGAGAGGCTTTAAAGTTTTTGTCGCTTATATTCCGTTTTGCTTTATTTCTCTTTTATTCAATAGAGTTGTAATAAAGATTGATGTGCCACTAAGAATATATTTACATACATTCTAATGATCCTCAATATCATACAAATAATTTCATGACCATAAAAAAAAGAATAAAAAAGAGGAGTGTTGTTGTTCAGAATTTAAAAAAAACATTTAATAAATCGCAGTTGTAACTTTAATCGGTTCTAACTTCTAACTCGAGTATGAGAATGAAAATTCTAATATAACAACTCGAAACTCGTATCGATTACCATAAAAAAGTAGGCCTTGCAAAAGAACTTTAATTTTGAAACCCAAATTAAATCATTTACATCACTTAGAGAGGGTTTAAAGTTTTTGTCGCTTATATTCCGTTTTGCTTGTTTTCTCTTTTATTCAATAAAGTTGTAATGAAGATTGATGTGCCACTAAGAATATGTTTACACACATTCTAATGATTCTTAATATCATACAAATAATTTCATGACCATAAAAAAAAGAATAAAAAAGAGGAGTGTTGTTGTTCAGAATTTAAAAAAAACATTTAATAAATCGCAGTTGTAACTTTAAACGGTTCTAACTTCTAACTCGAGTATGAGAATGAAAATTCTAATATAACAACTCGAAACTCGTATCGATTACCATAATAAAGTAGGCCTTGCAAAAGAACTTTAATTTTGAAACCCAAATTACATCATTTACATCACTTAGAGAGGCTTTAAAGTTTTTGTCGCTTATATTCCGTTTTGCTTGTTTTCTCTTTTATTCAATAGAGTTGTAATAAAGATTGATGTGCCACTAAGAATATATTTACATACATTCTAATGATCCTCAATATCATACAAATAATTTCATGACCATAAAAAAAAGAATAAAAAAGAGGAGTGTTGTTGTTCAGAATTTAAAAAAAACATTTAATAAATCGCAGTTGTAACTTTAAACGGTTCTAACTTCTAACTCGAGTATGAGAATGAAAATTATAATATAACAACTCGAAACTCATATCGATTACCATAATAAAGTAGGCCGTGCAAAAGAACTTTAATTTTGAAACCCAAATTAAATCATTTACATCACTTAGAGAGGGTTTAAAGTTTTTGTCGCTTATATTCCGTTTTGCTTGTTTTCTCTTTTATTCAATAAAGTTGTAATGAAGATTGATGTGCCACTAAGAATATGTTTACATACATTCTAATGATTCTTAATATCATACAAATAATTTCATGATGCTACAAGAAAATGAGAAAAAAAGAGGAGTGGTGTTGTTCAAAGTTTAAAAAAAACATTTAATAAATCGCAGTTGTAACTTTAAACGGTTCTAACTTCTAACTCGAGTATGAGAATGACTATTCTAATATAACAACTCAAAACTTGTATCGATTACCATAATTCGAGTAGGCCTTGCAAAAGAACTTCAATTTTCAAACCCAAATTCCATCATTTACATCACTCAGAGAGGGTTTAAAGTTTTTGTCGCATATTTTCCGTTTTGCTTGCTTTCGCTATTATTCAATATAGTTGTAATGAAGATTGATGTGCCACTAAGAATATGTTTACATACATTCTAATGATTTCCAATATCATACACATAATTTCATGACCATAAAAAAAAGAATAAAAAAGAGGAGTGTTGTTGTTCAGAATTTAAAAAAAACATTTAATAAATCGTAGTTGTAACTTTAAAAGGTTCTAACTTCTAACTCGAGTATGAGAATGACTATTCTAATATAACAACTCGAAACTCGTATCGATTACCATAATAAAGTAGGCCTTGCAAAAGAACTTCAATTTTGAAACCCAAATTCCATCATTTACATCACTTAGAGAGGCTTTAAAGTTTTTGTCGCTTATATTCCGTTTTGCTTGTTTTCTCTTTTATTCAATAGCGTTGTAATAAAGATTGATGTGCCACTAAGAATATATTTACATACATTCTAATGATCCTCAATATCATACAAATAATTTCATGACCATAAAAAAAAGAATAAAAAAGTGGAGTGTTGTTGTTCAGAATTTAAAAAAAACATTTAATAAATCGCAGTTGTAACTTTAAACGGTTCTAACTTCTAACTCGAGTATGAGAATGAAAATTCTAATATAACAACTCGAAACTCGTATCGATTACCATAATAAAGTAGGCCTTGCAAGAGAACTTTAATTTTGAAACCCAAATTAAATCATTTACATCACTTAGAGAGGGTTTAAAGTTTTTGTCGCTTATATTCCGTTTTGCTTGTTTTCTCTTTTATTCAATAAAGTTGTAATGAAGATTGATGTGCCACTAAGAATATGTTTACATACATTCTAATGATTCTCAATATCATACAAATAATTTTATGATCCTACAAGAAAATGAGGAAAAAAAGAGGAGTGGTGTTGTTCAGAGTTTAAAAAAAACATTTAATAAATCGCAGTTGTAACTTTAAATGGTTCTTACTTTTGACTCGAGTATGAGAATGACTATTCTAATATAACAACTCGAAACTCGTATCGATTACCATAATAAAGTAGGCCTTGAAAAAGAACTTCAATTTTGAAACCCAAATTCCATCATTTACATCACTTAGAGAGAGTTTAAAGTTTTTATCGCTTATATTCAGTCTCGCTTGTTTTCTCTTTTATTCAATAGAGTTGTAATAATGTTTGATGTACCACTAAGAATATATTTACATACATTCTAATGATTCTCAATATTATACACATAATTTCATGACCATAATAAAAAAGAATAAAAAAGAGGAGTACTGTTGTTCAGAATTTAAAAAAAACATTTAATAAATCGGAGTTGTAACTTTAAACGGTTCTAACTTCTAACTCGAGTATGAGAATGACTATTCTAATATAACAACTCGAAACTTCTATCAATTACCATAAATCGAGTAGGCCTTGCAAAAGATCTTCAATTTTTGAAACCCAAATTACATCATTTACATCACTTAGAGAGGCTTTAAAGTTTTTGTCGCTTATATTCCGTTTTGCTTGTTTTCTCTTTTATTCAATAAAGTTGTAATGAAGATTGATGTGCCACTAAGAATATGTTTACATAAATTCTAATGATTCTCAATATGATACAAATAATTTCATGATGCTACAAGAAAATGAGAAAAAAAAGAGGAGTGGTGTTGTTCAAAGTTTAAAAAAAACATTTAATAAATCGCAGTTGTAACTTTAAATGGTTCTAACTTTTGACTCGAGTATGAGAATGACTATTCTAATATAACAACTCGAAACTCGTATCGATTACCATAATAAAGTAGGCCTTGCAAAAGAACTTCAATTTTGAAACCCAAATTCCATCATTTACATCACTTAGAGAGGCTTTAAAGTTTTTGTCGCTTATATTCCGTCTCGCTTGTTTTCTCTTTTATTCAATAGAGTTGAAATAATGTTTGATGTACCACTAAGAATATATTTACATACATTCTAATGATTCTCAATATTATACACATAATTTCATGACCATAAAAAAAAGAATAAAAAAGAGGAGTACTGTTGTTCAGAATTTAAAAAAAAACATTTAATAAATCGGAGTTGTAACTTTAAACGGTTCTAACTTCTAACTCGAGTATGAGAATGACTATTCTAATATAACAACTCGAAACTCGTATTGATTACCATAATAAAGTAGGCCTTGCAAAAGAACTTTAATTTTGAAACCCAAATTAAATCATTTACATCACTTAGAGAGGGTTTAAAGTTTTTGTCGCTTATATTCCGTTTTGCTTGTTTTCTCTTTTATTCAATAAAGTTGTAATGAAGATTGATGTGCCACTAAGAATATGTTTACATACATTCTAATGATTCTTAATATCATAAAAATAATTTCATGATGCTACAAGAAAATGAGAAAAAAAAGAGAAGTGGTGTTGTTCAAAGTTTAAAAAAAACATTTAATAAATCGCAGTTGTAACTTTAAATGGTTCTAACTTTTGACTCGAGTATGAGAATGACTATTCTAATATAACAACTCGAAACTCGTATCGATTACCATAATAAAGTAGGCCTTGCGAAAGAACTTCAATTTTGAAACCCAAATTCCATCATTTACATCACTTAGAGAGGCTTTAAAGTTTTTGTCGCTTATATTCCGTTTTGCTTGTTTTCTCTTTTATTCAATAGAGTTGTAATAAAGATTGATGTGCCACTAAGAATATATTTACATACATTCTAATGATCCTCAATATCATACAAATAATTTCATGACCATAAAAAAAAGAATAAAAAAGAGGAGTGTTGTTGTTCAGAATTTAAAAAAAACATTTAATAAATCGCAGTTGTAACTTTAAACGGTTCTAACTTCTAACTCGAGTATGAGAATGAAAATTCTAATATAATAACTCGAAACTCGTATCGATTACCATAATAAAGTAGGCCTTGCAAAAGAACTTTAATTTTGAAACCCAAATTAAATCATTTACATCACTTAGAGAGGGTTTAAAGTTTTTGTCGCTTATATTCCGTTTTGCTTGTTTTCTCTTTTATTCAATAAAGTTGTAATGAAGATTGATGTGCCACTAAGAATATGTTTACATACATTCTAATGATTCTCAATATCATACAAATAATTTTATGATCCTACAAGAAAATGAGGAAAAAAAGAGGAGTGGTGTTGTTCAGAGTTTAAAAAAAACATTTAATAAATCGCAGTTGTAACTTTAAATGGTTCTTACTTTTGACTCGAGTATGAGAATGACTATTCTAATATAACAACTCGAAACTCGTATCGATTACCATAATAAAGTAGGCCTTGCAAAAGAACTTTAATTTTGAAACCCAAATTACATCATTTACATCACTTAGAGAGGGTTTAAAGTTTTTGTCGCTTATATTCCGTTTTGCTTGTTTTCTCTTTTATTCAATAAAGTTGTAATGAAGATTGATGTGCCACTAAGAATATGTTTACATACATTCTAATGATTTCCAATATCATACACATAATTTCATGACAATAAAAAAAAAGAATAAAAAAGAGGATTGTTGTTGTTCAGAATTTAAAAAAAACATTTAATAAATCGCTGTTGTAACTTTAAAAGGTTCTAACTTCTAACTCGAGTATGAGAATGACAATTCTAATATAACAACTCGAAACTCGTATCGATTACCATAATAAAGTAGGCCTTGCAAAAGAACTTCAATTTTGAAACCCAAATTCCATCATTTACATCACTTAGAGAGGGTTTAAAGTTTTTATCGCTTATATTCCGTCTCGCTTGTTTTCTCTTTTATTCAATAGAGTTGTAATAATGTTTGATGTACCACTAAGAATATATTTACATACATTCTAATGATTCTCAATATTATACACATAATTTCATGACCATAAAAAAAAGAATAAAAAAGAGGAGTACTGTTGTTCAGAATTTAAAAAAAACATTTAATAAATCGGAGTTGTAACTTTAAACGGTTCTATCTTCTAACTCGAGTATGAGAATGACTATTCTAATATAACAACTCGAAACTTCTATCAATTACCATAAATCGAGTAGGCCTTGCAAAAGATCTTCAATTTTTGAAACCCAAATTACATCATTTACATCACTTAGAGAGGCTTTAAAGTTTTTGTCGCTTATATTCCGTTTTGCTTGTTTTCTCTTTTATTCAATAAAATTGTAATGAAGATTGATGTGCCACTAAGAATATGTTTACATAAATTCTAATGATTCTCAATATCATACAAATAATTTCATGATGCTACAAGAAAATGAGAAAAAAAAGAGGAGTGGTGTTGTTTAGAATTTAAAAAAAACATTTAATAAATCGCAGTTGTAACTTTTAATGGTTCTAACTTCTAACTCGAGTATGAGAATAACTATCATAATATAACAACTCGAAACTTGTATCGATTACCATAATTCGAGTAGGCCTTGCAAAAGAACTTCAATTTTCATACCCAAATTCCATCATTTACATCACTCAGAGAGGGTTTAAAGTTTTTTTCGCATATTTTCCGTTTTGCTTGCTTTCGCTATTATTCAATATAGTTGTAATGAAGATTGATGTGCCACTAAGAATATGTTTACATAAATTCTAATGATTATCAATATCATACAAATAATTTCATGATCCTACAAGAAAATGAGAAAAAAAGAGGAGTTGTGTTGTTCAGAGTTTAAAAAAAACATTTAATAAATCGCAGTTATAACTTTAAATGGTTCTTACTTTTGACTCGAGTATGAGAATGACTATTCTAATATAACAACTCGAAACTCGTATCGATTACCATAATAAAGTAGGCCTTGCAAAAGAACTTCAATTTTGAAACCCAAATTCCATCACTTACATCACTTAGAGAGGGTTTAAATTTTTTATCGCTTATATTCTGTTTTGCTTGCTTTCGCTATTATTCAATATAGTTGTAATGAAGATTGATGTGCCACTAAGAATATGTTTACATACATTCTAATGATTCTCAATATCATAAAAATAATTTCATGATCCTACAAGAAAATGAGGAAAAAAAGAGGAGTGGTGTTGTTGAGAATTTAAAAAAAACATTTAACAAATCGCAGTTGTAACTTTAAATGGTTCTAACTTTTGACTCGAGTATGAGAATGACTATTCTAATATAACAACTCGAAACTCGTATCGATTACCATAATAAAGTAGGCCTTGCAAAAGAACTTCAATTTTGAAACCCAAATTCCATCATTTACATCACTTAGAGAGGGTTTAAAGTTTTTATCGCTTATATTCCGTCTCGCTTGTTTTCTCTTTTATTCAATAGAGTTGTAATAATGTTTGATGTACCACTAAGAATATATTTACATACATTCTAATGATTCTCAATATTATACACATAATTTCATGACCATAAAAAAAAGAATAAAAAAGAGGAGTACTGTTGTTCAGATTTTAAAAAAAACATTTAATAAATCGGAGTTGTAACTTTAAACGGTTCTAACTTCTAACTCGAGTATGAGAATGACTATTCTAATATAACAACTCGAAACTTCTATCAATTACCATAAATCGAGTAGGCCTTGCAAAAGATCTTCAATTTTTGAAACCCAAATTTTCATCATTTACATCACTTAGAGAGGCTTTAAAGTTTTTGTCGCTTATATTCCGTTTTGCTTGTTTTCTCTTTTATTCAATAGAGTTGTAATAAAGATTGATGTGCCACTAAGAATATATTTACATACATTCTAATGATCCTCAATATCATACAAATAATTTCATGACCATAAAAAAAAGAATAAAAAAGAGGAGTCTTGTTGTTCAGAATTTAAAAAAAACATTTAATAAATCGCAGTTGTAACTTTAAACGGTTCTAACTTCTAACTCGAGTATGAGAATGAAAATTCTAATATAACAACTCGAAACTCGTATCAATTACAATAATAAAGTAGGCCTTGCAAAAGAACTTTAATTTTGAAACCCAAATTAAATCATTTACATCACTTAGAGAGGGTTTAAAGTTTTTATAGCTTATATTCCGTTTAGCTTGTTTTCTCTTTTATTCAATAGAGTTGTAATAAAGATTGATGTACCACTAAGAATATATTTACATACATTCTAATGATTTCCAATATCATACACATAATTTCATGACCATAAAAAAAAGAATAAAAAAGAGGAGTGGTGTTGTTTAGAATTTAAAAAAAACATTTAATAAATCGCAGTTGTAACTTTTAATGGTTCTAACTTCTAACTCGAGTATGAGAATGACTATTATAATATAACAACTCGAAACTTGTATCGATTACCATAATTCGAGTAGGCCTTGCAAAAGAACTTCAATTTTCAAACCCAAATTCCATCATTTACATCACTCAGAGAGGGTTTAAAGTTTTTGTCGCATATTTTCCGTTTTGCTTGCTTTCTCTATTATTCAATATAGTTGTAATGAAGATTGATGTGCCACTAAGAATATGTTTACATACATTCTAATGATTCTCAATATCATACAAATAATTTCATGATCCTACAAGAAAATGAGAAAAAAAAGAGGAGTGGTGTTGTTCAGAGTTTAAAAAAAACATTTAATAAATCGCAGTTATAACTTTAAATGGTTCTTACTTTTGACTCGAGTATGAGAATGACTATTCTAATATAACAACTCGAAACTCGTATCGATTACCATAATAAAGTAGGTCTTGCAAAAGAACTTCAATTTTGAAACCCCAATTCCATCATTTACATCACTTAGAGAGGGTTTAAAGTTTTTGTAGCTTATATTCCGTTTTGCTTGTTTTCTCTTTTATTCAATAGAGTTGTAATAAAGATTGATGTACCACTAAGATTATATTTACATACATTCTAATGATTCTCAATATCATACACATAATTTCATGACCATAAAAAAAAGAATAAAAAAGAGGAGTGTTGTTGTTCAGAATTTAAAAAAAACATTTAATAAATCGCAGTTGTAACTTTAAATGGTTCTAACTTTTACCTCGAGTATGAGAATGACTATTCTAATATAACAACTTGAAACTCGTATCGATTACCATAATAAAGTAGGCCTTGCAAAAGAACTTCAATTTTGAAACCCAAATTCCATCATTTACATCACTTAGAGAGGGTTTAAAGTTTTTATAGCTTATATTCCGTTTAGCTTGTTTTCTCTTTTATTCAATAGAGTTGTAATAAAGATTGATGTACCACTAAGAATATATTTACATACATTCTAATGATTTCCAATATCATACACATAATTTCATGACCATAAAAAAAAGAATAAAAAAGAGGAGTGTTGTTGTTCAGAATTTAAAAAAACATTTAATAAATCGCAGTTGTAACTTTAAACGGTTCTAACTTTTAAATAGAGTATGAGAATGACAATTCTAATATAACAACTCGAAACTCGTATCGATTACCATAATAAAGTAGGCCTTGCAAAAGAACTTTAATTTTGAAACCCAAATTACATCATTTACATCACTTAGAGAGGGTTTAAAGTTTTTGTCGCTTATATTCCGTTTTGCTTGTTTTCTCTTTTATTCAATAAAGTTGTAATGAAGATTGATGTGCCACTAAGAATATGTTTACATACATTCTAATGATTTCCAATATCATACACATAATTTCATGACCATAAAAAAAAGAATAAAAAAGAGGAGTGTTGTTGTTCAGAATTTAAAAAAAACATTTAATAAATCGCAGTTGTAACTTTAAATGGTTCTAACTTTTACCTCGAGTATGAGAATGACTATTCTAATATAACAACTTGAAACTCGTATCGATTACCATAATAAAGTAGGCCTTGCAAAAGAACTTCAATTTTGAAACCCAAATTCCATCATTTACATCACTTAGAGAGGGTTTAAAGTTTTTATAGCTTATATTCCGTTTAGCTTGTTTTCTCTTTTATTCAATAGAGTTGTAATAAAGATTGATGTACCACTAAGAATATATTTACATACATTCTAATGATTTCCAATATCATACACATAATTTCATGACCATAAAAAAAAGAATAAAAAAGAGGAGTGTTGTTGTTCAGAATTTAAAAAAACATTTAATAAATCGCAGTTGTAACTTTAAACGGTTCTAACTTCTAACTCATGTATGATAATAAAAATTCTAATATAACAACTCGAAACTCGTATCGATTACCAAAATAAAGTAGGTCTTGCAAAAGAACTTTAATTTTGAAACCCAAATTCCATCATTTACATCACTTAGAGAGGGTTTAAAGTTTTTGTCGCTAATATTCCGTTTTGCTTGTTTTCTCTTTTATTCAATAAAGTTGTAATGAAGATTGATGTGCCACTAAGAATATGTTTACATAAATTCTAATGATTCTCAATATCATACAAATAATTTCATGATGCTACAAGAAAATGAGAAAAAAAAGAGGAGTGGTGTTGTTTAGAATTTAAAAAAAACATTTAATAAATCGCAGTTGTAACTTTAAACGGTTCTAACTTCTAACTCGAGTATGAGAATGACTATTCTAATATAACAACTCGAAACTTCTATCAATTACCATAAATCGAGTAGGCCTTGCAAAAGAACTTCAATTTTGAAACCCAAATTACATCATTTACATCACTTAGAGAGGCTTTAAAGTTTTTGTCGCTTATATTCCGTTTTGCTTGTTTTCTCTTTTATTCAATAGAGTTGTAATAAAGATTGATGTGCCACTAAGAATATATTTACATACATTCTAAGGATCCTCAATTTCATACACATAATTTCATGACCATAAAAAAAAGAATAAAAAAGAGGATTGTTGTTGTTCAGAATTTAAAAAAAACATTTAATAAATCGCAGTTGTAACTTTAAACGGTTCTAACTTCTAACTCGATCATGAGAATGACTATTCTAATATAACAACTCAAAACTTGTATCGATTACCATAATTCGATTAGGCCTTGCAAAAGAAATTCAATTTCCAAACAAAAATTCCATCATTTACATCACTCAGAGAGGGTTTAATGTTTTTGTCGCATATTTTCCGTTTTACTTGCTTTCGCTATTATTCAATATAGTTGTAATGAAGATTGATGTGCCACTAAGAATATGTTTACATACATTCTAATGATTCTCAATATCATACAAATAATTTCATGATCCTACAAGAAAATGAGGAAAAAAAGAGGAGTGGTGTTGTTCAGAGTTTAAAAAAAACATTTAATAAATCGTAGTTGTAACTTTAAATGGTTCTTACTTTTGACTCGAGTATGAGAATGACTATTCTAATATAACAACTCGAAACTCGTATCGATTACCATAATAAAGTAGGCCTTGCGAAAGAACTTCAATTTTGAAACCCAAATTCCATCATTTACATCACTTAGAGAGGGTTTAAAGTTTTTATCGCTTATATTCCGTCTCGCTTGTTTTCTCTTATATTCAATAGAGTTGTAATAAAGATTGATGTACCACTAAGAATATATTTACATACATTCTAATGATCCTCAATATCATACAAATAATTTCATGACCATAAAAAAAAGAATAAAAAAGAGGAGTGCTGTTGTTCAGAATTTAAAAAAAACATTTAATAAATCGCAGTTGTAACTTTAAACGGTTCTAACTTCTAACTCGAGTATGAGAATGACTATTCTAATATAACAACTCGAAACTTCTATCAATTAGCATAAATCGAGTAGGCCTTGCAAAAGAACTTCAATTTTTGAAACCCAAATTACATCATTTACATCACTTAGAGAGGCTTTAAAGTTTTTGTCGCTTATATTCCGTTTTGCTTGTTTTCTCTATTATTCAATAGAGTTGTAATAAAGATTGATGTGCCACTAAGAATATATTTACATACATTCTAATGATCCTCAATATCATACAAATAATTTCATGACCATAAAAAAAAGAATAAAAAAGAGGATTGTTGTTGTTCAGAATTTAAAAAAAACATTTAATAAATCGCAGTTGTAACTTTAAACGGTTCTAACTTCTAACTCGAGTATGAGAATGAAAATTTTAATATAACAACTCGAAACTTCTATCAATTACCATAAATCGAGTAGGCCTTGCAAAAGAACTTCAATTTTGAAACCCAAATTACATCATTTACATCACTTAGAGAGGCTTTAAAGTTTTTGTCGCTTATATTCCGTTTTGCTTGTTTTCTCTTTTATTCAATAGAGTTGTAATAAAGATTGATGTGCCACTAAGAATATATTTACATAAATTCTAATGATTCTCAAAATCATACAAATAATTTCATGATGCTACAAGAAAATGAGGAAAAAAAGAGGAGTGGTGTTGTTCAGAGTTTAAAAAAAACATTTAATAAATCGCAGTTGTAACTTTAAATGGTTCTAACTTTTGACTCGAGTATGAGAATGACTATTCTAATATAACAACTCGAAACTCATATTGATTACCATAATAAAGTAGGCCTTGCAAAAGAACTTCAATTTTGAAACCCAAATTCCATCATTTACATCACTTAGAGAGGGTTTAAAGTTTTTATAGCTTATATTCCGTTTTGCATGTTTTCTCTTTTATTCAATAGAGTTGTAATAAAGATTGATGTACCACTAAGAATATATTTACATACATTCTAATGATTTCCAATATCATACACATAATTTCATGACCATAAAAAAAAGAATAAAAAAGAGGAGTGTTGTTGTTCAGAATTAAAAAAAAACATTTAATAAATCGCAGTTGTAACTTTAAACGGTTCTAACTTCTAACTCGAGTATGAGAATGACTATTCTAATATAACAACTCGAAACTTCTATCGATTACCATAATTCGAGTAGGCCTTGCAAAAGAACTTCAATTTTGAAACCCAAATTCCATCATTTACATCACTCAGAGAGGGTTTAATGTTTTTGTCGCATATTTTCCGTTTTGCTTGCTTTTGCTATTATTCAATATAGTTGTAATGAAGATTGATGTGCCACTAAGAATATATTTACATACATTCTAATAATTCTCAATATCATACAAATAATTTTATGATCCTACAAGAAAATGAGGAAAAAAAGAGGAGTGGTGTTGTTCAGAGTTTAAAAAAAACATTTAATAAATCGCAGTTGTAACTTTAAATGGTTCTAACTTTTGACTCGAGTATGAGAATGACTATTCTAATATAACAACTCGAAACTCGTATCGATTACCATAATAAATTAGGCCTTGCAAAAGAACTTCAATTTTGAAACCCAAATTACATCATTTACATCACTTAGAGAGGCTTTAATGTTTTTGTCCCTTATATTCCGTTTTGCTTGTTTTCTCTTTTATTCAATAGAGTTGTAATAAAAATTGATTAACTACTAAAAATATATTTACATACATTCTAATGATTCTCAATATCATACACATAATTTCATGACCATAAAAAAAGAATAAAAAAGAGGAGTGGTGTTGTTCAGAATTTAAAAAAAACATTTAATAAATCGCAGTTGTAACTTTAAATGGTTCTTTCTTTTGACTCGAGTATGAGAATGACTATTCTAATATAACAACTCGAAACTCGTATCGATTACCATAATAAAGTAGGCCTTGCAAAAGAACTTCAATTTTGAAACCCAAATTCCATCATTTAAATCACTTAGAGAGGGTTTAAAGTTTTTATCGCTTATATTCCGTTTTGCTTGTTTTCTCTTTTATTCAATAAAGTTGTAATGAAGATTGATGTGCCACTAAGAATATGTTTACATAAATTCTTATTATTCTCAATATCAAACAAATAATTTCATGATGCTACAAAAAAATGAGAAAAAAAAGAGGAGTGGTGTTGTTCAGAATTTTAAAAAAACATTTAACAAATCGCAGTTGTAACTTTAAATTGTTCTAACTTTTGACTCGAGTATGAGAATGACTATTCTAATATAACAACTCGAAACTCGTATCGATTACCAAAATAAATTAGGCCTTGCAAAAGAACTTCAATTTTGAAACCCAAATTACATCATTTGCATCAATTAGAGAGGCTTTAATGTTTTTGTCCATTATATTCCGTTTTGCTTGTTTTCTCTTTTATTCAAAAGAGTTGTAATAAAGATTGATGTACCACTAAGAATATATTTACATACATTCTAATGATTTCCAATATCATACACATAATTTCATGACCATAAAAAAAAGAATAAAAAAGAGGAGTGTTGTTGTTCAGAATTTAAAAAAACATTTAATAAATCGCAGTTGTAACTTTAAACGGTTCTAACTTCTAACTCGAGTATGAGAATGACAATTCTAATATAACAACTCGAAACTCGTATCGATTACCAAAATAAGGTAGGCCTTGCAAAAGAACTTTAATTTTGAAACCCAAATTCCATCAATTACATCACTTAGAGAGGGTTTAAAGTTTTTGTCGCTTATATTCCGTTTTGCTTGGTTTCTCTTTTATTCAATAAAGTTGTAATGAAGATTGATGTGCCACTAAGAATATGTTTACATAAATTCTTATTATTCTCAATATCAAACAAATAATTTCATGATGCTACAAAAAAATGAGAAAAAAAAGGAGTGTTGTTGTTCAGAATTTAAAAAAAACATTTAACAAATCGCAGTTGTAACTTTAAATGGTTCTAACTTTTGACTCGAGTATGAGAATGACTATTCTAATATAACAACTCGAAACTCGTATCGATTACCATAATAAATTAGGCCTTGCAAAAGAACTTCAATTTTGAAACCCAAATTACATCATTTACATCACTTAGAGAGGCTGTAATGTTTTTGTCCCTTATATTCCTTTTTGCTTGTTTTCTCTTTTATTCAATAGAGTTGTAATAAAGATTGATGTACCACTAAGAATATATTTACATACATTATAATGATTTCCAATATCATACACATAATTTCATGACCATAAAAAAAAGAATAAAAAAGAGGAGTGTTTTTGTTCAGAATTTTAAAAAACATTTAATAAATCGCAGTTGTAACTTTAAACGGTTCTAACTTCTAACTCGAGTATGAGAATGACAATTCTAATATAACAACTCGAAACTCGTATCGATTACCAAAATAAAGTAGGGCTTGCAAAAGAACTTTAATTTTGAAAACCAAATTCCGTCATTTACATCACTTAGAGAGGGTTTAAAGTTTTTGTCGCTAATATTCCATTTTGCTTGTTTTCTCTTTTATTCAATAAAGTTGTAATGAAGATTGATGTGCCACTAAGAATATGTTTACATAAATTATAATGATTCTCAATATCATACAAATAATTTCATGATACTACAAGAAAATGAGAAAAAAAAGAGGAGTGGTGTTGTTTAGAATTTAAAAAAAACATTTAATAAATCGCAGTTGTAACTTTTAATGGTTCTAACTTCTAACTCGAGTATGAGAATGACTATTATAATATAACAACTCGAAACTTGTATCGATTACCATAATTCAAGTAGGCCTTGCAAAAGAACTTCAATTTTCAAACCCAAATTCCATCATTTACATCACTCAGAGAGGGTTTAAAGTTTTTGTCGCATATTTTCCGTTTTGCTTGCTTTCTCTATTATTCAATATAGTTGTAATGAAGATTGATGTGCCACTAAGAATATGTTTACATACATTCTAATGATTCTCAATATCATACAAATAATTTCATGATCCTACAAGAAAATGAGGAAAAAAAGAGGAGTGGTGTTGTTCAGAGTTTAAAAAAAACATTTAATAAATCGCAGTTGTAACTTTAAATGGTTCTTACTTTTGACTCGAGTATGAGAATGACTATTCTAATATAACAACTCGAAACTCGTATCGATTACCATAATAAAGTAGGCCTTGCAAAAGAACTTTAATTTTGAAACCCAAATTACATCATTTACATCACTTAGAGAGGGTTTAAAGTTTTTGTCGCTTATATTCCGTTTTGCTTGTTTTCTCTTTTATTCAATAAAGTTGTAATGAAGATTGATGTGCCACTAAGAATATGTTTACATACATTCTAATGATTTCCAATATCATACACATAATTTCATGACAATAAAAAAAAAGAATAAAAAAGAGGATTGTTGTTGTTCAGAATTTTAAAAAAACATTTAATAAATCGCAGTTGTAACTTTTAATGGTTCTAACTTCTAACTCGAGTATGAGAATGACTATTATAATATAACAACTCGAAACTTGTATCGATTACCATAATTCGAGTAGGCCTTGCAAAAGAACTTCAATTTTCAAACCCAAATTCCATCATTTACATCACTCAGAGAGGGTTTAAAGTTTTTGTCGCATATTTTCCGTTTTGCTTGCTTTCTCTATTATTCAATATAGTTGTAATGAAGATTGATGTGCCACTAAGAATATGTTTACATACATTCTAATGATTCTCAATATCATACAAATAATTTCATGATCCTACAAGAAAATGAGGAAAAAAAGAGGAGTGGTGTTGTTCAGAGTTTAAAAAAAACATTTAATAAATCGCAGTTGTAACTTTAAATGGTTCTTACTTTTGACTCGAGTATGAGAATGACTATTCTAATATAACAACTCGAAACTCGTATCGATTACCATAATAAAGTAGGCCTTGCAAAAGAACTTTAATTTTGAAACCCAAATTACATCATTTACATCACTTAGAGAGGGTTTAAAGTTTTTGTCGCTTATATTCCGTTTTGCTTGTTTTCTCTTTTATTCAATAGAGTTGTAATAAAGATTGATGTACCACTAAGAATATATTTACATACATTCTAATGATTTCCAATATCATACACATAATTTCATGACCATAAAAAAAAGAATAAAAAAGAGGAGTGTTGTTGTTCAGAATTTAAAAAAACATTTAATAAATCGCAGTTGTAACTTTAAACGGTTCTAACTTCTAACTCATGTATGATAATAAAAATTCTAATATAACAACTCGAAACTCGTATCGATTACCAAAATAAAGTAGGTCTTGCAAAAGAACTTTAATTTTGAAACCCAAATTCCATCATTTACATCACTTAGAGAGGGTTTAAAGTTTTTGTCGCTAATATTCCGTTTTGCTTGTTTTCTCTTTTATTCAATAAAGTTGTAATGAAGATTGATGTGCCACTAAGAATATGTTTACATAAATTCTAATGATTCTCAATATCATACAAATAATTTCATGATGCTACAAGAAAATGAGAAAAAAAAGAGGAGTGGTGTTGTTTAGAATTTAAAAAAAACATTTAATAAATCGCAGTTGTAACTTTAAACGGTTCTAACTTCTAACTCGAGTATGAGAATGACTATTCTAATATAACAACTCGAAACTTCTATCAATTACCATAAATCGAGTAGGCCTTGCAAAAGAACTTCAATTTTGAAACCCAAATTACATCATTTACATCACTTAGAGAGGCTTTAAAGTTTTTGTCGCTTATATTCCGTTTTGCTTGTTTTCTCTTTTATTCAATAGAGTTGTAATAAAGATTGATGTGCCACTAAGAATATATTTACATACATTCTAAGGATCCTCAATTTCATACACATAATTTCATGACCATAAAAAAAAGAATAAAAAAGAGGATTGTTGTTGTTCAGAATTTAAAAAAACATTTAATAAATCGCAGTTGTAACTTTAAACGGTTCTAACTTCTAACTCGAGTATGAGAATGACTATTCTAATATAACAACTCAAAACTTCTATCAATTACCATAAATCGAGTAGGCCTTGCAAAAGAACTTCAATTTTGAAACCCAAATTACATCATTTACATCACTTAGAGAGGCTTTAAAGTTTTTGTCGCTTATATTCCGTTTTGCTTGTTTTCTCTTTTATTCAATAAAGTTGTAATGAAGATTGATGTGCCACTAAGAATATGTTTACATACATTCTAATGATTTCCAATATCATACACATAATTTCATGACCATAAAAAAAAGAATAAAAAAGAGGAGTGTTGTTGTTCAGAATTTAAAAAAAACATTTAATAAATCGCAGTTGTAACTTTAAATGGTTCTAACTTTTACCTCGAGTATGAGAATGACTATTCTAATATAACAACTTGAAACTCGTATCGATTACCATAATAAAGTAGGCCTTGCAAAAGAACTTCAATTTTGAAACCCAAATTCCATCATTTACATCACTTAGAGAGGGTTTAAAGTTTTTATAGCTTATATTCCGTTTAGCTTGTTTTCTCTTTTATTCAATAGAGTTGTAATAAAGATTGATGTACCACTAAGAATATATTTACATACATTCTAATGATTTCCAATATCATACACATAATTTCATGACCATAAAAAAAAGAATAAAAAAGAGGAGTGTTGTTGTTCAGAATTTAAAAAAACATTTAATAAATCGCAGTTGTAACTTTAAACGGTTCTAACTTCTAACTCATGTATGATAATAAAAATTCTAATATAACAACTCGAAACTCGTATCGATTACCAAAATAAAGTAGGTCTTGCAAAAGAACTTTAATTTTGAAACCCAAATTCCATCATTTACATCACTTAGAGAGGGTTTAAAGTTTTTGTCGCTAATATTCCGTTTTGCTTGTTTTCTCTTTTATTCAATAAAGTTGTAAAGAAGATTGATGTGCCACTAAGAATATGTTTACATAAATTCTAATGATTCTCAATATCATACAAATAATTTCATGATGCTACAAGAAAATGAGAAAAAAAAGAGGAATGGTGTTGTTTAGAATTTAAAAAAAACATTTAATAAATCGCAGTTGTAACTTTAAACGGTTCTAACTTCTAACTCGAGTATGAGAATGACTATTCTAATATAACAACTCGAAACTTCTATCAATTACCATAAATCGAGTAGGCCTTGCAAAAGAACTTCAATTTTGAAACCCAAATTACATCATTTACATCACTTAGAGAGGCTTTAAAGTTTTTGTCGCTTATATTCCGTTTTGCTTGTTTTCTCTTTTATTCAATAGAGTTGTAATAAAGATTGATGTGCCACTAAGAATATATTTACATACATTCTAAGGATCCTCAATTTCATACACATAATTTCATGACCATAAAAAAAAGAATAAAAAAGAGGATTGTTGTTGTTCAGAATTTAAAAAAAACATTTAATAAATCGCAGTTGTAACTTTAAACGGTTCTAACTTCTAACTCGAGTATGAGAATGACTATTCTAATATAACAACTCAAAACTTGTATCGATTACCATAATTCGATTAGGCCTTGCAAAAGAAATTCAATTTCCAAACAAAAATTCCATCATTTACATCACTCAGAGAGGGTTTAATGTTTTTGTCGCATATTTTCCGTTTTACTTGCTTTCGCTATTATTCAATATAGTTGTAATGAAGATTGATGTGCCACTAAGAATATGTTTACATACATTCTAATGATTCTCAATATCATACAAATAATTTCATGATCCTACAAGAAAATGAGGAAAAAAAGAGGAGTGGTGTTGTTCAGAGTTTAAAAAAAACATTTAATAAATCGTAGTTGTAACTTTAAATGGTTCTTACTTTTGACTCGAGTATGAGAATGACTATTCTAATATAACAACTCGAAACTCGTATCGATTACCATAATAAAGTAGGCCTTGCGAAAGAACTTCAATTTTGAAACCCAAATTCCATCATTTACATCACTTAGAGAGGGTTTAAAGTTTTTATCGCTTATATTCCGTCTCGCTTGTTTTCTCTTATATTCAATAGAGTTGTAATAAAGATTGATGTACCACTAAGAATATATTTACATACATTCTAATGATCCTCAATATCATACAAATAATTTCATGACCATAAAAAAAAGAATAAAAAAGAGGAGTGCTGTTGTTCAGAATTTAAAAAAAACATTTAATAAATCGCAGTTGTAACTTTAAACGGTTCTAACTTCTAACTCGAGTATGAGAATGACTATTCTAATATAACAACTCGAAACTTCTATCAATTAGCATAAATCGAGTAGGCCTTGCAAAAGAACTTCAATTTTTGAAACCCAAATTACATCATTTACATCACTTAGAGAGGCTTTAAAGTTTTTGTCGCTTATATTCCGTTTTGCTTGTTTTCTCTATTATTCAATAGAGTTGTAATAAAGATTGATGTGCCACTAAGAATATATTTACATACATTCTAATGATCCTCAATATCATACAAATAATTTCATGACCATAAAAAAAAGAATAAAAAAGAGGATTGTTGTTGTTCAGAATTTAAAAAAAACATTTAATAAATCGCAGTTGTAACTTTAAACGGTTCTAACTTCTAACTCGAGTATGAGAATGAAAATTTTAATATAACAACTCGAAACTTCTATCAATTACCATAAATCGAGTAGGCCTTGCAAAAGAACTTCAATTTTGAAACCCAAATTACATCATTTACATCACTTAGAGAGGCTTTAAAGTTTTTGTCGCTTATATTCCGTTTTGCTTGTTTTCTCTTTTATTCAATAGAGTTGTAATAAAGATTGATGTGCCACTAAGAATATATTTACATAAATTCTAATGATTCTCAAAATCATACAAATAATTTCATGATGCTACAAGAAAATGAGGAAAAAAAGAGGAGTGGTGTTGTTCAGAGTTTAAAAAAAACATTTAATAAATCGCAGTTGTAACTTTAAATGGTTCTAACTTTTGACTCGAGTATGAGAATGTCTATTCTAATATAACAACTCGAAACTCATATTTATTACCATAATAAAGTAGGCCTTGCAAAAGAACTTCAATTTTGAAACCCAAATTCCATCATTTACATCACTTAGAGAGGGTTTAAAGTTTTTATAGCTTATATTCCGTTTTGCATGTTTTCTCTTTTATTCAATAGAGTTGTAATAAAGATTGATGTACCACTAAGAATATATTTACATACATTCTAATGATTTCCAATATCATACACATAATTTCATGACCATAAAAAAAAGAATAAAAAAGAGGAGTGTTGTTGTTCAGAATTAAAAAAAAACATTTAATAAATCGCAGTTGTAACTTTAAACGGTTCTAACTTCTAACTCGAGTATGAGAATGACTATTCTAATATAACAACTCGAAACTTCTATCGATTACCATAATTCGAGTAGGCCTTGCAAAAGAACTTCAATTTTGAAACCCAAATTCCATCATTTACATCACTCAGAGAGGGTTTAAAGTTTTTGTCGCATATTTTCCGTTTTGCTTGCTTTCGCTATTATTCAATATAGTTGTAATGAAGATTGATGTGCCACTAAGAATATATTTACATAAATTCTAATAATTCTCAATATCATACAAATAATTTTATGATCCTACAAGAAAATGAGGAAAAAAAGAGGAGTGGTGTTGTTCAGAGTTTAAAAAAAACATTTAATAAATCGCAGTTGTAACTTTAAATGGTTCTAACTTTTGACTCGAGTATGAGAATGACTATTCTAATATAACAACTCGAAACTCGTATCGATTACCATAATAAATTAGGCCTTGCAAAAGAACTTCAATTTTGAAACCCAAATTACATCATTTACATCACTTAGAGAGGCTTTAATGTTTTTGTCCCTTATATTCCGTTTTGCTTGTTTTCTCTTTTATTCAATAGAGTTGTAATAAAAATTGATTAACTACTAAAAATATATTTACATACATTCTAATGATTCTCAATATCATACACATAATTTCATGACCATAAAAAAAGAATAAAAAAGAGGAGTGGTGTTGTTCAGAATTTAAAAAAAACATTTAATAAATCGCAGTTGTAACGTTAAATGGTTCTTTCTTTTGACTCGAGTATGAGAATGACTATTCTAATATAACAACTCGAAACTCGTATCAATTACCATAATAAAGTAGGCCTTTTAAAAGAACTTCAATTTTGAAACCCAAATTCCATCATTTAAATCACTTAGAGAGGGTTTAAAGTTTTTATCGCTTATATTCCGTTTTGCTTGTTTTCTCTTTTATTCAATAAAGTTGTAATGAAGATTGATGTGCCACTAAGAATATGTTTACATAAATTCTTATTATTCTCAATATCAAACAAATAATTTCATGATGCTACAAAAAAATGAGAAAAAAAAGAGGAGTGGTGTTGTTCAGAATTTTAAAAAAACATTTAACAAATCGCAGTTGTAACTTTAAATTGTTCTAACTTTTGACTCGAGTATGAGAATGACTATTCTAATATAACAACTCGAAACTCGTATCGATTACCAAAATAAATTAGGCCTTGCAAAAGAACTTCAATTTTGAAACCCAAATTACATCATTTGCATCAATTAGAGAGGCTTTAATGTTTTTGTCCATTATATTCCGTTTTGCTTGTTTTCTCTTTTATTCAAAAGAGTTGTAATAAAGATTGATGTACCACTAAGAATATATTTACATACATTCTAATGATTTCCAATATCATACACATAATTTCATGACCATAAAAAAAAGAATAAAAAAGAGGAGTGTTGTTGTTCAGAATTTAAAAAAACATTTAATAAATCGCAGTTGTAACTTTAAACGGTTCTAACTTCTAACTCGAGTATGAGAATGACAATTCTAATATAACAACTCGAAACTCGTATCGATTACCAAAATAAGGTAGGCCTTGCAAAAGAACTTTAATTTTGAAACCCAAATTCCATCAATTACATCACTTAGAGAGGGTTTAAAGTTTTTGTCGCTTATATTCCGTTTTGCTTGGTTTCTCTTTTATTCAATAAAGTTGTAATGAAGATTGATGTGCCACTAAGAATATGTTTACATAAATTCTTATTATTCTCAATATCAAACAAATAATTTCATGATGCTACAAAAAAATGAGAAAAAAAAGGAGTGTTGTTGTTCAGAATTTAAAAAAAACATTTAACAAATCGCAGTTGTAACTTTAAATGGTTCTAACTTTTGACTCGAGTATGAGAATGACTATTCTAATATAACAACTCGAAACTCGTATCGATTACCATAATAAATTAGGCCTTGCAAAAGAACTTCAATTTTGAAACCCAAATTACATCATTTACATCACTTAGAGAGGCTGTAATGTTTTTGTCCCTTATATTCCTTTTTGCTTGTTTTCTCTTTTATTCAATAGAGTTGTAATAAAGATTGATGTACCACTAAGAATATATTTACATACATTATAATGATTTCCAATATCATACACATAATTTCATGACCATAAAAAAAAGAATAAAAAAGAGGAGTGTTTTTGTTCAGAATTTTAAAAAACATTTAATAAATCGCAGTTGTAACTTTAAACGGTTCTAACTTCTAACTCGAGTATGAGAATGACAATTCTAATATAACAACTCGAAACTCGTATCGATTACCAAAATAAAGTAGGGCTTGCAAAAGAACTTTAATTTTGAAAACCAAATTCCGTCATTTACATCACTTAGAGAGGGTTTAAAGTTTTTGTCGCTAATATTCCGTTTTGCTTGTTTTCTCTTTTATTCAATAAAGTTGTAATGAAGATTGATGTGCCACTAAGAATATGTTTACATAAATTATAATGATTCTCAATATCATACAAATAATTTCATGATACTACAAGAAAATGAGAAAAAAAAGAGGAGTGGTGTTGTTTAGAATTTAAAAAAAACATTTAATAAATCGCAGTTGTAACTTTTAATGGTTCTAACTTCTAACTCGAGTATGAGAATGACTATTATAATATAACAACTCGAAACTTGTATCGATTACCATAATTCGAGTAGGCCTTGCAAAAGAACTTCAATTTTCAAACCCAAATTCCATCATTTACATCACTCAGAGAGGGTTTAAAGTTTTTGTCGCATATTTTCCGTTTTGCTTGCTTTCTCTATTATTCAATATAGTTGTAATGAAGATTGATGTGCCACTAAGAATATGTTTACATACATTCTAATGATTCTAAATATCATACAAATAATTTCATGATCCTACAAGAAAATGAGGAAAAAAAGAGGAGTGGTGTTGTTCAGAGTTTAAAAAAAACATTTAATAAATCGCAGTTGTAACTTTAAATGGTTCTTACTTTTGACTCGAGTATGAGAATGACTATTCTAATATAACAACTCGAAACTCGTATCGATTACCATAATAAAGTAGGCCTTGCAAAAGAACTTTAATTTTGAAACCCAAATTACATCATTTACATCACTTAGAGAGGGTTTAAAGTTTTTGTCGCTTATATTCCGTTTTGCTTGTTTTCTCTTTTATTCAATAAAGTTGTAATGAAGATTGATTTGCCACTAAGAATATGTTTACATACATTCTAATGATTTCCAATATCATACACATAATTTCATGACAATAAAAAAAAAGAATAAAAAAGAGGATTGTTGTTGTTCAGAATTTAAAAAAAACATTTAATAAATCGCAGTTGTAACTTTTAATGGTTCTAACTTCTAACTCGAGTATGAGAATGACTATTATAATATAACAACTCGAAACTTGTATCGATTACCATAATTCGAGTAGGCCTTGCAAAAGAACTTCAATTTTCAAACCCAAATTCCATCATTTACATCACTCAGAGAGGGTTTAAAGTTTTTGTCGCATATTTTCCGTTTTGCTTGCTTTCTCTATTATTCAATATAGTTGTAATGAAGATTGATGTGCCACTAAGAATATGTTTACATACATTCTAATGATTCTCAATATCATACAAATAATTTCATGATCCTACAAGAAAATGAGGAAAAAAAGAGGAGTGGTGTTGTTCAGAGTTTAAAAAAAACATTTAATAAATCGCAGTTGTAACTTTAAATGGTTCTTACTTTTGACTCGAGTATGAGAATGACTATTCTAATATAACAACTCGAAACTCGTATCGATTACCATAATAAAGTAGGCCTTGCAAAAGAACTTTAATTTTGAAACCCAAATTACATCATTTACATCACTTAGAGAGGGTTTAAAGTTTTTGTCGCTTATATTCCGTTTTGCTTGTTTTCTCTTTTATTCAATAAAGTTGTAATGAAGATTGATGTGCCACTAAGAATATGTTTACATACATTCTAATGATTTCCAATATCATACACATAATTTCATGACAATAAAAAAAAAGAATAAAAAAGAGGATTGTTGTTGTTCAGAATTTAAAAAAAACATTTAATAAATCGTAGTTGTAACTTTTAATGGTTCTAACTTCTAACTCGAGTATGAGAATGACTATTATAATATAACAACTCGAAACTTGTATCGATTACCATAATTCGAGTAGGCCTTGCAAAAGAACTTCAATTTTCAAACCCAAATTCCATCATTTACATCACTCAGAGAGGGTTTAAAGTTTTTGTCGCATATTTTCCGTTTTGCTTGCTTTCTCTATTATTCAATATAGTTGTAATGAAGATTGATGTGCCACTAAGAATATGTTTACATACATTCTAATGATTCTCAATATCATACAAATAATTTCATGATCCTACAAGAAAATGAGGAAAAAAAGAGGAGTGGTGTTGTTCAGAGTTTAAAAAAAACATTTAATAAATCGCAGTTGTAACTTTAAATGGTTCTTACTTTTGACTCGAGTATGAGAATGACTATTCTAATATAACAACTCGAAACTCGTATCGATTACCATAATAAAGTAGGCCTTGCAAAAGAACTTTAATTTTGAAACCCAAATTACATCATTTACATCACTTAGAGAGGGTTTAAAGTTTTTGTCGCTTATATTCCGTTTTGCTTGTTTTCTCTTTTATTCAATAAAGTTGTAATGAAGATTGATTTGCCACTAAGAATATGTTTACATACATTCTAATGATTTCCAATATCATACACATAATTTCATGACAATAAAAAAAAAGAATAAAAAAGAGGATTGTTGTTGTTCAGAATTTAAAAAAAACATTTAATAAATCGCAGTTGTAACTTTTAATGGTTCTAACTTCTTACTCGAGTATGAGAATGACTATTATAATATAACAACTCGAAACTTGTATCGATTACCATAATTCGAGTAGGCCTTGCAAAAGAACTTCAATTTTCAAACCCAAATTCCATCATTTACATCACTCAGAGAGGGTTTAAAGTTTTTGTCGCATATTTTCCGTTTTGCTTGCTTTCTCTATTATTCAATATAGTTGTAATGAAGATTGATGTGCCACTAAGAATATGTTTACATACATTCTAATGATTCTCAATATCATACAAATAATTTCATGATCCTACAAGAAAATGAGGAAAAAAAGAGGAGTGGTGTTGTTCAGAGTTTAAAAAAAACATTTAATAAATCGCAGTTGTAACTTTAAATGGTTCTTACTTTTGACTCGAGTATGAGAATGACTATTCTAATATAACAACTCGAAACTCGTATCGATTACCATAATAAAGTAGGCCTTGCAAAAGAACTTTAATTTTGAAACCCAAATTACATCATTTACATCACTTAGAGAGGGTTTAAAGTTTTTGTCGCTTATATTCCGTTTTGCTTGTTTTCTCTTTTATTCAATAAAGTTGTAATGAAGATTGATGTGCCACTAAGAATATGTTTACATACATTCTAATGATTTCCAATATCATACACATAATTTCATGACAATAAAAAAAAAGAATAAAAAAGAGGATTGTTGTTGTTCAGAATTTAAAAAAAACATTTAATAAATCGCAGTTGTAACTTTTAATGGTTCTAACTTCTAACTCGAGTATGAGAATGACTATTATAATATAACAACTCGAAACTTGTATCGATTACCATAATTCGAGTAGGCCTTGCAAAAGAACTTCAATTTTCAAACCCAAATTCCATCATTTACATCACTCAGAGAGGGTTTAAAGTTTTTGTCGCATATTTTCCGTTTTGCTTGCTTTCTCTATTATTCAATATAGTTGTAATGAAGATTGATGTGCCACTAAGAATATGTTTACATACATTCTAATGATTCTCAATATCATACAAATAATTTCATGATCCTACAAGAAAATGAGGAAAAAAAGAGGAGTGGTGTTGTTCAGAGTTTAAAAAAAACATTTAATAAATCGCAGTTGTAACTTTAAATGGTTCTTACTTTTGACTCGAGTATGAGAATGACTATTCTAATATAACAACTCGAAACTCGTATCGATTACCATAATAAAGTAGGCCTTGCAAAAGAACTTTAATTTTGAAACCCAAATTACATCATTTACATCACTTAGAGAGGGTTTAAAGTTTTTGTCGCTTATATTCCGTTTTGCTTGTTTTCTCTTTTATTCAATAAAGTTGTAATGAAGATTGATGTGCCACTAAGAATATGTTTACATACATTCTAATGATTTCCAATATCATACACATAATTTCATGACAATAAAAAAAAAGAATAAAAAAGAGGAGTGTTGTTGTTCAGAATTTAAAAAAAACATTTAATAAATCGCAGTTGTAACTTTAAATGGTTCTAACTTTTGACTCGAGTATGAGAATGACTATTCTAATATAACAACCCGAAACTCGTATCGATTACCATAATAAAGTAGGCCTTGCAAAAGAACTTCAATTTTGAAACCCAAATTCCATCATTTACATAACTTAGAGAGGGTTTAAAGTTTTTATAGCTTATATTCCGTTTAGCTTGTTTTCTCTTTTATTCAATAGAGTTGTAATAAAGATTGATGTACCACTAAGAATATATTTACATACATTCTAATGATTTCCAATATCATACACATAATTTCATGACCATAAAAAAAAGAATAAAAAAGAGGAGTGTTGTTGTTCAGAATTTAAAAAAACATTTAATAAATCGCAGTTGTAACTTTAAACGGTACTAACTTCTAACTCATGTATGATAATAAAAATTCTAATATAACAACTCGAAACTCGTATCGATTACCAAAATAAAGTAGGCCTTGCAAAAGAACTTTAATTTTGAAACCCAAATTCCATCATTTACATCACTTAGAGAGGGTTTAAAGTTTTTGTCGCTAATATTCCGTTTTGCTTGTTTTCTCTTTTATTCAATAAAGTTGTAATGAAGATTGATGTGCCACTAAGAATATGTTTACATAAATTCTAATGATTCTCAATTTCATACAAATAATTTCATGATGCTACAAGAAAATGAGAAAAAAAAGAGGGGTGGTGTTGTTTAGAATTTAAAAAAAACATTTAATAAATCGCAGTTGTAACTTTAAACGGTTCTAACTTCTAACTCGAGTATGAGAATGACTATTCTAATATAACAACTCGAAACTTCTATCAATTACCATAAATCGAGTAGGCCTTGCAAAATAACTTCAATTTTGAAACCCAAATTACATCATTTACATCACTTAGAGAGGCTTTAAAGTTTTTGTCGCTTATATTCCGTTTTGCTTGTTTTCTCTTTTATTCAATAGAGTTGTAATAAAGATTGATGTGCCACTAAGAATATATTTACATACATTCTAAGGATCCTCAATTTCATACACATAATTTCATGACCATAAAAAAAAGAATAAAAAAGAGGATTGTTGTTGTTCAGAATTTAAAAAAAACATTTAATAAATCGCAGTTGTAACTTTAAACGGTTCTAACTTCTAACTCGAGTATGAGAATGACTATTCTAATATAACAACTCAAAACTTGTATCGATTACCATAATTCGATTAGGCCTTGCAAAAGAAATTCAATTTCCAAACCCAAATTCCATCATTTACATCACTCAGAGAGGGTTTAATGTTTTTGTCGCATATTTTCCGTTTTACTTGCTTTCGCTATTATTCAATATAGTTGTAATGAAGATTGATGTGCCACTAAGAATATGTTTACATACATTCTAATGATTCTCAATATCATACAAATAATTTCATGATCCTACAAGAAAATGAGGAAAAAAAGAGGAGTGGTGTTGTTCAGAGTTTAAAAAAAACATTTAATAAATCGTAGTTGTAACTTTAAATGGTTCTTACTTTTGACTCGAGTATGAGAATGACTATTCTAATATAACAACTCGAAACTCGTATCGATTACCATAATAAAGTAGGCCTTGCGAAAGAACTTCAATTTTGAAACCCAAATTCCATCATTTACATCACTGAGAGAGGGTTTAAAGTTTTTATCGCTTATATTCCGTCTCGCTTGTTTTCTCTTATATTCAATAGAGTTGTAATAAAGATTGATGTACCACTAAGAATATATTTACATACATTCTAATGATCCTCAATATCATACAAATAATTTCATGACCATAAAAAAAAGAATAAAAAAGAGGAGTGTTGTTGTTCAGAATTTAAAAAAAACATTTAATAAATCGCAGTTGTAACTTTAAACGGTTCTAACTTCTAACTCGAGTATGAGAATGAAAATTTTAATATAACAACTCGCAACTTCTATCAATTACCATAAATCGAGTAGGCCTTGCAAAAGAACTTCAATTTTGAAACCCAAATTACATCATTTACATCACTTAGAGAGGCTTTAAAGTTTTTGTCGCTTATATTCCGTTTTGCTTGTTTTCTCTTTTATTCAATAGAGTTGTAATAAAGATTGATGTGCCACTAAGAATATATTTACATACATTCTAAGGATCCTCAATTTCATACACATAATTTCATGACCATAAAAAAAAGAATAAAAAAGAGGATTGTTGTTGTTCAGAATTTAAAAAAAACATTTAATAAATCGCAGTTGTAACTTTAAACGGTTCTAACTTCTAACTCGAGTATGAGAATGACTATTCTAATATAACAACTCAAAACTTGTATCGATTACCATAATTCGATTAGGCCTTGCAAAAGAACTTCAATTTCCAAACCCAAATTCCATCATTTACATCACTCAGAGAGGGTTTAATGTTTTTATCGCATATTTTCCGTTTTACTTGCTTTCGCTATTATTCAATATAGTTGTAATGAAGATTGATGTGCCACTAAGAATATGTGTACATACATTCTAATGATTCTCAAAATCATACAAATAATTTCATGATCCTACAAGAAAATGAGGAAAAAAAGAGGAGTGGTGTTGTTCAGAGTTTAAAAAAAACATTTAATAAATCGCAGTTGTAACTTTAAATGGTTCTTACTTTTGACTCGAGTATGAGAATGACTATTCTAATATAACAACTCGAAACTCGTATCGATTACCATAATAAAGTAGGCCTTGCGAAAGAACTTCAATTTTGAAACCCAAATTCCATCATTTACATCACTTAGAGAGGGTTTAAAGTTTTTATCGCTTATATTCCGTCTCGCTTGTTTTCTCTTATATTCAATAGAGTTGTAATAAAGATTGATGTACCACTAAGAATATATTTACATACATTATAATGATTCTCAATATCATACACATAATTTCATGACCATAAAAAAAAGAATAAAAAAGAGGAGTGCTGTTGTTCAGAATTTAAAAAAAACATTTAATAAATCGCAGTTGTAACTTTAAACGGTTCTAACTTCTAACTCGAGTATGAGAATGAAAAGTTTAATATAACAACTCGAAACTTCTATCAATTACCATAAATCGAGTAGGCCTTGCAAAAGAACTTCAATTTTGAAACCCAAATTACATCATTTACATCACTTAGAGAGGCTTTAAAGTTTTTGTCGCTTATATTCCGTTTTGCTTGTTTTCTCTTTTATTCAATAGAGTTGTAATAAAGATTGATGTGCCACTAAGAATATATTTACATAAATTCTAATGATTCTCAATATCATACAAATAATTTAATGATGCTACAAGAAAATGAGAAAAAAAAGAGGAGTGGTGTTGTTCAAAGTTTAAAAAAAACATTTAATAAATCGCAGTTGTAACTTTAAATGGTTCTAACTTTTGACTCGAGTATGAGAATGACTATTTTAATATAACAACTCGAAACTCGTATTGATTACCATAATAAAGTAGGCCTTGCAAAAGAACTTCAATTTTGAAACCCAAATTCCATCATTTACATCACTTAGAGAGGGTTTAAAGTTTTTATAGCTTATATTCCGTTTTGCATGTTTTCTCTTTTATTCAATAGAGTTGTAATAAAGATTGATGTACCACTAAGAATATATTTACATACATTCTAATGATTTCCAATATCATACACATAATTTCATGACCATAAAAAAAAGAATAAAAAAGAGGAGTGTTGTTGTTCATAATTAAAAAAAAACATTTAATAAATCGCAGTTGTAACTTTAAACGGTTCTAACTTCTAACTCGAGTATGAGAATGACTATTCTAATATAACAACTCAAAACTTGTATCGATTACCATAATTCGAGTAGGCCTTGCAAAAGAACTTCAATTTTGAAACCCAAATTCCATCATTTACATCACTCAGAGAGGGTTTAAAGTTTTTGTCGCATATTTTCCGTTTTGCTTGCTTTCGCTATTATTCAATATAGTTGTAATGAAGATTGATGTGCCACTAAGAATATATTTACATACATTCTAATAATTCTCAATATCATACAAATAATTTTATGATCCTACAAGAAAATGAGGAAAAAAAGAGGAGTGGTGTTGTTCAGAGTTTAAAAAAAACATTTAATAAATCGCAGTTGTAACTTTAAATGGTTCTAACTTTTGACTCGAGTATGAGAATGACTATTCTAATATAACAACTCGAAACTCGTATCGATTACCATAATAAATTAGGCCTTGCAAAAGAACTTCAATTTTGAAACCCAAATTACATCATTTACATCACTTAGAGAGGCTTTAATGTTTTTGTCCCTTATATTCCGTTTTGCTTGTTTTCTCTTTTATTCAATAGAGTTGTAATAAAAATTGATTAACCACTAAAAATATATTTACATACATTCTAATGATTCTCAATATCATACACATAATTTCATGACCATAAAAAAAGAATAAAAAAGAGGAGTGGTGTTGTTCAGAATTTAAAAAAAACATTTAATAAATCGCGGTTGTAACTTTAAATGGTTCTTACTTTTGACTCGAGTATGAGAATGACTATTCTAATATAACAACTCGAAACTCGTATCGATTACCATAATAAAGTAGGCCTTGCAAAAGAACTTCAATTTTGAAACCCAAATTCCATCATTTACATCACTTAGAGAGGGTTTAAAGTTTTTATCGCTTATATTCCGTTTTGCTTGTTTTCTCTTTTATTCAATAAAGTTGTAATGAAGATTGATGTGCCACTAAGAATATGTTTACATAAATTCTTATTATTCTCAATATCAAACAAATAATTTCATGATGCTACAAAAAAATGAGAAAAAAAAGAGGAGTGGTGTTGTTCAGAATTTTAAAAAAACATTTAACAAATCGCAGTTGTAACTTTAAATTGTTCTAACTTTTGACTCGAGTATGAGAATGACTATTCTAATATAACAACTCGAAACTCGTATCGATTACCAAAATAAATTAGGCCTTGCAAAAGAACTTCAATTTTGAAACCCAAATTACATCATTTACATCAATTAGAGAGGCTTTAATGTTTTTGTCCATTATATTCCGTTTTGCTTGTTTTCTCTTTTATTCAATAAAGTTGTAATGAAGATTGATGTGCCACTAAGAATATGTTTACATAAATTCTAATGATTCTCAATATCATACAAATAATTTCATGATGCTACAAGAAAATGAGAAAAAAAAGAGGAGTGGTGTTGTTTAGAATTTAAAAAAAACATTTAATAAATCGCAGTTGTAACTTTTAATGGTTCTAACTTCTAACTCGAGTATGAGAATGACTATTATAATATAACAACTCGAAACTTGTATCGATTACCATAATTCGAGTAGGCCTTGCAAAAGAACTTCAATTTTCAAACCCAAATTCCATCATTTACATCACTCAGAGAGGGTTTAAAGTTTTTGTCGCATATTTTCCGTTTTGCTTGCTTTCGCTATTATTCAATATAGTAGTAATGAAGATTGATGTGCCACTAAGAATATGTTTACATACATTCTAATGATTCTCAATATCATACAAATAATTTTGATGATCCTACAAGAAAATGAGAAAAAAAAGAGGAGTGGTGTTGTTCAGAGTTTTAAAAAAACATTTAATAAATCGCAGTTATAACTTTAAATGGTTCTTACTTTTGACTCGAGTATGAGAATGACTATTCTAATATAACAACTTGAAACTCGTATCGATTACCATAATAAAGTAGGCCTTGCAAAAGAACTTCAATTTTGAAACCCAAATTCCATCATTTACATCACTTAGAGAAGGTTTAAAGTTTTTGTAGCTTATATTCCGTTTTGCTTGTTTTCTCTTTTATTCAATAGAGTTGTAATAAAGATTGATGTACCACTAAGATTATATTTACATACATTCTAATGATTCTCAATATCATACACATAATTTCATGACCATAAAAAAAAAGAATAAAAAAGATGAGTGTTGTTGTTCAGAATTTAAAAAAAACATTTAATAAATCGTAGTTGTAACTTTAAACGGTTCTAACTTCTAAATCGAGTATGAGAATGACAATTCTAATATAACAACTCGAAACTCGTATCGATTACCATAATAAAGTAGGCCTTGCAAAAGAACTTTAATTTTGAAACCCAAATTACATCATTTACATCACTTAGAGAGGGTTTAAAGTTTTTGTCGCTTATATTCCGTTTTGCTTGTTTTCTCTTTTATTCAATAAATTGTAATGAATATTGATGTGCCACTAAGATTATATTTACATACATTCTAATGATTCTCAATATCATACACATAATTTCATGACCATAAAAAAAAAAGAATAAAATAGAGGAGTGTTGTTGTTCAGAATTTAAAAAAAACTTTTAATAAATCGTAGTTGTAACTTTAAACGGTTCTAACTTCTAAATCGAGTATGAGAATGACAATTCTAATATAACAACTCGAAACTCGTATCGATTACCATAATAAAGTAGGCCTTGCAGAAGAACTTTAATTTTGAAACCCAAATTCCATCATTTACATCACTTAGAGAGGGTTTAAAGTTTTTGTCGCTTATATTCCGTTTTGCTTGTTTTCTCTTTTATTCAATAAAGTTGTAATGAAGATTGATATGCCACTAAGAATATGATTACATACATTCTAATGATTCTTAATATCATACAAATAATTTCATGATGCTACAAGAAAATGAGAAAAAAAAAGAGGAGTGGTGTTGTTCAAAGTTTTAAAAAAACATTTAATAAATCGCAGTTGTAACTTTAAACGGCTCTAACTTCTAACTCGAGTATGAGAATGACTATTCTAATATAACAACTCGAAACTTCTATCAATTACCATAAATCGAGTAGGCCTTGCAAAAGAACTTCAATTTTGAAACCCAAATTACATCATTTACATCACTTAGAGAGGCTTTAAAGTTTTTGTCGCTTATATTCCGTTTTGCTTGTTTTCTCTTTTATTCAATAGAGTTGTAATAAAGATTGATGTGCCACTAAGAATATATTTACATACATTCTAATGATCCTCAATTTCATACACATAATTTCATGACCATAAAAAAAAGAATAAAAAAGAGGATTGTTGTTGTTCAGAATTTAAAAAAAACATTTAATAAATCGCAATTGTAACTTTAAACGGTTCTAACTTCTAACTCGAGTATGAGAATGACTATTCTAATATAACAACTCAAAACTTGTATCGATTACCATAATTCGTGTAGGCCTTGCAAAAGAACTTCAATTTCCAAACCCAAATTCCATCATTTACATCACTCAGAGAGGGTTTAATGTTTTTGTCGCATATTTTCCGTTTTGCTTGCTTTCGCTATTATTCAATATAGTTGTAATGAAGATTGATGTGCCACTAAGAATATGTTTACATACATTCTAATGATTCTCAATATCATACAAATAATTTCATGATCCTACAAGAAAATGAGGAAAAAAAGAGGAGTGGTGTTGTTCAGAGTTTAAAAAAAACATTTAATAAATCGCAGTTGTAACTTTAAATGGTTCTTACTTTTGACTCGAGTATGAGAATGACTATTCTAATATAACAACTCGAAACTTGTATTGATTACCATAATAAAGTAGGCCTTGCAAAAGAACTTCAATTTTGAAACCCAAATTCCATCATTTACATCACTTAGAGAGGCTTTAAAGTTTTTATCGCTTATATTCCGTTTTGCTTGTTTTCTCTTTTATTCAATAGAGTTGTAATAAAGATTACTGTACCACGAAGAATATATTTACATACATTCTAATGACTCTCAAGATCATACACATAATTTCATGACCATAAAAAAACAATAAAAAAGAGGAGTGTTGTTGTTCAGAATTAAAAAAAAAACATTTAATAAATCGCACTTGTAACTTTAAACGGTTCTAACTTCTAACTCGAGTATGAGAATGACTATTCTAATATAACAACTCAAAACTTGTATCGATTACCATAATTCGAGTAGGCCTTGCAAAAGAACTTCAATTTTCAAACCCAAATTCCATCATTTACATCACTCAGAGAGGGTTTAAAGTTTTTGTCGCATATTTTCCGTTTTGCTTGCTTTCGCTATTATTCAATATAGTTGTAATGAAGATTGATGTGCCACTAAGAATATGTTAACATACATTCTAATAATTCTCAATATCATACAAATAATTTTATGATCCTACAAGAAAATGAGGAAAAAAAGAGGAGTGGTGTTGTTCAGAGTTTAAAAAAAACATTTAATAAATCGCAGTTGTAACTTTAAATGGTTCTAACTTTTGACTCGAGTATGAGAATGACTATTCTAATATAACAACTAGAAACTCGTATCGATTACCATAATAAATTAGGCCTTGCAAAAGAACTTCAATTTTGAAACCCAAATTACATCATTTACATCACTTAGAGAGGCTTTAATGTTTTTGTCCCTTATATTCCGTTTTGCTTGTTTTCTCTTTTATTCAATAGAGTTGTAATAAAGATTGATGTACCACTAAGAATATATTTACATACATTCTAATGATTCTCAATATCATACACATAATTTCATGACCATAAAAAAAAGAATAAAAAAGAGGAGTGGTGTTGTTCAGAATTTAAAAAAAACATTTAATAAATCGCAGTTGTAACTTTAAATGGTTCTTATTTTTGACTCGAGTATGAGAATGACTATTCTAATATAAGAACTCGAAACTCGTATCGATTACCCTAATAAAGTAGGCCTTGCAAAAGAACTTCAATTTTGAAACCCAAATTACATCATTTACATCACCTAGAGAGGGTTTAAAGTTTTTATCGCTTATATTCCGTTTTGCTTGTTTTCTCTTTTATTCAATAAAGTTGTAATGAAGATTGATGTGCCACTAAGAATATGTTTACATACATTCTAATGATTTCCAATATCATACACATAATTTCATGACCATAAAAAAAAGAATAAAAAAGAGGAGTGTTGTTGTTCAGAATTTAAAAAAACATTTAATAAATCGCAGTTGTAACTTTAAACGGTTCTAACTTCTAACTCGAGTATGAGAATGACAATTCTAATATAACAACTCGAAACTCGTATCGATTACCAAAATAAAGTAGGGCTTGCAAAAGAACTTTAATTTTGAAAACCAAATTCCATCATTTACATCACTTAGAGAGGGTTTAAAGTTTTTGTCGCTAATATTCCGTTTTGCTTGTTTTCTCTTTTATTCAATAAAGTTGTAATGAAGATTGATGTGCCACTAAGAATATGTTTACATAAATTCTAATGATTCTCAATATCATACAAATAATTTCATGATGCTACAAGAAAATGAGAAAAAAAAAGAGGAGTGGTGTTGTTTAGAATTTAAAAAAAACATTTAATAAATCGCAGTTGTAACTTTTAATGGTTCTAACTTCTAACTCGAGTATGAGAATGACTATTATAATATAACAACTCGAAACTTGTATCGATTACCATAATTCGAGTAGGCCTTGCAAAAGAACTTCAATTTTCAAACCCAAATTCCATCATTTACATCACTCAGAGAGGGTTTAAAGTTTTTCTCGCATATTTTCCGTTTTGCTTGCTTTCGCTATTAGTCAATATAGTTGTAATGAAGATTGATGTGCCACTAAGAATATGTTTACATACATTCTAATGATTCTCAATATCATACAAATAATTTCATGATCCTACAAGAAAATGAGAAAAAAAAGAGGAGTGGTGTTGTTCAGAGTTTTAAAAAAACATTTAATAAATCGCAGTTATAACTTTAAATGGTTCTTACTTTTGACTCGAGTATGACAATGACTATTCTAATATAACAACTCGAAACTCGTATCGATTACCATAATAAAGTAGGCCTTGCAAAAGAACTTCAATTTTGAAACCCAAATTCCATCATTTACATCACTTAGAGAGGGTTTAAAGTTTTTGTAGCTTATATTCCGTTTTGCTTGTTTTCTCTTTTATTCAATAGAGTTGTAATAAAGATTGATGTACCACTAAGATTATATTTACATACATTCTAATGATTCTCAATATCATACACATAATTTCATGACCATAAAAAAAAAGAATAAAAAAGAGGAGTGTTGTTGTTCAGAATTTAAAAAAAACATTTAATAAATCGTAGTTGTAACTTTAAACGGTTCTAACTTCTAAATCGAGTATGAGAATGACAATTCTAATATAACAACTCGAAACTCGTATTGATTACCATAATAAAGTAGGCCTTGCAAAAGAACTTTAATTTTGAAACCCAAATTACATCATTTACATCACTTAGAGAGGGTTTAAAGTTTTTGTCGCTTATATTCCGTTTTGCTTGTTTTCTCTTTTATTCAATAAATTGTAATGAATATTGATGTGCCACTAAGATTATATTTACATACATTCTAATGATTCTCAATATCATACACATAATTTCATGACCATAAAAAAAAGAATAAAAAAGAGGAGTGTTGTTGTTCAGAATTTAAAAAAAACTTTTAATAAATCGTAGTTGTAACTTTAAACGGTTGTAACTTTTAACTCGAGTATGAGAATGACTATTATAATATGACAACTCGAAACTCGTATCGATTACCATAATTCGAGTAGGCCTTGCAAAAGACTTTCAATTTTCAAAACCAAATTCCATCATTTACATCACTCAGAGAGGGTTTAAAGTTTTTGTCGCATATTTTCTGTTTTGCTTGCTTTCACTATTATTCAATATAGTTGTAATGAAGATTGATGTGCCACTAAGATTATGTTTACATACATTCTAATAATTCTCAATATCATACAAATAATTTTATGATCCTACAAGAAAATGAGGAAAAAAAGAGGAGTGGTGTTGTTCAGAGTTTAAAAAAAACATTTAATAAATCGCAGTTGTAACTTTAAATGGTTCTAACTTTTGACTCGAGTATGAGAATGACTATTCTAATATAACAACTAGAAACTCGTATCGATTACCATAATAAATTAGGCCTTGCAAAAGAACTTCAATTTTGAAACCCAAATTACATCATTTACATCACTTAGAGAGGCTTTAATGTTTTTGTCCCTTATATTCCGTTTTGCTTGTTTTCTCTTTTAGTCAATAGAGTTGTAATAAAGATTGATGTACCACTAAGAATATATTTACATACATTCTAATGATTCTCAATATCATACACATAATTTCATGACCATAAAAAAAAGAATAAAAAAGAGGAGTGGTGTTGTTCAGAATTTAAAAAAAACATTTAATAAATCGCAGTTGTACCTTTAAATGGTTCTTATTTTTGACTCGAGTATGAGAATGACTATTCTAATATAACAACTCGAAACTCGTATCGATTACCCTAATAAAGTAGGCCTTGCAAAAGAACTTCAATTTTGAAACCCAAATTACATCATTTACATCACTTAGAGAGGGTTTAAAGTTTTTATCGCTTATATTCCGTTTTGCTTGTTTTCTCTTTTATTCAATAAAGTTGTAATGAAGATTGATGTGCCACTAAGAATATGTTTACATACATTCTAATGATTTCCAATATCATACACATAATTTCATGACCATAAAAAAAAGAATAAAAAAGAGGAGTGTTGTTGTTCAGAATTTAAAAAAACATTTAATAAATCGCAGTTGTAACTTTAAACGGTTCTAACTTCTAACTCGAGTATGAGAATGACAATTCTAATATAACAACTCGAAACTCGTATCGATTACCAAAATAAAGTAGGGCTTGCAAAAGAACTTTAATTTTGAAAACCAAATTTCATCATTTACATCACTTAGAGAGGGTTTAAAGTTTTTGTCGCTAATATTCCGTTTTGCTTGTTTTCTCTTTTATTCAATAAAGTTGTAATGAAGATTGATGTGCCACTAAGAATATGTTTACATAAATTCTAATGATTCTCAATATCATACAAATAATTTCATGATGCTACAAGAAAATGAGAAAAAAAAAGAGGAGTGGTGTTGTTTAGAATTTAAAAAAAACATTTAATAAATCGCAGTTGTAACTTTTAATGGTTCTAACTTCTAACTCGAGTATGAGAATGACTATTATAATATAACAACTCGAAACTTGTATCGATTACCATAATTCGAGTAGGCCTTGCAAAAGAACTTCAATTTTCAAACCCAAATTCCATCATTTACATCACTCAAAGAGGGTTTAAAGTTTTTCTCGCATATTTTCCGTTTTGCTTGCTTTCGCTATTATTCAATATAGTTGTAATGAAGATTGATGTGCCACTAAGAATATGTTTACATACATTCTAATGATTCTCAATATCATACAAATAATTTCATGATCCTACAAGAATATGAGAAAAAAAAGAAGAATGGTGTTGTTCAGAGTTTTAAAAAAACATTTAATAAATCGCAGTTAATACTTTAAATGGTTCTTACTTTTGACTCGAGTATGACAATGACTATTCTAATATAACAACTCGAAACTCGTATCGATTACCATAATAAAGTAGGCCTTGCAAAAGAACTTCAATTTTGAAACCCAAATTCCATCATTTACATCACTTAGAGAGGGTTTAAAGTTTTTGTAGCTTATATTCCGTTTTGCTTGTTTTCTCTTTTATTCAATAGAGTTGTAATAAAGATTGATGTACCACTAAGATTATATTTACATACATTCTAATGATTCTCAATATCATACACATAATTTCATGACCATAAAAAAAAGAATAAAAAAGAGGAGTGTTGTTGTTCAGAGTTTAAAAAAAACATTTAATAAATCGCAGTTGTAACTTTAAATGGTTCTTACTTTTGACTCGAGTATGAGAATGACTATTCTAATATGACAACTCGAAAATCGTATCGATTACCATAATAAAGTAGGCCTTGCAAAAGAACTTCAATTTTGAACCCCAAATTCCATCATTTACATCACTTAGAGAGGGTTTAAAGTTTTTTTCGCTTATATTCCGTTTTGCTTGTTTTCTCTTTTATTCAATAAAGTTGTAATGAAGATTGATGTGCCACTAAGAATATGTTTACATACATTCTAATGATTCTTAATATCATACAAATAATTTCATGATGCTACAAGAAAATGAGAAAAAAAAGAGGAGTGGTGTTGTTCAAAGTTTAAAAAAAACATTTAATAAATCGCAGTTGTAACTTTAAATGGTTCTAAATTTTGACTCGAGTATGAGAATGACTATTCTAATATAACAACTCGAAACTCGTATCGATTACCATAATAAAGTAGGCCTTGCAAAAGAAGTTCAATTTTGAAACCCAAATTCCATCATTTACATCACTTAGAGAGGGTTTAAAGTTTTTATAGCTTATATTCCGTTTAGCTTGTTTTCTCTTTTATTCAATAGAGTTGTAATAAAGATTGATGTACCACTAAGAATATATTTACATAGATTCTAATGATTTCCAATATCATACACATAATTTCATGACCATAAAAAAAAGAATAAAAAAGAGGAGTGTTGTTGTTCAGAATTTAAAAAAACATTTAATAAATCGCAGTTGTAACTTTAAACGGTTCTAACTTCTAACTCAAGTATGAGAATGACAATTCTAATATAACAACTCGAAACTCGTATCGATTACCAAAATAAAGTAGGCCTTGCAAAAGAACTTTAATTTTGAAACCCAAATTCCATCATTTACATCACTTAGAGAGGGTTTAAAGTTTTTGTCGCTAATATTCCGTTTTGCTTGTTTTCTCTTTTATTCAATAAAGTTGTTATGAATATTGATGTGCCACTAAGAATATGATTACATACATTCTAATGATTCTTAATATCATACAAATAATTTCATGATGCTACAAGAAAATGAGAAAAAAAAAAGAGGAGTGGTGTTGTTCAAAGTTTAAAAAAAACATTTAATAAATCGTAGTTGTTACTTTAAACGGTTCTAACTTCTAAATCGAGTATGAGAATGACAATTCTAATATAACAACTGGAAACTCGTATCGATTACCATAATAAAGTAGGCCTTGCAGAAGAACTTTAATTTTGAAAACCAAATTCCATCATTTACATCACTCAGAGAGGGTTTAAAGTTTTTGTCGCATATTTTCTGTTTTGCTTGCTTTCACTATTATTCAATATAGTTGTAATGAAGATTGATGTGCCACTAAGATTATGTTTACATACATTCTAATAATTCTCAATATCATACAAATAATTTTATGATCCTACAAGAAAATGAGGAAAAAAAGAGGAGTGGTGTTGTTCAGAGTTTAAAAAAAACATTTAATAAATCGCAGTTGTAACTTTAAATGGTTCTAACTTTTGACTCGAGTATGAGAATGACTATTCTAATATAACAACTAGAAACTCGTATCGATTACCATAATAAATTAGGCCTTGCAAAAGAACTTCAATTTTGAAACCCAAATTACATCATTTACATCACTTAGAGAGGCTTTAATGTTTTTGTCCCTTATATTCCGTTTTGCTTGTTTTCTCTTTTAGTCAATAGAGTTGTAATAAAGATTGATGTACCACTAAGAATATATTTACATACATTCTAATGATTCTCAATATCATACACATAATTTCATGACCATAAAAAAAAGAATAAAAAAGAGGAGTGGTGTTGTTCAGAATTTAAAAAAAACATTTAATAAATCGCAGTTGTAACTTTAAATGGTTCTTATTTTTGACTCGAGTATGAGAATGACTATTCTAATATAACAACTCGAAACTCGTATCGATTACCCTAATAAAGTAGGCCTTGCAAAAGAACTTCAATTTTGAAACCCAAATTCCATCATTTACATCACTTAGAGGTTTAAAGTTTTTGTCGCTAATATTCCGTTTTGCTTGTTTTCTCTTTTATTCAATAAAGTTGTAATGAAGATTGATGTGCCACTAAGAATATGTTTACATAAATTCTAATGATTCTCAATATCATACACATAATTTCATGATGCTACAAGAAAATGAGAAAAAAAAAGAGGAGTGGTGTTGTTTAGAATTTAAAAAAAACATTTAATAAATCGCAGTTGTAACTTTTAATGGTTCTAACTTCTAACTCGAGTATGAGAATGACTATTATAATATAACAACTCGAAACTTGTATCGATTACCATAATTCGAGTAGGCCTTGCAAAAGAACTTCAATTTTCAAACCCAAATTCCATCATTTACATCACTCAGAGAGGGTTTAAAGTTTTTCTCGCATATTTTCCGTTTTGCTTGCTTTCGCTATTATTCAATATAGTTGTAATGAAGATTGATGTGCCACTAAGAATATGTTTACATACATTCTAATGATTCTCAATATCATACAAATAATTTCATGATCCTACAAGAAAATGAGAAAAAAAAGAGGAGTGGTGTTGTTCAGAGTTTTAAAAAAACATTTAATAAATCGCAGTTATAACTTTAAATGGTTCTTACTTTTGACTCGAGTATGACAATGACTATTCTAATATAACAACTCGAAACTCGTATCGATTACCATAATAAAGTAGGCCTTGCAAAAGAACTTCAATTTTGAAACCCAAATTCCATCATTTACATCACTTAGAGAGGGTTTAAAGTTTTTATAGCTTATATTCCGTTTTGCTTGTTTTCTCTTTTATTCAATAGAGTTGTAATAAAGATTGATGTACCACTAAGATTATATTTACATACATTCTAATGATTCTCAATATCATACACATAATTTCATGACCATAAAAAAAAAGAATAAAAAAGAGGAGTGTTGTTGTTCATAGTTTAAAAAAAACATTTAATAAATCGCAGTTGTAACTTTAAATGGTTCTTACTTTTGACTCGAGTATGAGAATGACTATTCTAATATGACAACTCGAAAATCGTATCGATTACCATAATAAAGTAGGCCTTGCAAAAGAACTTCAATTTTGAAACCCAAATTCCATCATTTACATCACTTAGAGAGGGTTTAAAGTTTTTTTCGCTTATATTCCGTTTTGCTTGTTTTCTCTTTTATTCAATAAAGTTGTAATGAAGATTGATGTGCCACTAAGAATATGTTTACATACATTCTAATGATTCTTAATATCATAAAAATAATTTCATGATGCTACAAGAAAATGAGAAAAAAAAGAGGAGTGGTGTTGTTCAAAGTTTAAAAAAAACATTTAATAAATCGCAGTTGTAACTTTAAATGGTTCTAACTTTTGACTCGAGTATGAGAATGACTATTCTAATATAACAACTCGAAACTCGTATCCTTTACCATAATAAAGTAGGCCTTGCAAAAGAAGTTCAATTTTGAAACCCAAATTCCATCATTTACATCACTTAGAGAGGGTTTAAAGTTTTTATAGCTTATATTCCGTTTAGCTTGTTTTCTCTTTTATTCAATAGAGTTGTAATAAAGATTGATGTACCACTAAGAATATATTTACATAGATTCTAATGATTTCCAATATCATACACATAATTTCATGACCATAAAAAAAAGAATAAAAAAGAGGTGTGTTGTTGTTCAGAATTTAAAAAAACATTTAATAAATCGCAGTTGTAACTTTAAACGGTTCTAACTTCTAACTCAAGTATGAGAATGACAATTCTAATATAACAACTCGAAACTCGTATCGATTACCAAAATAAAGTAGGCCTTGCAAAAGAACTTTAATTTTGAAACCCAAATTCCATCATTTACATCACTTAGAGAGGGTTTAAAGTTTTTGTCGCTAATATTCCGTTTTGCTTGTTTTCTCTTTTATTCAATAAAGTTGTTATGAATATTGATGTGCCACTAAGAATATGATTACATACATTCTAATGATTCTTAATATCATACAAATAATTTCATGATGCTACAAGAAAATGAGAAAAAAAAAGAGGAGTGGTGTTGTTCAAAGTTTAAAAAAAACATTTAATAAATCGTAGTTGTAACTTTAAACGGTTCTAACTTCTAAATCGAGTATGAGAATGACAATTCTAATATAACAACTCGAAACTCGTATCGATTACCATAATAAAGTAGGCCTTGCAGAAGAACTTTAATTTTGAAACCCAAATTCCATCATTTACATCACTTAGAGAGGGTTTAAAGTTTTTGTCGCTTATATTCCGTTTTGCTTGTTTTCCCTTTTATTCAATAAAGTTGTAATGAAGATTGATATGCCACTAAGAATATGATTACATACATTCTAATGATTCTTAATATCATACAAATAATTTCATGATGCTACAAGAAAATGAGAAAAAAAAAGAGGAGTGGTGTTGTTCAAAGTTTAAAAAAAACATTTAATAAATCGCAGTTGTAACTTTAAACGGTTCTAACTTCTAACTCGAGTATGAGAATGACTATTCTAATATAACAACTCGAAACTTCTATTAATTACCATAAATCGAGTAGGCCTTGCAAAAGAACTTCAATTTTGAAACCCAAATTACATCATTTACATCACTTAGAGAGGCTTTAAACTTTTTGTCGCTTATATTCCGTTTTGCTTGTTTTCTCTTTTATTCAATAGAGTTGTAATAAAGATTGATGTGCCACTAAGAATATATTTACATACATTCTAATGATCCTCAATTTCATACACATAATTTCATGACCATAAAAAAAAGAATAAAAAAGAGGATTGTTGTTGTTCAGAATTTAAAAAAAACATTTAATAAATCGCAGTTGTAACTTTAAACGGTTCTAACTTCTAACTCGAGTATGAGAATGACTATTCTAATATAACAACTCAAAACTTGTATCGATTACCATAAGTCGTGTAGGCCTTGCAAAAGAACTTCAATTTCCAAACCCAAATTCCATCATTTACATCACTCAGAGAGGGTTTAATGTTTTTGTCGCATATTTTCCGTTTTGCTTGCTTTCGCTATTATTCAATATAGTTGTAATGAAGATTGATGTGCCACTAAGAATATGTTTACATACATTCTAATGATTCTCAATATCATACAAATAATTTCATGATCCTACAAGAAAATGAGGAAAAAAAGAGGAGTGGTGTTGTTCAGAGTTTAAAAAAAACATTTAATAAATCGCAGTTGTAACTTTAAATGGTTCTTACTTTTGACTCGAGTATGAGAATGACTATTCTAATATAACAACTCGAAACTCGTATTGATTACCATAATAAAGTAGGCCTTGCAAAAGAACTTCAATTTTGAAACCCAAATTCCATCATTTACATCACTTAGAGAGGCTTTAAAGTTTTTATCGCTTATATTCCGTTTTGCTTGTTTTCTCTTTTATTCAATAGAGTTGTAATAAAGATTACTGTACCACGAAGAATATATTTACATACATTCTAATGACTCTCAAGATCATACACATAATTTCATGACCATAAAAAAACAATAAAAAAGAGGAGTGTTGTTGTTCAGAATTAAAAAAAAAACATTTAATAAATCGCACTTGTAACTTTAAACGGTTCTAACTTCTAACTCGAGTATGAGAATGACTATTCTAATATACCAACTCAAAACTTGTATCGATTACCATAATTCGAGTAGGCCTTGCAAAAGAACTTCAATTTTCAAACCCAAATTCCATCATTTACATCACTCAGAGAGGGTTTAAAGTTTTTGTCGCATATTTTCCGTTTTGCTTGCTTTCGCTATTATTCAATATAGTTGTAATGAAGATTGATGTGCCACTAAGAATATGTTTACATACATTCTAATAATTCTCAATATCATACAAATAATTTTATGATCCTACAAGAAAATGAGGAAAAAAAGAGGAGTGGTGTTGTTCAAAGTTTAAAAAAAACATTTAATAAATCGCAGTTGTAACTTTAAATGGTTCTAACTTTTGACTCGAGTATGAGAATGACTATTCTAATATAACAACTCGAAACTCGTATCGATTACCATAATAAAGTAGGCCTTGCAAAAGAACTTCAATTTTGAAACCCAAATTCCATCATTTACATCACTTAGAGAGGGTTTAAAGTTTTTGTAGCTTATATTTCGTTTTGCTTGTTTTCTCTTTTATTCAATAGAGTTGTAATAAAGATTGATGTACCACTAAGATTATATTTACATACATTCTAATGATTCTCAATATCATACACATAATTTCATGACCATAAAAAAAAAGAATAAAAAAGAGGAGTGTTGTTGTTCAGAATTTAAAAAAAACATTTAATAAATCGTAGTTGTAACTTTAAACGGTTCTAACTTCTAAATCGAGTATGAGAATGACAATTCTAATATAACAACTCGAAACTCGTATTGATTACCATAATAAAGTAGGCCTTGCAAAAGAACTTTAATTTTGAAACCCAAATTACATCATTTACATCACATAGAGAGGGTTTAAAGTTTTTGTCGCTTATATTCCGTTTTGCTTGTTTTCTCTTTTATTCAATAAATTGTAATGAATATTGATGTGCCACTAAGATTATATTTACATTCATTCTAATGATTCTCAATATCATACACATAATTTCATGACCATAAAAAAAAGAATAAAAAAGAGGAGTGTTGTTGTTCAGAATTTAAAAAAAACTTTTAATAAATCGTAGTTGTAACTTTAAACGGTTGTAACTTTTAACTCGAGTATGAGAATGACTATTATAATATGACAACTCGACACTCGTATCGATTACCATAATTCGAGTAGGCCTTGCAAAAGACTTTCAATTTTCAAAACCAAATTCCATCATTTACATCACTCAGAGAGGGTTTAAAGTTTTTGTCGCATATTTTCTGTTTTGCTTGCTTTCACTATTATTCAATATAGTTGTAATTAAGATTGATGTGCCACTAAGATTATGTTTACATACATTCTAATAATTCTCAATATCATACAAATAATTTTATGATCCTACAAGAAAATGAGGAAAAAAAGAGGAGTGGTGTTGTTCAGAGTTTAAAAAAAACATTTAATAAATCGCAGTTGTAACTTTAAATGGTTCTAACTTTTGACTCGAGTATGAGAATGACTATTCTAATATAACAACTAGAAACTCGTATCGATTACCATAATAAATTAGGCCTTGCAAAAGAACTTCAATTTTGAAACCCAAATTACATCATTTACATCACTTAGAGAGGCTTTAATGTTTTTGTCCCTTATATTCCGTTTTGCTTGTTTTCTCTTTTAGTCAATAGAGTTGTAATAAAGATTGATGTACCACTAAGAATATATTTACATACATTCTAATGATTCTCAATATCATACACATAATTTCATGACCATAAAAAAAAGAATAAAAAAGAGGAGTGGTGTTGTTCATAATTAAAAAAAAACATTTAATAAATCGCAGTTGTAACTTTAAATGGTTCTTATTTTTGACTCGAGTATGAGAATGACTATTCTAATATAACAACTCGAAACTCGTATCGATTACCCTAATAAAGTAGGCCTTGCAAAAGAACTTCAATTTTGAAACCCAAATTACATCATTTACATCACTTAGAGAGGGTTTAAAGTTTTTATCGCTTATATTCCGTTTTGCTTGTTTTCTCTTTTATTCAATAAAGTTGTAATGAAGATTGATGTGCCACTAAGAATATGTTTACATACATTCTAATGATTTCCAATATCATACACATAATTTCATGACCATAAAAAAAAGAATAAAAAAGAGGAGTGTTGTTGTTCACAATTTAAAAAAACATTTAATAAATCGCAGTTGTAACTTTAAACGGTTCTAACATCTAACTCGAGTATGAGAATGACAATTCTAATATAACAACTCGAAACTCGTATCGATTACCAAAATAAAGTAGGGCTTGCAAAAGAACTTTAATTTTGAAAACCAAATTCCATCATTTACATCACTTAGAGAGGGTTTAAAGTTTTTGTCGCTAATATTCCGTTTTGCTTGTTTTCTCTTTTATTCAATAAAGTTGTAATGAAGATTGATGTGCCACTAAGAATATGTTTACATAAATTCTAATGATTCTCAATATCATACAAATAATTTCATGATGCTACAAGAAAATGAGAAAAAAAAAGAGGAGTGGTGTTGTTTAGAATTTAAAAAAAACATTTAATAAATCGCAGTTGTAACTTTTAATGGTTCTAACTTCTAACTCGAGTATGAGAATGACTATTATAATATAACAACTCGAAACTTGTATCGATTACCATAATTCGAGTAGGCCTTGCAAAAGAACTTCAATTTTCAAACCCAAATTCCATCATTTACATCACTCAGAGAGGGTTTAAAGTTTTTCTCGCATATTTTCCGTTTTGCTTGCTTTCGCTATTATTCAATATAGTTGTAATAAAGATTGATGTGCCACTAAGAATATGTTTACATACATTCTAATGATTCTCAATATCATACAAATAATTTCATGATCCTACAAGAAAATGAGAAAAAAAAGAGGAGTGGTGTTGTTCAGAGTTTTAAAAAAACATTTAATAAATCGCAGTTATAACTTTAAATGGTTCTTACTTTTGACTCGAGTATGACAATGACTATTCTAATATAACAACTCGAAACTCGTATCGATTACCATAATAAAGTAGGCCTTGCAAAAGAACTTCAATTTTGAAACCCAAATTCCATCATTTACATCACTTAGAGAGGGTTTAAAGTTTTTGTAGCTTATATTCCGTTTTGCTTGTTTTCTCTTTTATTCAATAGAGTTGTAATAAAGAATGATGTACCACTAAGATTATATTTACATACATTCTAATGATTCTCAATATCATACACATAATTTCATGACCATAAAAAAAAGAATAAAAAAGAGGAGTGTTGTTGTTCAGAGTTTAAAAAAAACATTTAATAAATCGCAGTTGTAACTTTAAATGGTTCTTACTTTTGACTCGAGTATGAGAATGACTATTCTAATATGACAACTCGAAAATCGTATCGATTACCATAATAAAGTAGGCCTTGCAAAAGAACTTCAATTTTGAAACCCAAATTCCATCATTTACATCACTTAGAGAGGGTTTAAAGTTTTTTTCGCTTATATTCCGTTTTGCTTGTTTTCTCTTTTATTCAATAAAGTTGTAATGAAGATTGATGTGCCACTAAGAATATGTTTACATACATTCTAATGATTCTTAATATCATACAAATAATTTCATGATGCTACAAGAAAATGAGAAAAAAAAGAGGAGTGGTGTTGTTCAAAGTTTAAAAAAAACATTTAATAAATCGCAGTTGTAACTTTAAATGGTTCTAACTTTTGACTCGAGTATGAGAATGACTATTCTAATATAACAACTCGAAACTCGTATCGATTACCATAATAAAGTAGGCCTTGCAAAAGAAGTTCAATTTTGAAACCCAAATTCCATCATTTACATCATTTAGAGAGGGTTTAAAGTTTTTATAGCTTATATTCTGTTTAGCTTGTTTTCTCTTTTATTCAATAGAGTTGTAATAAAGATTGATGTACCACTAAGAATATATTTACATACATTCTAATGATTTCCAATATCATACACATAATTTCATGACCATAAAAAAAAGAATAAAAAAGAGGAGTGTTGTTGTTCAGAATTTAAAAAAACATTTAATAAATCGCAGTTGTAACTTTAAACGGTTCTAACTTCTAACTCAAGTATGAGAATGACAATTCTAATATAACAACTCGAAACTCGTATCGATTACCAAAATAAAGTAGGCCTTGCAAAAGAACTTTAATTTTGAAACCCAAATTCCATCATTTACATCACTTAGAGAGGGTTTAAAGTTTTTGTCGCTAATATTCCGTTTTGCTTGTTTTCTCTTTTATTCAATAAAGTTGTTATGAATATTGATGTGCCACTAAGAATATGATTACATACATTCTAATGATTCTTAATATCATACAAATAATTTCATGATGCTACAAGAAAATGAGAAAAAAAAAAGAGGAGTGGTGTTGTTCAAAGTTTAAAAAAAACATTTAATAAATCGCAGTTGTAACTTTAAACGGTTCTAACTTCTAACTCGAGTATGAGAATGACTATTCTAATATAACAACTCGAAACTTCTATCAATTACCATAAATCGAGTAGGCCTTGCAAAAGAACTTCAATTTTGAAACCCAAATTACATCATTTACATCACTTAGAGAGGCTTTAAAGTTTTTGTCGCTTATATTTCGTTTTGCTTGTTTTCTCTTTTATTCAATAGAGTTGTAATAAAGATTGATGTACCACTAAGATTATATTTACATACATTCTAATGATTCTCAATATCACACACATAATTTCATGACCATAAAAAAAAAGAATAAAAAAGAGGAGTGTTGTTGTTCAGAATTTTAAAAAAACATTTAATAAATCGTAGTTGTAACTTTAAACGGTTCTAACTTCTAAATCGAGTATGAGAATGACAATTCTAATATAACAACTCGAAACTCGTATTGATTACCATAATAAAGTAGGCCTTGCAAAAGAACTTTAATTTTGAAACCCAAATTACATCATTTACATCACTTAGAGAGGGTTTAAAGTTTTTGTCGCTTATATTCCGTTTTGCTTGTTTTCTCTTTTATTCAATAAATTGTAATGAATATTGATGTGCCACTAAGATTATATTTACATTCATTCTAATGATTCTCAATATCATACACATAATTTCATGACCATAAAAAAAAGAATAAAAAAGAGGAGTGTTGTTGTTCAGAATTTAAAAAAAACTTTTAATAAATCGTAGTTGTAACTTTAAACGGTTGTAACTTTTAACTCGAGTATGAGAATGACTATTATAATATGACAACTCGACACTCGTATCGATTACCATAATTCGAGTAGGCCTTGCAAAAGACTTTCAATTTTCAAAACCAAATTCCATCATTTACATCACTCAGAGAGGGTTTAAATTTTTTGTCGCATATTTTCTGTTTTGCTTGCTTTCACTATTATTCAATATAGTTGTAATTAAGATTGATGTGCCACTAAGATTATGTTTACATACATTCTAATAATTCTCAATATCATACAAATAATTTTATGATCCTACAAGAAAATGAGGAAAAAAAGAGGAGTGGTGTTGTTCAGAGTTTAAAAAAAACATTTAATAAATCGCAGTTGTAACTTTAAATGGTTCTTACTTTTGACTCGAGTATGAGAATGACTATTCTAATATAACAACTCGAAACTCGTATTGATTACCATAATAAAGTAGGCCTTGCAAAAGAACTTCAATTTTGAAACCCAAATTCCATCATTTACATCACTTAGAGAGGCTTTAAAGTTTTTATCGCTTATATTCCGTTTTGCTTGTTTTCTCTTTTATTCAATAGAGTTGTAATAAAGATTACTGTACCACGAAGAATATATTTACATACATTCTAATGACTCTCAAGATCATACACATAATTTCATGACCATAAAAAAACAATAAAAAAGAGGAGTGTTGTTGTTCAGAATTAAAAAAAAACATTTAATAAATCGCACTTGTAACTTTAAACGGTTCTAACTTCTAACTCGAGTATGAGAATGACTATTCTAATATACCAACTCAAAACTTGTATCGATTACCATAATTCGAGTAGGCCTTGCAAAAGAACTTCAATTTTCAAACCCAAATTCCATCATTTACATCACTCAGAGAGGGTTTAAAGTTTTTGTCGCATATTTTCCGTTTTGCTTGCTTTCGCTATTATTAAATATAGTTGTAATGAAGATTGATGTGCCACTAAGAATATGTTTACATACATTCTAATAATTCTCAATATCATACAAATAATTTTATGATCCTACAAGAAAATGAGGAAAAAAAGAGGAGTGGTGTTGTTCAGAGTTAAAAAAAAACATTTAATAAATCGCAGTTGTAACTTTAAATGGTTCTAACTTTTGACTCGAGTATGAGAATGACTATTCTAATATAACAACTAGAAACTCGTATCGATTACCATAATAAATTAGGCCTTGCAAAAGAACTTCAATTTTGAAACCCAAATTACATCATTTACATCACTTAGAGAGGCTTTAATGTTTTTGTCCCTTATATTCCGTTTTGCTTGTTTTCTCTTTTAGTCAATAGAGTTGTAATAAAGATTGATGTACCACTAAGAATATATTTACATACATTCTAATGATTCTCAATATCATACACATAATTTCATGACCATAAAAAAAAGAATAAAAAAGAGGAGTGGTGTTGTTCATAATTAAAAAAAAACATTTAATAAATCGCAGTTGTAACTTTAAATGGTTCTTATTTTTGACTCGAGTATGAGAATGACTATTCTAATATAACAACTCGAAACTCGTATCGATTACCCTAATAAAGTAGGCCTTGCAAAAGAACTTCAATTTTGAAACCCAAATTACATCATTTACATCACTTAGAGAGGGTTTAAAGTTTTTATCGCTTATATTCCGTTTTGCTTGTTTTCTCTTTTATTCAATAAAGTTGTAATGAAGATTGATGTGCCACTAAGAATATGTTTACATACATTCTAATGATTTCCAATATCATACACATAATTTCATGACCATAAAAAAAAGAATAAAAAAGAGGAGTGTTGTTGTTCAGAATTTAAAAAAACATTTAATAAATCGCAGTTGTAACTTTAAACGGTTCTAACTTCTAACTCGAGTATGAGAATGACAATTCTAATATAACAACTCGAAACTCGTATCGATTACCAAAATAAAGTAGGGCTTGCAAAAGAACTTTAATTTTGAAAACCAAATTCCATCATTTACATCACTTAGAGAGGGTTTAAAGTTTTTGTCGCTAATATTCCGTTTTGCTTGTTTTCTCTTTTATTCAATAAAGTTGTAATGAAGATTGATGTGCCACTAAGAATATGTTTACATAAATTCTAATGATTCTCAATATCATACAAATAATTTCATGATGCTACAAGAAAATGAGAAAAAAAAAGAGGAGTGGTGTTGTTTAGAATTTAAAAAAAACATTTAATAAATCGCAGTTGTAACTTTTAATGGTTCTAACTTCTAACTCGAGTATGAGAATGACTATTATAATATAACAACTCGAAAATCGTATCGATTACCATAATAAAGTAGGCCTTGCAAAAGAACTTCAATTTTGAAACCCAAATTCCATCATTTACATCACTTAGAGAGGGTTTAAAGTTTTTTTCGCTTATATTCCGTTTTGCTTGTTTTCTCTTTTATTCAATAAAGTTGTAATGAAGATTGATGTGCCACTAAGAATATGTTTACATACATTCTAATGATTCTTAATATCATACAAATAATTTCATGATGCTACAAGAAAATGAGAAAAAAAAGAGGAGTGGTGTTGTTCAAAGTTTAAAAAAAACATTTAATAAATCGCAGTTGTAACTTTAAATGGTTCTAACTTTTGACTCGAGTATGAGAATGACTATTCTAATATAACAACTCGAAACTCGTATCGATTACCATAATAAAGTAGGCCTTGCAAAAGAAGTTCAATTTTGAAACCCAAATTCCATCATTTACATCATTTAGAGAGGGTTTAAAGTTTTTATAGCTTATATTCCGTTTAGCTTGTTTTCTCTTTTATTCAATAGAGTTGTAATAAAGATTGATGTACCACTAAGAATATATTTACATACATTCTAATGATTTCCAATATCATACACATAATTTCATGACCATAAAAAAAAGAATAAAAAAGAGGAGTGTTGTTGTTCAGAATTTAAAAAAACATTTAATAAATCGCAGTTGTAACTTTAAACGGTTCTAACTTCTAACTCAAGTATGAGAATGACAATTCTAATATAACAACTCGAAACTCGTATCGATTACCAAAATAAAGTAGGCCTTGCAAAAGAACTTTAATTTTGAAACCCAAATTCCATCATTTACATCACTTAGAGAGGGTTTAAAGTTTTTGTCGCTAATATTCCGTTTTGCTTGTTTTCTCTTTTATTCAATAAAGTTGTTATGAATATTGATGTGCCACTAAGAATATGATTACATACATTCTAATGATTCTTAATATCATACAAATAATTTCATGATGCTACAAGAAAATGAGAAAAAAAAAAGAGGAGTGGTGTTGTTCAAAGTTTAAAAAAAACATTTAATAAATCGCAGTTCTAACTTTAAACGGTTCTAACTTCTAACTCGAGTATGAGAATGACTATTCTAATATAACAACTCGAAACTTCTATCAATTACCATAAATCGAGTAGGCCTTGCAAAAGAACTTCAATTTTGAAACCCAAATTACATCATTTACATCACTTAGAGAGGCTTTAAAGTTTTTGTCGCTTATATTCTGTTTTGCTTGTTTTCTCTTTTATTCAATAGAGTTGTAATAAAGATTGATGTGCCACTAAGAATATATTTACATACATTCTAATGATCCTCAATTTCATACACATAATTTCATGACCATAAAAAAAAGAATAAAAAAGAGGATTGTTGTTGTTCAGAATTTAAAAAAAACATTTAATAAATCGCAGTTGTAACTTTAAACGGTTCTAACTTCTAACTCGAGTATGAGAATGACTATTCTAATATAACAACTCAAAACTTGTATCGATTACCATAATTCGTGTAGGCCTTACAAAAGAACTTCAATTTCCAAACCCAAATTCCATCATTTACATCACTCAGAGAGGGTTTAATGTTTTTGTCGCATATTTTCCGTTTTGCTTGCTTTCGCTATTATTCAATATAGTTGTAATGAAGATTGATGTGCCACTAAGAATATGTTTACATACATTCTAATGATTCTCAATATCATACAAATAATTTCATGATCCTACAAGAAAATGAGGAAAAAAAGAGGAGTGGTGTTGTTCAGAGTTTAAAAAAAACATTTAATAAATCGCAGTTGTAACTTTAAATGGTTCTTACTTTTGACTCGAGTATGAGAATGACTATTCTAATATAACAACTCGAAACTCGTATCGATTACCATAATAAAGTAGGCCTTGCAAAAGAACTTCAATTTTGAAACCCAAATTCCATCATTTACATCACTTAGAGAGGGTTTAAAGTTTTTATCGCTTATATTCCGTCTCGCTTGTTTTCTCTTTTATTCAATAGAGTTGTAATAAAGATTGATGTACCACTAAGAATATATTTAAATACATTATAATGATTCTCAATATCATACACATAATTTCATGACCATAAAAAAAAGAATAAAAAAGAGGAGTGCTGTTGTTCAGAATTTAAAAAAAACATTTAATAAATCGCAGTTGTAACTTTAAACGGTTCTAACTTCTAACTCGAGTATGAGAATGACTATTCTAATATAACAACTCGAAACTTCTATCAATTACCATAAATCGAGTAGGCCTTGAAAAAGATCTTCAATTTTTGAAACCCAAATTACATCATTTACATCACTTAGAGAGGCTTTAAAGTTTTTGTCGCTTATATTCCGTTTTACTTGTTTTCTCTTTTATTCAATAGAGTTGTAATAAAGATTGATGTGCCACTAAGAATATATTTACATACATTCTAATTATCCTCAATATCATACAAATAATTTCATGACCATAAAAAAAAGAATAAAAAAGAGGAGTGTTGTTGTTCAGAATTTAAAAAAAACATTTAATAAATCGCAATTGTAACTTTAAACGGTTCTAACTTCTAACTCGAGTATGAGAATGAAAATTTTAATATAACAACTCGAAACTCGTATCGATTACCATAATAATGTAGGCCTTGCAAAAGAACTTTAATTTTGAAACCCAAATTAAATCATTTACATCACTTAGAGAGGGTTTAAAGTTTTTGTCGCTTATATTCCGTTTTGCTTGTTTTCTCTTTTATTCAATAAAGTTGTAATGAAGGTTGATATGCCACTAAGAATATGTTTACATACATTCTAATAATTCTCAATATCATACAAATAATTTTATGATCCTACAAGAAAATGAGGAAAAAAAGAGGAGTGGTGTTGTTCAGAGTTTAAAAAAAACATTTAATAAATCGCAGTTGTAACTTTAAATGGTTGTAACTTTTGACTTGAGTATGAGAATGACTATTATAATATAACAACTCGAAACTCGTATCGATTACCATAATAAATTAGGCCTTGCAAAAGAACTTCAATTTTGAAACCCAAATTACATCATTTACAACACTTAGAGAGGCTTTAATGTTTTTGTCCCATATATTCCGTTTTTCTTGTTTTCTCTTTTATTCAATAGAGTTGTAATAAAGATTGATGTACCACTAAGAATATATTTACATACATTCTAATGATTCTCAATATCATACACATAATTTCATGACCATAAAAAAAAGAATAAAAAAGAGGAGTGGTGTTGTTCAGAATTTAAAAAAAACATTTAATAAATCGCAGTTGTAACTTTAAATGGTTCTTATTTTTGACTCGAGTATGAGAATGACTATTCTAATATAACAACTCGAAACTCGTATCGATTACCCTAATAAAGTAGGCCTTGCAAAAGAACTTCAATTTTGAAACCCAAATTACATCATTTACATCACTTAGAGAGGGTTTAAAGTTTTTATCGCTTATATTCCGTTTTGCTTGTTTTCTCTTTTATTCAATAAAGTTGTAATGAAGATTGATGTGCCACTAACAATATGTTTACATACATTCTAATGATTTCCAATATCATACACATAATTTCATGACCATAAAAAAAAGAATAAAAAAGAGGAGTGTTGTTGTTCAGAATTTAAAAAAACATTTAATAAATCGCAGTTGTAACTTTAAACGGTTCTAACTTCTAACTCGAGTATGAGAATGACAATTCTAATATAACAACTCGAAACTCATATCGATTACCAAAATAAAGTAGGGCTTGCAAAAGAACTTTAATTTTGAAAACCAAATTCCATCATTTACATCACTTAGAGAGGGTTTAAAGTTTTTGTCGCTAATATTCCGTTTTGCTTGTTTTCTCTTTTATTCAATAAAGTTGTAATGAAGATTGATGTGCCACTAAGAATATGTTTACATAAATTCTAATGATTCTCAATATCATACAAATAATTTCATGATGCTACAAGAAAATGAGAAAAAAAAGAGGAGTGGTGTTGTTTAGAATTTAAAAAAAACATTTAATAAATCGCAGTTGTAACTTTTAATGGTTCTAACTTCTAACTCGAGTATGAGAATGACTATTATAATATAACAACTCGAAACTTGTATCGATTACCATAATTCGAGTAGGCCTTGCAAAAGAACTTCAATTTTCAAACCCAAATTCCATCATTTACATCACTCAGAGAGGGTTTAAAGTTTTTGTCGCATATTTTCCGTTTTGCTTGCTTTCGCTATTATTCAATATAGTTGTAATGAAGATTGATGTGCCACTAAGAATATGTTTACATACATTCTAATGATTCTCAATATCATACAAATAATTTCATGATCCTACAAGAAAATGAGAAAAAAAAGAGGAGTGGTGTTGTTCAGAGTTTTAAAAAAACATTTAATAAATCGCAGTTATAACTTTAAATGGTTCTTATTTTGACTCGAGTATGAGAATGACTATTCTAATATAACAACTCGAAACTCGTATCGATTACCATAATAAAGTAGGCCTTGCAAAAGAACTTCAATTTTGAAACCCAAATTCCATCATTTACATCACTTAGAAAGGGTTTAAAGTTTTTGTAGCTTATATTCCGTTTTGCTTGTTTTCTCTTTTATTCAATATATTGTAATGAATATTGATGTGCCACTAAGATTATATTTACATACATTCTAATGATTCTCAATATCATACACATAATTTCATGACCATAAAAAAAAGAATAAAAAAGAGGAGTGTTGTTGTTCAGAATTTAAAAAAAACTTTTAATAAATCGTAGTTGTAACTTTAAACGGTTGTAACTTTTAACTCGAGTATGAGAATGACTATTATAATATGACAACTCGAAACTCGTATCGATTACCATAATTCGAGTAGGCCTTGTAGAAGAACTTTAATTTTCAAACCCAAATTCCATCATTTACATCACTTAGAGAGGGTTTAAAGTTTTTTTCGCTTATATTCCGTTTTGCTTGTTTTCTCTTTTAATCAATAAAGTTGTAATGAAGATTGATGTGCCACTAAGAATATGTTTTCATACATTCTAATGATTATTAATATCATACAAATAATTTCATGATGCTACAAGAAAATGAGAAAAAAAAGAGGAGTGGTGTTGTTCAAAGTTTAAAAAAAACATTTAATAAATCGCAGTTGTAACTTTGAACGGTTCTAACTTCTAACTCGAGTATGAGAATGACTATTCTAATATAACAACTCGAAACTTCTATCAATTACCATAAATCGAGTAGGCCTTGAAAAAGATCTTCAATTTTTGAAACCCAAATTACATCATTTACATCACTTAGAGAGGCTTTAAAGTTTTTGTCGCTTATATTCCGTTTTACTTGTTTTCTCTTTTATTCAATAGAGTTGTAATAAAGATTGATGTGCCACTAAGAATATATTTACATACATTCTAATTATCCTCAATATCATACAAATAATTTCATGACCATAAAAAAAAGAATAAAAAAGAGGAGTGCTGTTGTTCAGAATTTAAAAAAAACATTTAATAAATCGCAGTTGTAACTTTAAACGGTTCTAACTTCTAACTCGAGTATGAGAATGACTATTCTAATATAACAACTCGAAACTTCTATCAATTACCATAAATCGAGTAGGCCTTGAAAAAGATCTTCAATTTTTGAAACCCAAATTACATCATTTACATCACTTAGAGAGGCTTTAAAGTTTTTGTCGCTTATATTCCGTTTTACTTGTTTTCTCTTTTATTCAATAGAGTTGTAATAAAGATTGATGTGCCACTAAGAATATATTTACATACATTCTAATTATCCTCAATATCATACAAATAATTTCATGACCATAAAAAAAAGAATAAAAAAGAGGAGTGTTGTTGTTCAGAATTTAAAAAAAACATTTAATAAATCGCAATTGTAACTTTAAACGGTTCTAACTTCTAACTCGAGTATGAGAATGAAAATTTTAATATAACAACTCGAAACTCGTATCGATTACCATAATAATGTAGGCCTTGCAAAAGAACTTTAATTTTGAAACCCAAATTAAATCATTTACATCACTTAGAGAGGGTTTAAAGTTTTTGTCGCTTATATTCCGTTTTGCTTGTTTTCTCTTTTATTCAATAAAGTTGTAATGAAGGTTGATATGCCACTAAGAATATGTTTACATACATTCTAATAATTCTCAATATCATACAAATAATTTTATGATCCTACAAGAAAATGAGGAAAAAAAGAGGAGTGGTGTTGTTCAGAGTTTAAAAAAAACATTTAATAAATCGCAGTTGTAACTTTAAATGGTTGTAACTTTTGACTTGAGTATGAGAATGACTATTATAATATAACAACTCGAAACTCGTATCGATTACCATAATAAATTAGGCCTTGCAAAAGAACTTCAATTTTGAAACCCAAATTACATCATTTACAACACTTAGAGAGGCTTTAATGTTTTTGTCCCATATATTCCGTTTTTCTTGTTTTCTCTTTTATTCAATAGAGTTGTAATAAAGATTGATGTACCACTAAGAATATATTTACATACATTCTAATGATTCTCAATATCATACACATAATTTCATGACCATAAAAAAAAGAATAAAAAAGAGGAGTGGTGTTGTTCAGAATTTAAAAAAAACATTTAATAAATCGCAGTTGTAACTTTAAATGGTTCTTATTTTTGACTCGAGTATGAGAATGACTATTCTAATATAACAACTCGAAACTCGTATCGATTACCCTAATAAAGTAGGCCTTGCAAAAGAACTTCAATTTTGAAACCCAAATTACATCATTTACATCACTTAGAGAGGGTTTAAAGTTTTTATCGCTTATATTCCGTTTTGCTTGTTTTCTCTTTTATTCAATAAAGTTGTAATGAAGATTGATGTGCCACTAACAATATGTTTACATACATTCTAATGATTTCCAATATCATACACATAATTTCATGACCATAAAAAAAAGAATAAAAAAGAGGAGTGTTGTTGTTCAGAATTTAAAAAAACATTTAATAAATCGCAGTTGTAACTTTAAACGGTTCTAACTTCTAACTCGAGTATGAGAATGACAATTCTAATATAACAACTCGAAACTCATATCGATTACCAAAATAAAGTAGGGCTTGCAAAAGAACTTTAATTTTGAAAACCAAATTCCATCATTTACATCACTTAGAGAGGGTTTAAAGTTTTTGTCGCTAATATTCCGTTTTGCTTGTTTTCTCTTTTATTCAATAAAGTTGTAATGAAGATTGATGTGCCACTAAGAATATGTTTACATAAATTCTAATGATTCTCAATATCATACAAATAATTTCATGATGCTACAAGAAAATGAGAAAAAAAAGAGGAGTGGTGTTGTTTAGAATTTAAAAAAAACATTTAATAAATCGCAGTTGTAACTTTTAATGGTTCTAACTTCTAACTCGAGTATGAGAATGACTATTATAATATAACAACTCGAAACTTGTATCGATTACCATAATTCGAGTAGGCCTTGCAAAAGAACTTCAATTTTCAAACCCAAATTCCATCATTTACATCACTTAGAGAGGGTTTAAAGTTTTTGTCGCATATTTTCCGTTTTGCTTGCTTTCGCTATTATTCAATATAGTTGTAATGAAGATTGATGTGCCACTAAGAATATGTTTACATACATTCTAATGATTCTCAATATCATACAAATAATTTCATGATCCTACAAGAAAATGAGAAAAAAAAGAGGAGTGGTGTTGTTCAGAGTTTTAAAAAAACATTTAATAAATCGCAGTTATAACTTTAAATGGTTCTTACTTTTGACTCGAGTATGAGAATGACTATTCTAATATAACAACTCGAAACTCGTATCGATTACCATAATAAAGTAGGCCTTGCAAAAGAACTTCAATTTTGAACCCCAAATTCCATCATTTACATCACTTAGAGAGGGTTTAAAGTTTTTGTAGCTTATATTCCGTTTTGCTTGTTTCTTCTTTTATTCAATAAATTGAAATGAATATTGATGTGCCACTAAGATTATATTTACATACATTCTAATGATTCTCAATATCATACACATAATTTCATGACCATAAAAAAAAAGAATAAAAAAGAGGAGTGTTGTTGTTCAGAATTTAAAAAAAACTTTTAATAAATCGTAGTTGTAACTTTAAACGGTTGTAACTTTTAACTCGAGTATGAGAATGACTATTATAATATGACAACTCGAAACTCGTATCGATTACCATAATTCGAGTAGGCCTTGCAGAAGAACTTTAATTTTCAAACCCAAATTCCATCATTTACATCACTTAGAGAGGGTTTAAAGTTTTTTTCGCTTATATTCCGTTTTGCTTGTTTTCTCTTTTATTCAATAAAGTTGTAATGAAGATTGATGTGCCACTAAGAATATGTTTTCATACATTCTAATGATTCTTAATATCATACAAATAATTTCATGATGCTACAAGAAAATGAGAAAAAAAAGAGGAGTGGTGTTGTTCAAAGTTTAAAAAAAACATTTAATAAATCGCAGTTGTAACTTTAAATGGTTCTAACTTTTGACTCGAGTATGAGAATGACTATTCTAATATAACAACTCGAAACTCGTATCGATTACCATAATAAAGTAGGCCTTGCAAAAGAAGTTCAATTTTGAAACCCAAATTCCATCATTTACATCACTTAGAGAGGGTTTAAAGTTTTTATAGCTTATATTCCGTTTAGCTTGTTTTCACTTTTATTCAATAGAGTTGTAATAAAGATTGATGTACCACTAAGAATATATTTACATACATTCTAATGATTTCCAATATCATACACATAATTTCATGACCATAAAAAAAAGAATAAAAAAGAGGAGTGTTGTTGTTCAGAATTTAAAAAAACATTTAATAAATCGCAGTTTTAACTTTAAACGGTTCTAACTTCTAACTCAAGTATGAGAATGACAATTCTAATATAACAACTCGAAACTCGTATCGATTACCAAAATAAAGTAGGCCTTGCAAAAGAACTTTAATTTTGAAACCCAAATTTCATCATTTACATCACTTAGAGAGGGTTTAAAGTTTTTGTCGCTAATATTCCGTTTTGCTTGTTTTCTCTTTTATTCAATAAAGTTGTAATGAAGATTGATGTGCCACTAAGAATATGTTTACATAAATTCTAATGATTCTCAATATCATACAAATAATTTCATGATGCTACAAGAAAATGAGAAAAAAAAAGAGGAGTGGTGTTGTTTAGAATTTAAAAAAAACATTTAATAAATCGCAGTTGTAACTTTTAATGGTTCTAACTTCTAACTCGAGTATGAGAATGACTATTATAATATAACAACTCGAAACTTGTATCGATTACCATAATTCGAGTAGGCCTTGCAAAAGAACTTCAATTTTCAAACCCAAATTCCATCATTTACATCACTCAGAGAGGGTTTAAAGTTTTTGTCGCATATTTTCCGTTTTGCTTGCTTTCGCTATTATTCAATATAGTTGTAATGAAGATTGATGTGCCACTAAGAATATGTTTACATACATTCTAATGATTCTCAATATCATACAAATAATTTCATGATCCTACAAGAAAATGAGAAAAAAAGAGGAGTGGTGTTGTTCAGAGTTTTAAAAAAACATTTAATAAATCGCAGTTATAACTTTAAATGGTTCTTACTTTTGACTCGAGTATGAGAATGACTATTCTAATATAACAACTCGAAACTCGTATCGATTACCATAATAAAGTAGGCCTTGCAAAAGAACTTCAATTTTGAAACCCAAATTCCATCATTTACATCACTTAGAGAGGGTTTAAAGTTTTTATAGCTTATATTCCGTTTTGCTTGTTTTCTCTTTTATTCAATAGAGTTGTAATAAAGATTGATGTACCACTAAGAATATATTACATACATTCTAATGATTCTCAATATCATACACATAATTTCATGACCATAAAAAAAAGAATAAAAAAGAGGAGTGTTGTTGTTCAGAATTTAAAAAAAACTTTTAATAAATCGTAGTTGTAACTTTAAACGGTTGTAACTTTTAACTCGAGTATGAGAATGACTATTATAATATGACAACTCGAAACTCGTATCGATTACCATAATTCGAGTAGGCCTTGCAGAAGAACTTTAATTTTCAAACCCAAATTCCATCATTTACATCACTTAGAGAGGGTTTAAAGTTTTTTTCGCTTATATTCCGTTTTGCTTGTTTTCTCTTTTAATCAATAAAGTTGTAATGAAGATTGATGTGCCACTAAGAATATGTTTTCATACATTCTAATGATTCTTAATATCATACAAATAATTTCATGATGCTACAAGAAAATGAGAAAAAAAAGAGGAGTGGTGTTGTTCAAAGTTTAAAAAAAACATTTAATAAATCGCAGTTGTAACTTTAAATGGTTCTAACTTTTGACTCGAGTATGAGAATGACTATTCTAATATAACAACTCGAAACTTGTATCGATTACCATAATAAAGTAGGCCTTGCAAAAGAAGTTCAATTTTGAAACCCAAATTCCATCATTTACATCACTTAGAGAGGGTTTAAAGTTTTTATAGCTTATATTCCGTTTAGCTTGTTTTCTCATTTATTCAATAGAGTTGTAATAAAGATTGATGTACCACTAAGAATATATTTACATACATTCTAATGATTTCCAATATCATACACATAATTTCATGACCATAAAAAAAAGAATAAAAAAGAGGAGTGTTGTTGTTCAGAATTTAAAAAAACATTTAATAAATCGCAGTTGTAACTTTAAACGGTTCTAACTTCTAACTCAAGTATGAGAATGACAATTCTAATATAACAACTCGAAACTCGTATCGATTACCAAAATAAAGTAGGCCTTGCAAAAGAACTTTAATTTTGAAACCCAAATTCCATCATTTACATCACTTAGAAAGGGTTTAAAGTTTTTGTCGCTAATATTCCGTTTTGCTTGTTTTCTCTTTTATTCAATAAAGTTGTAATGAAGATTGATGTGCCACTAAGAATATGTTTACATAAATTCTAATGATTCTCAATATCATACAAATAATTTCATGATGCTACAAGAAAATGAGAAAAAAAAGAGGAGTGGTGTTGTTTAGAATATAAAAAAAAACATTTAATAAATCGCAGTTGTAACTTTTAACGGTTCTAACTTCTAACTCGAGTATGAGAATGACTATTCTAATATAACAACTCGAAACTCGTATCAATTACCATAAATCGAGTAGGCCTTGCAAAAGAACTTCAATTTTGAAACCCAAATTACATCATTTACATCACTTAGAGAGGGTTTAAAGTTTTTGTCGCTTATATTCCGTTTTGCTTGTTTTCTCTTTTATTCAATAAAGTTGTAATGAAGATTGATGTGCCACTAAGAATATATTTACATACATTCTAATGATTCTCAATATCATACAAATAATTTCATGATCCTACAAGAAAATGAGGAAAAAAAGAGGAGTGGTGTTGTTCAGAGTTTAAAAAAAACATTTAATAAATCGCAGTTGTAACTTTAAATGGTTCTTACTTTTGACTCGAGTATGAGAATGACTATTCTAATATAACAACTCGAAAATCGTATCGATTACCATAATAAAGTAGGCCTTGCAAAAGAACTTCAATTTTGAAACCCAAATTCCATCATTTACATCACTTAGAGAGGGTTTAAAGTTTTTATCGCTTATATTCCGTCTCGCTTGTTTTCTCTTTTATTCAATAGAGTTGTAATAAAGATTGATGTACCACTAAGAATATATTTACATACATTATAATGATTCTCAATATCATACACATAATTTCATGACCATAAAAAAAAAAGAATAAAAAAGAGGAGTGGTGTTGTTTAGAATTTAAAAAAAACAATTAATAAATCGCAGTTGTAACTTTAAACGGTTCTAACTTCTAACTCGAGTATGAGAATGACTATTCTAATATAACAACTCGAAACTTCTATCAATTACCATAAATCGAGTAGGCCTTGCAAAAGAACTTCAATTTTGAAACCCAAATTACATCATTTACATCACTTAGAGAGGCTTTAAAGTTTTTGTCGTTTATATTCCGTTTTGCTTGTTTTCTCTTTTATTCAATAGAGTTGTAATAAAGATTGATGTGCCACTAAGAATATATTTACATACATTCTAATGATCCTCAATTTCATACACATAATTTCATGACCATAAAAAAAAGAATAAAAAAGAGGATTGTTGTTGTTCAGAATTTAAAAAAAACATTTAATAAATCGTAGTTGTAACTTTAAACGGTTCTAACTTCTGAATCGAGTATGAGAATGACAATTCTAATATAACAACTCGAAACTCGTATCGATTACCATAATAAAGTAGGCCTTGCAGAAGAACTTTAATTTTGAAACCCAAATTCCATAATTTACATCACTTAGAGAGGGTTTAAAGTTTTTGTCGCTTATATTCCGTTTTGCTTGTTTTCTCTTTTATTACATAAAGTTGTAATGAAGATTGATGTGCCACTAAGAATATGTTTACATACATTCTAATGATTCTCAATATCATACAAATAATTTCATGATCCTACAAGAAAATGAGGAAAAAAAGAGGAGTGGTGTTGTTCAGAGTTTAAAAAAAACATTTAATAAATCGCAGTTGTAACTTTAAATGGTTCTTACTTTTGACTCGAGTATGAGAATGACTATTCTAATATAACAACTCGAAAATCGTATCGATTACCATAATAAAGTAGGCCTTGCAAAAGAACTTCAATTTGGAAACCCAAATTCCATCATTTACATCACTTAGAGAGGGTTTAAAGTTTTTATCGCTTATATTCCGTCTCGCTTGTTTTCTCTTTTATTCAATAGAGTTGTAATGAAGATTGATGTGATGTACCACTAAGAATATATTTACATACATTATAATGATTCTCAATATCATACACATAATTTCATGACCATAAAAAAAAGAATAAAAAAGAGGAGTGGTGTTGTTTTAGAATTAAAAAAAAAACATTTAATAAATCGCAGTTATAACCTTTAAACGGTTCTAACTTCTAACTCGAGTATGAGAATGACTATTCTAATATAACAACTCGAAACTTCTATCAATTACCATAATTGAGTAGGCCTTGCAAAAGAACTTCAATTTGAAACCCAAATTCACATCATTTACATCACTTAGAGAGGCTTTAAAGTTTTTGTCGCTTATATTCCGCTTTTGCTTGTTTTCCTCTTTTATTCAATAGAGTTGTAATAAAGATTGATGTGCCACTAAGATATATTTACATACATTCTAATGATCCTCAATTTCATACAAATAATTTCATGACATAAAAAAAAAGAATAAAAAAGAGGATTGTGTTGTTCAGAATTTAAAAAAAACATTTAATAAATCGTAGTTGTAACTTTAAACGGTTCTAACTTCTAAATCGAGTATGAGAATGACAATTCTAAAATAACAACTCGAAACTCGTATCGATTACTATAATAAAGTAGGCCTTGCAGAAGAACTTTAATTTTGAAACCCAAATTCCATCATTTACATCACTTAGAGAGGGTTTAAAGTTGTTGTCGCTTATATTCCCGTTTTGCTTGTTTTCTCTTTTATTCAATAAAGTTGTAATGAAGATTGATGTGCCACTAAGAATATGTTTACATACATTCTAATGATTCTCAATATCATACAAATAATTCATGATCCTACAAGAAAATGAGGAAAAAAAGAGGAGTGGTGTTGTTCAGAGGTTTAAAAAAAACATTTAATAAATCGCAGTTGTAACTTTAAATGGTTCTTACTTTTGACTCGAGTATGAGAATGACTATTCTAATATAACAACTCGAAACTTCTATCAATTACCATAAATCGAGTAGGCCTTGCAAAAGATCTTCAATTTTTGAAACCCAAATTACATCATTTACATCACTTAGAGTAGGGTTTAAAGTGTTTGTCGCTTATATTCCGTTTTGCTTGTTTTCTCTTTTATTCAATAGAGTTGTAATAAAGATTGATATGCCACTAAGAATATATTTACATACATTCTAATGATCCTCAATATCATACAAATAATTTCATGACCATAAAAAAAAGAATAAAAAGAGGAGTGTTGTGTTCAGAATTTAAAAAAAACATTTAATAAATTGCAGTTGTAACTTTAAACGGTTCTAACTTCTACCTCGAGTATGAGAATGAAACTTTTAATATAACAACTCGAAACTCGTATCGATTACCATAATAAAGTAGGCCTTGCAAAAGAACTTTAATTTTGAAACCCAAATTAAATCATTTACATCACTTAGAGAGGGTTTAAAGTTTTTGTCGCTTATATTCCGTTTTGCTTGTTTTCTCTTTTATTCAATAAAGTTGTAATGAAGATTGATATGCCACTAAGAATATGTTTACATACATTCTAATGATTCTTAATATCATACAAATATTTCATGATGCTACAAGAAAATGAGAAAAAAAGAGGCGTGGTGTGTTCAAAGTTTAAAAAAAACATTTAATAAATCGCAGTTGTAACTTTAAATGGTTCTAACTTTTGACTCGAGTATGAGAATGACTATTCTATATAACAACTCGAAACTCGTATTGGATTACCATAATAAAGTAGGCCTTGCAAAAGAACTTCAATTTTGAAACCCAAATTCCATCATTACATCACTTAGAGAGGGTTTAAAGTTTTTATAGCTTAATTCCGTTTTGCTTGTTTTCTCTTTTATTCAATAGAGTTGTAATAAAGATTGATGTACCACTAAGAATATATTTACATACATCTAATGATTTCCAATATCATACACATAATTTCATGACCATAAAAAAAAGAATAAAAAAGAGGAGTGTTGTTGTTCAGAATTAAAAAAAACATTTAATAAATCGCAGTTTTAACTTATAACGGTTCTAACTTCTAACTCGAGTATGAGAATGACTATTCTAATATAACAACTCAAAACTTGTATCGATTACCATAATTCGAGTAGGCCTTGCAAAAGAACTTCAATTTTCAAACCCAAATTCCCATCATTACACCACTCAGAGAGGGTTTAAAGGTTTTTGTCGCATATTTTCCGTTTTGCTTGCTTTCGCTATTATTCAATATAGTTGTAATGAAGATTGATGTGCACTAAAAATATGTTTACATACATTCTAATGATTCTCAATATCATACAAATAATTTTAGGATCCTACAAGAAAATGAGGAAAAAAAGAGGAGTGGTTTGGTTCAGAGTTAAAAAAAACATCTAATAAATCGCAGTTGTAACTTTAAAAGGTTCTTACTTCTAACTCGAGTATGAGAATGACTATTCTAATATAACAACTCGAAACTCGTATCGATTACCATAATAAAGTAGGCCTTGCAAAAGAACTTCAATTTTGAAACCCAAATTCCATCATTTACATCACTAGAGAGGGTTTTAAAGTTTTTGTCGCTTATATTCCGTTTTGCTTGTTTTCTCTTTTATTCAATAAAGTTGTAATGAAGATTGATGTGCCACTAAACAATATGTTTACATACATTCTAATGATTTCCAATATCATACACATAATTTCATGACCATAAAAAAAAGAATAAAAAAGAGAGTGTTGTTGTTCAGAATTTAAAAAAAACATTTAATAAATCACAGTTGTAACTTTAAACGGTTCTAACTTCTACTCGAGTATGAGAATGACAATTCTAATATAACAACTCGAAACTCGTATCGATTACCAAAATAAAGTAGGGCTTGCAAAAGAACTTTAATTTTGAAAACAAAATTCCATCATTTACATCACTTAGAGAGGGTTTAAAGTTTTTGTCGCTAATATTCCGTTTTGCTTGTTTTCTCTTTTATTCAATAAAGTTGTAATGAAGATTGATGTGCCACTAAGAGTATGTTTACATAAATTCTAATGATCTCAATATCATACAAATAATTTCATGATGCTACAAGAAAATGAGAAAAAAAACAGGAGTGGTGTTGTTTAGAATTTAAAAAAAAACATTTAATAAATCGCAGTTGTAACTTGTAATGGTTCTAACTTCTAACTCGAGTATGAGAAGACTATTATAATATAACAACTCGAAACTTGTATCGATTACCATAAATTCGAGTAGGCCTTGCAAAAGAACTTCAATTTTCAAACCCAAATTCCATCATTTACATCACTCAGAGAGGGTTTAAAGTTTTTCTCGCATATTTTCCGTTTTGCTTGCTTTCGCTATTATTCAAATATAGTTGTAATGAAGATTGATGTGCACTAAGAATATGTTTACATACATTCTAATGATTCTCAATCTCATACAAATAATTTCATGATCCTACAAGAATATGAGAAAAAAAAGAGGAATGGTGTTGTTCAGAGTTTTAAAAAAACATTTAATAAATCGCAGTTATAACTTTAAATGGTTCTTACTTTTGACTCGAGTATGACAATGACTATTCTAATATAACAACTCGAAACTGCTATCGATTACCATAATAAAGTAGGCCTTGCAAAAGAACTTCAATTTTGAAACCCAAATTCCATCATTACATCACTTAGAGAGAGGTTTAAAGTTTTTGTAGCTTATATTCCGTTTTGCTTGTTTCTCTTTTATTCAATAGAGTTGTAATAAAGATTGATGTCACCACAAAGATTATATTTACATACATTCTAATGATTCTCAATATCATACACATAATTTCATGACCATAAAAAAAAGAATAAAAAAGAGGAGTGTTGTTGTTCAGAGTTTAAAAAAACATTTAATAAATCGCAGTTGTAACTTTAAATGGTTCTTACTTTTGACTCGAGTATGAGAATGACTATTCTAATATGACAACTCGAAAATCGTATCGATTACCATAATAAAGTAGGCCTTGCAAAAGAACTTCAATTTTGAAACCCAAATTCCATCATTTACATCACTTAGAGAGGGTTTAAAGTTTTTTTCGCTTATATTCCGTTTTGCTTGTTTTCTCTTTTATTCAATAAAGTTGTAATGAAGATTGATGTGCCACTAAGAATATGTTTACATACATTCTAATGATTCTTAATATCATACAAATAATTTCATGATGCTACAAGAAAATGAGAAAAAAAAGAGGAGTGGTGTTGTTCAAAGTTTAAAAAAAACATTTAATAAATCGCAGTTGTAACTTTAAATGGTTCTAACTTTTGACTCGAGTATGAGAATGACTATTCTAATATAACAACTCGAAACTCGTATCGATTACCATAATAAAGTAGGCCTTGCAAAAGAAGTTCAATTTTGAAACCCAAATTCCATCATTTACATCACTTAGAGAGGGTTTAAAGTTTTTATAGCTTATATTCCGTTTAGCTTGTTTTCTCTTTTATTCAATAGAGTTGTAATAAAGATTGATGTACCACTAAGAATATATTTACATACATTATAATGATTCTCAATATCATACACATAATTTCATGACCATAAAAAAAAGAATAAAAAAGAGGAGTGGTGTTGTTTAGAATTTAAAAAAAACAATTAATAAATCGCAGTTGTAACTTTAAACGGTTCTAACTTCTAACTCGAGTATGAGAATGACTATTCTAATATAACAACTCGAAACTTCTATCAATTACCATAAATCGAGTAGGCCTTGCAAAAGAACTTCAATTTTGAAACCCAAATTACATCATTTACATCACTTAGAGAGGCTTTAAAGTTTTTGTCGTTTATATTCCGTTTTGCTTGTTTTCTCTTTTATTCAATAGAGTTGTAATAAAGATTGATGTGCCACTAAGAATATATTTACATACATTCTAATGATCCTCAATTTAATACACATAATTTCATGACCATAAAAAAAAAGAATAAAAAAGAGGATTGTTGTTGTTCAGAATTTAAAAAAAACATTTAATAAATCGTAGTTGTAACTTTAAACGGTTCTAACTTCTGAATCGAGTATGAGAATGACAATTCTAATATAACAACTCGAAACTCGTATCGATTACCATAATAAAGTAGGCCTTGCAGAAGAACTTTAATTTTGAAACCCAAATTCCATAATTTACATCACTTAGAGAGGGTTTAAAGTTTTTGTCGCTTATATTCCGTTTGGCTTGTTTTCTCTTTTATTACATAAAGTTGTAATGAAGATTGATGTGCCACTAAGAATATGTTTACATACATTCTAATGATTCTCAATATCATACAAATAATTTCATGATCCTACAAGAAAATGAGGAAAAAAAGAGGAGTGGTGTTGTTCAGAGTTTAAAAAAAACATTTAATAAATCGCAGTTGTAACTTTAAATGGTTCTTACTTTTGACTCGAGTATGAGAATGACTATTCTAATATAACAACTCGAAAATCGTATCGATTACCATAATAAAGTAGGCCTTGCAAAAGAACTTCAATTTGGAAACCCAAATTCCATCATTTATATCACTTAGAGAGGGTTTAAAGTTTTTATCGCTTATATTCCGTCTCGCTTGTTTTCTCTTTTATTCAATAGAGTTGTAATGAAGATTGATGTACCACTAAGAATATATTTACATACATTATAATGATACTCAATATCATACACATAATTTCATGACCATAAAAAAAAGAATAAAAAAGAGGAGTGGTGTTGTTTAGAATTTAAAAAAAACATTTAATAAATCGCAGTTATAACTTTAAACGGTTCTAACTTCTAACTCGAGTATGAGAATGACTATTCTAATATAACAACTCGAAACTTCTATCAATTACCATAAATCGAGTAGGCCTTGCAAAAGAACTTCAATTTTGAAACCCAAATTACATCATTTACATCACTTAGAGAGGCTTTAAAGTTTTTGTCGCTTATATTCCGTTTTGCTTGTTTTCTCTTTTATTCAATAGAGTTGTAATAAAGATTGATGTGCCACTAAGAATATATTTACATACATTCTAATGATCCTCAATTTCATACAAATAATTTCATGACCATAAAAAAAAAGAATAAAAAAGAGGATTGTTGTTGTTCAGAATTTAAAAAAAACATTTAATAAATCGTAGTTGTAACTTTAAACGGTTCTAACTTCTAAATCGAGTATGAGAATGACAATTCTAATATAACAACTCGAAACTCGTATCGATTACTATAATAAAGTAGGCCTTGCAGAAGAACTTTAATTTTGAAACCCAAATTCCATCATTTACATCACTTAGAGAGGGTTTAAAGTTTTTGTCGCTTATATTCCGTTTTGCTTGTTTTCTCTTTTATTCAATAAAGTTGTAATGAAGATTGATGTGCCACTAAGAATATGTTTACATACATTCTAATGATTCTCAATATCATACAAATAATTTCATGATCCTACAAGAAAATGAGGAAAAAAAGAGGAGTGGTGTTGTTCAGAGTTTAAAAAAAACATTTAATAAATCGCAGTTGTAACTTTAAATGGTTCTTACTTTTGACTCGAGTATGAGAATGACTATTCTAATATAACAACTCGAAACTTCTATCAATTACCATAAATCGAGTAGGCCTTGCAAAAGATCTTCAATTTTTGAAACCCAAATTACATCATTTACATCACTTAGAGAGGGTTTAAAGTTTTTGTCGCTTATATTCCGTTTTGCTTGTTTTCTCTTTTATTCAATAGAGTTGTAATAAAGATTGATATGCCACTAAGAATATATTTACATACATTCTAATGATCCTCAATATCATACAAATAATTTCATGACCATAAAAAAAAGAATAAAAAAGAGGAGTGTTGTTGTTCAGAATTTAAAAAAAACATTTAATAAATTGCAGTTGTAACTTTAAACGGTTCTAACTTCTACCTCGAGTATGAGAATGAAAATTTTAATATAACAACTCGAAACTCGTATCGATTACCATAATAAAGTAGGCCTTGCAAAAGAACTTTAATTTTGAAACCCAAATTAAATCATTTACATCACTTAGAGAGGGTTTAAAGTTTTTGTCGCTTATATTCCGTTTTGCTTGTTTTCTCTTTTATTCAATAAAGTTGTAATGAAGATTGATATGCCACTAAGAATATGTTTACATACATTCTAATGATTCTTAATATCATACAAATAATTTCATGATGCTACAAGAAAATGAGAAAAAAAAGAGGAGTGGTGTTGTTCAAAGTTTAAAAAAAACATTTAATAAATCGCAGTTGTAACTTTAAATGGTTCTAACTTTTGACTCGAGTATGAGAATGACTATTCTAATATAACAACTCGAAACTCGTATTGATTACCATAATAAAGTAGGCCTTGCAAAAGAACTTCAATTTTGAAACCCAAATTCCATCATTTACATCACTTAGAGAGGGTTTAAAGTTTTTATAGCTTATATTCCGTTTTGCTTGTTTTCTCTTTTATTCAATAGAGTTGTAATAAAGATTGATGTACCACTAAGAATATATTTACATACATTCTAATGATTTCCAATATCATACACATAATTTCATGACCATAAAAAAAAGAATAAAAAAGAGGAGTGTTGTTGTTCAGAATTAAAAAAAAAACATTTAATAAATCGCAGTTTTAACTTTAAACGGTTCTAACTTCTAACTCGAGTATGAGAATGACTATTCTAATATAACAACTCAAAACTTGTATCGATTACCATAATTCGAGTAGGCCTTGCAAAAGAACTTCAATTTTCAAACCCAAATTCCATCATTTACACCACTCAGAGAGGGTTTAAAGTTTTTGTCGCATATTTTCCGTTTTGCTTGCTTTCGCTATTATTCAATATAGTTGTAATGAAGATTTATGTGCCACTAAGAATATGTTTACATACATTCTAATGATTCTCAATATCATACAAATAATTTTATGATCCTACAAGAAAATGAGGAAAAAAAGAGGAGTGGTGTTGTTCAGAGTTTAAAAAAAACATCTAATAAATCGCAGTTGTAACTTTAAAAGGTTCTTACTTCTAACTCGAGTATGAGAATGACTATTCTAATATAACAACTTGAAACTTGTATCGATTACCATAATAAAGTAGGCCTTGCAAAAGAAGTTCAATTTTGAAACCCAAATTCCATCATTTACATCACTTAGAGAGGGTTTAAAGTTTTTATAGCTTATATTCCGTTTAGCTTGTTTTCTCTTTTATTCAATAGAGTTGTAATAAAGATTGATGTACCACTAAGAATATATTTACATACATTCTAATGATTTCCAATATCATACACATAATTTCATGACCATAAAAAAAAGAATAAAAAAGAGGAGTGTTGTTGTTCAGAATTTAAAAAAACATTTAATAAATCGCAGTTGTAACTTTAAACGGTTATAACTTCTAACTCAAGTATGAGAATGACAATTCTAATATAACAACTCGAAACTGGTATCGATTACCAAAATAAAGTAGGCCTTGCAAAAGAACTTTAATTTTGAAACCCAAATTCCATCATTTACATCACTTAGGGAGGGTTTAAAGTTTTTGTCGCTAATATTCCGTTTTGCTTGTTTTCTCTTTTATTCAATAAAGTTGTAATGAAGATTGATGTGCCACTAAGAATATGTTTACATAAATTCTAATGATTCTCAATATCATACAAATAATTTCATGATGCTACACGAAAATGAGAAAAAAAAGAGGAGTGGTGTTGTTTAGAATTTAAAAAAAAACATTTAATAAATCGCAGTTGTAACTTTTAACGGTTCTAACTTCTAACTCGAGTATGAGAATGACTATTCTAATATAACAACTCGAAACTTGTATCAATTACCATAAATCGAGTAGGCCTTGCAAAAGAACTTCAATTTTGAAACCCAAATTACATCATTTACATCACTTAGAGAGGGTTTAAAGTTTTTGTCGCTTATATTCCGTTTTGCTTGTTTTCTCTTTTATTCAATAAAGTTGTAATGAAGATTGATGTGCCACTAAGAATATGTTTACATAAATTCTTATTATTCTCAATATCAAACAAATAATTTCTTGATGCTACAAAAAAATGAGAAAAAAAAGAGGAGTGGTGTTGTTCAGAATTTAAAAAAAACATTTAACAAATCGCAGTTGTAACTTTAAATGGTTCTAACTTTTGACTCGAGTATGAGAATGACTATTCTAATATAACAACTCGAAACTCGTATCGATTACCATAATAAAGTAGGCCTTGCAAAAGAACTTCAATTTTGAAACCCAAATTCCATCATTTACATCAATTATAGAGGGTTTAAAGTTTTTATCGCTTATATTCCGTCTCGCTTGTTTTCTCTTTTATTCAATAGAGTTGTAATAAAGATTGATGTACCACTAAGAATATATTTACATACATTCTAATGATTTCCAATATCATACACATAATTTCATGACCATAAAAAAAAGAATAAAAAAGAGGAGTGTTGTTGTTCAGAATTTAAAAAAACATTTAATAAATCGCAGTTGTAACTTTAAACGGTTCTAACTTCTAACTCGAGTATGAGAATGACAATTCTAATATAACAACTCGAAACTTGTATCGATTACCAAAATAAGGTAGGGCTTCCAAAGAACTTTAATTTTGAAACCCAAATTCCATCATTTACATCACTTAGAGAGGGTTTAAAGTTTTTGTCGCTAATATTCCGTTTTGCTTGTTTTATCTTTTATTCAATAAAGTTGTAATGAAGATTGATGTGCCACTAAGAATATGTTTACATAAATTCTAATGATTCTCAATATCATACAAATAATTTCATGATGCTACAAGAAATGAGAAAAAAAAGAGGAGTGGTGTTGTTCAAAGTTTAAAAAAAACATTTAATAAATCGCAGTTGTAACTTTAAATGGTTCTAACTTTTGACTCGAGTATGAGAATGACTATTCTAATATAACAACTCGAAACTCGTATCGATTACCATAATTCGAGTAGGCCTTGCAAAAGAACTTCAATTTTCAAACCCAAATTCCATCATTTACATCACTCAGAGAGGGTTTAAAGTTTTTGTCGCATATTTTCCGTTTTGCTTGCTTTTGCTATTATTTAATATAGTTGTAATGAAGATTGATGTGCCACTAAGAATATGTTTACATACATTCTAATGATTCTCAATATCATACAAATAATTTTATGATCCTACAAGAAAATGAGGAAAAAAAGAGGAGTGGTGTTGTTCAGAGTTTAAAAAAAACATCTAATAAATCGCAGTTGTAACTTTAAAAGGTTCTTACTTCTAACTCGAGTATGAGAATGACTATTCTAATATAACAACTTGAAACTTGTATCGATTACCATAATAAAGTAGGCCTTGCAAAAGAACTTTAATTTTGAAACCCAAATTCCATCATTTACATCACTTAGAGAGGGTTTAAAGTTTTTGTCGCTTATATTCCGTTTTGCTTGTTTTCTCTTTTATTCAATAAAGTTGTAATGAAGATTGATGTGCCACTAAGAATATGTTTACATAAATTCTTATTATTCTCAATATCAAACAAATAATTTCTTGATGCTACAAAAAATGAGAAAAAAAAGAGGAGTGGTGTTGTTCAGAATTTAAAAAAAACATTTAACAAATCGCAGTTGTAACTTTAAATGGTTCTAACTTTTGACTCGAGTATGAGAATGACTATTCTAATATAACAACTCGAAACTCATATCGATTACCATAATAAAGTAGGCCTTGCAAAAGAACTTCAATTTTGAAACCCAAATTCCATCATTTACATCAATTATAGAGGGTTTAAAGTTTTTATCGCTTATATTCCGTCTCGCTTGTTTTCTCTTTTATTCAATAGAGTTGTAATAAAGATTGATGTACCACTAAGAATATATTTACATACATTCTAATGATTTAAAATATCATACACATAATTTCATGACCATAAAACAAAGAATAAAAAAGAGGAGTGTTGTTGTTCAGAATTTAAAAAAACATTTAATAAATCGCAGTTGTAACTTTAAACGGTTCTAACTTCTAACTCGAGTATGAGAATGACAATTCTAATATAACAACTCGAAACTCATATCGATTACCAAAATAAGGTAGGGCTTCCAAAGAACTTTAATTTTGAAACCCAAATTCCATCATTTACATCACTTAGAGAGGGTTTAAAGTTTTTGTCGCTAATATTCCGTTTTGCTTGTTTTCTCTTTTATTCAATAAAGTTGTAATGAAGATTGATGTGCCACTAAGAATATGTTTACATAAATTCTAATGATTCTCAATATCATACAAATAATTTCATGATGCTACACGAAAATGAGAAAAAAAAGAGGAGTGGTGTTGTTTAGAATTTAAAAAAAAACATTTAATAAATCGCAGTTGTAACTTTTAACGGTTCTAACTTCTAACTCGAGTATGAGAATGACTATTCTAATATAACAACTCGAAACTCGTATCAATTACCATAAATCGAGTAGGCCTTGCAAAAGAACTTCAATTTTGAAACCCAAATTACATCATTTACATCACTTAGAGAGGGTTTAAAGTTTTTGTCGCTTATATTCCGTTTTGCTTGTTTTCTCTTTTATTCAATAAAGTTGTAATGAAGATTGATGTGCCACTAAGAATATATTTACATACATTCTAATGATTCTCAATATCATACAAATAATTTCATGATCCTACAAGAAAATGAGGAAAAAAAGAGGAGTGGTGTTGTTCAGAGTTTAAAAAAAACATTTAATAAATCGCAGTTGTAACTTTAAATGGTTCTTACTTTTGACTCGAGTATGAGAATGACTATTCTAATATAACAACTCGAAAATCGTATCGATTACCATAATAAAGTAGGCCTTGCAAAAGAACTTCAATTTTGAAACCCAAATTCCATCATTTACATCACTTAGAGAGGGTTTAAAGTTTTTATCGCTTATATTCCGTCTCGCTTGTTTTCTCTTTTATTCAATAGAGTTGTAATAAAGATTGATGTACCACTAAGAATATATTTACATACATTATAATGATTCTCAATATCATACACATAATTTCATGACCATAAAAAAAAGAATAAAAAAGAGGAGTGGTGTTGTTTAGAATTTAAAAAAAACAATTAATAAATCGCAGTTGTAACTTTAAACGGTTCTAACTTCTAACTCGAGTATGAGAATGACTATTCTAATATAACAACTCGAAACTTCTATCAATTACCATAAATCGAGTAGGCCTTGCAAAAGAACTTCAATTTTGAAACCCAAATTACATCATTTACATCACTTAGAGAGGCTTTAAAGTTTTTGTCGTTTATATTCCGTTTTGCTTGTTTTCTCTTTTATTCAATAGAGTTGTAATAAAGATTGATGTGCCACTAAGAATATATTTACATACATTCTAATGATCCTCAATTTCATACACATAATTTCATGACCATAAAAAAAAGAATAAAAAAGAGGAGTGGTGTTGTTTAGAATTTAAAAAAAACAATTAATAAATCGCAGTTGTAACTTTAAACGGTTCTAACTTCTAACTCGAGTATGAGAATGACTATTCTAATATAACAACTCGAAACTTCTATCAATTACCATAAATCGAGTAGGCCTTGCAAAAGAACTTCAATTTTGAAACCCAAATTACATCATTTACATCACTTAGAGAGGCTTTAAAGTTTTTGTCGTTTATATTCCGTTTTGCTTGTTTTCTCTTTTATTCAATAGAGTTGTAATAAAGATTGATGTGCCACTAAGAATATATTTACATACATTCTAATGATCCTCAATTTCATACACATAATTTCATGACCATAAAAAAAAAAGAATAAAAAAGAGGATTGTTGTGGTTCAGAATTTAAAAAAAACATTTAATAAATCGTAGTTGTAACTTTAAACGGTTCTAACTTCTGAATCGAGTATGAGAATGACAATTCTAATATAACAACTCGAAACTCGTATCGATTACTATAATAAAGTAGGCCTTGCAGAAGAACTTTAATTTTGAAACCCAAATTCCATAATTTACATCACTTAGAGAGGGTTTAAAGTTTTTGTCGCTTATATTCCGTTTTGCTTGTTTTCTCTTTTATTCAATAAAGTTGTAATGAAGATTGATGTGCCACGAAGAATATGTTTACATAAATTCTTATTATTCTCAATATCATACAAATAATTTCATGATGCTACAAAAAAATGAGAAAAAAAAGAGGAGTGGTGTTGTTGAGAGTTTAAAAAAAACATTTAATAAATCGCAGTTGTAACTTTAAATGGTTCTTACTTTTGACTCGAGTATGAGAATGACTATTCTAATATAACAACTCGAAAATCGTATCGATTACCATAAATCGAGTAGGCCTTGCAAAAGAACTTCAATTTTTGAAACCCAAATTACATCATTTACATCACTTAGAGAGGGTTTAAAGTTTTTATCGCTTATATTCCGTCTCGCTTGTTTTCTCTTTTATTCAATAGAGTTGTAATGAAGATTGATGTACCACTAAGAATATATTTACATACATTATAATGATTCTCAATATCATACACATAATTTCATGACCATAAAAAAAAGAATAAAAAAGAGGAGTGGTGTTGTTTAGAATTTAAAAAAAACATTTAATAAATCGCAGTTATAACTTTAAACGGTTCTAACTTCTAACTCGAGTATGAGAATGACTATTCTAATATAACAACTCGAAACTTCAATCAATTACCATAAATCGAGTAGGCCTTGCAAAAGAACTTCAATTTTGAAACCCAAATTACATCATTTACATCACTTAGAGAGGCTTTAAAGTTTTTGTCGCTTATATTCCGTTTTGCTTGTTTTCTCTTTTATTCAATAGAGTTGTAATAAAGATTGATGTGCCACTAAGAATATATTTACATACATTCTAATGATCCTCAATTTCATACAAATAATTTCATGACCATAAAAAAAAAAGAATAAAAAAGAGGATTGTTGTTGTTCAGAATTTAAAAAAAACATTTAATAAATCGTAGTTGTAACTTTAAACGGTTCTAACTTCTAAATCGAGTATGAGAATGACAATTCTAATATAACAACTCGAAACTCGTATCGATTACTATAATAAAGTAGGCCTTGCAGAAGAACTTTAATTTTGAAACCCAAATTCCATCATTTACATCACTTAGAGAGGGTTTAAAGTTTTTGTCGCTTATATTCCGTTTTGCTTGTTTTCTCTTTTATTCAATAAAGTTGTAATGAAGATTGATGTGCCACTAAGAATATGTTTACATACATTCTAATGATTCTCAATATCATACAAATAATTTCATGATCCTACAAGAAAATGAGGAAAAAAAGAGGAGTGGTGTTGTTCAGAGTTTAAAAAAAACATTTAATAAATCGCAGTTGTAACTTTAAATGGTTCTTACTATTGACTCGAGTATGAGAATGACTATTCTAATATAACAACTCGAAACTTCTATCAATTACCATAAATCGAGTAGGCCTTGCAAAAGATCTTCAATTTTTGAAACCCAAATTACATCATTTACATCACTTAGAGAGGGTTTAAAGTTTTTGTCGCTTATATTCCGTTTTGCTTGTTTTCTCTTTTATTCAATAGAGTTGTAATAAAGATTGATATGCCACTAAGAATATATTTACATACATTCTAATGATCCTCAATATCATACAAATAATTTCATGACCATAAAAAAAAGAATAAAAAAGAGGAGTGTTGTTGTTCAGAATTTAAAAAAAACATTTAATAAATCGTAGTTGTAACTTTAAACGGTTCTAACTTCTAACTCGAGTATGAGAATGACAATTCTAATATAACAACTCGAAACTCGTATCGATTTCCAAAATAAAGTAGGCCTTGCAAAAGAACTTCAATTTTGAAACCCAAATTCCATCATTTACATCACTTAGAGAGGGTTTAAAGTTTTTGTCGCTTATATTCCGTTTTGCTTGTTTTCTCTTTTATTCAATAAAGTTGTAATGAAGATTGATATGCCACTAAGAATATGTTTACATACATTCTAATGATTCTTAATATCATACAAATAATTTCATGATGCTACAAGAAAATGAGAAAAAAAAGAGGAGTGGTGTTGTTCAAAAGTTTAAAAAAAACATTTAATAAATCGCAGTTGTAACTTTAAATGGTTCTAACTTTTGACTCGAGTATGAGAATGACTATTCTAATATAACAACTCGAAACTCGTATTGATTACCATAATAAAGTAGGCCTTGCAAAAGAACTTCAATTTTGAAACCCAAATTCCATCATTTACATCACTTAGAGAGGGTTTAAAGTTTTTATAGCTTATATTCCGTTTTGCTTGTTTTCTCTTTTATTCAATAGAGTTGTAATAAAGATTGATGTACCACTAAGAATATATTTACATACATTCTAATGATTTCCAATATCATACACATAATTTCATGACCATAAAAAAAAGAATAAAAAAGAGGAGTGTTGTTGTTCAGAATTAAAAAAAAAACATTTAATAAATCGCAGTTTTAACTTTAAACGGTTCTAACTTCTAACTCGAGTATGAGAATGACTATTCTAATATAACAACTCAAAACTTGTATCGATTACCATAATTCGAGTAGGCCTTGCAAAAGAACTTCAATTTTCAAACCCAAATTCCATCATTTACACCACTCAGAGAGGGTTTAAAGTTTTTGTCGCATATTTTCCGTTTTGCTTGCTTTCGCTATTATTCAATATAGTTGTAATGAAGATTGATGTGCCACTAAGAATATGTTTACATAAATTCTTATTATTCTCAATATCATACAAATAATTTCATGATGCTACAAAAAAATGAGAAAAAAAAGAGGAGTGGTGTTGTTGAGAGTTTAAAAAAAACATTTAATAAATCGCAGTTGTAACTTTAAATGGTTCTTACTTTTGACTCGAGTATGAGAATGACTATTCTAATATAACAACTCGAAAATCGTATCGATTACCATAAATCGAGTAGGCCTTGCAAAAGAACTTCAATTTTTGAAACCCAAATTACATCATTTACATCACTTAGAGAGGGTTTAAAGTTTTTATCGCTTATATTCCGTCTCGCTTGTTTTCTCTTTTATTCAATAGAGTTGTAATGAAGATTGATGTACCACTAAGAATATATTTACATACATTATAATGATTCTCAATATCATACACATAATTTCATGACCATAAAAAAAAGAATAAAAAAGAGGAGTGGTGTTGTTTAGAATTTAAAAAAAACATTTAATAAATCGCAGTTATAACTTTAAACGGTTCTAACTTCTAACTCGAGTATGAGAATGACTATTCTAATATAACAACTCGAAACTTCAATCAATTACCATAAATCGAGTAGGCCTTGCAAAAGAACTTCAATTTTGAAACCCAAATTACATCATTTACATCACTTAGAGAGGCTTTAAAGTTTTTGTCGCTTATATTCCGTTTTGCTTGTTTTCTCTTTTATTCAATAGAGTTGTAATAAAGATTGATGTGCCACTAAGAATATATTTACATACATTCTAATGATCCTCAATTTCATACAAATAATTTCATGACCATAAAAAAAAAAGAATAAAAAAGAGGATTGTTGTTGTTCAGAATTTAAAAAAAACATTTAATAAATCGTAGTTGTAACTTTAAACGGTTCTAACTTCTAAATCGAGTATGAGAATGACAATTCTAATATAACAACTCGAAACTCGTATCGATTACTATAATAAAGTAGGCCTTGCAGAAGAACTTTAATTTTGAAACCCAAATTCCATCATTTACATCACTTAGAGAGGGTTTAAAGTTTTTGTCGCTTATATTCCGTTTTGCTTGTTTTCTCTTTTATTCAATAAAGTTGTAATGAAGATTGATGTGCCACTAAGAATATGTTTACATACATTCTAATGATTCTCAATATCATACAAATAATTTCATGATCCTACAAGAAAATGAGGAAAAAAAGAGGAGTGGTGTTGTTCAGAGTTTAAAAAAAACATTTAATAAATCGCAGTTGTAACTTTAAATGGTTCTTACTTTTGACTCGAGTATGAGAATGACTATTCTAATATAACAACTCGAAACTTCTATCAATTACCATAAATCGAGTAGGCCTTGCAAAAGATCTTCAATTTTTGAAACCCAAATTACATCATTTACATCACTTAGAGAGGGTTTAAAGTTTTTGTCGCTTATATTCCGTTTTGCTTGTTTTCTCTTTTATTCAATAGAGTTGTAATAAAGATTGATATGCCACTAAGAATATATTTACATACATTCTAATGATCCTCAATATCATACAAATAATTTCATGACCATAAAAAAAAGAATAAAAAAGAGGAGTGTTGTTGTTCAGAATTTAAAAAAAACATTTAATAAATTGCAGTTGTAACTTTAAACGGTTCTAACTTCTACCTCGAGTATGAGAATGAAAATTTTAATATAACAACTCAAAACTCGTATCGATTACCATAATAAAGTAGGCCTTGCAAAAGAACTTTAATTTTGAAACCCAAATTAAATCATTTACATCACTTAGAGAGGGTTTAAAGTTTTTGTCGCTTATATTCCGTTTTGCTTGTTTTCTCTTTTATTCAATAAAGTTGTAATGAAGATTGATATGCCACTAAGAATATGTTTACATACATTCTAATGATTCTTAATATCATACAAATAATTTCATGATGCTACAAGAAAATGAGAAAAAAAAGAGGAGTGGTGTTGTTCAAAGTTTAAAAAAAACATTTAATAAATCGCAGTTGTAACTTTAAATGGTTCTAACTTTTGACTCGAGTATGAGAATGACTATTCTAATATAACAACTCGAAACTCGTATCGATTACCATAATAAAGTAGGCCTTGCAAAAGAACTTCAATTTTGAAACCCAAATTCCATCATTTACATCAATTATAGAGGGTTTAAAGTTTTTATCGCTTATATTCCGTCTCGCTTGTTTTCTCTTTTATTCAATAGAGTTGTAATAAAGATTGATGTACCACTAAGAATATATTTACATACATTCTAATGATTTAAAATATCATACACATAATTTCATGACCATAAAACAAAGAATAAAAAAGAGGAGTGTTGTTGTTCAGAATTTAAAAAAACATTTAATAAATCGCAGTTGTAACTTTAAACGGTTCTAACTTCTAACTCGAGTATGAGAATGACAATTCTAATATAACAACTCGAAACTCATATCGATTACCAAAATAAGGTAGGGCTTCCAAAGAACTTTAATTTTGAAACCCAAATTCCATCATTTACATCACTTAGAGAGGGTTTAAAGTTTTTGTCGCTAATATTCCGTTTTGCTTGTTTTCTCTTTTATTCAATAAAGTTGTAATGAAGATTGATGTGCCACTAAGAATATGTTTACATAAATTCTAATGATTATCAATATCATACAAATAATTTCATGATGCTACAAGAAAATGAGAAAAAAAAGAGGAGTGGTGTTGTTTAGAATTTAAAAAAAACATTTAATAAATCGCAGTTGTAACTTTTAACGGTTCTAACTTCTAACTCAAGTATGAGAATGACTATTATTATATAACAACTCGAAACTTGTATCGTTTACCATAATTCGAGTAGGCCTTGCAAAAGAACTTCAATTTTCAAACCCAAATTCCATCATTTACATCACTCAGAGAGGGTTTAAAGTTTTTGTCGCATATTTTCCGTTTTGCTTGCTTTCGCTATTATTCAATATTGTTGTAATGAAGATTGATGTGCCACTAAGAATATGTTTACATAAATTCTAATGATTCTCAATATCATACAAATAATTTCATGATCTTACAAGAAAATGAGAAAAAAAAGAGGAGTGGTGTTGTTCAGAGTTTAAAAAAAACATTTAATAAATCGCAGTTATAACTTTAAATGGTTCTTACTTTTGACTCGAGTATGAGAATGACTATTCTAATATAAAAAACTCAAAACTCGTATCGATTACCATAATAAATTAGGCCTTGCAAAAGAACGTCAATTTTGAAACCCAAATTCCATCATTTACATCACTTAGAGAGGGTTTAAAGTTTTTGTAGCTTATATTCCGTTTTGCTTGTTTTCTCTTTTATTCAATAGAGTTGTAATAAAGATTGATGTACCACTAAGATTATATTTACATACATTCTAATGATTCTCAATATCATACACATAATTTCATGACCATAAAAAAAAAGAATAAAAAAGAGGAGTGTTGTTGTTCAGAATTAAAAAAAAAATTTTAATAAATCGTAGTTGTAACTTTAAACGGTTCTAACTTCTAAATCGAGTATGAGAATGACAATTCTAATATAACAACTCGAAACTCGTATCGATTACCAAAATAAAGTAGGCCCTGCAAAAGAACTTTAATTTTGAAACCCAAATTTCATCATTTACATCACTTAGAGAGGGTTTAAAGTTTTTGTCGCTAATATTCCGTTTTGCTTGTTTTCTCTTTTATTCAATAAAGTTGTAATGAAGATTGATGTGCCACTAAGAATATGTTTACATAAATTCTAATGATTCTCAATATCATACAAATAATTTCATGATGCTACAAAAAAATGAGAAAAAAAAGAGGAGTGGTGTTGTTTAGAATTTAAAAAAAACATTTAATAAATCGCAGTTGTAACTTTAAACGGTTCTAACTTCTAACTCGAGTATGAGAATGAACTCGAGTATGAGAATGACTATTCTAATATAACAACTCGAAACTTCTATCAATTACCATAAATCGAGTAGGCCTTGCAAAAGATCTTCAATTTTTGAAACCCAAATTACATCATTTACATCACTTAGAGAGGCTTTAAAGTTTGTGTCGCTTATATTCCATTTTGCTTGTTTTCTCTTTTATTCAATAGAGTTGTAATAAAGATTGATGTGCCACTAAGAATATATTTACATACATTCTAATGATCCTCAATATCATACAAATAATTTCATGACCATAAAAAAAAGAATAAAAAAGAGGAGTGTTGTTGTTTAGAATTTAAAAAAAACATTTAATAAATCGCAGTTGTAACTTTAAACGGTTCTAACTTCTAACTCGAGTATGAGAATGACTATTCTAATATAACAACTTGAAACTCGTATCGATTACCAAAATAAAGTAGGCCTTGCAAAAGAACTTTAATTTTGAAACCCAAATTCCATCATTTACATCACTTAGAGAGGGTTTAAAGTTGTTGTCGCTTATATTCCGTTTTGCTCGTTTTCTCTTTTATTCAAAAAAGTTGTAATGAAGATTGATGTGCCACTAAGAATATGTTTACATAAATTCTTATTATTCTCAATATCAAACAAATAATTTCATGATGCTACAAAAAAATGAGAAAAAAAGAGGAGTGGTGTTGTTCAGAATTTAAAACAAACATTTTACAAATCGCAGTTGTAACTTTAAATGGTTCTAACTTTTGACTCGAGTATGGGAATGACTATTCTAATATAACAACTCGAAACTCGTATCGATTACCATAATAAAGTAGGCCTTGCAAAAGAACTTCAATTTTGAAACCCAAATTCCATCATTTACATCACTTATAGAGGGTTTAAAGTTTTTATCGCTTATATTCCGTCTCGCTTGTTTTCTCTTTTATTCAATAGAGTTGTAATAAAGATTGATGTACCACTAAGAATATATTTACATACATTCTAATGATTTCCAATATCATACACATAATTTCATGACCATAAAAAAAAGAATAAAAAAGAGGAGTGTTGTTGTTCAGAATCAGTTGTAACTTTAAACGGTTCTGACTTCTAACTCGAGTATGAGAATGACAATTCTAATATAATAACTCGAAACTCGTATCGATTACCAAAATAAAGTAGGGCTTGCAAAAGAACTTTAATTTTGAAACCCAAATTCCATCATTTACATCACTTAGAGAGGGTTTAAAGTTTTTGTCGCATATTTTCCGTTTTGCTTGCTTTCGCTATTATTCAATATAGTTGTAATGAAGATTGATGTGCCACTAAGAATATGTTTACATACATTCTAATGATTCTCAATATCATACAAATAATTTTATGATCCTACAAGAAAATGAGGAAAAAATGAGGAGTGGTGTTGTTCAGAGTTTAAAAAAAACATTTAATAAATCGCAGTTGTAACTTTAAATAGTTCTTACTTTTGACTCGAGTATGAGAATGACTATTCTAATATAACAACTCGAAACTCGTATCGATTACCATAATAAAGTAGGCCTTGCAAAAGAACTTCAATTTTGAAACCTAAATTCCATCATTTACATCACTTAGAGAGGGTTTAAAGTTTTTATCGCTTATATTCCGTCTCGCTTGTTTTCTATTTTATTCAATAGAGTTGTAATAAAGATTGATGTACCACTAAGAATATATTTACATACATTCTAATGATTCTCAATATCATACACATAATTTCGTGACCATAAAAAAAAGAATAAAAAAGAGGAGTGCTGTTGTTCAGAATTTAAAAAAAACATTTAATAAATCGCAGTTTTAACTTTAAACGGTTCTAACTTCTAACTCGAGTATGAGAATGACTATTCTAATATAACAACTCAAAACTTGTATTGATTACCATAATTCGAGTAGGCCTTGCAAAAGAACTTCAATTTTCAAACCCAAATTCCATCATTTACACCACTCAGAGAGGGTTTAAAGTTTTTGTCGCATATTTTCCGTTTTGCTTGCTTTCGCTATTATTCAATATAGTTGTAATGAAGATTGATGTGCCACTAAGAATATGTTTACATACATTCTAATGATTCTCAATATCATACAAATAATTTTATGATCCTACAAGAAAATGAGGAAAAAAAGAGGAGTGGTGTTGTTCAGAGTTTAAAAAAAACATCTAATAAATCGCAGTTGTAACTTTAAAAGGTTCTTACTTCTAACTCGAGTATGAGAATGACTATTCTAATATAACAACTTGAAACTTGTATCGATTACCATAATAAAGTAGGCCTTGCAAAAGAACTTTAATTTTGAAACCCAAATTCCATCATTTACATCACTTAGAGAGGGTTTAAAGTTTTTGTCGCTTATATTCCGTTTTGCTTGTTTTCTCTTTTATTCAATAAAGTTGTAATGAAGATTGATGTGCCACTAAGAATATGTTTACATAAATTCTTATTATTCTCAATATCAAACAAATAATTTCTTGATGCTACAAAAAAATGAGAAAAAAAAGAGGAGTGGTGTTGTTCAGAATTTAAAAAAAAACATTTAACAAATCGCAGTTGTAACTTTAAATGGTTCTAACTTTTGACTCGAGTATGAGAATGACAATTCTAATATAACAACTCGAAACTCGTATCGATTACCATAATAAAGTAGGCCTTGCAAAAGAACTTCAATTTTGAAACCCAAATTCCATCATTTACATCAATTATAGAGGGTTTAAAGTTTTTATCGCTTATATTCCGTCTCGCTTGTTTTCTCTTTTATTCAATAGAGTTGTAATAAAGATTGATGTACCACTAAGAATATATTTACATACATTCTAATGATTTCCAATATCATACACATAATTTCATGACCATAAAAAAAAGAATAAAAAAGAGGAGTGTTGTTGTTCAGAATTTAAAAAAACATTTAATAAATCGCAGTTGTAACTTTAAACGGTTCTAACTTCTAACTCGAGTATGAGAATGACAATTCTAATATAACAACTCGAAACTCATATCGATTACCAAAATAAGGTAGGGCTTCCAAAGAACTTTAATTTTGAAACCCAAATTCCATCATTTACATCACTTAGAGAGGGTTTAAAGTTTTTGTCGCTAATATTCCGTTTTGCTTGTTTTCTCTTTTATTCAATAAAGTTGTAATGAAGATTGATGTGCCACTAAGAATATGTTTACATAAATTCTAATGATTCTCAATATCATACAAATAATTTCATGATGCTACAAGAAAATGAGAAAAAAAAGAGGAGTGGTGTTGTTTAGAATTTAAAAAAAACATTTAATAAATCGCAGTTGTAACTTTTAACGGTTCTAACTTCTAACTCAAGTATGAGAATGACTATTATTATATAACAACTCGAAACTTGTATCGTTTACCATAATTCGAGTAGGCCTTGCAAAAGAACTTCAATTTTCAAACCCAAATTCCATCATTTACATCACTCAGAGAGGGTTTAAAGTTTTTGTCGCATATTTTCCGTTTTGCTTCCTTTCGCTATTATTCAATATTGTTGTAATGAAGATTGATGTGCCACTAAGAATATGTTTACATAAATTCTAATGATTCTCAATATCATACAAATAATTTCATGATCTTACAAGAAAATGAGAAAAAAAAGAGGAGTGGTGTTGTTCAGAGTTTAAAAAAAACATTTAATAAATCGCAGTTATAACTTTAAATGGTTCTTACTTTTGACTCGAGTATGAGAATGACTATTCTAATATAAAAACTCGAAACTCGTATCGATTACCATAATAAATTAGGCCTTGCAAAAGAACGTCAATTTTGAAACCCAAATTCCATCATTTACATCACTTAGAGAGGGTTTAAAGTTTTTGTAGCTTATATTCCGTTTTGCTTGTTTTCTCTTTTATTCAATAGAGTTGTAATAAAGATTGATGTACCACTAAGATTATATTTACATACATTCTAATGATTCTCAATATCATACACATAATTTCATGACCATAAAAAAAAAGAATAAAAAAGAGGAGTGTTGTTGTTCAGAATTTAAAAAAAACTTTTAATAAATCGTAGTTGTAACTTTAAACGGTTCTAACTTCTAAATCGAGTATGAGAATGACAATTCTAATATAACAACTCAAAACTCGTATCGATTACCATAATAAAGTAGGCCTTGCAAAAGAACATTAATTTTGAAACCCAAATTACATCATTTACATCACTTAGAGAGGGTTTAAAGTTTTTGTAGCTTATATTCCGTTTTGCTTGTTTTCTCTTTTATTCAATAAATTGTAATGAATATTGATGTGCCACTAAGATTATATTTACATACATTCTAATGATTCTCAATATCATACACATAATTTCATGACCATAAAAAAAAAGAATAAAAAAGAGGAGTGTTGTTGTTCAGAATTTTAAAAAAACTTTTAATAAATCGTAGTTGTAACTTTAAACGGTTGTAACTTTTAAGTCGAGTATGAGAATGACTATTATAATATGAAAACTCGAAACTCGTATCGATTACCATAATTCGAGTAGGCCTTGCAGAAGAACTTCAATTTTCAAACCCAAATTCCATCATTTACATCACTCAGAGAGGGTTTAAAGTTTTTGTCGCATATTTTCCGTTTTGCTTGCTTTCGCTATTATTCAATATTGTTGTAATGAAGATTGATGTGCCACTAAGAATATGTTTACATAAATTCTAATGATTCTCAATATCATACAAATAATTTCATGATCTTACAAGAAAATGAGAAAAAAAAGAGGAGTGGTGTTGTTCAGAGTTTAAAAAAAACATTTAATAAATCGCAGTTATAACTTTAAATGGTTCTTACTTTTGACTCGAGTATGAGAATGACTATTCTAATATAACAACTCGAAACTCGTATCGATTACCATAATAAAGTAGGCCTTGCAAAAGAAGTTCAATTTTGAAACCCAAATTCCATCATTTACATCACTTAGAGAGGGTTTAAAGTTTTTGTAGCTTATATTCCGTTTTGCTTGTTTTCTCTTTTATTCAATAGTGTTGTAATAAAGATTGATGTTCCACTAAGAATATATTTACATACATTCTAATGATTTCCAATATCATACACATAATTTCATGACCATAAAAAAAAGAATAAAAAAGAGGAGTGTTGTTGTTCAGAATTTAAAAAAACATTTAATAAATCGCAGTTGTAACTTTAAACGGTTCTAACTTCTAACTCAAGTATGAGAATGACAATTCTAATATAACAACTCGAAACTCGTATCGATTACCAAAATAAAGTAGGCCTTGCAAAAGAACTTTAATTTTGAAACCCAAATTTCATCATTTACATCACTTAGAGAGGGTTTAAAGTTTTTGTCGCTAATATTCCGTTTTGCTTGTTTTCTCTTTTATTCAATAAAGTTGTAATGAAGATTGATGTGCCACTAAGAATATGTTTACATAAATTCTAATGATTCTCAATATCATACAAATAATTTCATGATGCTACAAAAAAATGAGAAAAAAAAGAGGAGTGGTGTTGTTTAGAATTTAAAAAAAACATTTAATAAATCGCAGTTGTAACTTTAAACGGTTCTAACTTCTAACTCGAGTATGAGAATGACTATTCTAATATAACAACTCGAAACTTCTATCAATTACCATAAATCGAGTAGGCCTTGCAAAAGATCTTCAATTTTTGAAACCCAAATTACATCATTTACATCACTTAGAGAGGCTTTAAAGTTTGTGTCGCTTATATTCCATTTTGCTTGTTTTCTCTTTTATTCAATAGAGTTGTAATAAAGATTGATGTGCCACTAAGAATATATTTACATACATTCTAATGATCCTCAATATCATACAAATAATTTCATGACCATAAAAAAAAGAATAAAAAAGAGGAGTGTTGTTGTTTAGAATTTAAAAAAAACATTTAATAAATCGCAGTTGTAACTTTAAACGGTTCTAACTTCTAACTCGAGTATGAGAATGACTATTCTAATATAACAACTTGAAACTCGTATCGATTACCAAAATAAAGTAGGCCTTGCAAAAGAACTTTAATTTTGAAACCCAAATTCCATCATTTACATCACTTAGAGAGGGTTTAAAGTTGTTGTCGCTTATATTCCGTTTTGCTCGTTTTCTCTTTTATTCAATAAAGTTGTAATGAAGATTGATGTGCCACTAAGAATATGTTTACATAAATTCTTATTATTCTCAATATCAAACAAATAATTTCATGATGCTACAAAAAAATGAGAAAAAAAGAGGAGTGGTGTTGTTCAGAATTTAAAACAAACATTTTACAAATCGCAGTTGTAACTTTAAATGGTTCTAACTTTTGACTCGAGTATGGGAATGACTATTCTAATATAACAACTCGAAACTCGTATCGATTACCATAATAAAGTAGGCCTTGCAAAAGAACTTCAATTTTGAAACCCAAATTCCATCATTTACATCACTTATAGAGGGTTTAAAGTTTTTGTCGCTAATATTCCGTTTTGCTTGTTTTCTCTTTTATTCAATAAAGTTGTAATGAAGATTGATGTGCCACTAAGAATATGTTTACATAAATTCTAATGATTCTCAATATCATACAAATAATTTCATGATGCTACAAAAAAATGAGAAAAAAAAGAGGAGTGGTGTTGTTTAGAATTTAAAAAAAACATTTAATAAATCGCAGTTGTAACTTTAAACGGTTCTAACTTCTAACTCGAGTATGAGAATGACTATTATAATATAACAACTCGAAACTTCTATCAATTACCATAAATCGAGTAGGCCTTGCAAAAGATCTTCAATTTTTGAAACCCAAATTACATCATTTACATCACTTAGAGAGGCTTTAAAGTTTGTGTCGCTTATATTCCATTTTGCTTGTTTTCTCTTTTATTCAATAGAGTTGTAATAAAGATTGATGTGCCACTAAGAATATATTTACATACATTCTAATGATCCTCAATATCATACAAATAATTTCATGACCATAAAAAAAAAAGAATAAAAAAGAGGAGTGTTGTTGTTTAGAATTTAAAAAAAACATTTAATAAATCGCAGTTGTAAACTTTAAACGGGTTCTAACTTCTAACTCGAGTATGAGAATGACTATTCTAATATAACAACTTGAAACTCGTATCGATTACCAAAATAAAGTAGGCCTTGCAAAAGAACTTTAATTTTGAAACCCAAATTCCATCATTTACATCACTTAGAGAGGGTTTAAAGTTGTTGTCGCTTATATTCCGTTTTGCTCGTTTTCTCTTTTATTCAATAAAGTTGTAATGAAGATTAGATGTGCCACTAAGAATATGTTTACATAAATTCTTATTATTCTCAATATCAAACAAATAATTTCATGATGCTACAAAAAAATGAGAAAAAAAGAGGAGTGGTGTTGTTCAGAATTTAAAACAAACATTTTACAAATCGCAGTTGTAACTTTAAATGGTTCTAACTTTTGACTCGAGTATGGGAATGACTATTCTAATATAACAACTCGAAACTCGTATCGATTACCATAATAAAGTAGGCCTTGCAAAAGAACTTCAATTTTGAAACCCAAATTCCATCATTTACATCACTTATAGAGGGTTTAAAGTTTTTATCGCTTATATTCCGTCTCGCTTGTTTTCTCTTTTATTCAATAGAGTTGTAATAAAGATTGATGTACCATTAAGAATATATTTACATACATTCTAATGATTTCCAATATCATACACATAATTTCATGACCATAAAAAAAAAGAATAAAAAAGAGGAGTGTTGTTGTTCAGAATTTAAAAAACATTTAATAAATCGCAGTTGTAACTTTAAACGGTTCTGACTTCTAACTCGAGTATGAGAATGACAATTCTAATATAATAACTCGAAACTCGTATCGATTACCCAAAATAAAGTAGGGCTTGCAAAAGAACTTTAATTTTGAAACCCAAATTCCATCATTTACATCACTTAGAGAGGGTTTAAAAGTTTTTGTCGCATATTTTCCGTTTTGCTTGCTTTCGCTATTATTCAATATAGTTGTAATGAAGATTGATGTGCCACTAAGAATATGTTTACATACATTCTAATGATTCTCAATATCATACAAATAATTTTATGATCCTACAAGAAAATGAGGAAAAAAAAGAGGAGTGGTGTTGTTTCAGAGTTTAAAAAAAACATTTAATAAATCGCAGTTGTAACTTTAAATAGTTCTTACTTTTGACTCGAGTATGAGAATGACTATTCTAATATAACAACTCGAAACTCGTATCGATTACCATAATAAAAGTAGGCCTTGCAAAAGAACTTCAATTTTGAAACCTAAATTCCATCATTTACATCACTTAGAGAGGGTTTAAAGTTTTTATCGCTTATATTCCGTCTCGCTTGTTTTCTCTTTTATTCAATAGAGTTGTAATAAAGATTGATGTACCACTAAGAATATATTTACATACATTCTAATGATTCTCAATATCATACACATAATTTCGTGACCATAAAAAAAAAGAATAAAAAAGAGGAGTGCTGTTGTTCAGAATTTAAAAAAAAACATTTAATAAATCGCTGTTGTAACTTTAAATGGTTCTTACTTTTGACTCGAGTATGAGAAATGACTATTCTAATATAACAACTCGAAACTCGTATCGATTACCATAATAAAGTAGGCCTTGCAAAAGAACTTCAATTTCGAAACCCAAATTCCATCATTTACATCACTTAGAGAGGATTTAAAGTTTTTATCGCTTATATTCGTCTCGCTTGTTTTCTCTTTTATTCAATAGAGTTGTTATAAAGATTGATGTACCACTAAGAATATATTTACATACATTCTAATGATTCTCAATATCATACACATAATTTCATGACCATAAAAAAAAAGAATAAAAAAGAGGAGTGTTGTTGTTCAGAATTTAAAAAAAACATTTAATAAATCGCAGTTGTAACTTTAAAAGGTTCTAACTTCTAACTCGAGTATGAGAATGACAATTCTAATATAACAACTTGAAACTCGTATCGATTACCAAAATAAAGTAGGCCTTGCAAAAGAACTTTAATTTTGAAACCCAAATTCCATCATTTACATCACTTTAGAGAGGGTTTAAAGTTTTTTGTCGCTTATATTCCGTTTTGCTCGTTTCTCTCTTTTATTCAATAAAGTTGTAATGAAGATTGATGTGCCACTAAGAATATGTTTACATAAATTCTTATTATTCTCAATATCAAACAAATAATTTCATGATGCTACAAAAAAATGAGAAAAAAAGAGGAGTGGTGTTGTTCAGAATTTAAAAAAAACATTTAACAAATCGCTGTTGTAACTTTAAATGGTTCTAACTTTTGACTCGAGTATGAGAATGACTATTCTAATATAACAACTCGAAACTCGTATCGATTACCATAATAAAGTAGGCCTTGCAAAAGAACTTCAATTTTGAAACCCAAATTCCATCATTTACATCACTTATAGAGGGTTTAAAGTTTTTATCGCTTATATTCCGTCTCGCTTGTTTTCTCTCTTTATTCAATAGAGTTGTAATAAAGATTGATGTACCATTAAGAATATATTTACATACATTTTAATGATTTCCAATATCATACACATAATTTCATGACCATAAAAAAAAGAATAAAAAAAGAGGAGTGTTGTTGTTCAGAATTTAAAAAAAACATTTAATAAATCGCAGTTGGTAACTTTAAACGGTTCTAACTTCTAACTCGAGTATGAGAATGACAATTCTAATATAACAACTCGAAACTCGTATCGATTACCAAAATAAAGTAGGGCTTGCAAAAGAACTTTAATTTTGAAACCCAAATACCATCATTTACATCACTTAGAGAGGTTTAAAGTTTTTGTCGCTAATATTCCGTTTTGCTTGTTTTCTCTTTTATTCAATAAAGTTGTAATGAAGATTGATGTGCCACTAAGAATATGTTTACATAAATTCTAATGATTCTCAATATCATACAAATAATTTCATGATGCTACAAGAAATGAGAAAAAAAAGAGGGAGTGGTGTTGTTCAAAGTTTAAAAAAAAACATTTAATAAATCGCAGTTGTAACTTCTAAATGGTTCTAACTTTTGACTCGAGTATGAGAATGACTATTCTAATATAACAACTCGAAACTCGTATCGATTACCATAATAAAGTAGGCCTTGCAAAAGAACTTCAATTTTGAAACCCAAATTCCATCATTTACATCACTTAGAGAGGGTTTAAAGTTTTTTGTCGCTTATATTCCGTTTTGCTTGTTTTCTCTTTTATTCAATAAAGTTGTAATGAAGATTGATATGCCACAAAGAATATGTTTACATACATTCTAATGATTCTCAATATCATACACATAATTTCATGACCATAAAAAAAAAGAATAAAAAAGAGGAGTGGTGTTGTTCAGAATTAATAAAAAAACATTTAATAAATCGTAGTTGTAACTTTAAACGGTTCTAACTTCTAACTCGAGTATGAGAATGTCTATTCTAATATAACAACTCGAAACTCGTATAGATTACCATAATAAAATAGGCATACAAAAGAACTTCAATTTTGAAACCCAAATTCCATCATTTACATCACTTAGAGAGGGTTTAAAGTTTTTGTCGCTTATATTCCGTTTTGCTTGTTTTCTCCTTTTATTCAATAAAGTTGTAATGAAGATTGATGTGCCACTAAGAATATGTTTAAATAAATTCTAATGATTCTCAATATCATACAAATAATTTCATGATGCTACAAGAAAATAAGAAAAAAAGAGGAGTGGTGTTGTTCAAAATTAAAAAAAAAACATTTAATAAATCGCAGTTGTAACTTTAAACGGTTCTAACTTCTAACTCGAGTATGAGAATGACTATTCTAATATAACAACTCGAAACTTCTATCAATTACCATAAATCGAGTAGGCCTTGCAAAAGAACTTCAATTTTGAAACCCAAATTTCATCATTTACATCACTTAGAGAGGCTTTAAAGTTTTTGTCGCTTATATTCCGTTTTGCTTGTTTTCTCTTTTATTCAATAGAGTTGTAATAAATATTGATGTGCCACTAAGAATATATTTACATAAATTCTAATGATTCTCAATATCATACACATGTTTTCATGACCATAAAAATAAGAATAAAAAAGAGGAGTGTTGTTGTTCAGAATTTAAAAAAAACATTTAATAAATCGCAGTTGTAACTTTAAACGGTTCTAACTTCTAACTCGAGTATGAGAATGACTATTCTAATATAACAACTCGAAACTTCTATCAATTACCATAAATCGAGTAGGCCTTGCAAAAGAACTTCAATTTTGAAACCCAAATACCATCATTTACATCACTTAGAGAGGGTTTAAAGTTTTTGTCGCATATTTTCCGTTTTGCTTGCTTTCGCTATAATTCAATACTGTTGTAATGACTATTGATTTACTACTAAGAATTGGTTTACATATATTCTAATGATTCTCAATATCATACAAATAATTTCATGACCTACTAGAAAATAAGAAAAAGAAAGAACTGCTCATGTTGATAGTTTAAAAATAATAATTTTTAAATTAGAGTGCTAAATTTAAACGGTCCTAGCTTTTGACTACTGTATGGGAATGACTAATATAATATATCAAAGTGAAACTAATATCAATTCCTATAATTAGAGCAAGCTTTGCTAAAGAACTTCAATTTTTTCAAACCCAAATTCCATCATTTACATCACTTAGACAGGGTTTAAAGTTTTGGTCGCATATTTTCCGTTTTGCTTGCTTTCGCTATTATTCAATACAGTTGTAATGAAGATTGATGTGCCACTAAGAATATGTTTACATACATTCTAATGATTCTCAATATCATACACATAATTTCATGACCATAAAAAAAAGAATAAAAAAGAGGAGTGTTGTTGTTCAGAATTTAAAAAAAACATTTAATAAATCGCAGTTGTAACTTTAAACGGTTCTAACTTCTAACTCGAGTATGAGAATGACAATTCTAATATAACAACTCGAAACTCGTATCGATTACCATAATAAAGTAGACCTTGCAAAAGAACTTTAATTTTGAAACCTAAATTACATCATTTACATCACTTAGAGAGGGTTTAAAGTTTTTGTCGCTTATATTCCGTTTTGCTTGTTTTCTCTTTTATTCAATAAATTGTAATGAATATTGATGTGCCACTAAGAATATGTTTTCATACATTCTAATGATTCTCAATATCATACAAATAATTTCATGATGCTACAAGAAAATGAGAAAAAAAAGAGGAGTGGTGTTGTTCAGAATTAATAAAAAAACATTTAATAAATCGTAGTTGTAACTTTAAACGGTTCTAACTTCTAACTCGAGTATGAGAATGTCTATTCTAATATAACAACTCGAAACTCGTATAGATTACCATAATAAAATAGGCATACAAAAGAACTTCAATTTTGAAACCCAAATTCCATCATTTACATCACTTAGAGAGGGTTTAAAGTTTTTGTCGCTTATATTCCGTTTTGCTTGTTTTCCCTTTTATTCAATAAAGTTGTAATGAAGATTGATGTGCCACTAAGAATATGTTTAAATAAATTCTAATGATTCTCAATATCATACAAATAATTTCATGATGCTACAAGAAAATAAGAAAAAAAGAGGAGTGGTGTTGTTCAAAATTAAAAAAAAACATTTAATAAATCGCAGTTGTAACTTTAAACGGTTCTAACTTCTAACTCGAGTATGAGAATGACTATTCTAATATAACAACTCGAAACTTCTATCAATTACCATAAATCGAGTAGGCCTTGCAAAAGAACTTCAATTTTGAAACCCAAATTTCATCATTTACATCACTTAGAGAGGCTTTAAAGTTTTTGTCGCTTATATTCCGTTTTGCTTGTTTTCTCTTTTATTCAATAGAGTTGTAATAAATATTGATGTGCCACTAAGAATATATTTACATAAATTCTAATGATTCTCAATATCATACACATGTTTTCATGACCATAAAAATAAGAATAAAAAAGAGGAGTGTTGTTGTTCAGAATTTAAAAAAAACATTTAATAAATCGCAGTTGTAACTTTAAACGGTTCTAACTTCTAACTCGAGTATGAGAATGACTATTCTAATATAACAACTCGAAACTTCTATAAATTACCATAAATCGAGTAGGCCTTGCAAAAGAACTTCAATTTTGAAACCCAAATACCATCATTTACATCACTTAGAGAGGGTTTAAAGTTTTTGTCGCATATTTTCCTTTTTGCTTGCTTTCGCTATAATTCAATACTGTTGTAATGACTATTGATTTACTACTAAGAATTGGTTTACATATATTCTAATGATTCTCAATATCATACAAATAATTTCATGACCTACTAGAAAATAAGAAAAAGAAAAAACTGCTCATGTTGATAGTTTAAAAATAATATTTTTTAAATTAGAGTGCTAAATTTAAACGGTCCTAGCTTTTGACTACTGTATGGGAATGACTAATATAATATATCAAAGTGAAACTAATATCAATTCCTATAATTAGAGCAAGCTTTGCTAAAGAACTTCAATTTTTTCAAACCCAAATTCCATCATTTACATCACTTAGACAGGGTTTAAAGTTTTGGTCGCATATTTTCCGTTTTGCTTGCTTTCGCTATTATTCAATACAGTTGTAATGAAGATTGATGTGCCACTAAGAATATGTTTACATACATTCTAATGATTCTCAATATCATACACATAATTTCATGACCATAAAAAAAAGAATAAAAAAGAGGAGTGTTGTTGTTCAGAATTTAAAAACAACATTTAATAAATCGCAGTTGTAACTTTAAACGGTTCTAACTTCTAACTCGAGTATGAGAATGACAATTCTAATATAACAACTCGAAACTCGTATCGATTACCATAATAAAGTAGACCTTGCAAAAGAACTTTAATTTTGAAACCTAAATTACATCATTTACATCACTTAGAGAGGGTTTAAAGTTTTTGTCGCTTATATTCCGTTTTGCTTGTTTTCTCTTTTATTCAATAAATTGTAATGAATATTGATGTGCCACTAAGAATATGTTTACATACATTCTAATGATTCTCAATATCATACAAATAATTTCATGATGCTACAAGAAAATGAGAAAAAAAAGAGGAGTGGTGTTGTTCAGAATTAATAAAAAAACATTTAATAAATCGTAGTTGTAACTTTAAACGGTTCTAACTTCTAACTCGAGTATGAGAATGTCTATTCTAATATAACAACTCGAAACTCGTATAGATTACCATAATTCGAGTAGGCCTTGCAAAAGAACTTCAATTTTCAAACCCAAATTCCATTATTTACATCACTCAGAGAGGGTTTAAAGTTTATGTCGCACATTTTCCGTTTTGCTTGTTTTCCCTTTTATTCAATAGAGTTGTAATAAAGATTGATGTGCTACTAAGAATATGTTTACATACATTCTAATGATTCTCAATATCATACAAATAATTTCATGATCCTACAAGAAAATGAGAAAAAAAAGAGAAGTGGTGTTGTGTAGAGTTTAAAAAAAACATTTAATAAATCGCAGTTGTAACTTTAAATGGTTCTAACTTTTGACTCGAGTATGAGAATGACTATTCTAATATAACAACTCGAAACTCGTATCGATTACCATATTTCGAGTTGGCCTTGCTAAAGAACTGCAATTTTTTCAAACCCAAATACCATCATTTACATCACTTAGAGAGTGTTTAAAGTTTTTGTCGCATATTTTCTGTTTTGCTTGCTTTCGCTATAATTCAATACTGTTGTAATGAATATTGATTTACCACTAAGAATTGGTTTACATATATTCTAATGATTCTTAATATCATACAAATAATTTCATGATCCTACCAGAAAATAAGAAAAAAAAAGAAGTGCTCATGTTTATAGTTTAAAAATAATATTTTTTAAATTAGAGTGCTAAATTTATACGGTCCTAGGTTTTGACTATTGTATGGGAATGACTAATATAATATATCAAAGTGAAACTAATATCAATTCCTATAATTAGAGAAAGCCTTTCAAAAGAACTTCAATTTTTTCAAACCCAAATTCCATCATTTACATCACTTAGAGAGGGTTTAAAGTTTTTGTCGCATATTTTCCGTTTTGCTTGCTTTCGCTATTATTCAATATAGTTGTAATGAAGATTGATGTGCCACTAAGAATATGTTTACATACATTCTAATGATTCTCAATATCATACAAATAATTTCATGATCCTAAAAGAAAATGAGAAAAAAAAAGAGGAGTGGTGTTGTTCAGAGTTTAAAAAAAACATTTAATAAATCGCAGTTGTAATTTTAAATGGTTCTAACTTTTGACTCGAGTATGAGAATGACTATTCTAATATAACAACTCGAAACTCATATCGATTACCATAATAAAGGAGGCCTTGCGAAAGAACTTCAATTTTGAAACCCAAATTCCATCATTTACATCACTTAGAGAGGGTTTACTATTTTTGTCACATATTTTCCGTTTTGCTTGCTTTCGCTATAATTCAATATAGTTGTAAGGAAGATTGATACACCACTAAGAATATATTTACATACATTCTAATGATTCTCAATATCATACACATAATTTCATGACCATAAAAAAAAGAATAAAAAAGAGGAGTGTTGTTGTTAAGAATTTAAAAAAAACATTTAATAAATCGCATTTGTAACATTAAACGATTCTAACTTCTAACTCGAGTATGAGAATGACTATTCTAATATAACAACTGGAAACACGTATCGATTACCATAATTCGAGTAGGCCTTGCAAAAGAACTTCAATTTTCAAACCCAAATTCCATCATTTACATCACTCAGAGAGGGTTTAAAGTTTATGTCGCATATTTTCCGTTTTGCTTGTTTTCCCTTTTATTCAATAGAGTTGTAATAAAGATTGATGTGCTACTAAGAATATGTTTACATACATTCTAATGATTCTCAATATCATACAAATAATTTCATGATCCTACAAGAAAATGAGAAAAAAAGAGAAGTGGTGTTGTGCAGAGTTTAAAAAAAACATTTAATAAATCGCAGTTGTAACTTTAAATGGTTCTAACTTTTGACTCGAGTATGAGAATGACTATTCTAATATAACAACTCGAAACTCGTATCGATTACCATATTTCGAGTTGGCCTTGCTAAAGAACTGCAATTTTTTCAAACCCAAATACCATCATTTACATCACTTAGAGAGTGTTTAATGTTTTTGTCGCATATTTTCCGTTTTGCTTGCTTTCGCTATAATTCAATACTGTTGTAATGAATATTGATTTACCACTAAGAATTGGTTTACATATATTCTAATGATTCTTAATATCATACAAATAATTTCATGATCCTACCAGAAAATAAGAAAAAAAAAAAAAGTGCTCATGTTTATAGTTTAAAAATAATATTTTTTAAATTAGAGTGCTAAATTTATACGGTCCTAGCTTTTGACTAGTGTATGGGAATGACTAATATAATATATCAAAGTGAAACTAATATCAATTCCTATAATTAGAGAAAGCCTTTCAAAAGAACTTCAATTTTTTCAAACCCAAATTCCATCATTTACATCACTTAGAGAGGGTTTAAAGTTTTTGTCGCATATTTTCCGTTTTGCTTGCTTTCGCTATTATTCAATATAGTTGTAATGAAGATTGATGTGCCACTAAGAATATGTTTACATACATTCTAATGATTCTCAATATCATACAAATAATTTCATGATCCTAAAAGAAAATGAGAAAAAAAAGAGGAGTGGTGTTGTTCAGAGTTTAAAAAAAACATTTAATAAATCGCAGTTGTAATTTTAAATGGTTCTAACTTTTGACTCGAGTATGAGAATGACTATTCTCATATAACAACTCGAAACTCGTATCGATTACCATAATAAAGGAGGCCTTGCGAAAGAACTTCAATTTTTAAACCCAAATTCCATCATTTACATCACTTAGAGAGGGTTTACTATTTTTGTCACATATTTTCCGTTTTGCTTGCTTTCGCTATAATTCAATATTGTTGTAATGAAGATTGATACACCACTAAGAATATATTTACATACATTCTAATGATTCTCAATATCATACACATAATTTCATGACCATAAAAAAAAGAATAAAAAAGAGGAGTGTTGTTGTTCAAAATTTAAAAAAAACATTTAATAAATCGCACTTGTAACATTAAACGATTCTAACTTCTAACTCGAGTATGAGAATGACTATTCTAATATAACAACTCGAAACTTGTATCGATTACCATAATTCGAGTAGGCCTTGCAAAAGAACTTCAATTTTCAAACCCAAATTCCATCATTTACATCACTCAGAGAGGGTTTAAAGTTTATGTCGCATATTTTCCGTTTTGCTTGTTTTCCCTTTTATTCAATAGAGTTGTAATAAAGATTGATGTGCTACTAAGAATATGTTTACATACATTCTAATGATTCTCAATATCATACAAATAATTTCATGATCCTACAAGAAAATGAGAAAAAAAAGAGGAGTGGTGTTGTTCAGAGTTTAAAAAAAACATTTAATAAATCGCAGTTGTAATTTTAAATGGTTCTAACTTTTGACTCGAGTATGAGAATGACTATTCTCATATAACAACTCGAAACTCGTATCGATTACCATAATAAAGGAGGCCTTGTGAAAGAACTTCAATTTTTAAACCCAAATTCCATCATTTACATCACTTAGAGAGGGTTTACTATTTTTGTCACATATTTTCCGTTTTGCTTGCTTTCGCTATAATTCAATATTGTTGTAATGAAGATTGATACACCACTAAGAATATATTTACATACATTCTAATGATTCTCAATATCATACACATAATTTCATGACCATAAAAAAAAGAATAAAAAAGAGGAGTGTTGTTGTTCAAAATTTAAAAAAAACATTTAATAAATCGCACTTGTAACATTAAACGATTCTAACTTCTAACTCGAGTATGAGAATGACTATTCTAATATAACAACTCGAAACTTGTATCGATTACCATAATTCGAGTAGGCCTTGCAAAAGAACTTCAATTTTCAAACCCAAATTCCATCATTTACATCACTCAGAGAGGGTTTAAAGTTTATGTCGCATATTTTCCGTTTTGCTTGTTTTCCCTTTTATTCAATAGAGTTGTAATAAAGATTGATGTGCTACTAAGAATATGTTTACATACATTCTAATGATTCTCAATATCATACAAATAATTTCATGATCCTACAAGAAAATGAGAAAAAAAAGAGAAGTGGTGTTGTGCAGAGTTTAAAAAAAACATTTAATAAATCGCAGTTGTAACTTTAAATGGTTCTAACTTTTGACTCGAGTATGAGAATGACTATTCTAATATAAAAACTCGAAACTCGTATTGATTACCATATTTCGAGTTGGCCTTGCTAAAGAACTGCAATTTTTTCAAACCCAAATACCATCATTTACATCACTTAGAGAGTGTTTAAAGTTTTTGTCGCATATTTTCTGTTTTTGCTTGCTTTCGCTATAATTCAATACTGTTGTAATGAATATTGATTTACCACTAAGAATTGGTTTACATATATTCTAATGATTCTTAATATCATACAAATAATTTCATGATCCTAACAGAAAATAAGAAAAAAAAAAGAAGTGCTCATGTTTATAGTTTAAAAATAATATTTTTTAAATTAGAGTGCTAAATTTATACGGTCCTAGTTTTTGACTAGTGTATGGGAATGAATAATATAATATATCAAAGTGAAACTAATATCAATTCCTATAATTAGAGAAAGCCTTTCAAAAGAACTTCAATTTTTTCAAACCCAAATTCCATCATTTACATCACTTAGAGAGGGTTTAAAGTTTTTGTCGCATATTTTCCGTTTTGCTTGCTTTCGCTATTATTCAATATAGTTGTAATGAAGATTGATGTGCCACTAAGAATATGTTTACATACATTCTAATGATTCTCAATATCATACAAATAATTTCATGATCCTAAAAGAAAATGAGAAAAAAAAGAGGAGTGGTGTTGTTCAGAGTTTAAAAAAAAACATTTAATAAATCGCAGTTGTAATTTTAAATGGTTCTAACTTTTGACTCGAGTATGAGAATGACTATTCTCATATAACAACTCGAAACTCGTATCGATTACCATAATAAAGGAGGCCTTGTGAAAGAACTTCAATTTTTAAACCCAAATTCCATCATTTACATCACTTAGAGAGGGTTTACTATTTTTGTCACATATTTTCCGTTTTGCTTGCTTTCGCTATAATTCAATATTGTTGTAATGAAGATTGATACACCACTAAGAATATATTTACATACATTCTAATGATTCTCAATATCATACACATAATTTCATGACCATAAAAAAAAGAATAAAAAAGAGGAGTGTTGTTGTTCAAAATTTAAAAAAAACATTTAATAAATCGCACTTGTAACATTAAACGATTCTAACTTCTAACTCGAGTATGAGAATGACTATTCTAATATAACAACTCGAAACTTGTATCGATTACCATAATTCGAGTAGGCCTTGCAAAAGAACTTCAATTTTCAAACCCAAATTCCATCATTTACATCACTCAGAGAGGGTTTAAAGTTTATGTCGCATATTTTCCGTTTTGCTTGTTTTCCCTTTTATTCAATAGAGTTGTAATAAAGATTGATGTGCTACTAAGAATATGTTTACATACATTCTAATGATTCTCAATATCATACAAATAATTTCATGATCCTACAAGAAAATGAGAAAAAAAAGAGAAGTGGTGTTGTGCAGAGTTTAAAAAAAACATTTAATAAATCGCAGTTGTAACTTTAAATGGTTCTAACTTTTGACTCGAGTATGAGAATGACTATTCTAATATAAAAACTCGAAACTCGTATTGATTACCATATTTCGAGTTGGCCTTGCTAAAGAACTGCAATTTTTTCAAACCCAAATACCATCATTTACATCACTTAGAGAGTGTTTAAAGTTTTTGTCGCATATTTTCTGTTTTTGCTTGCTTTCGCTATAATTCAATACTGTTGTAATGAATATTGATTTACCACTAAGAATTGGTTTACATATATTCTAATGATTCTTAATATCATACAAATAATTTCATGATCCTAACAGAAAATAAGAAAAAAAAAAGAAGTGCTCATGTTTATAGTTTAAAAATAATATTTTTTAAATTAGAGTGCTAAATTTATACGGTCCTAGTTTTTGACTAGTGTATGGGAATGAATAATATAATATATCAAAGTGAAACTAATATCAATTCCTATAATTAGAGAAAGCCTTTCAAAAGAACTTCAATTTTTTCAAACCCAAATTCCATCATTTACATCACTTAGAGAGGGTTCAAAGTTTTTATCGCATATTTTCCGTTTTGCTTGCTTTCGCTATTATTCAATATAGTTGTAATGAAGATTGATGTGCCACTAAGAATATGTTTACATACATTCTAATGATTCTCAATATCATACAAATAATTTCATGATCCTAAAAGAAAATGAGAAAAAAAAGAGGAGTGGTGTTGTTCAGAGTTTAAAAAAAACATTTAATAAATCGCAGTTGTAATTTTAAATGCTTCTAACTTTTGACTCGAGTATGAGAATGACTATTCTAATATAACAACTCGAAACGCATATCGATTACCATAATAAAGGAGGCCTTGCGAAAGAACTTCAATTTTTAAACCCAAATTCCATCATTTACATCACTTAGAGAGGGTTTACTATTTTTGTCACATATTTTCCGTTTTGCTTGCTTTCGCTATAATTCAAAATAGTTGTAAGGAAGATTGATACACCACTAAGAATATATTTACATACATTCTAATGATTCTCAATATCATACACATAATTTCATGACCATAAAAAAAAGAATAAAAAAGAGGAGTGTTGTTGTTCAGAATTTAAAAAAAACATTTAATAAATCGCATTTGTAACATTAAACGATTCTAACTTCTAACTCGAGTATGAGAATGACTATTCTAATATAACAACTGGAAACACGTATCGATTACCATAATTCGAGTAGGCCTTGCAAAAGAACTTCAATTTTCAAACCCAAATTCCATCATTTACATCACTCAGAGAGGGTTTAAAGTTTATGTCGCATATTTTCCGTTTTGCTTGTTTTCCCTTTTATTCAATAGAGTTGTAATAAAGATTGATGTGCTACTAAGAATATGTTTACATACATTCTAATGATTCTCAATATCATACAAATAATTTCATGATCCTACAAGAAAATGAGAAAAAAAAGAGAAGTGGTGTTGTGCAGAGTTTAAAAAAAACATTTAATAAATCGCAGTTGTAACTTTAAATGGTTCTAACTTTTGACTCGAGTATGAGAATGACTATTCTAATATAACAACTCGAAACTCGTATCGATTACCATATTTCGAGTTGGCCTTGCTAAAGAACTGCAATTTTTTCAAACCCAAATACCATCATTTACATCACTTAGAGAGTGTTTAATGTTTTTGTCGCATATTTTCCGTTTTGCTTGCTTTCGCTATAATTCAATACTGTTGTAATGAATATTGATTTACCACTAAGAATTGGTTTACATATATTCTAATGATTCTTAATATCATACAAATAATTTCATGATCCTACCAGAAAATAAGAAAAAAAAAAGAAGTGCTCATGTTGATAGTTTAAAAATAATATTTTTTAAATTAGAGTGCTAAATTTAAACGGTCCTAGCTTTTGACTAGTGTATGGGAATGACTAATATAATATATCAAAGTGAAACTAATATCAATTCCTATAATTAGAGCAAGCCTTTCAAAAGAACTTCAATTTTATCAAACCCAAATTCCATCATTTACATCACTTAGAGAGGGTTTAAAGTTTTTGTCGCATATTTTCCGTTTTGCTTGCTTTCGCTATTATTCAATATAGTTGTAATGAAGATTGATGTGCCAATAAGAATATGTTTACATACATTCTAATGATTTTCAATATCATACAAATAATTTCATGATCCTAAAAGAAAATGAGAAAAAAAAGAGGAGTGGTGTTGTTCAGAGTTTAAAAAAAACATTTAATAAATCGCAATTGTAATTTTAAACGATTCTAACTTCTAACTCGAGTATGAGAATGACTATTCTAATATAACAACTCGAAACACTTATCGATTACCATAATTCGAGTAATCCTTGCAAAAGAACTTCAATTTTCAAACCCAAATTCCATCATTTACATCACTTAGAGAGGGTTTACTGTTTTTGTCCCTTATTTTTCATTTTGCTTGGTTTCCCTTTTATTCAATAGAGTTGTAATAAAGATTGATGTGCCACTAAGAATATATTTACATACATTCTAATTATTCTCAATATCATACAAATAATTTCAGACCATAAAAAAAAGAATAAAAAAGAGTAGTGTTGTTGTTCAGAGTTTAAAAAAAACATTTAATAAATCGCATTTGTAACTTTAAATAATTCTGACTGTTGACCCGAGTATGAGAATGACTATTCTAATATATAGACTCGAAACTCGTATCGATTACCATAATTCGAGTAGGCCTTGCAAAAGAACTTCAATTTTGAAACCCAAATTCCATCATTTACATCACTTAGAGAGGGTTTAAAGTTTTTATCGCTAATATTCCGTCTCGCTTGTTTTCTCTTTTATTCAATAGAGTTGTAATAAAGATTGATGTACCACTAAGAATATATTTACATACATTCTAATGATTCTCAATATCATACACATAATTTCGTGACCATAAAAAAAAGAATAAAAAAGAGGAGTGCTGTTGTTCAGAATTTAAAAAAAACATTTAATAAATCGCAGTTGTAACTTTAAATGGTTCTTACTTTTGACTCGAGTATGAGAATGACTATTCTAATATAACAACTCGAAACTCGTATCGATTACCATAATAAAGTAGGCCTTGCAAAAGAACTTCAATTTTGAAACCCAAATTCCATCATTTACATCACTTAGAGAGGATTTAAAGTTTTTATCGCTTATATTTCGTCTCGCTTGTTTTCTCTTTTATTCAATAGAGTTGTAATAAAGATTGATGTACCACTAAGAATATATTTACATACATTCTAATGATTCTCAATATCATACACATAATTTCATGACCATAAAAAAAAGAATAAAAAAGAGGAGTGTTGTTGTTCAGAATTTAAAAAAAACATTTAATAAATCGCAGTTGTAACTTTAAAAGGTTCTAACTTCTAACTCGAGTATGAGAATGACAATTCTAATATAACAACTTGAAACTCGTATCGATTACCAAAATAAAGTAGGCCTTGCAAAAGAACTTTAATTTTGAAACCCAAATTCCATCATTTACATCACTTAGAGAGGGTTTAAAGTTTTTGTCGCTTATATTCCGTTTTGCTCGTTTTCTCTTTTATTCAATAAAGTTGTAATGAAGATTGATGTGCCACTAAGAATATGTTTACATAAATTCTTATTATTCTCAATATCAAACAAATAATTTCATGATGCTACAAAAAAATGAGAAAAAAAGAGGAGTGGTGTTGTTCAGAATTTAAAACAAACATTTTACAAATCGCAGTTGTAACTTTAAATGGTTCTAACTTTTGACTCGAGTATGGGAATGACTATTCTAATATAACAACTCGAAACTCGTATCGATTACCATAATAAAGTAGGCCTTGCAAAAGAACTTCAATTTTGAAACCCAAATTCCATCATTTACATCACTTATAGAGGGTTTAAAGTTTTTATCGCTTATATTCCGTCTCGCTTGTTTTCTCTTTTATTCAATAGAGTTGTAATAAAGATTGATGTACCACTAAGAATATATTTACATACATTCTAATGATTTCCAATATCATACACATAATTTCATGACCATAAAAAAAAGAATAAAAAAGAGGAGTGTTGTTGTTCAGAATTTAAAAAAACATTTAATAAATCGCAGTTGTAACTTTAAACGGTTCTAACTTCTAACTCGAGTATGAGAATGACAATTCTAATATAATAACTCGAAACTCGTATCGATTACCAAAATAAAGTAGGGCTTGCAAAAGAACTTTAATTTTGAAACCCAAATTCCATCATTTACATCACTTAGAGAGGGTTTAAAGTTTTTGTCGCATATTTTCCGTTTTGCTTGCTTTCGCTATTATTCAATATAGTTGTAATGAAGATTGATGTGCCACTAAGAATATGTTTACATACATTCTAATGATTCTCAATATCATACAAATAATTTTATGATCCTACAAGAAAATGAGGAAAAAAAGAGGAGTGGTGTTGTTCAGAGTTTAAAAAAAACATTTAATAAATCGCAGTTGTAACTTTAAATAGTTCTTACTTTTGACTCGAGTATGAGAATGACTATTCTAATATAACAACTCGAAACTCGTATCGATTACCATAATAAAGTAGGCCTTGCAAAAGAACTTCAATTTTGAAACCTAAATTCCATCATTTACATCACTTAGAGACGGTTTAAAGTTTTTATCGCTTATATTCCGTCTCGCTTGTTTTCTCTTTTATTCAATAGAGTTGTAATAAAGATTGATGTACCACTAAGAATATATTTACATACATTCTAATGATTCTCAATATCATACACATAATTTCGTGACCACAAAAAAAAGAATAAAAAAGAGGAGTGCTGTTGTTCAGAATTTAAAAAAAACATTTAATAAATCGCAGTTGTAACTTTAAATGGTTCTTACTTTTGACTCGAGTATGAGAATGACTATTCTAATATAACAACTCGAAACTCGTATCGATTACCATAATAAAGTAGGCCTTGCAAAAGAACTTCAATTTTGAAACCCAAATTCCATCATTTACATCACTTAGAGAGGATTTAAAGTTTTTATCGCTTATATTCCGTCTCGCTTGTTTTCTCTTTTATTCAATAGAGTTGTAATAAAGATTGATGTACCACTAAGAATATATTTACATACATTCTAATGATTCTCAATATCATACACATAATTTCATGACCATAAAAAAAAGAATAAAAAAGAGGAGTGTTGTTGTTCAGAATTTAAAAAAAACATTTAATAAATCGCAGTTGTAACTTTAAAAGGTTCTAACTTCTAACTCGAGTATGAGAATGACAATTCTAATATAACAACTCGAAACTCGTATCGATTACCATAATAAAGTAGACCTTGCAAAAGAACTTTAATTTTGAAACCTAAATTACATCATTTACATCACTTAGAGAGGGTTTAAAGTTTTTGTCGCTTATATTCCGTTTTGCTTGTTTTCTCTTTTATTCAATAAATTGTAATGAATATTGATATGCCACTAAGAATATGTTTACATACATTCTAATGATTCTCAATATCATACAAATAATTTCATGATGCTACAAGAAAATGAGAAAAAAAAGAGGAGTGGTGTTGTTCAGAATTAATAAAAAAACATTTAATAAATCGTAGTTGTAACTTTAAACGGTTCTAACTTCTAACTCGAGTATGAGAATGTCTATTCTAATATAACAACTCGAAACTCGTATAGATTACCATAATAAAATAGGCATACAAAAGAACTTCAATTTTGAAACCCAAATTCCATCATTTACATCACTTAGAGAGGGTTTAAAGTTTTTGTCGCTTATATTCCGTTTTGCTTGTTTTCTCTTTTATTCAATAAAGTTGTAATGAAGATTGATGTGCCACTAAGAATATGTTTAAATAAATTCTAATGATTCTCAATATCATACAAATAATTTCATGATGCTACAAGAAAATAAGAAAAAAAGAGGAGTGGTGTTGTTCAGAATTAAAAAAAAAACATTTAATAAATCGCAGTTGTAACTTTAAACGGTTCTAACTTCTAACTCGAGTATGAGAATGACTATTCTAATATAACAACTCGAAACTTCTATCAATTACCATAAATCGAGTAGGCCTTGCAAAAGAACTTCAATTTTGAAACCCAAATTTCATCATTTACATCACTTAGAGAGGCTTTAAAGTTTTTGTCGCTTATATTCCGTTTTGCTTGTTTTCTCTTTTATTCAATAGAGTTGTAATAAATATTGATGTGCCACTAAGAATATATTTACATAAATTCTAATGATTCTCAATATCATACACATGTTTTCATGACCATAAAAATAAGAATAAAAAAGAGGAGTGTTGTTGTTCAGAATTTAAAAAAAACATTTAATAAATCGCAGTTGTAACTTTAAACGGTTCTAACTTCTAACTCGAGTATGAGAATGACTATTCTAATATAACAACTCGAAACTTCTATCAATTACCATAAATCGAGTAGGCCTTGCAAAAGAACTTCAATTTTGAAACCCAAATACCATCATTTACATCACTTAGAGAGGGTTTAAAGTTTTTGTCGCATATTTTCCGTTTTGCTTGCTTTCGCTATAATTCAATACTGTTGTAATGACTATTGATTTACTACTAAGAATTGGTTTACATATATTCTAATGATTCTCAATATCATACAAATAATTTCATGACCTACTAGAAAATAAGAAAAAGAAAGAACTGCTCATGTTGATAGTTTAAAAATAATATTTTTTAAATTAGAGTGCTAAATTTAAACGGTCCTAGCTTTTGACTACTTTATGGGAATGACTAATATAATATATCAAAGTGAAACTAATATCAATTCCTATAATTAGAGCAAGCTTTGCTAAAGAACTTCAATTTTTTCAAACCCAAATTCCATCATTTACATCACTTAGACAGGGTTTAAAGTTTTGGTCGCATATTTTCCGTTTTGCTTGCTTTCGCTATTATTCAATACAGTTGTAATGAAGATTGATGTGCCACTAAGAATATGTTTACATACATTCTAATGATTCTCAATATCATACACATAATTTCATGACCATAAAAAAAATAATAAAAAAGAGGAGTGTTGTTGTTCAGAATTTAAAAAAAACATTTAATAAATCGCAGTTGTAACTTTAAACGGTTCTAACTTCTAACTCGAGTATGAGAATGTCTATTCTAATATAACAACTCGAAACTCGTATAGATTACCATAATAAAATAGGCATACAAAAGAACTTCAATTTTGAAACCCAAATTCCATCATTTACATCACTTAGAGAGGGTTTAAAGTTTTTGTCGCTTATATTCCGTTTTGCTTGTTTTCTCTTTTATTCAATAAAGTTGTAATGAAGATTGATGTGCCACTAAGAATATGTTTAAATAAATTCTAATGATTCTCAATATCATACAAATAATTTCATGATGCTACAAGAAAATAAGAAAAAAAGAGGAGTGGTGTTGTTCAGAATTAAAAAAAAACATTTAATAAATCGCAGTTGTAACTTTAAACGGTTCTAGCTTCTAACTCGAGTATGAGAATGACTATTCTAATATAACAACTCGAAACTTCTATCAATTACCATAAATCGAGTAGGCCTTGCAAAAGAACTTCAATTTTGAAACCCAAATTTCATCATTTACATCACTTAGAGAGGCTTTAAAGTTTTTGTCGCTTATATTCCGTTTTGCTTGTTTTCTCTTTTATTCAATAGAGTTGTAATAAATATTGATGTGCCACTAAGAATATATTTACATAAATTCTAATGATTCTCAATATCATACACATGTTTTCATGACCATAAAAATAAGAATAAAAAAGAGGAGTGTTGTTGTTCAGAATTTAAAAAAAACATTTAATAAATCGCAGTTGTAACTTTAAATGGTTCTTACTTTTGACTCGAGTATGAGAATGACTATTCTAATATAACAACTCGAAACTCGTATCGATTACCATAATAAAGTAGGCCTTGCAAAAGAACTTCAATTTTGAAACCCAAATTCCATCATTTACATCACTTAGAGAGGATTTAAAGTTTTTATCGCTTATATTCCGTCTCGCTTGTTTTCTCTTTTATTCAATAGAGTTGTAATAAAGATTGATGTACCACTAAGAATATATTTACATACATTCTAATGATTCTCAATATCATACACATAATTTCATGACCATAAAAAAAAGAATAAAAAAGAGGAGTGTTGTTGTTCAGAATTTAAAAAAAAACATTTAATAAATCGCAGTTGTAACTTTAAAAGGTTCTAACTTCTAACTCGAGTATGAGAATGACAATTCTAATATAACAACTTGAAACTCGTATCGATTACCAAAATAAAGTAGGCCTTGCAAAAGAACTTTAATTTTGAAACCCAAATTCCATCATTTACATCACTTAGAGAGGGTTTAAAGTTTTTGTCGCTTATATTCCGTTTTGCTCGTTTTCTCTTTTATTCAATAAAGTTGTAATGCAGATTGATGTGCCACTAAGAATATGTTTACATAAATTCTTATTATTCTCAATATCAAACAAATAATTTCATGATGCTACAAAAAAATGAGAAAAAAAGAGGAGTGGTGTTGTTCAGAATTTAAAAAAAACATTTAACAAATCGCAGTTGTAACTTTAAATGGTTCTAACTTTTGACTCGAGTATCAGAATGACTATTCTAATATAACAACTCGAAACTCGTATCGATTACCATAATAAAGTAGGCCTTGCAAAAGAACTTCAATTTTGAAACCCAAATTCCATCATTTACATCACTTATAGAGGGTTTAAAGTTTTTATCGCTTATATTCCGTCTCGCTTGTTTTCTCTTTTATTCAATAGAGTTGTAATAAATATTGATGTACCATTAAGAATATATTTACATACATTCTAATGATTTCCAATATCATACACATAATTTCATGACCATAAAAAAAAGAATAAAAAAGAGGAGTGTTGTTGTTCAGAATTTAAAAAAACATTTAATAAATCGCAGTTGTAACTTTAAACGGTTCTAACTTCTAACTCGAGTATGAGAATGACAATTCTAATATAACAACTCGAAACTCGTATCGATTACCAAAATAAAGTAGGGCTTGCAAAAGAACTTTAATTTTGAAACCCAAATTCCATCATTTACATCACTTAGAGAGGGTTTAAAGTTTTTGTCGCTAATATTCCGTTTTGCTTGTTTTCTCTTTTATTCAATAAAGTTGTAATGAAGATTGATGTGCCACTAAGAATATGTTTACATAAATTCTAATGATTCTCAATATCATACAAATAATTTCATGATGCTACAAGAAATGAGAAAAAAAAGAGGAGTGGTGTTGTTCAAAGTTTAAAAAAAACATTTAATAAATCGCAGTTGTAACTTTAAATGGTTCTAACTTTTGACTCGAGTATGAGAATGACTATTCTAATATAACAACTCGAAACTCGTATCGATTACCATAATAAAGTAGGCCTTGCAAAAGAACTTCAATTTTGAAACCCAAATTCCATCATTTACATCACTTAGAGAGGGTTTAAAGTTTTTGTCGCTTATATTCCGTTTTGCTTGTTTTCTCTTTTATTCAATAAAGTTGTAATGAAGATTGATATGCCACAAAGAATATGTTTACATACATTCTAATGATTCTCAATATCATACACATAATTTCATGACCATAAAAAAAAGAATAAAAAAGAGGAGTGTTGTTGTTCAGAATTTAAAAAAAACATTTAATAAATCGCAGTTGTAACTTTAAACGGTTCTAACTTCTAACTCGAGTATGAGAATGTCTATTCTAATATAACAACTCGAAACTCGTATAGATTACCATAATAAAATAGGCATACAAAAGAACTTCAATTTTGAAACCCAAATTCCATCATTTACATCACTTAGAGAGGGTTTAAAGTTTTTGTCGCTTATATTCCGTTTTGCTTGTTTTCTCTTTTATTCAATAAAGTTGTAATGAAGATTGATATGCCACAAAGAATATGTTTACATACATTCTAATGATTCTCAATATCATACACATAATTTCATGACCATAAAAAAAAGAATAAAAAAGATTAGTGTTGTTGTTCAGAATTTAAAAAAAACATTTAATAAATCGCAGTTGTAACTTTAAACGGTTCTAACTTCTAACTCGAGTATGAGAATGACATTTCTAATATAACAACTCGAAACGCGTATCGATTACCAAAATAAAGTAGGCCTTGCAAAAGAACATTAATTTTGAAACCCAAATTCCATCATTTACATCACTTAGAGAGGGTTTAAAGTTTTTGTTGCTTATATTCCGTTTTGCTTGTTTTCTCTTTTATTCAATAAAGTTGTAATGAAGATTGATGTGCCACTAAGAATATGTTTACATAAATTCTAATGATTCTCAATATCATACAAATAATTTCATGATGCTACAAGAAAATGAGAAAAAAAGAGGAGTGGTGTTGTTCAGAATTAAAAAAAACACATTTAATAAATCGCAGTTGTAACTTTAAACGGTTCTAACTTCTAACTCGAGTATGAGAATGACTATTCTAATATAACAACTCGAAACTTCTATCAATTACCATAAATCGAGTAGGCCTTGCAAAAGAACTTCAATTTTGAAACCCAAATACCATCATTTACATCACTTAGAGAGGGTTTAAAGTTTTTGTCGCATATTTTCCGTTTTGCTTGCTTTCGCTATAATTCAATACTGTTGTAATGACTATTGATTTACTACTAAGAATTGGTTTACATATATTCTAATGATTCTCAATATCATACAAATAATTTCATGACCTACTAGAAAATAAGAAAAAGAAAGAACTCCTCATGTTGATAGTTTAAAAATAATATTTTTTAAATTAGAGTGCTAAATTTAAACGGTCCTAGCTTTTGACTACTGTATGGGAATGACTAATATAATATATCAAAGTGAAACTAATATCAATTCCTATAATTAGAGCAAGCTTTGCTAAAGAACTTCAATTTTTTCAAACCCAAATTCCATCATTTACATCACTTAGACAGGGTTTAAAGTTTTGGTCGCATATTTTCCGTTTTGCTTGCTTTCGCTATTATTCAATACAGTTGTAATGAAGATTGATGTGCCACTAAGAATATGTTTACATACATTCTAATGATTCTCAATATCATACACATAATTTCATGACCATAAAAAAAAGAATAAAAAAGAGGAGTGTTGTTGTTCAGAATTTAAAAAAAACATTTAATAAATCGCAGTTGTAACTTTAAACGGTTCTAACTTCTAACTCGAGTATGAGAATGACAATTCTAATATAACAACTCGAAACTCGTATCGATTACCATAATAAAGTAGACCTTGCAAAAGAACTTTAATTTTGAAACCTAAATTACATCATTTACATCACTTAGAGAGGGTTTAAAGTTTTTGTCGCTTATATTCCGTTTTGCTTGTTTTCTCTTTTATTCAATAAATTGTAATGAATATTGATGTGCCACTAAGAATATGTTTACATACATTCTAATGATTCTCAATATCATACAAATAATTTCATGATGCTACAAGAAAATGAGAAAAAAAAGAGGAGTGGTGTTGTTCAGAATTAATAAAAAAACATTTAATAAATCGTAGTTGTAACTTTAAACGGTTCTAACTGCTAACTCGAGTATGAGAATGTCTATTCTAATATAACAACTCGAAACTCGTATAGATTACCATAATAAAATAGGCATACAAAAGAACTTCAATTTTGAAACCCAAATTCCATCATTTACATCACTTAGAGAGGGTTTAAAGTTTTTGTCGCTTATATTCCGTTTTGCTTGTTTTCTCTTTTATTCAATAAAGTTGTAATGAAGATTGATGTGCCACTAAGAATATGTTTAAATAAATTCTAATGATTCTCAATATCATACAAATAATTTCATGATGCTACAAGAAAATAAGAAAAAAAGAGGAGTGGTGTTGTTCAGAATTAAAAAAAAAAACATTTAATAAATCGCAGTTGTAACTTTAAACGGTTCTAACTTCTAACTCGAGTATGAGAATGACTATTCTAATATAACAACTCGAAACTTCTATCAATTACCATAAATCGAGTAGGCCTTGCAAAAGAACTTCAATTTTGAAACCCAAATTTCATCATTTACATCACTTAGAGAGGCTTTAAAGTTTTTGTCGCTTATATTCCGTTTTGCTTGTTTTCTCTTTTATTCAATAGAGTTGTAATAAATATTGATGTGCCACTAAGAATATATTTACATAAATTCTAATGATTCTCAATATCATACACATGTTTTCATGACCATAAAAATAAGAATAAAAAAGAGGAGTGTTGTTGTTCAGAATTTAAAAAAAACATTTAATAAATCGCAGTTGTAACTTTAAACGGTTCTAACTTCTAACTCGAGTATGAGAATGACTATTCTAATATAACAACTCGAAACTTCTATCAATTACCATAAATCGAGTAGGCCTTGCAAAAGAACTTCAATTTTGAAACCCAAATACCATCATTTACATCACTTAGAGAGGGTTTAAAGTTTTTGTCGCATATTTTCCGTTTTGCTTGCTTTCGCTATAATTCAATACTGTTGTAATGACTATTGATTTACTACTAAGAATTGGTTTACATATATTCTAATGATTCTCAATATCATACAAATAATTTCATGACCTACTAGAAAATAAGAAAAAGAAAGAACTGCTCATGTTGATAGTTTAAAAATAATATTTTTTAAATTAGAGTGCTAAATTTAAACGGTCCTAGCTTTTGACTACTGTATGGGAATGACTAATATAATATATCAAAGTGAAACTAATATCAATTCCTATAATTAGAGCAAGCTTTGCTAAAGAACTTCAATTTTTTCAAACCCAAATTCCATCATTTACATCACTTAGACAGGGTTTAAAGTTTTGGTCGCATATTTTCCGTTTTGCTTGCTTTCGCTATTATTCAATACAGTTGTAATGAAGATTGATGTGCCACTAAGAATATGTTTACATACATTCTAATGATTCTCAATATCATACACATAATTTCATGACCATAAAAAAAATAATAAAAAAGAGGAGTGTTGTTGTTCAGAATTTAAAAAAAAACATTTAATAAATCGCAGTTGTAACTTTAAACGGTTCTAACTTCTAACTCGAGTATGAGAATGTCTATTCTAATATAACAACTCGAAACTCGTATAGATTACCATAATAAAATAGGCATACAAAAGAACTTCAATTTTGAAACCCAAATTCCATCATTTACATCACTTAGAGAGGGTTTAAAGTTTTTGTCGCTTATATTCCGTTTTGCTTGTTTTCTCTTTTATTCAATAAAGTTGTAATGAAGATTGATGTGCCACTAAGAATATGTTTAAATAAATTCTAATGATTCTCAATATCATACAAATAATTTCATGATGCTACAAGAAAATAAGAAAAAAAGAGGAGTGGTGTTGTTCAGAATTAAAAAAAAACATTTAATAAATCGCAGTTGTAACTTTAAACGGTTCTAGCTTCTAACTCGAGTATGAGAATGACTATTCTAATATAACAACTCGAAACTTCTATCAATTACCATAAATCGAGTAGGCCTTGCAAAAGAACTTCAATTTTGAAACCCAAATTTCATCATTTACATCACTTAGAGAGGCTTTAAAGTTTTTGTCGCTTATATTCCGTTTTGCTTGTTTTCTCTTTTATTCAATAGAGTTGTAATAAATATTGATGTGCCACTAAGAATATATTTACATAAATTCTAATGATTCTCAATATCATACACATGTTTTCATGACCATAAAAATAAGAATAAAAAAGAGGAGTGTTGTTGTTCAGAATTTAAAAAAAACATTTAATAAATCGCAGTTGTAACTTTAAATGGTTCTTACTTTTGACTCGAGTATGAGAATGACTATTCTAATATAACAACTCGAAACTCGTATCGATTACCATAATAAAGTAGGCCTTGCAAAAGAACTTCAATTTTGAAACCCAAATTCCATCATTTACATCACTTAGAGAGGATTTAAAGTTTTTATCGCTTATATTCCGTCTCGCTTGTTTTCTCTTTTATTCAATAGAGTTGTAATAAAGATTGATGTACCACTAAGAATATATTTACATACATTCTAATGATTCTCAATATCATACACATAATTTCATGACCATAAAAAAAAGAATAAAAAAGAGGAGTGTTGTTGTTCAGAATTTAAAAAAAACATTTAATAAATCGCAGTTGTAACTTTAAAAGGTTCTAACTTCTAACTCGAGTATGAGAATGACAATTCTAATATAACAACTTGAAACTCGTATCGATTACCAAAATAAAGTAGGCCTTGCAAAAGAACTTTAATTTTGAAACCCAAATTCCATCATTTACATCACTTAGAGAGGGTTTAAAGTTTTTGTCGCTTATATTCCGTTTTGCTCGTTTTCTCTTTTATTCAATAAAGTTGTAATGCAGATTGATGTGCCACTAAGAATATGTTTACATAAATTCTTATTATTCTCAATATCAAACAAATAATTTCATGATGCTACAAAAAAATGAGAAAAAAAGAGGAGTGGTGTTGTTCAGAATTTAAAAAAAACATTTAACAAATCGCAGTTGTAACTTTAAATGGTTCTAACTTTTGACTCGAGTATGAGAATGACTATTCTAATATAACAACTCGAAACTCGTATCGATTACCATAATAAAGTAGGCCTTGCAAAAGAACTTCAATTTTGAAACCCAAATTCCATCATTTACATCACTTATAGAGGGTTTAAAGTTTTTATCGCTTATATTCCGTCTCGCTTGTTTTCTCTTTTATTCAATAGAGTTGTAATAAAGATTGATGTACCATTAAGAATATATTTACATACATTCTAATGATTTCCAATATCATACACATAATTTCATGACCATAAAAAAAAGAATAAAAAAGAGGAGTGTTGTTGTTTAGAATTTAAAAAAACATTTAATAAATCGCAGTTGTAACTTTAAACGGTTCTAACTTCTAACTCGAGTATGAGAATGACAATTCTAATATAACAACTCGAAACTCGTATCGATTACCAAAATAAAGTAGGGCTTGCAAAAGAACTTTAATTTTGAAACCCAAATTCCATCATTTACATCACTTAGAGAGGGTTTAAAGTTTTTGTCGCTAATATTCCGTTTTGCTTGTTTTCTCTTTTATTCAATAAAGTTGTAATGAAGATTGATGTGCCACTAAGAATATGTTTACATAAATTCTAATGATTCTCAATATCATACAAATAATTTCATGATGCTACAAGAAATGAGAAAAAAAAGAGGAGTGGTGTTGTTCAAAGTTTAAAAAAAACATTTAATAAATCGCAGTTGTAACTTTAAATGGTTCTAACTTTTGACTCGAGTATGAGAATGACTATTCTAATATAACAACTCGAAACTCGTATCGATTACCATAATAAAGTAGGCCTTGCAAAAGAACTTCAATTTTGAAACCCAAATTCCATCATTTACATCACTTAGAGAGGGTTTAAAGTTTTTGTCGCTTATATTCCGTTTTGCTTGTTTTCTCTTTTATTCAATAAAGTTGTAATGAAGATTGATATGCCACAAAGAATATGTTTACATACATTCTAATGATTCTCAATATCATACACATAATTTCATGACCATAAAAAAAAGAATAAAAAAGAGGAGTGTTGTTGTTCAGAATTTAAAAAAAACATTTAATAAATCGCAGTTGTAACTTTAAACGGTTCTAACTTCTAACTCGAGTATGAGAATGTCTATTCTAATATAACAACTCGAAACTCGTATAGATTACCATAATAAAATAGGCATACAAAAGAACTTCAATTTTGAAACCCAAATTCCATCATTTACATCACTTAGAGAGGGTTTAAAGTTTTTGTCGCTTATATTCCGTTTTGCTTGTTTTCTCTTTTATTCAATAAAGTTGTAATGAAGATTGATATGCCACAAAGAATATGTTTACATACATTCTAATGATTCTCAATATCATACACATAATTTCATGACCATAAAAAAAAGAATAAAAAAGATTAGTGTTGTTGTTCAGAATTTAAAAAAAACATTTAATAAATCGCAGTTGTAACTTTAAACGGTTCTAACTTCTAACTCGAGTATGAGAATGACATTTCTAATATAACAACTCGAAACGCGTATCGATTACCAAAATAAAGTAGGCCTTGCAAAAGAACATTAATTTTGAAACCCAAATTCCATCATTTACATCACTTAGAGAGGGTTTAAAGTTTTTGTTGCTTATATTCCGTTTTGCTTGTTTTCTCTTTTATTCAATAAAGTTGTAATGAAGATTGATGTGCCACTAAGAATATGTTTACATAAATTCTAATGATTCTCAATATCATACAAATAATTTCATGATGCTACAAGAAAATGAGAAAAAAAGAGGAGTGGTGTTGTTCAGAATTAAAAAAAACACATTTAATAAATCGCAGTTGTAACTTTAAACGGTTCTAACTTCTAACTCGAGTATGAGAATGACTATTCTAATATAACAACTCGAAACTTCTATCAATTACCATAAATCGAGTAGGCCTTGCAAAAGAACTTCAATTTTGAAACCCAAATACCATCATTTACATCACTTAGAGAGGGTTTAAAGTTTTTGTCGCATATTTTCCGTTTTGCTTGCTTTCGCTATAATTCAATACTGTTGTAATGACTATTGATTTACTACTAAGAATTGGTTTACATATATTCTAATGATTCTCAATATCATACAAATAATTTCATGACCTACTAGAAAATAAGAAAAAGAAAGAACTCCTCATGTTGATAGTTTAAAAATAATATTTTTTAAATTAGAGTGCTAAATTTAAACGGTCCTAGCTTTTGACTACTGTATGGGAATGACTAATATAATATATCAAAGTGAAACTAATATCAATTCCTATAATTAGAGCAAGCTTTGCTAAAGAACTTCAATTTTTTCAAACCCAAATTCCATCATTTACATCACTTAGACAGGGTTTAAAGTTTTGGTCGCATATTTTCCGTTTTGCTTGCTTTCGCTATTATTCAATACAGTTGTAATGAAGATTGATGTGCCACTAAGAATATGTTTACATACATTCTAATGATTCTCAATATCATACACATAATTTCATGACCATAAAAAAAAGAATAAAAAAGAGGAGTGTTGTTGTTCAGAATTTAAAAAAAACATTTAATAAATCGCAGTTGTAACTTTAAACGGTTCTAACTTCTAACTCGAGTATGAGAATGACAATTCTAATATAACAACTCGAAACTCGTATCGATTACCATAATAAAGTAGACCTTGCAAAAGAACTTTAATTTTGAAACCTAAATTACATCATTTACATCACTTAGAGAGGGTTTAAAGTTTTTGTCGCTTATATTCCGTTTTGCTTGTTTTCTCTTTTATTCAATAAATTGTAATGAATATTGATGTGCCACTAAGAATATGTTTACATACATTCTAATGATTCTCAATATCATACAAATAATTTCATGATGCTACAAGAAAATGAGAAAAAAAAGAGGAGTGGTGTTGTTCAGAATTAATAAAAAAACATTTAATAAATCGTAGTTGTAACTTTAAACGGTTCTAACTGCTAACTCGAGTATGAGAATGTCTATTCTAATATAACAACTCGAAACTCGTATAGATTACCATAATAAAATAGGCATACAAAAGAACTTCAATTTTGAAACCCAAATTCCATCATTTACATCACTTAGAGAGGGTTTAAAGTTTTTGTCGCTTATATTCCGTTTTGCTTGTTTTCTCTTTTATTCAATAAAGTTGTAATGAAGATTGATGTGCCACTAAGAATATGTTTAAATAAATTCTAATGATTCTCAATATCATACAAATAATTTCATGATGCTACAAGAAAATAAGAAAAAAAGAGGAGTGGTGTTGTTCAGAATTAAAAAAAAAACATTTAATAAATCGCAGTTGTAACTTTAAACGGTTCTAACTTCTAACTCGAGTATGAGAATGACTATTCTAATATAACAACTCGAAACTTCTATCAATTACCATAAATCGAGTAGGCCTTGCAAAAGAACTTCAATTTTGAAACCCAAATTTCATCATTTACATCACTTAGAGAGGCTTTAAAGTTTTTGTCGCTTATATTCCGTTTTGCTTGTTTTCTCTTTTATTCAATAGAGTTGTAATAAATATTGATGTGCCACTAAGAATATATTTACATAAATTCTAATGATTCTCAATATCATACACATGTTTTCATGACCATAAAAATAAGAATAAAAAAGAGGAGTGTTGTTGTTCAGAATTTAAAAAAAACATTTAATAAATCGCAGTTGTAACTTTAAACGGTTCTAACTTCTAACTCGAGTATGAGAATGACTATTCTAATATAACAACTCGAAACTTCTATCAATTACCATAAATCGAGTAGGCCTTGCAAAAGAACTTCAATTTTGAAACCCAAATACCATCATTTACATCACTTAGAGAGGGTTTAAAGTTTTTGTCGCATATTTTCCGTTTTGCTTGCTTTCGCTATAATTCAATACTGTTGTAATGACTATTGATTTACTACTAAGAATTGGTTTACATATATTCTAATGATTCTCAATATCATACAAATAATTTCATGACCTACTAGAAAATAAGAAAAAGAAAGAACTGCTCATGTTGATAGTTTAAAAATAATATTTTTTAAATTAGAGTGCTAAATTTAAACGGTCCTAGCTTTTGACTACTGTATGGGAATGACTAATATAATATATCAAAGTGAAACTAATATCAATTCCTATAATTAGAGCAAGCTTTGCTAAAGAACTTCAATTTTTTCAAACCCAAATTCCATCATTTACATCACTTAGACAGGGTTTAAAGTTTTGGTCGCATATTTTCCGTTTTGCTTGCTTTCGCTATTATTCAATACAGTTGTAATGAAGATTGATGTGCCACTAAGAATATGTTTACATACATTCTAATGATTCTCAATATCATACACATAATTTCATGACCATAAAAAAAAGAATAAAAAAGAGGAGTGTTGTTGTTCAGAATTTAAAAAAAACATTTAATAAATCGCAGTTGTAACTTTAAACGGTTCTAACTTCTAACTCGAGTATGAGAATGACAATTCTAATATAACAACTCGAAACTCGTATCGATTACCATAATAAAGTAGACCTTGCAAAAGAACTTTAATTTTGAAACCTAAATTACATCATTTACATCACTTAGAGAGGGTTTAAAGTTTTTGTCGCTTATATTCCGTTTTGCTTGTTTTCTCTTTTATTCAATAAATTGTAATGAATATTGATGTGCCACTAAGAATATGTTTTCATACATTCTAATGATTCTCAATATCATACAAATAATTTCATGATGCTACAAGAAAATGAGAAAAAAAAGAGGAGTGGTGTTGTTCAGAATTAATAAAAAAACATTTAATAAATCGTAGTTGTAACTTTAAACGGTTCTAACTTCTAACTCGAGTATGAGAATGTCTATTCTAATATAACAACTCGAAACTCGTATAGATTACCATAATAAAATAGGCATACAAAAGAACTTCAATTTTGAAACCCAAATTCCATCATTTACATCACTTAGAGAGGGTTTAAAGTTTTTGTCGCTTATATTCCGTTTTGCTTGTTTTCCCTTTTATTCAATAAAGTTGTAATGAAGATTGATGTGCCACTAAGAATATGTTTAAATAAATTCTAATGATTCTCAATATCATACAAATAATTTCATGATGCTACAAGAAAATAAGAAAAAAAGAGGAGTGGTGTTGTTCAGAATTAAAAAAAAAACATTTAATAAATCGCAGTTGTAACTTTAAACGGTTCTAGCTTCTAACTCGAGTATGAGAATGACTATTCTAATATAACAACTCGAAACTTCTATCAATTACCATAAATCGAGTAGGCCTTGCAAAAGAACTTCAATTTTGAAACCCAAATTTCATCATTTACATCACTTAGAGAGGCTTTAAAGTTTTTGTCGCTTATATTCCGTTTTGCTTGTTTTCTCTTTTATTCAATAGAGTTGTAATAAATATTGATGTGCCACTAAGAATATATTTACATAAATTCTAATGATTCTCAATATCATACACATGTTTTCATGACCATAAAAATAAGAATAAAAAAGAGGAGTGTTGTTGTTCAGAATTTAAAAAAAACATTTAATAAATCGCAGTTGTAACTTTAAATGGTTCTTACTTTTGACTCGAGTATGAGAATGACTATTCTAATATAACAACTCGAAACTCGTATCGATTACCATAATAAAGTAGGCCTTGCAAAAGAACTTCAATTTTGAAACCCAAATTCCATCATTTACATCACTTAGAGAGGATTTAAAGTTTTTATCGCTTATATTCCGTCTCGCTTGTTTTCTCTTTTATTCAATAGAGTTGTAATAAAGATTGATGTACCACTAAGAATATATTTACATACATTCTAATGATTCTCAATATCATACACATAATTTCATGACCATAAAAAAAAGAATAAAAAAGAGGAGTGTTGTTGTTCAGAATTTAAAAAAAACATTTAATAAATCGCAGTTGTAACTTTAAAAGGTTCTAACTTCTAACTCGAGTATGAGAATGACAATTCTAATATAACAACTTGAAACTCGTATCGATTACCAAAATAAAGTAGGCCTTGCAAAAGAACTTTAATTTTGAAACCCAAATTCCATCATTTACATCACTTAGAGAGGGTTTAAAGTTTTTGTCGCTTATATTCCGTTTTGCTCGTTTTCTCTTTTATTCAATAAAGTTGTAATGCAGATTGATGTGCCACTAAGAATATGTTTACATAAATTCTTATTATTCTCAATATCAAACAAATAATTTCATGATGCTACAAAAAAATGAGAAAAAAAGAGGAGTGGTGTTGTTCAGAATTTAAAAAAAACATTTAACAAATCGCAGTTGTAACTTTAAATGGTTCTAACTTTTGACTCGAGTATCAGAATGACTATTCTAATATAACAACTCGAAACTCGTATCGATTACCATAATAAAGTAGGCCTTGCAAAAGAACTTCAATTTTGAAACCCAAATTCCATCATTTACATCACTTATAGAGGGTTTAAAGTTTTTATCGCTTATATTCCGTCTCGCTTGTTTTCTCTTTTATTCAATAGAGTTGTAATAAAGATTGATGTACCATTAAGAATATATTTACATACATTCTAATGATTTCCAATATCATACACATAATTTCATGACCATAAAAAAAAGAATAAAAAAGAGGAGTGTTGTTGTTCAGAATTTAAAAAAACATTTAATAAATCGCAGTTGTAACTTTAAACGGTTCTAACTTCTAACTCGAGTATGAGAATGACAATTCTAATATAACAACTCGAAACTCGTATCGATTACCAAAATAAAGTAGGGCTTGCAAAAGAACTTTAATTTTGAAACCCAAATTCCATCATTTACATCACTTAGAGAGGGTTTAAAGTTTTTGTCGCTAATATTCCGTTTTGCTTGTTTTCTCTTTTATTCAATAAAGTTGTAATGAAGATTGATGTGCCACTAAGAATATGTTTACATAAATTCTAATGATTCTCAATATCATACAAATAATTTCATGATGCTACAAGAAATGAGAAAAAAAGAGGAGTGGTGTTGTTCAAAGTTTAAAAAAAACATTTAATAAATCGCAGTTGTAACTTTAAATGGTTCTAACTTTTGACTCGAGTATGAGAATGACTATTCTAATATAACAACTCGAAACTCGTATCGATTACCATAATAAAGTAGGCCTTGCAAAAGAACTTCAATTTTGAAACCCAAATTCCATCATTTACATCACTTATAGAGGGTTTAAAGTTTTTATCGCTTATATTCCGTCTCGCTTGTTTTCTCTTTTATTCAATAGAGTTGTAATAAAGATTGATGTACCATTAAGAATATATTTACATACATTCTAATGATTTCCAATATCATACACATAATTTCATGACCATAAAAAAAAGAATAAAAAAGAGGAGTGTTGTTGTTCAGAATTTAAAAAAACATTTAATAAATCGCAGTTGTAACTTTAAACGGTTCTAACTTCTAACTCGAGTATGAGAATGACAATTCTAATATAACAACTCGAAACTCATATCGATTACCAAAATAAAGTAGGGCTTGCAAAAGAACTTTAATTTTGAAACCCAAATTCCATCATTTACATCACTTAGAGAGGGTTTAAAGTTTTTGTCGCTAATATTCCGTTTTGCTTGTTTTCTCTTTTATTCAATAAAGTTGTAATGAAGATTGATGTGCCACTAAGAATATGTTTACATAAATTCTTATTATTCTCAATATCAAACAAATAATTTCATGATGCTACAAAAAAATGAGAAAAAAAGAGGAGTGGTGTTGTTCAGAATTTAAAAAAAACATTTAACAAATCGCAGTTGTAACTTTAAATGGTTCTAACTTTTGACTCGAGTATGAGAATGACTATTCTAATATAACAACTCGAAACTCGTATCGATTACCATAATAAAGTAGGCCTTGCAAAAGAACTTCAATTTTGAAACCCAAATTCCATCATTTACATCACTTATAGAGGGTTTAAAGTTTTTATCGCTTATATTCCGTCTCCCTTGTTTTCTCTTTTATTCAATAGAGTTGTAATAAAGATTGATGTACCATTAAGAATATATTTACATACATTCTAATGATTTCCAATATCATACACATAATTTCATGACCATAAAAAAAAGAATAAAAAAGAGGAGTGTTGTTGTTCAGAATTTAAAAAAACATTTAATAAATCGCAGTTGTAACTTTAAACGGTTCTAACTTCTAACTCGAGTATGAGAATGACAATTCTAATATAACAACTCGAAACTCGTATCGATTACCAAAATAAAGTAGGGCTTGCAAAAGAACTTCAATTTTGAAACCCAAATTCCATCATTTACATCACTTAGAGAGGGTTTAAAGTTTTTGTCGCTTATATTTCGTTTTGCTTGTTTTCTCTTTTATTCAATAAAGTTGTAATGAAGATTGATGTGCCACTAAGAATATGTTTACATAAATTCTAATGATTCTCAATATCATACAAATAATTTCATGATGCTACAAGAAATGAGAAAAAAAAGAGGAGTGGTGTTGTTCAAAGTTTAAAAAAAACATTTAATAAATCGCAGTTGTAACTTTAAATGGTTCTAACTTTTGACTCGAGTATGAGAATGACTATTCTAATATAACAACTCGAAACTCGTATCGATTACCATAATAAAGTAGGCCTTGCAAAAGAACTTCAATTTTGAAACCCAAATTCCATCATTTACATCACTTAGAGAGGGTTTAAAGTTTTTGTCGCTTATATTCCGTTTTGCTTGTTTTCTCTTTTATTCAATAAAGTTGTAATGAAGATTGATATGCCACAAAGAATATGTTTACATACATTCTAATGATTCTCAATATCATACACATAATTTCATGACCATAAAAAAAAGAATAAAAAAGAGGAGTGTTGTTGTTCAGAATTTAAAAAAAACATTTAATAAATCGCAGTTGTAACTTTAAACGGTTCTAACTTCTAACTCGAGTATGAGAATGTCTATTCTAATATAACAACTCGAAACTCGTATAGATTACCATAATAAAATAGGCATACAAAAGAACTTCAATTTTGAAACCCAAATTCCATCATTTACATCACTTAGAGAGGGTTTAAAGTTTTTGTCGCTTATATTCCGTTTTGCTTGTTTTCTCTTTTATTCAATAAAGTTTTAATGAAGATTGATGTGCCACTAAGAATATGTTTAAATAAATTCTAATGATTCTCAATATCATACAACTAATTTCATGATGCTACAAGAAAATAAGAAAAAAAGAGGAGTGGTGTTGTTCAGAATTAAAAAAAAACATTTAATAAATCGCAGTTGTAACTTTAAACGGTTCTAGCTTCTAACTCGAGTATGAGAATGACTATTCTAATATAACAACTCGAAACTTCTATCAATTACCATAAATCGAGTAGGCCTTGCAAAAGAACTTCAATTTTGAAACCCAAATTTCATCATTTACATCACTTAGAGAGGCTTTAAAGTTTTTGTCGCTTATATTCCGTTTTGCTTGTTTTCTCTTTTATTCAATAGAGTTGTAATAAATATTGATGTGCCACTAAGAATATATTTACATAAATTCTAATGTTTCTCAATATCATACACATGTTTTCATGACCATAAAAATAAGAATAAAAAAGAGGAGTGTTGTTGTTCAGAATTTAAAAAAAACATTTAATAAATCGCAGTTGTAACTTTAAATGGTTCTTACTTTTGACTCGAGTATGAGAATGACTATTCTAATATAACAACTCGAAACTCGTATCGATTACCATAATAAAGTAGGCCTTGCAAAAGAACTTCAATTTTGAAACCCAAATTCCATCATTTACATCACTTAGAGAGGATTTAAAGTTTTTATCGCTTATATTCCGTCTCTCTTGTTTTCTCTTTTATTCAATAGAGTTGTAATAAAGATTGATGTACCACTAAGAATATATTTACATAAATTCTAATGATTCTCAATATCATACACATGTTTTCATGACCATAAAAATAAGAATAAAAAAGAGGAGTGTTGTTGTTCAGAATTTAAAAAAAACATTTAATAAATCGCAGTTGTAACTTTAAATGGTTCTTACTTTTGACTCGAGTATGAGAATGACTATTCTAATATAACAACTCGAAACTCGTATCGATTACCATAATAAAGTAGGCCTTGCAAAAGAACTTCAATTTTGAAACCCAAATTCCATCATTTACATCACTTAGAGAGGGTTTAAAGTTTTTGTCGCTAATATTCCGTTTTGCTTGTTTTCTCTTTTATTCAATAAAGTTGTAATGAAGATTGATGTGCCACTAAGAATATGTTTACATAAATTCTAATGATTCTCAATATCATACAAATAATTTCATGATGCTACAAGAAATGAGAAAAAAAAGAGGAGTGGTGTTGTTCAAAGTTTAAAAAAAACATTTAATAAATCGCAGTTGTAACTTTAAATGGTTCTAACTTTTGACTCGAGTATGAGAATGACTATTCTAATATAACAACTCGAAACTCGTATCGATTACCATAATAAAGTAGGCCTTGCAAAAGAACTTCAATTTTGAAACCCAAATTCCATCATTTACATCACTTATAGAGGGTTTAAAGTTTTTATCGCTTATATTCCGTCTCGCTTGTTTTCTCTTTTATTCAATAGAGTTGTAATAAAGATTGATGTACCATTAAGAATATATTTACATACATTCTAATGATTTCCAATATCATACACATAATTTCATGACCATAAAAAAAAGAATAAAAAAGAGGAGTGTTGTTGTTCAGAATTAAAAAAAAACATTTAATAAATCGCAGTTGTAACTTTAAACGGTTCTAACTTCTAACTCGAGTATGAGAATGACAATTCTAATATAACAACTTGAAACTCGTATCGATTACCAAAATAAAGTAGGGCTTGCAAAAGAACTTTAATTTTGAAACCCAAATTCCATCATTTACATCACTTAGAGAGGGTTTAAAGTTTTTGTCGCTTATATTCCGTTTTGCTCGTTTTCTCTTTTATTCAATAAAGCTGTAATGCAGATTGATGTGCCACTAAGAATATGTTTACATAAATTCTTATTATTCTCAATATCAAACAAATAATTTCATGATGCTACAAAAAAATGAGAAAAAAAGAGGAGTGGTGTTGTTCAGAATTTAAAAAAAACATTTAACAAATCGCAGTTGTAACTTTAAATGGTTCTAACTTTTGACTCGAGTATGAGAATGACTATTCTAATATAACAACTCGAAACTCGTATCGATTACCATAATAAAGTAGGCCTTGCAAAAGAACTTCAATTTTGAAACCCAAATTCCATCATTTACATCACTTATAGAGGGTTTAAAGTTTTTATCGCTTATATTCCGTCTCGCTTGTTTTCTCTTTTATTCAATAGAGTTGTAATAAAGATTGATGTACCATTAAGAATATATTTACATACATTCTAATGATTTCCAATATCATACACATAATTTCATGACCATAAAAAAAAGAATAAAAAAGAGGAGTGTTGTTGTTCAGAATTTAAAAAAACATTTAATAAATCGCAGTTGTAACTTTAAACGGTTCTAACTTCTAACTCGAGTATGAGAATGACAATTCTAATATAACAACTCGAAACTCGTATCGATTACCAAAATAAAGTAGGGCTTGCAAAAGAACTTTAATTTTGAAACCCAAATTCCATCATTTACATCACTTAGAGAGGGTTTAAAGTTTTTGTCGCTAATATTCCGTTTTGCTTGTTTTCTCTTTTATTCAATAAAGTTGTAATGAAGATTGATGTGCCACTAAGAATATGTTTACATAAATTCTAATGATTCTCAATATCATACAAATAATTTCATGATGCTACAAGAAATGAGAAAAAAAAGAGGAGTGGTGTTGTTCAAAGTTTAAAAAAAACATTTAATAAATCGCAGTTGTAACTTTAAATGGTTCTAACTTTTGACTCGAGTATGAGAATGACTATTCTAATATAACAACTCGAAACTCGTATCGATTACCATAATAAAGTAGGCCTTGCAAAAGAACTTCAATTTTGAAACCCAAATTCCATCATTTACATCACTTATAGAGGGTTTAAAGTTTTTATCGCTTATATTCCGTCTCGCTTGTTTTCTCTTTTATTCAATAGAGTTGTAATAAAGATTGATGTACCATTAAGAATATATTTACATACATTCTAATGATTTCCAATATCATACACATAATTTCATGACCATAAAAAAAAGAATAAAAAAGAGGAGTGTTGTTGTTCAGAATTTAAAAAAACATTTAATAAATCGCAGTTGTAACTTTAAACGGTTCTAACTTCTAACTCGAGTATGAGAATGACAATTCTAATATAACAACTCGAAACTCGTATCGATTACCAAAATAAAGTAGGGCTTGCAAAAGAACTTTAATTTTGAAACCCAAATTCCATCATTTACATCACTTAGAGAGGGTTTAAAGTTTTTGTCGCTAATATTCCGTTTTGCTTGTTTTCTCTTTTATTCAATAAAGTTGTAATGAAGATTGATGTGCCACTAAGAATATGTTTACATAAATTCTAATGATTCTCAATATCATACAAATAATTTCATGATGCTACAAGAAATGAGAAAAAAAAGAGGAGTGGTGTTGTTCAAAGTTTAAAAAAAACATTTAATAAATCGCAGTTGTAACTTTAAATGGTTCTAACTTTTGACTCGAGTATGAGAATGACTATTCTAATATAACAACTCGAAACTCGTATCGATTACCATAATAAAGTAGGCCGTGCAAAAGAACTTCAATTTTGAAACCCAAATTCCATCATTTACATCACTTAGAGAGGGTTTAAAGTTTTTGTCGCTTATATTCCGTTTTGCTTGTTTTCTCTTTTATTCAATAAAGTTGTAATGAAGATTGATATGCCACAAAGAATATGTTTACATACATTCTAATGATTCTCAATATCATACACATAATTTCATGACCATAAAAAAAAGAATAAAAAAGAGGAGTGTTGTTGTTCAGAATTTAAAAAAAACATTTAATAAATCGCAGTTGTAACTTTAAACGGTTCTAACTTCTAACTCGAGTATGAGAATGTCTATTCTAATATAACAACTCGAAACTCGTATAGATTACCATAATAAAATAGGCATACAAAAGAACTTCAATTTTGAAACCCAAATTCCATCATTTACATCACTTAGAGAGGGTTTAAAGTTTTTGTCGCTTATATTCCGTTTTGCTTGTTTTCTCTTTTATTCAATAAAGTTGTAATGAAGATTGATGTGCCACTAAGAATATGTTTAAATAAATTCTAATGATTCTCAATATCATACAAATAATTTCATGATGCTACAAGAAAATAAGAAAAAAAGAGGAGTGGTGTTGTTCAGAATTAAAAAAAAACATTTAATAAATCGCAGTTGTAACTTTAAACGGTTCTAGCTTCTAACTCGAGTATGAGAATGACTATTCTAATATAACAACTCGAAACTTCTATCAATTACCATAAATCGAGTAGGCCTTGCAAAAGAACTTCAATTTTGAAACCCAAATTTCATCATTTACATCACTTAGAGAGGCTTTAAAGTTTTTGTCGCTTATATTCCGTTTTGCTTGTTTTCTCTTTTATTCAATAGAGTTGTAATAAATATTGATGTGCCACTAAGAATATATTTACATAAATTCTAATGATTCTCAATATCATACACATGTTTTCATGACCATAAAAATAAGAATAAAAAAGAGGAGTGGTGTTGTTCAGAATTTAAAAAAAACATTTAACAAATCGCAGTTGTAACTTTAAATGGTTCTAACTTTTGACTCGAGTATGAGAATGACTATTCTAATATAACAACTCGAAACTCGTATCGATTACCATAATAAAGTAGGCCTTCCAAAAGAACTTCAATTTTGAAACCCAAATTCCATCATTTACATCACTTATAGAGGGTTTAAAGTTTTTATCGCTTATATTCCGTCTCGCTTGTTTTCTCTTTTATTCAATAGAGTTGTAATAAAGATTGATGTACCATTAAGAATATATTTACATACATTCTAATGATTTCCAATATCATACACATAATTTCATGACCATAAAAAAAAGAATAAAAAAGAGGAGTGTTGTTGTTCAGAATTTAAAAAAACATTTAATAAATCGCAGTTGTAACTTTAAACGGTTCTAACTTCTAACTCGAGTATGAGAATGACAATTCTAATATAACAACTCGAAACTCGTATCGATTACCAAAATAAAGTAGGGCTTGCAAAAGAACTTTAATTTTGAAACCCAAATTCCATCATTTACATCACTTAGAGAGGGTTTCAAGTTTTTGTCGCTAATATTCCGTTTTGCTTGTTTTCTCTTTTATTCAATAAAGTTGTAATGAAGATTGATGTGCCACTAAGAATATGTTTACATAAATTCTAATGATTCTCAATATCATACAAATAATTTCATGATGCTACAAGAAATGAGAAAAAAAAGAGGAGTGGTGTTGTTCAAAGTTTTAAAAAAACATTTAATAAATCGCAGTTGTAACTTTAAATGGTTCTAACTTTTGACTCGAGTATGAGAATGACTATTCTAATATAACAACTCGAAACTCGTATCGATTACCATAATAAAGTAGGCCTTGCAAAAGAACTTCAATTTTGAAACCCAAATTCCATCATTTACATCACTTAGAGAGGGTTTAAAGTTTTTGTCGCTTATATTCCGTTTTGCTTGTTTTCTCTTTTATTCAATAAAGTTGTAATGAAGATTGATATGCCACAAAGAATATGTTTACATACATTCTAATGATTCTCAATATCATACACATAATTTCATGACCATAAAAAAAAGAATAAAAAAGAGGAGTGTTGTTGTTCAGAATTTAAAAAAAACATTTAATAAATCGCAGTTGTAACTTTAAACGGTTCTAACTTCTAACTCGAGTATGAGAATGACATTTCTAATATAACAACTCGAAACACGTATCGATTACCAAAATAAAGTAGGCCTTGCAAAAGAACTTTAATTTTGAAACCCAAAGTCCATCATTTACATCACTTAGAGAGGGTTTAAAGTTTTTGTCGCTTATATTCCGTTTTGCTTGTTTTCTCTTTTATTCAATAAAGTTGTAATGAAGATTGATGTGCCACTAAGAATATGTTTACATAAATTCTAATGATTCTCAATATCATACAAATAATTTCATGATGCTACAAGAAAATGAGAAAAAAAGAGGAGTGGTGTTGTTCAGAATTAAAAAAAAAACATTTAATAAATCGCAGTTGTAACTTTAAACGGTTCTAACTTCTAACTCGAGTATGAGAATGACTATTCTAATATAACAACTCGAAACTTCTATCAATTACCATAAATCGAGTAGGCCTTGCAAAATAACTTCAATTTTGAAAACCAAATTTCATCATTTACATCACTTAGAGAGGCTTTAAAGTTTTTGTCGCTTATATTCCGTTTTGCTTGTTTTCTCTTTTATTCAATAGAGTTGTAATAAATATTGATGTGCCACTAAGAATATATTTACATAAATTCTAATGATTCTCAATATCATACACATGTTTTCATGACCATAAAAATAAGAATAAAAAAGAGGAGTGTTGTTGTTCAGAATTTAAAAAAAACATTTAATAAATCGCAGTTGTAACTTTAAACGGTTCTAACTTCTAACTCGAGTATGAGAATGACTATTCTAATATAACAACTCGAAACTCGTATCGATTACCAAAATAAAGTAGGGCTTGCAAAAGAACTTTAATTTTGAAACCCAAATTCCATCATTTACATCACTTAGAGAGGGTTTAAAGTTTTTGTCGCTAATATTCCGTTTTGCTTGTTTTCTCTTTTATTCAATAAAGTTGTAATGAAGATTGATGTGCCACTAAGAATATGTTTACATAAATTCTAATGATTCTCAATATCATACAAATAATTTCATGATGCTACAAGAAATGAGAAAAAAAAGAGGAGTGGTGTTGTTCAAAGTTTAAAAAAAACATTTAATAAATCGCATTTGTAACTTTAAATGGTTCTAACTTTTGACTCGAGTATGAGAATGACTATTCTAATATAACAACTCGAAACTCGTATCGATTACCATAATAAAGTAGGCCTTGCAAAAGAACTTCAATTTTGAAACCCAAATTCCATCATTTACATCACTTAGAGAGGGTTTAAAGTTTTTGTCGCTTATATTCCGTTTTGCTTGTTTTCTCTTTTATTCAATAAAGTTGTAATGAAGATTGATATGCCACAAAGAATATGTTTACATAAATTCTAATGATTCTCAATATCATACAAATAATTTCATGATGCTACAAGAAATGAGAAAAAAAAGAGGAGTGGTGTTGTTCAAAGTTTAAAAAAAACATTTAATAAATCGCAGTTGTAACTTTAAATGGTTCTAACTTTTGACTCGAGTATGAGAATGACTATTCTAATATAACAACTCGAAACTCGTATCGATTACCATAATAAAGTAGGGTTTGCAAAAGAACTTCAATTTTGAAACCCAAATTTCATCATTTACATCACTTAGAGAGGCTTTAAAGTTTTTGTCGCTTATATTCCGTTTTGCTTGTTTTCTCTTTTATTCAATAGAGTTGTAATAAATATTGATGTGCCACTAAGAATATATTTACATACATTCTAATGATTTTCAATATCATACACATAATTTCATGACCATAAAAAAAAGAATAAAAAAGAGGAGTGTTGTTGTTCAGAATTTAAAAAAAAACATTTAATAAATCGCAGTTGTAACTTTAAATGGTTCTAACTTCTAACTCGAGTATGAGAATGACATTTCTAATATAACAACTCGAAACGCGTATCGATTACCAAAATAAAGTAGGCCTTGCAAAAGAACTTTAATTTTGAAACCCAAATTCCATCATTTACATCACTTAGAGAGTGTTTAAAGTTTTTGTCGCTTATATTCCGTTTTGCTTGTTTTCTCTTTTATTCAATAAAGTTGTAATGAAGATTGATGTGCCACTAAGAATATGTTTACATAAATTCTAATGATTCTCAATATCATACAAATAATTTCATGATGCTACAAGAAAATGAGAAAAAAAGAGGAGTGGTGTTGTTCAGAATTAAAAAAAAACATTTAATAAATCGCAGTTGTAACTTTAAACGGTTCTAACTTCTAACTCGAGTATGAGAATGACTATTCTAATATAACAACTCGAAACTTCTATCAATTACCATAAATCGAGTAGGCCTTGCAAAATAACTTCAATTTTGAAACCCAAATTTCATCATTTACATCACTTAGAGAGGCTTTAAAGTTTTTGTCGCTTATATTCCGTTTTGCTTGTTTTCTCTTTTATTCAATAGAGTTGTAATAAATATTGATGTGCCACTAAGAATATATTTACATAAATTCTAATGATTTTCAATATCATACACATGTTTTCATGACCATAAAAATAAGAATAAAAAAGAGGAGTGTTGTTGTTCAGAATTTAAAAAAAACATTTAATAAATCGCAGTTGTAACTTTAAATGGTTCTAACTTCTAACTCGAGTATGAGAATGACATTTCTAATATAACAACTCGAAACGCGTATCGATTACCAAAATAAAGTAGGCCTTGCAAAAGAACTTTAATTTTGAAACCCAAATTCCATCATTTACATCACTTAGAGAGTGTTTAAAGTTTTTGTCGCTTATATTCCGTTTTGCTTGTTTTCTCTTTTATTCAATAAAGTTGTAATGAAGATTGATGTGCCACTAAGAATATGTTTACATAAATTCTAATGATTCTCAATATCATACAAATAATTTCATGATGCTACAAGAAAATGAGAAAAAAAGAGGAGTGGTGTTGTTCAGAATTAAAAAAAAAACATTTAATAAATCGCAGTTGTAACTTTAAACGGTTCTAACTTCTAACTCGAGTATGAGAATGACTATTCTAATATCACAACTCGAAACTTCTATCAATTACCATAAATCGAGTAGGCCTTGCAAAATAACTTCAATTTTGAAACCCAAATTTCATCATTTACATCACTTAGAGAGGCTTTAAAGTTTTTGTCGCTTATATTCCGTTTTGCTTGTTTTCTCTTTTATTCAATAGAGTTGTAATAAATATTGATGTGCCACTAAGAATATATTTACATAAATTCTAATGATTCTCAATATCATACACATGTTTTCATGACCATAAAAATAAGAATAAAAAAGAGGAGTGTTGTTGTTCAGAATTTAAAAAAAACATTTAATAAATCGCAGTTGTAACTTTAAACGGTTCTAACTTCTAACTCGAGTATGACAATGACTATTCTAATATAACAACTCGAAACTTCTATCAATTACCATAAATCGAGTAGGCCTTGCAAAAGAACTTTAATTTTGAAACCCAAATTCCATCATTTACATCACTTAGAGAGGGTTTAAAGTTTTTGTCGCTAATATTCCGTTTTGCTTGTTTTCTCTTTTATTCAATAAAGTTGTAATGAAGATTGATGTGCCACTAAGAATATGTTTACATAAATTCTAATGATTCTCAATATCATACAAATAATTTCATGATGCTACAAGAAATGAGAAAAAAAAGAGGAGTGGTGTTGTTCAAAGTTTAAAAAAAACATTTAATAAATCGCAGTTGTAACTTTAAATGGTTCTAACTTTTGACTCGAGTATGAGAATGACTATTCTAATATAACAACTCGAAACTCGTATCGATTACCATAATAAAGTAGGCCTTGCAAAAGAACTTCAATTTTGAAACCCAAATTCCATCATTTACATCACTTAGAGAGGGTTTAAAGTTTTTGTCGCTTATATTCCGTTTTGCTTGTTTTCTCTTTTATTCAATAAAGTTGTAATGAAGATTGATATGCCACAAAGAATATGTTTACATACATTCTAATGATTTTCAATATCATACACATAATTTCATGACCATAAAAAAAAGAATAAAAAAGAGGAGTGTTGTTGTTCAGAATTTAAAAAAAACATTTAATAAATCGCAGTTGTAACTTTAAATGGTTCTAACTTCTAACTCGAGTATGAGAATGACATTTCTAATATAACAACTCGAAACGCGTATCGATTACCAAAATAAAGTAGGCCTTGCAAAAGAACTTTAATTTTGAAACCCAAATTCCATCATTTACATCACTTAGAGAGTGTTTAAAGTTTTTGTCGCTTATATTCCGTTTTGCTTGTTTTCTCTTTTATTCAATAAAGTTGTAATGAAGATTGATGTGCCACTAAGAATATGTTTACATAAATTCTAATGATTCTCAATATCATACAAATAATTTCATGATGCTACAAGAAAATGAGAAAAAAAGAGGAGTGGTGTTGTTCAGAATTAAAAAAAAAACATTTAATAAATCGCAGTTGTAACTTTAAACGGTTCTAACTTCTAACTCGAGTATGAGAATGACTATTCTAATATAACAACTCGAAACTTCTATCAATTACCATAAATCGAGTAGGCCTTGCAAAATAACTTCAATTTTGAAACCCAAATTTCATCATTTACATCACTTAGAGAGGCTTTAAAGTTTTTGTCGCTTATATTCCGTTTTGCTTGTTTTCTCTTTTATTCAATAGAGTTGTAATAAATATTGATGTGCCACTAAGAATATATTTACATAAATTCTAATGATTCTCAATATCATACACATGTTTTCATGACCATAAAAATAAGAATAAAAAAGAGGAGTGTTGTTGTTCAGAATTTAAAAAAAACATTTAATAAATCGCAGTTGTAACTTTAAACGGTTCTAACTTCTAACTCGAGTATGAGAATGACTATTCTAATATAACAACTCGAAACTTCTATCAATTACCATAAATCGAGTAGGCCTTGCAAAAGAACTTTAATTTTGAAACCCAAATTCCATCATTTACATCACTTAGAGAGGGTTTAAAGTTTTTGTCGCTTATATTCCGTTTTGCTTGTTTTCTCTTTTATTCAATAAAGTTGTAATGAAGATTGATGTGCCACTAAGAATATGTTTACATAAATTCTAATGATTCTCAATATCATACAAATAATTTCATGATGCTACAAGAAATGAGAAAAAAAAGAGGAGTGGTGTTGTTCAAAGTTTAAAAAAAACATTTAATAAATCGCAGTTGTAACTTTAAATGGTTCTAACTTTTGACTCGAGTATGAGAATGACTATTCTAATATAACAACTCGAAACTCGTATCGATTACCATAATAAAGTAGGCCTTGCAAAAGAACTTCAATTTTGAAACCCAAATTCCATCATTTACATCACTTAGAGAGGGTTTAAAGTTTTTGTCGCTTATATTCCGTTTTGCTTGTTTTCTCTTTTATTCAATAAAGTTGTAATGAAGATTGATATGCCACAAAGAATATGTTTACATACATTCTAATGATTCTCAATATCATACACATAATTTCATGACCGTAAAAAAAAGAATAAAAAAGAGGAGTGTTGTTGTTCAGAATTTAAAAAAAACATTTAATAAATCGCAGTTGTAACTTTAAACGGTTCTAACTTCTAACTCGAGTATGAGAATGATATTTCTAATATAACAACTCGAAACGCGTATCGATTACCAAAATAAAGTAGGCCTTGCAAAAGAACTTTAATTTTGAAACCCAAATTCCATCATTTACATCACTTAGAGAGGGTTTAAAGTTTTTGTCGCTTATATTCCGTTTTGCTTGTTTTCTCTTTTATTCAATAAAGTTGTAATGAAGATTGATGTGCCACTAAGAATATGTTTACATAAATTCTAATGATTCTCAATATCATACAAATAATTTCATGATGCTACAAGAAAATAAGAAAAAAAGAGGAGTGGTGTTGTTCAGAATTAAAAAAAAAACATTTAATAAATCGCAGTTGTAACTTTAAACGGTTCTAACTTCTAACTCGAGTATGAGAATGACTATTCTAATATAACAACTCGAAACTTCTATCAATTACCATAAATCGAGTAGGCCTTGCAAAAGAACTTCAATATTGAAACCCAAATTTCATCATTTACATCACTTAGAGAGGCTTTAAAGTTTTTGTCGCTTATATTCCGTTTTGCTTGTTTTCTCTTTTATTCAATAGAGTTGTAATAAATATTGATGTGCCACTAAGAATATATTTACATAAATTCTAATGATTCTCAATATCATACACATGTTTTCATGACCATAAAAATAAGAATAAAAAAGAGGAGTGTTGTTGTTCAGAATTTAAAAAAAACATTTAATAAATCGCAGTTGTAACTTTAAACCGTTCTAACTTCTAACTCGAGTATGAGAATGACAATTCTAATATAACAACTCGAAACTCGTATCGATTACCATAATAAAGTAGACCTTGCAAAAGAACTTTAATTTTGAAACCTAAATTACATCATTTACATCACTTAGAGAGGGTTTAAAGTTTTTGTCGCTTATATTCCGTTTTGCTTGTTTTCTCTTTTATTCAATAAATTGTAATGAATATTGATGTGCCACTAAGAATATGTTTACATACATTCTAATGATTCTCAATATCATACAAATAATTTCATGATGCTACAAGAAAATGAGAAAAAAAAGAGGAGTGGTGTTGTTCAGAATTAATAAAAAAACATTTAATAAATCGTAGTTGTAACTTTAAACGGTTCTAACTTCTAACTCGAGTATGAGAATGTCTATTCTAATATAACAACTCGAAACTCGTATAGATTACCATAATAAAATAGGCATACAAAAGAACTTCAATTTTGAAACCCAAATTCCATCATTTACATCACTTAGAGAAGGTTTAAAGTTTTTGTCGCTTATATTCCGTTTTGCTTGTTTTCTCTTTTATTCAATAAAGTTGTAATGAAGATTGATGTGCCACTAAGAATATGTTTAAATAAATTCTAATGATTCTCAATATCATACAAATAATTTCATGATGCTACAAGAAAATAAGAAAAAAAGAGGAGTGGTGTTGTTCAGAATTAAAAAAAAACATTTAATAAATCGCAGTTGTAACTTTAAACGGTTCTAGCTTCTAACTCGAGTATGAGAATGACTATTCTAATATAACAACTCGAAACTTCTATCAATTACCATAAATCGAGTAGGCCTTGCAAAAGAACTTCAATTTTGAAACCCAAATTTCATCATTTACATCACTTAGAGAGGCTTTAAAGTTTTTGTCGCTTATATTCCGTTTTGCTTGTTTTCTCTTTTATTCAATAGAGTTGTAATAAATATTGATGTGCCACTAAGAATATATTTACATAAATTCTAATGATTCTCAATATCATACACATGTTTTCATGACCATAAAAATAAGAATAAAAAAGAGGAGTGTTGTTGTTCAGAATTTAAAAAAAACATTTAATAAATCGCAGTTGTAACTTTAAACGGTTCTAACTTCTAACTCGAGTATGAGAATGACTATTCTAATATAACAACTCGAAACTTCTATCAATTACCATAAATCGAGTAGGCCTTGCAAAAGAACTTCAATTTTGAAACCCAAATACCATCATTTACATCACTTAGAGAGGGTTTAAAGTTTTTGTCGCATATTTTCCGTTTTGCTTGCTTTCGCTATAATTCAATACTGTTGTAATGACTATTGATTTACTACTAAGAATTGGTTTACATATAGTCTAATGATTCTCAATATCATACAAATAATTTCATGACCTACTAGAAAATAAGAAAAAGAAAGAACTGCTCATGTTGATAGTTTAAAAATAATATTTTTTAAATTAGAGTGCTAAATTTAAACGGTCCTAGCTTTTGACTACTGTATGGGAATGACTAATATAATATATCAAAGTGAAACTAATATCAATTCCTATAATTAGAGCAAGCTTTGCTAAAGAACTTCAATTTTTTCAAACCCAAATTCCATCATTTACATCACTTAGACAGGGTTTAAAAATTTGGTCGCATATTTTCCGTTTTGCTTGCTTTCGCTATTATTCAATACAGTTGTAATGAAGATTGATGTGCCACTAAGAATATGTTTACATACATTCTAATGATTCTCAATATCATACACATAATTTCATGAAAATAAAAAAAAGAATAAAAAAGAGGAGTGTTGTTGTTCAGAATTTAAAAAAAACATTTAATAAATCGCAGTTGTAACTTTAAACGGTTCTAACTTCTAACTCGAGTATGAGAATGACAATTCTAATATAACAACTCGAAACTCGTATCGATTACCATAATAAAGTAGACCTTGCAAAAGAACTTTAATTTTGAAACCTAAATTACATCATTTACATCACTTAGAGAGGGTTTAAAGTTTTTGTCGCTTATATTCCGTTTTGCTTGTTTTCTCTTTTATTCAATAAATTGTAATGAATATTGATGTGCCACTAAGAATATGTTTACATACATTCTAATGATTCTCAATATCATACAAATAATTTCATGATGCTACAAGAAAATGAGAAAAAAAAGAGGAGTGGTGTTGTTCAGAATTAATAAAAAAACATTTAATAAATCGTAGTTGTAACTTTAAACGGTTCTAACTTCTAACTCGAGTATGAAAATGTCTATTCTAATATAACAACTCGAAACTCGTATAGATTACCATAATTCGAGTAGGCCTTGCAAAAGAACTTCAATTTTCAAACCCAAATTCCATTATTTACATCACTCAGAGAGGGTTTAAAGTTTATGTCGCATATTTTCCGTTTTGCTTGTTTTCCCTTTTATTCAATAGAGTTGTAATAAAGATTGATGTGCTACTAAGAATATGTTTACATACATTCTAATGATTCTCAATATCATACAAATAATTTCATGATCCTAAAAGAAAATGAGAAAAAAAAGAGAAGTGGTGTTGTGCAGAGTTTAAAAAAAACATTTAATAAATCGCAGTTGTAACTTTAAATGGTTCTAACTTTTGACTCGAGTATGAGAATGACTATTCTAATATAAAAACTCGAAACTCGTATCGATTACCATATTTCGAGTTGGCCTTGCTAAAGAACTGCAATTTTTTCAAACCCAAATACCATCATTTACATCACTTAGAGAGTGTTTAAAGTTTTTGTCGCATATTTTCTGTTTTGCTTGCTTTCGCTATAATTCAATACTGTTGTAATGAATATTGATTTACCACTAAGAATTGGTTTACATATATTCTAATGATTCTTAATATCATACAAATAATTTCATGATCCTACCAGAAAATAAGAAAAAAAAAAGAAGTGCTCATGTTTATAGTTTAAAAATAATATTTTTTAAATTAGAGTGCTAAATTTATACGGTCCTAGCTTTTGACTATTGTATGGGAATGACTAATATAATATATCAAAGTGAAACTAATATCAATTCCTATAATTAGAGAAAGCCTTTCAAAAGAACTTCAATTTTTTCAAACCCAAATTCCATCATTTACATCACTTAGAGAGGGTTTAAAGTTTTTGTCGCATATTTTCCGTTTTGCTTGATTTCGCTATTATTCAATATAGTGGTAATGAAGATTGATGTGCCACTAAGAATATGTTTACATACATTCTAATGATTCTCAATATCATACAAATAATTTCATGATCCTAAAAGAAAATGAGAAAAAAAAAGAGGAGTGGTGTTGTTCAGAGTTTAAAAAAAACATTTAATAAATCGCAGTTGTAATTTTAAATGGTTCTAACTTTTGACTCGAGTATGAGAATGACTATTCTAAAATAACAACTCGAAACTCATATCGATTACCATAATAAAGGAGGCCTTGCGAAAGAACTTCAATTTTGAAACCCAAATTCCATCATTTACATCACTTAGAGAGGGTTTACTATTTTTGTCACATATTTTCCGTTTTGCTTGCTTTCGCTATAATTCAATATAGTTGTAAGGAAGATTGATACACCACTAAGAATATATTTACATACATTCTAATGATTCTCAATATCATACACATAATTTCATGACCATAAAAAAAAGAATAAAAAAGAGGAGTGTTGTTGTTCAGAATTTAAAAAAAACATTTAATAAATCGCATTTGTAACATTAAACGATTCTAACTTCTAACTCGAGTATGAGAATGACTATTCTAATATAACAACTGGAAACACGTATCGATTACCATAATTCGAGTAGGCCTTGCAAAAGCACTTCAATTTTCAAACCCAAATTCCATCATTTACATCACTCAGAGAGGGTTTAAAGTTTATGTCGCATATTTTCCGTTTTGCTTGTTTTCCCTTTTTTTCAATAGAGTTGTAATAAAGATTGATGTGCTACTAAGAATATGTTTACATACATTCTAATGATTCTCAATATCATACAAATAATTTCATGATCCTACAAGAAAATGAGAAAAAAAGAGAAGTGGTGTTGTGCAGAGTTTAAAAAAAACATTTAATAAATCGCAGTTGTAACTTTAAATGGTTCTAACTTTTGACTCGAGTATGAGAATGACTATTCTAATATAACAACTCGAAACTCGTATCGATTACCATATTTCGAGTTGGCCTTGCTAAAGAACTGCAATTTTTTCAAACCCAAATACCATCATTTACATCACTTAGAGAGTGTTTAATGTTTTTGTCGCATATTTTCCGTTTTGCTTGCTTTCGCTATAATTCAATACTGTTGTAATGAATATTGATTTACCACTAAGAATTGGTTTACATATATTCTAATGATTCTTAATATCATACAAATAATTTCATGATCCTACCAGAAAATAAGAAAAAAAAAAAAGAAGTGCTCATGTTTATAGTTTAAAAATAATATTTTTTAAATTAGAGTGCTAAATTTATACGGTCCTAGCTTTTGACTAGTGTATGGGAATGACTAATATAATATATCAAAGTGAAACTAATATCAATTCCTATAATTAGAGAAAGCCTTTCAAAAGAACTTCAATTTTTTAAAACCCAAATTCCATCATTTACATCACTTAGAGAGGGTATAAAGTTTTTGTCGCATATTTTCCGTTTTGCTTGCTTTCGCTATTATTCAATATAGTGGTAATGAAGATTGATGTGCCACTAAGAATATGTTTACATACATTCTAATGATTCTCAATATCATACAAATAATTTCATGATCCTAAAAGAAAATGAGAAAAAAAGAGAGGAGTGGTGTTGTTCAGAGTTTAAAAAAAACATTTAATAAATCGCAGTTGTAATTTTAAATGGTTCTAACTTTTGACTCAAGTATGAGAATGACTATTCTAATATAACAACTCGAAACTCATATCGATTACCATAATAAAGGAGGCCTTGCGAAAGAACTTCAATTTTGAAACCCAAATTCCATCATTTACATCACTTAGAGAGGGTTTACTATTTTTGTCACATATTTTCCGTTTTGCTTGCTTTCGCTATAATTCAATATAGTTGTAAGGAAGATTGATACACCACTAAGAATATATTTACATACATTCTAATGATTCTCAATATCATACACATAATTTCATGACCATAAAAAAAAGAATAAAAAAGAGGAGTGTTGTTGTTCAGAATTTAAAAAAAACATTTAATAAATCGCATTTGTAAAATTAAACGATTCTAACTTCTAACTCGAGTATGAGAATGACTATTCTAATATAACAACTGGAAACACGTATCGATTACCATAATTCAAGTAGGCCTTGCAAAAGCACTTCAATTTTCAAACCCAAATTCCATCATTTACATCACTCAGAGAGGGTTTAAAGTTTATGTCGCATATTTTCCGTTTTGCTTGTTTTCCCTTTTATTCAATAGAGTTGTAATAAAGATTGATGTGCTACTAAGAATATGTTTACATACATTCTAATGATTCTCAATATCATACAAATAATTTCATGATCTTACAAGAAAATGAGAAAAAAAGAGAAGTGGTGTTGTGCAGAGTTTAAAAAAAACATTTAATAAATCGCAGTTGTAACTTTAAATGGTTCTAACTTTTGACTCGAGTATGAGAATGACTATTCTAATATAACAACTCGAAACTCGTATCGATTACCATATTTCGAGTTGGCCTTGCTAAAGAACTGCAATTTTTTCAAACCCAAATACCATCATTTACATCACTTAAAGAGTGTTTAATGTTTTTGTCGCATATTTTCCGTTTTGCTTGCTTTCGCTATAATTCAATACTGTTGTAATGAATATTGATTTACCACTAAGAATTGGTTTACATATATTCTAATGATTCTTAATATCATACAAATAATTTCATGATCCTACCAGAAAATAAGAAAAAAAAAAGAAGTGCTCATGTTTATAGTTTAAAAATAATATTTTTTAAATTAGAGTGCTAAATTTATACGGTCCTAGCTTTTGACTAGTGTATGGGAATGACTAATATAATATATCAAAGTGAAACTAATATCAATTCCTATAATTAGAGAAAGCCTTTCAAAAGAACTTCAATTTTTTCAAACCCAAATTCCATCATTTACATCACTTAGAGAGGGTTTAAAGTTTTTGTCGCATATTTTCCGTTTTGCTTGCTTTCGCTATTATTCAATATAGTTGTAATGAAGATTGATGTGCCACTAAGAATATGTTTACATACATTCTAATGATTCTCAATATCATACAAATAATTTCATGATCCTAAAAGAAAATGAGAAAAAAAAGAGGAGTGGTGTTGTTCAGAGTTTAAAAAAAACATTTAATAAATCACAATTGTAATTTTAAACGATTCTAACTTCTAACTCGAGTATGAGAATGACTATTCTAATATAACAACTCGAAACACTTATCGATTACCATAATTAGAGTAATCCTTGCAAAAGAACTTCAATTTTCATACATTCTAATTATTCTCAATATCATACAAATAATTTCAGACCATAAAAAAAAGAATAAAAAAGAGTAGTGTTGTTGTTCAGAGTTTAAAAAAAACATTTAATAAATCGCATTTGTAACTTTAAATAATTCTGACTTTTGACCCGAGTATGAGAATGACTATTCTAATATATAGACTCGAAACTCGTATCGATTACCATAATTCGAGTAGGCCTTGCAAAAGAACTTCAATTTTGAAACCCAAATTCCATCATTTACATCACTTAGAGAGGGTTTAAAGTTTTTGTCGCATATTTTCCGTTTTGCTTGCTTTAGCTATTATTTAATATAGTTGTAATGAAGATTGATGTGCCACTAAGAATATGTTTACATACATTCTAATGATTCTCAATATCATACAAATAATTTCATGATCCTAAAAGAAAATGAGAAAAAAAAGAGCAGTGGTGTTGTTCAGAGTTTAAAAAAAAACATTTAATAAATCGCAGTTGTAATTTTAAATGGTTCTAACTTTTGACTCGAGTATGAGAATGACTATTCTAATATAACAACTCGAAACTCGTATCGATTACCATAATAAAGGAGGCCTTGCGAAAGAACTTCAATTTTGAAACCCAAATTCCATCATTTACATCACTTAGAGAGGGTTTACTATTTTTGTCACATATTTTCCGTTTTGCTTGCTTTCGCTATAATTCAATATAGTTGTAATGAAGATTGATACACCACTAAGAATATATTTACATACATTCTAATGATTCTCAATATCATACACATAATTTCATGACCATAAAAAAAAGAATAAAAAAGAGGAGTGTTGTTGTTCAAAATTTAAAAAAAACATTTAATAAATCGCACTTGTAACATTAAACGATTCTAACTTCTAACTCGAGTATGAGAATGACTATTCTAATATAACAACTCGAAACTTGTATCGATTACCATAATTCGAGTAGGCCTTGCAAAAGAACTTCAATTTTCAAACCCAAATTCCATCATTTACATCACTCAGAGAGGGTTTAAAGTTTATGTCGCATATTTTCCGTTTTGCTTGTTTTCCCTTTTATTCAATAGAGTTGTAATAAAGATTGATGTGCTACTAAGAATATGTTTACATACATTCTAATGATTCTCAATATCATACAAATAATTTCATGATCCTACAAGAAAATGAGAAAAAAAAAGAGGAGTGGGGTTGTTCAGAGTTTAAAAAAAACATTTAATAAATCGCATTTGTAACTTTAAATAATTCTGGCTTTTGACTCGAGTATGAGTATGAATATTCTAATATATCAACTCGAAACTCGTATCGATTACCATAATTCGAGTAGGCCTTGCTAAAGAACTGCAATTTTCAAACCCAAATTCCATCTTTTACATCACATAGAGAGGGTTTAAAGTTTTTGTCGCATATTTTCCGTTTTGCTTGCTTTCGCTATTATTCAATATAGTTGTAATGAAGATTGATGTGCCACTAAGAATATGTTTACATACATTCTAATGATTCTCAATATCATACAAATAATTTCATGATCCTACCAGAAAATAAGAAAAAAAAAAGAAGTGCTCATGTTGATAGTTTAAAAATAATATTTTTTAAATTAGAGTGCTAAATTTAAACGGTCCTAGCTTTTGACTAGTGTATGGGAATGACTAATATAATATATCAAAGTGAAACTAATATCAATTCCTATAATTAGAGCAAGCCTTTCAAAAGAACTTCAATTTTATCAAACCCAAATTCCATCATTTACATCACTTAGAGAGGGTTTAAAGTTTTTGTCGCATATTTTCCGTTTTGCTTGCTTTCGCTATTATTCAATATAGTTGTAATGAAGATTGATGTGCCACTAAGAATATGTTTACATACATTCTAATGATTCTCAATATCATACACATAATTTCATGACCATAAAAAAAAGAGTAAAAAAGAGGAGTGATGTTGTTCAGAATTTAAAAAAAACATTTAATAAATCGCAGTTGTAACTTTAAACGGTTCTAACTTCTAACTCGAGTATGAGAATGACAATTCTAATATAACAACTCGAAACTCGTATCGATTACCATAATAAAGTAGGCCTTGCAAAAGAACTTTAATTTTGAAACCCAAATTCCATCTTTTACATCACATAGAGAGGGTTTAAAGTTTTTGTCGCATATTTTCCGTTTTGCTTGCTTTCGCTATTATTCAATATAGTTGTAATGAAGATTGATGTGCCACTAAGAATATGTTTACATACATTCTAATGATTCTCAATATCATACAAATAATTTCATGATGCTACAAGAAAATGAGAAAAAAAAGAGGAGTGGTGTTGTTCAGAATTTAAAAAAAAACATTTAATAAATCGTAGTTGTAACTTTAAACGGTTCTAACTTCTAACTCGAGTATGAGAATGACTATTCTAATATAAGAACTCGAAACTTGTATCAATTACCATAATTCGAGTAGGCCTTGCAAAAGAACTTTAATTTTGAAACCCAAATTCCATCTTTTACATCACATAGAGAGGGTTTAAAGTTTTTGTCGCATATTTTCCGTTTTGCTTGCTTTCGCTATTATTCAATATAGTTGTAATGAAGATTGATGTGCCACTAAGAATATGTTTACATACATTCTAATGATTCTCAATATCATACAAATAATTTCATGATGCTACAAGAAAATGAGAAAAAAAAGAGGAGTGGTGTTGTTCAGAATTTAAAAAAAAACATTTAATAAATCGTAGTTGTAACTTTAAACGGTTCTAACTTCTAACTCGAGTATGAGAATGACTATTCTAATATAAGAACTCGAAACTTGTATCAATTACCATAATTCGAGTAGGCCTTGCAAAAGAACTTCAATTATCAAACCCAAATTCCATTATTTACATCACTTAGAGAGGGTTTAATGTTTTTGTCGCATATTTTCCGTTTTGCTTGTTCTCTCTTTTATTTAATAAAGTTGTAATGAAGATTGATGTGCCACTAAGAATATGTTTACATACATTCTAATGATTCTCAATATCATACAAATAATTTCATGATGCTACAAGAAAATGAGAAAAAAAAGAGGAGTGGTGTTGTTCAGAGTTTAAAAAAAACATTTAATAAATCGCAGTTGTAACTTTAAATGGTTCTTACTTTTGACTCGAGTATGAGAATGACTATTCTAATATAACAACTCGAAACTCATATCGATTACCATAATAAAGTAGGCCTTGCAAAAGAACTTCAATTTTTAAACCCAAATTCCATCATTTACATCACTTAGAGAGGGTTTAAAGTTTTTATAGCTTATATTCCGTTTTGCTTGTTTTCTCTTTTATTTAATAGAGTTGTAATAAAGATTGATGTACCACTAAGGATATATTTACATACATTCTAATGATTTTCAATATCATACACATAATTTCATGACCATAAAAAAAAGAATAAAAAAGAGGAGTGTTGTTGTTCAAAATTTAAAAAAAACATTTAATAAATCGCACTTGTAACATTAAACGATTCTTACTTCTAACTCGAGTATGAGAATGACTATTCTAATAAAACAACTCGAAACACGTATCGATTACCATAATTCGAGTAGGCCTTGCAAAAGAACTTCAATTTTCAAACCCAAATTCCATCATTTACATCACTTAGAGAGGGTTTAAAGTTTTTGTCGCATATTTTCCGTTTTGCTTGCTTTTGCTATTATTTAATATAGTTGTAATGAAGATTGATGTGCCACTAAGAATATGTTTACATACATTCTAATGATTCTCAATATCATACACATAATTTCATGACCATAAAAAAAAGAATAAAAAAGAGGAGTGTTGTTGTTCAGAATTTAAAAAAACATTTAATAAATCGCATTTGTAACATTAAATGATTCTAACTTCTAACTCGAGTATGAGAATGACTATTCTAATATAACAACTCGAAACACGTATCGATTACCATAATTCGAGTAGGCCTTGCAAAAGAACTTCAATTTTCAAACCCAAATTCCATCATTTACATCACTCAGAGAGGGTTTAAAGTTTATGTCGCATATTTTCCGTTTTGCTTGTTTTCCCTTTTATTCAATAGAGTTGTAATAAAGATTGATGTGCTACTAAGAATATGTTTACATACATTCTAATGATTCTCAATATCATACAAATAATTTCATGATCCTACAAGAAAATGAGAAAAAAAAGAGAAGTGGTGTTGTGCAGAGTTTAAAAAAAACATTTAATAAATCGTAGTTGTAACTTTAAATGGTTCTAACTTTTGACTCGAGTATGAGAATGCTATTCTAATATAACAACTCGAAACTCGTATCGATTACGATATTTCGAGTTGGCCTTGCTAAAGAACTGCAATTTTTTCAAACCCAAATACCATCATTTACATCACTTAGAGAGTGTTTAATGTTTTTGTCGCATATTTTCCGTTTTGCTTGCTTTCGCTATAATTCAATACTGTTGTAATGAATATTGATTTACCACTAAGAATTGGTTTACATATATTCTAATGATTCTTAATATCATACAAATAATTTCATGATCCTACCAGAAAATAAGAAAAAAAAAAGAAGTGCTCATGTTGATAGTTTAAAAATAATATTTTTTAAATTAGAGTGCTAAATTTAAACGGTCCTAGCTTTTGACTAGTGTATGGGAATGACTAATATAATATATCAAAGTGAAACTAATATCAATTCCTATAATTAGAGCAAGCCTTTCAAAAGAACTTCAATTTTATCAAACCCAAATTCCATCATTTACATCACTTAGAGAGGGTTTAAAGTTTTTGTCGCATATTTTCCGTTTTGCTTGCTTTCGCTATTATTCAATATAGTTGTAATGAAGATTGATGTGCCACTAAGAATATGTTTACATACATTCTAATGATTCTCAATATCATACACATAATTTCATGACCATAAAAAAAAGAGTAAAAAAGAGGAGTGATGTTGTTCAGAATTTAAAAAAAACATTTAATAAATCGCAGTTGTAACTTTAAACGGTTCTAACTTCTAACTCGAGTATGAGAATGACTATTCTAATATAAGAACTCGAAACTTGTATCAATTACCATAATTCGAGTAGGCCTTGCAAAAGAACTTCAATTATCAAACCCAAATTCCATTATTTACATCACTTAGAGAGGGTTTAATGTTTTTGTCGCATATTTTCCGTTTTGCTTGCTCTCTCTTTTATTCAATAAAGTTGTAATGAAGATTGATGTGCCACTAAGAATATGTTTACATACATTCTAATGATTCTCAATATCATACAAATAATTTCATGATGCTACAAGAAAATGAGAAAAAAAAGAGGAGTGGTGTTGTTCAGAGTTTAAAAAAAACATTTAATAAATCGCAGTTGTAACTTTAAATGGTTCTTACTTTTGACTCGAGTATGAGAATGACTATTCTAATATAACAACTCGAAACTCATATCGATTACCATAATAAAGTAGGCCTTGCAAAAGAACTTCAATTTTTAAACCCAAATTCCATCATTTACATCACTTAGAGAGGGTTTAAAGTTTTTATAGCTTATATTCCGTTTTGCTTGTTTTCTCTTTTATTTAATAGAGTTGTAATAAAGATTGATGTACCACTAAGGATATATTTACATACATTCTAATGATTTTCAATATCATACACATAATTTCATGACCATAAAAAAAGAATAAAAAAGAGGAGTGTTGTTGTTCAAAATTTAAAAAAAACATTTAATAAATCGCACTTGTAACATTAAACGATTCTTACTTCTAACTCGAGTATGAGAATGACTATTCTAATAAAACAACTCGAAACACGTATCGATTACCATAATTCGAGTAGGCCTTGCAAAAGAACTTCAATTTTCAAACCCAAATTCCATCATTTACATCACTCAGAGAGGGTTTAAAGTTTTTGTCGCATATTTTCCGTTTTGCTTGCTTTTGCTATTATTTAATATAGTTGTAATGAAGATTGATGTGCCACTAAGAATATGTTTACATACATTCTAATGATTCTCAATATCATACACATAATTTCATGACCATAAAAAAAAGAATAAAAAAGAGGAGTGTTGTTGTTCAGAATTTAAAAAAACATTTAATAAATCGCATTTGTAACATTAAATGATTCTAACTTCTAACTCGAGTATGAGAATGACTATTCTAATATAACAACTCGAAACACGTATCGATTACCATAATTCGAGTAGGCCTTGCAAAAGAACTTCAATTTTCAAACCCAAATTCCATCATTTACATCACTCAGAGAGGGTTTAAAGTTTATGTCGCATATTTTCCGTTTTGCTTGTTTTCCCTTTTATTCAATAGAGTTGTAATAAAGATTGATGTGCTACTAAGAATATGTTTACATACATTCTAATGATTCTCAATATCATACAAATAATTTCATGATCCTACAAGAAAATGAGAAAAAAAAGAGAAGTGGTGTTGTGCAGAGTTTAAAAAAAACATTTAATAAATCGTAGTTGTAACTTTAAATGGTTCTAACTTTTGACTCGAGTATGAGAATGACTATTCTAATATAACAACTCGAAACTCGTATCGATTACCATATTTCGAGTTGGCCTTGCTAAAGAACTGCAATTTTTTCAAACCCAAATACCATCATTTACATCACTTAGAGAGTGTTTAATGTTTTTGTCGCATATTTTCCGTTTTGCTTGCTTTCGCTATAATTCAATACTGTTGTAATGAATATTGATTTACCACTAAGAATTGGTTTACATATATTCTAATGATTCTTAATATCATACAAATAATTTCATGATCCTACCAGAAAATAAGAAAAAAAAAAGAAGTGCTCATGTTGATAGTTTAAAAATAATATTTTTTAAATTAGAGTGCTAAATTTAAACGGTCCTAGCTTTTGACTAGTGTATGGGAATGACTAATATAATATATCAAAGTGAAACTAATATCAATTCCTATAATTAGAGCAAGCCTTTCAAAAGAACTTCAATTTTATCAAACCCAAATTCCATCATTTACATCACTTAGAGAGGGTTTAAAGTTTTTGTCGCATATTTTCCGTTTTGCTTGCTTTCGCTATTATTCAATATAGTTGTAATGAAGATTGATGTGCCACTAAGAATATGTTTACATACATTCTAATGATTCTCAATATCATACACATAATTTCATGACCATAAAAAAAAGAGTAAAAAAGAGGAGTGATGTTGTTCAGAATTTAAAAAAAACATTTAATAAATCGCAGTTGTAACTTGAAACGGTTCTAACTTCTAACTCGAGTATGAGAATGACAATTCTAATATAACAACTCGAAACTCGTATCGATTACCATATCAAAGTAGGCCTTGCAAAAGAACTTTAATTTTGAAACCCAAATTCCATCTTTTAAATCACATAGAGAGGGTTTAAAGTTTTTGTCGCATATTTTCCGTTTTGCTTGCTTTCGCTATTATTCAATATAGTTGTAATGAAGATTGATGTTCCACTAAGAATATGTTTACATACATTCTAATGATTCTCAATATCATACAAATAATTTCATGATGCTACAAGAAAATGAGAAAAAAAAGAGGAGTGGTGTTGTTCAGAATTTAAAAAAAAACATTTAATAAATCGTAGTTGTAACTTTAAACGGTTCTAACTTCTAACTCGAGTATGAGAATGACTATTCTAATATAAGAACTCGAAACTTGTATCAATTACCATAATTCGAGTAGGCCTTGCAAAAGAACTTCAATTATCAAACCCAAATTCCATTATTTACATCACTTAGAGAGGGTTTAATGTTTTTGTCGCATATTTTCCGTTTTGCTTGTTCTCTCTTTTATTCAATAAAGTTGTAATGAAGATTGATGTGCCACTAAGAATATGTTTACATACATTCTAATGATTCTCAATATCATACAAATAATTTCATGATGCTACAAGAAAATGAGAAAAAAAAGAGGAGTGGTGTTGTTCTGAGTTTAAAAAAAACATTTAATAAATCGCAGTTGTAACTTTAAATGGTTCTTACTTTTGACTCGAGTATGAGAATGACTATTCTAATATAACAACTCGAAACTCATATCGATTACCATAATAAAGTAGGCCTTGCAAAAGAACTTCAATTTTTAAACCCAAATTCCATCATTTACATCACTTAGAGAGGGTTTAAAGTTTTTATAGCTTATATTCCGTTTTGCTTGTTTTCTCTTTTGTTTAATAGAGTTGTAATAAAGATTGATGTACCACTAAGAATATATTTACATACATTCTAATGATTCTCAATATCATACACATAATTTCATGACCATAAAAAAAAAGAATAAAAAAGAGGAGTGTTGTTGTTCAAAATTTAAAAAAAAACATTTAATAAATCGCACTTGTAACATTAAACGATTCTTACTTCTAACTGGAGTATGAGAATGACTATTCTAATATAACAACTCGAAACACGTATCGATTACCATAATTCGAGTAGGCCTTGCAAAAGAACTTCAATTTTCAAACCCAAATTCCATCATTTACATCACTCAGAGAGGGTTTAAAGTTTTTGTCGCATATTTTCCGTTTTGCTTGCTTTTGCTATTATTTAATATAGTTGTAATGAAGATTGATGTGCCACTAAGAATATGTTTACATACATTCTAATGATTCTCAATATCATACACATAATTTCATGACCGTAAAAAAAAGAATAAAAAAGAGGAGTGTTGTTGTTCAGAATTTAAAAAAAACATTTAATAAATCGCATTTGTAACATTAAATGATTCTAACTTCTAACTCGAGTATGAGAATGACTATTCTAATATAACAACTCGAAACACGTATCGATTACCATAATTCGAGTAGGCCTTGCAAAAGAACTTCAATTTTCAAACCCAAATTCCATCATTTACATCACTCAGAGAGGGTTTAAAGTTTATGTCGCATATTTTCCGTTTTGCTTGTTTTCCCTTTTATTCAATAGAGTTGTAATAAAGATTGATGTGCTACTAAGAATATGTTTACATACATTCTAATGATTCTCAATATCATACAAATAATTTCATGATCCTACAAGAAAATGAGAAAAAAAAGAGAAGTGGTGTTGTGCAGAGTTTAAAAAAAACATTTAATAAATCGCAGTTGTAACTTTAAATGGTTCTAACTTTTGACTCGAGTATGAGAATGACTATTCCAATATAACAACTCGAAACTAGTATCGATTACCATATTTCGAGTTGGCCTTGCTAAAGAACTGCAATTTTTTCAAACCCAAATACCATCATTTACATCACTTAGAGAGTGTTTAATGTTTTTGTCGCATATTTTCCGTTTTGCTTGCTTTCGCTATAATTCAATACTGTTGTAATGAATATTGATTTACCACTAAGAATTGGTTTACATATATTCTAATGATTCTTAATATCATACAAATAATTTCATGATCCTACCAGAAAATAAGAAAAAAAAAAGAAGTGCTCATGTTGATAGTTTAAAAATAATATTTTTTAAATTAGAGTGCTAAATTTAAACGGTCCTAGCTTTTGACTAGTGTATGGGAATGACTAATATAATATATCAAAGTGAAACTAATATCAATTCCTATAATTAGAGCAAGCCTTTCAAAAGAACTTCAATTTTATCAAACCCAAATTCCATCATTTACATCACTTAGAGAGGGTTTAAAGTTTTTGTCGCATATTTTCCGTTTTGCTTGCTTTCGCTATTATTCAATATAGTTGTAATGAAGATTGATGTGCCACTAAGAATATGTTTACATACATTCTAATGATTCTCAATATCATACACATAATTTCATGACCATAAAAAAAAGAGTAAAAAAGAGGAGTGATGTTGTTCAGAATTTAAAAAAAACATTTAATAAATCGCAGTTGTAACTTTAAACGGTTCTAACTTCTAACTCGAGTATGAGAATGACAATTCTAATATAACAACTCGAAACTCGTATCGATTACCATAATAAAGTAGGCCTTGCAAAAGAACTTTAATTTTGAAACCCAAATTCCATCTTTTACATCACATAGAGAGGGTTTAAAGTTTTTGTCGCATATTTTCCGTTTTGCTTGCTTTCGCTATTATTCAATATAGTTGTAATGAAGATTGATGTTCCACTAAGAATATGTTTACATACATTCTAATGATTCTCAATATCATACAAATAATTTCATGATGCTACAAGAAAATGAGAAAAAAAAGAGGAGTGGTGTTGTTCAGAATTTAAAAAAAAACATTTAATAAATCGTAGTTGTAACTTTAAACGGTTCTAACTTCTAACTGGAGTATGAGAATGACTATTCTAATATAAGAACTCGAAACTTGTATCAATTACCATAATTCGAGTAGGCCTTGCAAAAGAACTTCAATTATCAAACCCAAATTCCATTATTTACATCACTTAGAGAGGGTTTAATGTTTTTGTCGCATATTTTCCGTTTTGCTTGTTCTCTCTTTTATTCAATAAAGTTGTAATGAAGATTGATGTGCCACTAAGAATATGTTTACATACATTCTAATGATTCTCAATATCATACAAATAATTTCATGATGCTACAAGAAAATGAGAAAAAAAAGAGGAGTGGTGTTGTTCTGAGTTTAAAAAAAACATTTAATAAATTGCAGTTGTAACTTTAAATGGTTCTTACTTTTGACTCGAGTATGAGAATGACTATTCTAATATAACAACTCGAAACTCATATCGATTACCATAATAAAGTAGGCCTTGCAAAAGAACTTCAATTTTTAAACCCAAATTCCATCATTTACATCACTTAGAGAGGGTTTAAAGTTTTTATAGCTTATATTCCGTTTTGCTTGTTTTCTCTTTTGTTTAATAGAGTTGTAATAAAGATTGATGTACCACTAAGAATATATTTACATACATTCTAATGATTCTCAATATCATACACATAATTTCATGACCATAAAAAAAAAGAATAAAAAAGAGGAGTGTTGTTGTTCAAAATTTAAAAAAAACATTTAATAAATCGCACTTGTAACATTAAACGATTCTTACTTCTAACTGGAGTATGAGAATGACTATTCTAATATAACAACTCGAAACACGTATCGATTACCATAATTCGAGTAGGCCTTGCAAAAGAACTTCAATTTTCAAACCCAAATTCCATCATTTACATCACTCAGAGAGGGTTTAAAGTTTTTGTCGCATATTTTCCGTTTTGCTTGCTTTTGCTATTATTTAATATAGTTGTAATGAAGATTGATGTGCCACTAAGAATATGTTTACATACATTCTAATGATTCTCAATATCATACACATAATTTCATGACCATAAAAAAAAGAATAAAAAAGAGGAGTGTTGTTGTTCAGAATTTAAAAAAAACATTTAATAAATCGCATTTGTAACATTAAATGATTCTAACTTCTAACTCGAGTATGAGAATGACTATTCTAATATAACAACTCGAAACACGTATCGATTACCATAATTCGAGTAGGCCTTGCAAAAGAACTTCAATTTTCAAACCCAAATTCCATCATTTACATCACTCAGAGAGGGTTTAAAGTTTATGTCGCATATTTTCCGTTTTGCTTGTTTTCCCTTTTATTCAATAGAGTTGTAATAAAGATTGATGTGCTACTAAGAATATGTTTACATACATTCTAATGATTCTCAATATCATACAAATAATTTCATGATCCTACAAGAAAATGAGAAAAAAAAGAGAAGTGGTGTTGTGCAGAGTTTAAAAAAAACATTTAATAAATCGCAGTTGTAACTTTAAATGGTTCTAACTTTTGACTCGAGTATGAGAATGACTATTCCAATATAACAACTCGAAACTAGTATCGATTACCATATTTCGAGTTGGCCTTGCTAAAGAACTGCAATTTTTTCAAACCCAAATACCATCATTTACATCACTTAGAGAGTGTTTAATGTTTTTGTCGCATATTTTCCGTTTTGCTTGCTTTCGCTATAATTCAATACTGTTGTAATGAATATTGATTTACCACTAAGAATTGGTTTACATATATTCTAATGATTCTTAATATCATACAAATAATTTCATGATCCTACCAGAAAATAAGAAAAAAAAAAGAAGTGCTCATGTTGATAGTTTAAAAATAATATTTTTTAAATTAGAGTGCTAAATTTAAACGGTCCTAGCTTTTGACTAGTGTATGGGAATGACTAATATAATATATCAAGGTGAAACTAATATCAATTCCTATAATTTGAGCAAGCCTTTCAAAAGAACTTCAATTTTATCAAACCCAAATTCCATCATTTACATCACTTAGAGAGGGTTTAAAGTTTTTGTCGCATATTTTCCGTTTTGCTTGCTTTCGCTATTATCAATATAGTTGTAATGAAGATTGATGTGCCACTAAGAATATGTTTACATACATTCTAATGATTCTCAATATCATACAAATAATTTCATGATCCTAAAAGAAAATGAGAAAAAAAAGAGGAGTGGTGTTGTTCAGAGTTTAAAAAAAAAACATTTAATAAATCGCACTTGTAACATTAAACGATTCTTACTTCTAACTCGAGTATGAGAATGACTATTCTAATATAACAACTCGAAACTTGTATCGATTACCATAATTCGAGTAGGCCTTGCAAAAGAACTTCAATTTTCAAACCCAAATTCCATCATTTACATCACTCAGAGAGGGTTTAAAGTTTATGTCGCATATTTTCCGTTTTGCTTGTTTTCCCTTTTATTCAATAGAGTTGTAATAAAGATTGATGTGCTACTAAGAATATGTTTACATACATTCTAATGATTCTCAATATCATACACATAATTTCATGATCCTACAAGAAAATGAGAAAAAAAAAGAGACGTAGTGTTGTGCAGAGTTTAAAAAAAAAACATTTAATAAATCGCAGTTGTAATTTTAAACGATTCTAACTTCTAACTCGAGTATGAGAATGACTATTCTAATATAACAACTCGAAACACGTATCGATTACCATAATTCGAGTAATCCTTGCAAAAGAACTTCAATTTTCAAACCCAAATTCCATCATTTACATCACTTAGAGAGGGTTTACTGTTTTTGTCCCTTATTTTTCATTTTGCTTGGTTTCCCTTTTATTCAATAGAGTTGTAATAAAGATTGATGTGCCACTAAGAATATATTTACATACATTCTAATTATTCTCAATATCATACAAATAATTTCAGACCATAAAAAAAAGAATAAAAAAGAGTAGTGTTGTTGTTCAGAGTTTAAAAAAAACATTTAATAAATCGCATTTGTAACTTTAAATAATTCTGACTTTTGACCCGAGTATGAGAATGACTATTCTAATATATAGACTCGAAACTCGTATCGATTACCATAATTCGAGTAGGCCTTGCAAAAGAACTTCAATTTTCAAACGCAAATTCCATCATTTACATCACTTAGAGAGGGTTTAAAGTTTTTGTCGCATATTTTCCGTTTTGCTTGCTTTAGCTATTATTTAATATAGTTGTAATGAAGATTGATGTGCCACTAAGAATATGTTTACATACATTCTAATGATTCTCAATATCATACAAATAATTTCATGATCCTAAAAGAAAATGAGAAAAAAAAGAGGAGTGGTGTTGTTCAGAGTTTAAAAAAAACATTTAATAAATCGCAGTTGTAATTTTAAATGGTTCTAACTTTTGACTCGAGTATGACAATGACTATTCTAATATAACAACTCGAAACTCGTATCGATTACCATAATAAAGGAGGCCTTGCGAAAGAACTTCAATTTTGAAACCCAAATTCCATCATTTACATCACTTAGAGGGTTTACTATTTTTGTCACATATTTTCCGTTTTGCTTGCTTTCGCTATAATTCAATATAGTTGTAAGGAAGATTGATACACCACTAAGAATATATTTACATACATTCTAATGATTCTCAATATCATACACATAATTTCATGACCATAAAAAAAAGAATAAAAAAGAGGAGTGTTGTTGTTCATAATTTAAAAAAAACATTTAATAAATCGCACTTGTAACATTAAACGATTCTAACTTCTAACTCAAGTATGAGAATGACTATTCTAATATAACAACTCAAAACTTGTATCGATTACCATAATTCGAGTAGGGCTTGCAAAAGAACTTCAATTTTCAAACCCAAATTCCATCATTTACATCACTCAGAGAGGGTTTAAAGTTTATGTCGCATATTTTCCGTTTTGCTTGTTTTCCCTTTTATTGAATAGAGTTGTAATAAAGATTGATGTGCTACTAAGAATATGTTTACATACATTCTAATGATTCTCAATATCATACAAATAATTTCATGATCCTACAAGAAAATGAGAAAAAAAAGAGAAGTGGTGTTGTGCAGAGTTTAAAAAAAACATTTAATAAATCGCAGTTGTAACTTTAAATGGTTCTAACTTTTGACTCGAGTATGAGAATGACTATTCTAATATAACAACTCGAAACTTGTGTCGATTACCATAATAAAGTAGGCCTTGCAAAAGAACTTCAATTTTCAAACCCAAATTCCATCATTTACATCACTTAGAGAGGGTTTACTATTTTTGTCACATATTTTCCGTTTTGCTTGCTTTCGCTATAATTCAATATAGTTGTAATGAAGATTGATACACCACTAAGAATATATTTACATACATTCTAATGATTCTCAATATCATACACATAATTTCATGACCATAAAAAAAAGAATAAAAAAGAGGAGTGTTGTTGTTCAAAATTAAAAAAAAAACATTTAATAAATCGCACTTGTAACATTAAACGATTCTTACTTCTAACTCGAGTATGAGAATGACTATTCTAATATAACAACTCGAAACTTGTATCGATTACCATAATTCGAGTAGGCCTTGCAAAAGAACTTCAATTTTCAAACCCAAATTCCATCATTTACATCACTCAGAGAGGGTTTAAAGTTTATGTCGCATATTTTCCGTTTTGCTTGTTTTCCCTTTTATTCAATAGAGTTGTAATAAAGATTGATGTGCTACTAAGAATATGTTTACATACATTCTAATGATTCTCAATATCATACAAATAATTTCATGATCCTACAAGAAAAAGAGAAAAAAAAAGAGACGTGGTGTTGTGTAGAGTTTAAAAAAAAAACATTTAATAAATCGCAGTTGTAACTTTAAATGGTTCTAACTTTTGACTCGAGTATGAGAATGACTATTCTAATATAAAAACTCGAAACTCGTATCGATTACCATAATAAAGTAGGCCTTGCAAAAGAACTTCAATTTTCAAACCCAAATTCCATCATTTACATCACTCAGAGAGGGTTTAAAGTTTATGTCGCATATTTTCCGTTTTGCTTGTTTTCCCTTTTATTCAATAGAGTTGTAATAAAGATTGATGTGCTACTAAGAATATGTTTACATACATTCTAATGATTCTCAATATCATACAAATAATTTCATGATCCTACAAGAAAAAGAGAAAAAAAAGAGGAGTGTTGTTGTTCAAAATTTAAAAAAAACATTTAATAAATCGCACTTGTAACATTAAACGATTCTTACTTCTAACTCGAGTATGAGAATGACTATTCTAATATAACAACTCGAAACTTGTATCGATTACCATAATTCGAGTAGGCCTTGCAAAAGAACTTCAATTTTCAAACCCAAATTCCATCATTTACATCACTCAGAGAGGGTTTAAAGTTTATGTCGCATATTTTCCGTTTTGCTTGTTTTCCCTTTTATTCAATAGAGTTGTAATAAAGATTGATGTGCTACTAAGAATATGTTTACATACATTCTAATGATTCTCAATATCATACACATAATTTCATGATCCTACAAGAAAATGAGAAAAAAAAAGAGACGTAGTGTTGTGCAGAGTTTAAAAAAAAAACATTTAATAAATCGCAGTTGTAACTTTAAATGGTTCTAACTTTTGACTCGAGTATGAGAATGACTATTCTAATATAACAACTCGAAACTCGTATCGATTACCATAATAAAGGAGGCCTTGCGAAAGAACTTCAATTTTGAAACCCAAATTCCATCATTTACATCACTTAGAGGGTTTACTATTTTTGTCACATATTTTCCGTTTTGCTTGCTTTCGCTATAATTCAATATAGTTGTAAGGAAGATTGATACACCACTAAGAATATATTTACATACATTCTAATGATTCTCAATATCATACACATAATTTCATGACCATAAAAAAAAGAATAAAAAAGAGGAGTGTTGTTGTTCATAATTTAAAAAAAACATTTAATAAATCGCACTTGTAACATTAAACGATTCTAACTTCTAACTCAAGTATGAGAATGACTATTCTAATATAACAACTCGAAACTTGTATCGATTACCATAATTCGAGTAGGGCTTGCAAAAGAACTTCAATTTTCAAACCCAAATTCCATCATTTACATCACTCAGAGAGGGTTTAAAGTTTATGTCGCATATTTTCCGTTTTGCTTGTTTTCCCTTTTATTCAATAGAGTTGTAATAAAGATTGATGTGCTACTAAGAATATGTTTACATACATTCTAATGATTCTCAATATCATACAAATAATTTCATGATCCTACAAGAAAATGAGAAAAAAAAGAGAAGTGGTGTTGTGCAGAGTTTAAAAAAAACATTTAATAAATCGCAGTTGTAACTTTAAATGGTTCTAACTTTTGACTCGAGTATGAGAATGACTATTCTAATATAACAACTCGAAACTTGTGTCGATTACCATAATAAAGTAGGCCTTGCAAAAGAACTTCAATTTTCAAACCCAAATTCCATCATTTACATCACTTAGAGAGGGTTTACTATTTTTGTCACATATTTTCCGTTTTGCTTGCTTTCGCTATAATTCAATATAGTTGTAATGAAGATTGATACACCACTAAGAATATATTTACATACATTCTAATGATTCTCAATATCATACACATAATTTCATGACCATAAAAAAAAGAATAAAAAAGAGGAGTGTTGTTGTTCAAAATTAAAAAAAACATTTAATAAATCGCACTTGTAACATTAAACGATTCTTACTTCTAACTCGAGTATGAGAATGACTATTCTAATATAACAACTCGAAACTTGTATCGATTACCATAATTCGAGTAGGCCTTGCAAAAGAACTTCAATTTTCAAACCCAAATTCCATCATTTACATCACTCAGAGAGGGTTTAAAGTTTATGTCGCATATTTTCCGTTTTGCTTGTTTTCCCTTTTATTCAATAGAGTTGTAATAAAGATTGATGTGCTACTAAGAATATGTTTACATATATTCTAATGATTCTCAATATCATACAAATAATTTCATGATCCTACAAGAAAAAGAGAAAAAAAAAGAGACGTGGTGTTGTGTAGAGTTTAAAAAAAAAACATTTAATAAATCGCAGTTGTAACTTTAAATGGTTCTAACTTTTGACTCGAGTATGAGAATGACTATTCTAATATAAAAACTCGAAACTCGTATCGATTACCATAATAAAGTAGGCCTTGCAAAAGAACTTCAATTTTCAAACCCAAATTCCATCATTTACATCACTCAGAGAGGGTTTAAAGTTTATGTCGCATATTTTCCGTTTTGCTTGTTTTCCCTTTTATTCAATAGAGTTGTAATAAAGATTGATGTGCTACTAAGAATATGTTTACATACATTCTAATGATTCTCAATATCATACAAATAATTTCATGATCCTACAAGAAAAAGAGAAAAAAAAGAGGAGTGTTGTTGTTCAAAATTTAAAAAAAACATTTAATAAATCGCACTTGTAACATTAAAGGATTCTTACTTCTAACTCGAGTATGAGAATGACTATTCTAATATAACAACTCGAAACTTGTATCGATTACCATAATTCGAGTAGGCCTTGCAAAAGAACTTCAATTTTCAAACCCAAATTCCATCATTTACATCACTCAGAGAGGGTTTAAAGTTTATGTCGCATATTTTCCGTTTTGCTTGTTTTCCCTTTTATTCAATAGAGTTGTAATAAAGATTGATGTGCTACTAAGAATATGTTTACATACATTCTAATGATTCTCAATATCATACAAATAATTTCATGATCTTACAAGAAAATGAGAAAAAAAAAGAGACGTAGTGTTGTGCAGAGTTTAAAAAAAAAACATTTAATAAATCGCAGTTGTAACTTTAAATGGTTCTAACTTTTGACTCGAGTATGAGAATGACTATTCTAATATAAAAACTCGAAACTCGTATCGATTACCATAATAAAGTAGGCCTTGCAAAAGAACTTCAATTTTCAAACCCAAATTCCATCATTTACATCACTTAGAGAGGGTTTACTATTTTTGTCATATATTTTCCGTTTTGCTTGCTTTCGCTATAATTCAATATAGTTGAAATGAAGATTGATACACCACTAAGAATATATTTACATACATTCTAATGATTCTCAATATCATACCCATAATTTCATGACCATAAAAAAAAGAATAAAAAAGAGGAGTTTTGTTGTTCAGAATTTAAAAAAAACATGTAATAAATCGCAGTTGTAACTTTAAACGGTTCTAACTTCTAACTCGAGTATGAGAATGACTATTCTAATATAACTACTCGAAACTTGTATCGATTACCATAATTCGAGTAGGCCTTGCAAAAGAACTTCAATTTTCAAACCCAAATTCCCTCATTTACATCACTCACAGAGGGTTTAAAGTTTTTGTCGCATATTTTCCGTTTTGCTTGCTTTCGCTATTATTCAATATAGTTGTAATGAAGATTGATGTGCCACTAAGAATATGTTTACATACATTCTAATGATTCTCAATATCATACAAATAATTTCATGATCCTACAAGAAAATGAGAAAAAAAAGAGGAGTGGTGTTGTTCAGAGTTTAAAAAAAACATTTAATAAATCGCACTTGTAACTTTAAATAATTCTGACTTTTGACCCGAGTATGAGTATGAATATTCTAATATATCAACTCGAAACTCGTATCGATTACCATAATTTGAGTAGGCCTTGCAAAAGAACTTCAATTTTCAAACCCAAATTCCATCTTTTACATCACATAGAGATTGTTTAAAGTTTTTGTAGCATATTTTCCGTTTTGCTTGCTTTCACTATTATTCAATATAGTTGTAATGAAGATTGATGTGCCACTAAGAATATGTTTACATACATTCTAATGATTCTCAATATCATACAAATAATTTCATGATCCTACAAGAAAATGAGAAAAAAAAGAGGAGTGGTGTTGTTCAAAGTTTAAAAAAAACATATAATAAATCGCTGTTGTAACTTTAAATGGTTCTAACTTTTGACTCGAGTATGAGAATGACTATTCTAAAATAAAAACTCGAAACTCGTATCGATTACCATATTTCGAGTAGGCCTTGCTAAAGAACTGCAATTTTTTCAAACCCAAATACCATCATTTACATCACTTAGAGAGGGTTTAAAGTTTTTGTCGCATATTTTCCGTTTTACTTGCTTTCGCTATAATTAATTAATGTTGTAATGAATATTGATTTACCACAAAGAATTGGTTTACATATATTCTAATGATTCTCAATATCATACAAATAATTTCATGATCCTACCAGAAAATAGGAAAAAAAAAGAAGTGCTCATGTTGATAGTTTAAAAATAATATTTTTTTAAATTAGAGTGCTAAATTTAAACGGTCCTAGCTTTTGACTTGTGTATGGGAATGACTAATATAATATATCAAATTGAAACTAATATAAATTCCTATAATTAGAGCAAGCTTTGCTAAAGAACTTCAATTTTTTCAAACCCAAATTCCATCATTTACATCACTTAGACAGGGTTTAAAGTTTTTGTCGCATATTTTCTGTTTTGCTTGCTTTCGCTATTAGTCAATACAGTTGTAATGCAGATTGATGTGCCACTAAGAATATGTTTACATACATTCTAATGATTCTCAATATCATACACATAATTTCATGACCATAAAAAAAAGAATAAAAAAGAGGAGTGTTGTTGTTCAGAATTTAAAAAAAACATTTAATAAATCGCAGTTGTAACTTTAAACGGTTCTAACTTCTAACTCGAGTATGAGAATGAGAATTCTAATATAACAACTCGAAACTCGTATCGATTACCATAATAAAGTAGGCCTTGCAATAGAACTTTAATTTTGAAACCCAAATTCCATCATTTACATCACTTAGAGAGGGTTTAAAGTTTCTGTCGCTTATATTCCATTTTGCTTGTTTTCTCTTTTATTCAATAATGTTGTAATGAAGATTCATGTGCCACTAAGAATATGTTTACATACATTCTAATGATTCTCAATATCATACAAATAATTTCATGATGCTACAAGAAAATGAGAAAAAAAAGAGGAGTGGTGTTGTTCAGAATTTAAAAAAAACATTTAATAAATCGTAGTTGTAACTTTAAACGGTTCTAACTTCTAACTGGAGTATGATAATGACTATTCTAATATAACAACTCGAAACTTGTATCAATTACCATAATTCGAGTAGGCCTTGCAAAAGAACTTCAATTTTCAAACCCAAATTCCATTATTTACATCACTTAGAGAGGGTTTAATGTTTTTGTCGCATATTTTCCGTTTTGCATGCTTTCGCTATTATTCAATATAGTTGTAATGAAGATTGATGTGCCACTAATAATATGTTTACATACATTCTAATGATTCTCAATATCATACAAATAATTTCATGATCCTACAAGAAATTGAGAAAAAAAAGAGGAATGGTGTTATTGAGAGTTTTAAAAAAACATTTAATAAATCGCAGTTGTAACTTTAAATGGTTCTAACTTTTGACTCGAGTATGAGAATGACTATTCTAATGTAACAACTCGAAACTCGTATCGATTACCATAATAAATTAGGCCTTGCAAAAGAACTTCAATTTTGAAACCCAAATTCCATCATTTACATCACTTAGAGAGGCGTTAAAGTTTTTATCGCTTATATTCCGTCTTGCTTGTTTTGTCTTTTATTCCATAGAGTTGTAATAAAGATTGATGTACCACTAAGAATATATTTACATACATTCTAATGATTCTCAATATCATACACATAATTTCATGACCATAAAAAAAGAATAAAAAAGAGGAGTGTTGTTGTTCAGAATTTAAAAAAAACATTTAATAAATCGCAGTTGTAACTTTAAATGGTTCTTACTTTTGACTCGAGTATGAGAATGAAAATTCTAATATAACAACTCGAAACTCGTATCGATTACCATAATAAAGTAGGCCTTGCAAAAGAACTTTAATTTTGATACCCAAATTCCATCATTTACATCACTTAGAGAGGGTTTAAAGTTTCTGTCGCTTATATTCCGTTTTGCTTGTTTTCTCTTTTATTCAATAAAGTTGTAATGAAGATTGATATGCCACTAAGAATATGTTTACATTCATTCTAATGATTCTCAATATCATACAAATAGTTTCATGATGCTACAAGAAAATGAGAAAAAAAATAGGAGTGGTGTTGTTCAGAATTAAAAAAAAAACATTTAATAAATCGCAGTTGTAACTTTAAACGGTTCTCACTTCTAACTCGAGTATGAGAATGACTATTCTAATATAACAACTCGAAACTTCTATCAATTACCATAAATCGAGTAGGCCTTGCAAAAGAACTTCAATTTTGAAACCCAAATTCCATCATTTACATCAGTTAGAATGGGTTTAAAGTTTTTGTCGCTTATATTCCGTTTTGCTTGTTTTCTCTTTTATTCAATAGAGTTGTAATAAATATTGATGTGCCATTAAGAATATATTTACATACATTCTAATGATTCTCAATATCATACACATGTTTTCATAACCATAAAAAAAAGAATAAAAAAGAGGATTGTTGTTGTTCAGAATTTAAAAAAAACATTTAATAAATCGCAGTTGTAACTTTAAACGGTTCTAACTTCTCACTCGAGTATGAGAATGACTATTCTAATATAACAACTCAAAACTTGTATCGATTACCATAATTCGAGTAGGCCTTGCAAAAGGACTTCAATTTTCAAACCCAATTTCCATCATTTACATCACTCAGAGAGGGTTTAAAGTTTTTGTCACATATTTTCTGTTTTGCTTGCTTTCGCTATTATTCAATATAGTTCTAATGAAGATTGATGTGCCACTAAGATTATATTTACATACATTCTAATGATTCTCAATATCATACAAATAATTTCTTGATCCTACAAGAAAATGAGAAAAAAAAGAGGAGTGGTGTTGTTCAGAGTTTAAAAAAAACATTTAATAAATCGCAGTTGTAACTTTAAATGGTTCTAACTTTTGACTCGAGTATGAGAATGACTATTCTAATATAACAACTCGAAACTAGTATCGATTACCATAACAAAGTAGGCCTTGCAAAAGAACTTCAATTTTGAAACACAAATTCCATCATTTACATCACTTAGAGAGGGTTTAAAGTTTTTGTCGCTTATATTCCGTTTTGCTTGTTTTCTCTTTTATTCAATAGAGTTGTAATAAAGATTGATGTACCACTAAGAATATATTTACATACATTCTAATGATTCTCAATATCATACACATAATTTCATGACCATTAAAAAAAGACTAAAAAAGAGGAGTGTTGTTGTTCAGAATTAAAAAAAAAACATTTAATAAATCGCAATTGTAACATTAAACGATTCTAACTTCTAACTCGAGTATGAGAATGACTATTCTAATATAACAACTCGAAACACGTATCGATTACCATAATTCGAGTAATCCTTGCAAAAGAACTTCAATTTTCAAACCCAAATTCCATCACTTACATCACTTAGAGAGGGTTTAAAGTTTTTGTCGCATATTTTCCGTTTTGCTTGCTTTTGCTATTATTTAATATAGTTGTAATGAAGATTGATGTGCCACTAAGAATATTTTTACATACATTCTAATGATTCTCAATATCATACACATAATTTCATGACCATAAAAAAAAGAATAAAAAAGAGGAGTGTTGTTGTTCAGAATTAAAAAAAAAACATTTAATAAATCGCATTTGTAACATTAAACGATTCTAACTTCTAACTCGAGTATGAGAATGACTATTCTAATATAACAACTCGAAACACGTATCGATTACCATAATTCGAGTAGGCCTTGCAAAAGAACTTCAATTTTCAAACCCAAATTCCATCACTTACATCACTTAGAGAGTGTTTAAAGTTTATGTCGCATATTTTCCGTTTTGCTTGTTTTCCCTTTTATTCAATAGAGTTGTAATAAAGATTGATGTGCTACTAAGAATATGTTTACATACATTCTAATGATTCTCAATATCATACAAATAATTTCATGATCCTACAAGAAAATGAGAAAAAAAAGAGAAGTGGTGTTTTGCAGAGTTTAAAAAAAACATTTAATAAATCGCAGTTGTAACTTTAAATGGTTCTAACTTTTGACTCGAGTATGAGAATGAGTATTCTAATATAACAACTCGAAACTCGTATCGATTACCATATTTCAAGTTGGCCTTGCTAAAGAACTGCAATTTTTTCAAACCCAAATACCATCATTTACATCATTTAGAGAGGGTTTAAAGTTTTTGTCTCATAATTTCCGTTTTGCTTGCTTTCGCTATAATTCAATACTGTTGTAATGAATATTGATTTACCACTAAGAATTGGTTTACATATATTCTAATGATTCTCAATATCATTGATGAGTGCTCAAAAAGCACTAAAATAAAACCGACATCGTCGATTCTTGCCAATACTTTGTTTTTAATATTTATAAAACTCTCGCAAGTGCACGAATCATTTCGAAGAAAATGATAAGTATACTCCCAAGGTCGATCTAAGGAAGGAATGTATGTGGTTTTTAATTTATTATTCAAACTTTTTAAAAACGAAATTAAATCCTAAACATCCTGTCACGATAGTTTGGTTTTTGTGTTCCTAATCTAATAACATAAAATAAACATATATACAGATTAATTAAATATAATCTAATAACATAAAAAATAAACATAGATACAAATTCAATAAATAATTATCTAAAAATAAACATATATACAGATTCAATAAATATTCATGCAAATTTTTTATCATTTATATTAGTGGAGTATTTATGGATATAATAACTAAATTAATTATGCTTGCTCATATTATCTAGGTTATTAAAGATATAAATTGATATTTTATTGATTCTCTCTTTTTTATATAAATACCACCTTTGGTGGGGTTAGATATTCTTTGTTAACTAAACAAATCAATTAACACCTATGGGTGGGGTTGATAACTAATATGCTTAATTAAATTAATTCCTTTTTCTAAGAGATTGAAAATGAACCATTTAAATGCCACCTTTGGTGGGGTTAGACAGTTTAAACTTTATTCAAGGTGTCCAAATTAAACTTAAGAATTTAATTATCCGAGTACTAACTTTCAAGTTTTAAAACCACTATTGAAAACATGTTGTCAATACATTTTCACATAATAATTCTTATAAAAACTTTTGAAATAGAGTTTCACTCTAACTACCGGGCAATTGTACCAACAAATAAAAGAGCACTAATCTAAATTAGACCGGATAACTAAACCTTAAAATCTAATTTTCAGGTTTAAGTTTGTAATGAAAAATAATATATTTCTCTCTAACATTCTTAATATAAAATCTTGAATAAAAACAAAATCAATTCATTTTAGAGATTTTTACCTATTTAATATTTCGCAAGCATAACAACATCATTATTACATCATATTTACTAAACAGCCAGCATAGTTAAATTTAACCACAAACAAGTTGAATATAACATGTAAGAATAAAGCATAAAAATAACTGTAAAGAAAATAAAATCCTTACAGAACTTCGACGCTATTCCCGTAGCTGGAAAACCTCCAAGCGGAATTTGCACTCCCATTTATTGAATCAAAAATCTAAATTATTACAAAAACATTACAAGTTCCTCTCAAAAAGAGAAGAACTCTAAACCTAAGAGAATTGAACTAAAAACTAAGAGAAAAACTAAGAAAAGCTTAGAAACTAAGAAAGAAACTAAGAAAACTCAAAAACTAAGAAATGAGAGAAAGAAAGAAGAGAGAAGTGTGTTTTGAAGGTGTGATTTGAAGTGAAGGGAAGGGGGGTATTTATAGGTGAGGATGGAGAGAAAAAATGAGTAAACAAATGTTAAAAAAATATTAAAAAATGTAAAAACGCGTATTGGAATTGCTGATGTCATTAATGACGTCAGCATGACATCACAGGGGCGGCTGTACGTGAAAAATGGGGCGAAAACGCGTTGGGCGCGCGGAGGGGCTGCTACTGGGCGCTGCGCGCAGCTCGGCGCGCGTGAACAGTGCCCGCGCGCTGGGGCGCGCGCGGATGATCAGGCCAGCGCGCGCGGGCGCACGCGGCATGGGGCGCACTGGGGTGCGCGCGGCTGGTCGCTGGGCTGCACGCGCGGCTGTGCTGCGGCGCGCAATTTCCGTCTGTTTGACATTTTTGACCTTTTCGACCCATTTTGTCCAATTTTTCCATGTTTGTTGACCTTTTCCCACTTATTTATTGATATATTTGTGATGTATTGCTTCAAGTATTCCTCTTTGAGTCTTTAAATTGCGTTTTAAGCCAAAATTCCTGAAAAACAATAAAAATACCCGTGATTCCGAAAAAGACAAATTTATATAAATATATGATAAAACATATAAATATATATATTTTTAATCAATTAATGTACATAAAATCATGGTTATTTTAGTGCTTTTTGAGCACTCATCACAACCCCCAACCAGCTTCTTGCTAGTCCCTTAGCAAGAGAAGCGATAAAAGCTAAAAATTAAACTATCCTAAATCATTTTCGTGGATTGAAACGGTTGCATTTAGCCTATGCAACAAGCCTTTAAACCCCTAGGTTGCCCTAGTGGACGAGTTTGAGTCTCGTGAGGGTTTTCAGTAATGATATCCACAAACATTGAACTAATTGTAAAAATCAAAAGAAACTATAAAAACAATCAAATCAAAAACTACAATTACAACACAATCAAAAATTAATTTAAGAATAAAAGAAAACAACATATCACAAAAATTTCTCAGACTTTTTAATCTCCTTTAAGATCATAATTAAAATCTCAAGCATAAGTTATTTTAATCTCTTTAAAAAATCATGATTTTATTATAATAATTAGTCGAAAATCATTTTCATATTTCATTTCAAAAATGTGTCAATTTAATTTTACCCAATTTCAGTGTCATGAATCAGAATTCGCTTCGACTCTATTCCTCACAAGTCAATACTCTCAAAGCACTGAATCCTATGGGTTCAAACACTCATACTAATTTATATGCGAAAGAGTTGATGTATAGAAATGAACTAATATGTTCGCATATGTATAAAGAATAAAGGCTCAAAGTGTTATTTTAACATTGATCTCATGAAGGGAATCGAATGTATAAATTATAAAGATATCATATATAAAAATTATTTTCATGCATAAATTAAACTCATTAAGAAAGAATTTCAAGATATATGCTTTTTACAAATGAAGAAATTGCAATGACTTTTTAGGGAATTACTTCCTATATCTTTCTTTTGTATTTAGCCTTTACTCACAACTTTGTTGGCAATGTGGGTCATAGTATGTAGATGATACTATTTTTTTTATCTCTCTATACATTATTTTTTTTTTCAATATATGTATTTTTTTAGAGAGTCAACCCATGTACAGATTGTACATATTTTGGATTTTGGTGAGTGGTTAATTTTGTGGCTTTTCTGTTTGATCTTGGTTTAGGTAACCCCAGATATGTCTTTTTGTTTTTGTAGCAGTCATGCATGAATGAGATTATAAGCATATACTATCAATTTCTACTCAAATCGTTTAATCTAAACAAAAATAATAATCAAAAATATATGATACTCTATTAAGATGAGAAAAAATTCATACATTCAATGCTAATACCTATAGAGATCATCTAAACTTTTGAATAAATAAGAAATGTGTTTGGAGTAGAAAAAATATATATTTCACTCTGAATAAAATAAATTAGGTTCAAATTATATCTCACAAGGGTAGTCTCCACTAAAAAAAAATTCATAAATACCGATTTTGGGTTTAATATAATTTCCACATTTTATCAAGAAATACTAGTTATGACAAAAACTAACTAATTATCAAAAATAATTACAAAATATTTCATGATATGTTTTCAAAAATTAATCTAATAGTACCAAAGACTTAACTATTTACTTAAATTTGATTTAAAGAAATGATAAATTTTTGTGAGAATTTTTTTTATTATGCATGGTAACTTTTCACCACCCCCAACCTAGAACTTACATTGTCCTCAATGTAACAACTATAAATTAAAGATAAAGAGAAAAGAGGGGAAAGATTACCTATTTCTTGAGAATGTGTAAGTAGTAATGAAGAAATGCAGGTGCATCCATCATATTCATCATTAAAGTGTATACAGACAGATTGCTGTGAACTTCTAACATCTCAACAAATATTTTAGTTTTAACAATTTTAAAAATTATTCACATATAAGTAAACTAAAATAAACAACAAAATTAAGTAAATAAAACAAATAACAAAAAATTACCTAACATGATGGGTTGCCTCCCATCCAGCGCTTAGTTTAACGTCTTAGCAAGACGTATCTTTTTGGTGCTAAGGATTACTCAGCCAAATGCAATCTATTTCAGCAATGTTGTTTGGTTCTTCTAAATAAGGCTTGACACGATGACCATTAACTTTGAACGTTTTTTGTGTCTTGGAGTCCAATAGTTCTACCACTCCATGTTCAAATACCTGAACTATGGTGAATGGTCCATCCCATCTTGATCTCAGCTTTCCTGGAAACAATCTCAAACGAGAGTTAAATAAAAGAACTTTCATTCCAGGGTGAAAAGTCTTAGGAACTAGCCTCTTGTCATGATAGCGCTTAGTACGCTCTTTGTATAATTTGGCATTCTCATAAGCTTCATTCCTAATTTCTTCCAACTCATGAAGCTGGAGTAATCGTTTTTCACCTGCTTTATCTAAATCCATGTTTAGCTCTTTAATTGCCCAGTAAGCCTTGTGTTCAAGTTCAACTGGAAGGTGGCACGCTTTCCCAAAGATTAACCGGTAAGGGCTCATCCCAATAGGTGTTTTGTAAGCGGTACGGTATGCCCATAAGGCATCATTTAACTTAAATGCCCAATCCTTCCTTGAAGGACGCACAGTGCGTTCCAGTATTCCCTTAATTTGCCTTATGTGTGATGTTGTACTTGTTTAGTACTCCATCAAAGAGTTTGTTACAAAAATGGCTACCTCCATCACTTATTATAGCTCTAGGCGTTCCGAACCTACTGAATATGAAATCTTTCAAGAATTTCACAACAACATTAGCATCATTGGTTTTGGTGGGGATAGCTTCTACCCACTTGGACACATAATCCACAGCAACCAAAATGTATTGAAAACCATTAGATGGGGGAAAAGGACCCATAAAGTCAATCCCCCATACATCAAAGAGTTCAACAACTAAATTAGATGTCAAAGGAATTTCATCTCTTTTGCTTATGTTTCCTGTTCTTTGACATCTATCACATTGTGCACAAAACATATGAGCATCTTTAAAAAGAGTGGGCCAAAAGAATCCAGACTGTAATATCTTACGGGCTGTCTTTTCACCTCCAAAATGACCCCCACAATGAAGTTCATGACAAAAAGTCAGAATGCTCTTATGTTCTTCTTCAGGTACACATCTCCGGATGACTTGATCTTGACCAATCTTGTATAAATAAGGGTCATCCCAGAAATAGTCCTTAATAGTTTTAAAAAACCTTTTCTTGTCCTGATATGAAGTGTTAGGTCGCAAAACACCAGTGGCAAGATAGTTTACAATATCAGCATACCATGGGTTCGGACCTATGAAAAATAACTGTTCATCAGGAAAGGTTTCAACTATATCGTCATTACTCTCATCTTTAAGATAATTGAAGTCAGAAATCAACCTAGAAAAATGGTCAGCTACTAAGTTTTCACTGCCTTTCTTATCCTTGATTTCTAGGTCAAATTCTTGTAAGAGTAAGACCCACCTGATTAATCTTGGCTTGGCATTTGGTTTACTTAATAGGTATCTTAAAGCAGCATGATCAGAATGCACAATCACTTTAGATCCTACTAAATAAGACCGAAATTTGTCTAAAGAGAATACTATAGCCAAGAATTGCTTTTCAGTGGTGGTGTAATTCATCTGGGCATCATTGAGTGTTTTGCTAGCATAGTAGATGACATGTAAACGCTTATCCACTCTTTGTCCCAGGACTGCTCCTATTGCATAATCAGAAGCGTCACACATTATTTCAAACGGTAAAGACCAATTTGGTGCCATAATAACAGGGGTAGATGTGAGTTTATCTTTCAAGGTATTAAAGGAAGTAAGGCAGTCATTGTTGAAATCAAAATCAGCATCTTTGGATAGCAAGTTACATAAGGGACGACTTATTTTAGAGAAATCTTTAATAAATTGTCTGTAAAATCCTGCATGTCCCAAGAAGCTTCTTATCCCCTTCACAGATGTAGGGGGAGGTAGTTTGGATATCAATTCAACTTTTGCCTTATCAACTTCAATACCCTTGTTTGAAATTATATGTCCTAAAACTATCCCTTGTTGAACCATAAAATGACTTTTCTCCCAACTAAGGGTTAGATTGCATTCAATGCATCTTTCTAAAACCAAAGTCAATTTATGTAAGCAATCATCAAATGAGTTCCCAAAGAGAGAAATCGTCCATGAAAATCTCAATGAATTTTTCCACCATGTCCGAGAAAATGGATATCATGCATCTCTGGAACGTGGCAGGGGCATTGCATAACCCAAATGGCATTCTGCGAAAAGCAAATGTCCCAAAAGGACATGTAAATGTGGTCTTTTCCTGATCTTCTGGTGCTATGGGTACTTGATAATATCCAGACAGTCCATCCAAAAAACAGTAAAATTCGTGCCCAGCTAATCTTCCAACATTTGATCAATGAATGGAAGAGGAAAGTGATCCTTTTTCGTATATAAATTTAGTTTCCTAAAATCTATACACATTCTCCATCCAGTGATTATTCTAGTGGGCACTAATTCACTTTTGTCATTCTTAACAACTGTTATCCCAGATTTCTTTGGTACCACATGCACTGGACTAACCCACTTACTATCTGCAATAGGGTAGATAATCCCTTCTTCTAATAATTTAAGAATTTCCTTCTTAACTACCTCTTGCATGTTTGGGTTTAGTCTTCTTTGGGCCTCTCGTACAGGTTTAGCACCGTCCTCCAAGTTGATCTTGTGCATACACATTGTTGGACTAATGCCTCTTATATCCCCTATACTCCAACCTATAGATTTCTTAAACTGTTTAAGCACTTTTGATGAGTTCCTTTTCTTGTGGGTTTGGTCAAGGTTGAAGAAATTATCACTGGATAAGTTTCCCCTTCTCCCAAAAACACATATTTTAAGTGCTCAGGTAAGTCTTTGAGTTCAAGTTCAGGTGGATTGGCCTCTTTAATAGATGAAGGACTGGGTAGATTTAAAAGTGTACTAGATTTTGTCATCACTTCATTATTGTCTAGTTGTTCAAGGTACCCCTTTATTTCCTCATCTAAATCTTCTTCAACCTTTTCAAGTGTAAGAACGGTTTCAAGCTTGTCCTCTATTCTGGTTCGGAAAAAGGTGTTTTGGACAAGATTATCCAAAGGATCAACATCGAATATTTCATCAATGGCAGAAATAGAAGGGAAAGGTGAAGAATCAAAAACTTTAAAATGAACAGTCTCTCCTAAGACTGTCATTGTCAAATTTCCATCTTGGACATCAATAATAGTTTTAGTAGTTGCCATAAATGGTCTACCAAGCAATATTGTGTGCTCTCTGTCCAATGCTGGATTTTCTTGCATATCCAGAACCACAAAGTCAACAGGTATTATCAGTTTGTCTACCTGTACCAAAACATCCTCAACTATTCCCTCTGGATATTTAAGAGATCTATCTGCAAGTTGAAGGGACATAGTTGTGGGTTTTAAATCCCCTAGATTGAGTTGTAAGAATATAGAGTAGGGCATCAAATTTATACTAGCACCTAAATCAAGCATTGCTTTAGCAACCTTCCTATCCCCCATAGTTATGTTTATAATAAAACTTCCAGGGTCTTTCAACTTAGGGGGTTAGTTTGTGCTGAAGTACAGCGCTAGAAATTTCTGATACTACTACTCGTTCATTCAGTTCATACCTCCTTTTCTTAGTGTTCAACTCTTTGAAAAATTTGGCATATGAGGGCACATTCATGATCACTTCTAATAATGGTAAATTGATATTTACTTTAGAGAGCATATTAAAAAGATCAGTGAATTGCTTATCTTGTTTGGATTCTTTCAACCAGGTGGGGAAAAGGTACTTGTATCTGGTGTGGTTCTGTTGTCTTTTGAATTTTGGGGGTGTCAGATGACCCCCCAATGAGTTTTTCAGAAGGCTTGTTAAGTTTAACACTTGTTTCTCCTTTTTGCGAGATTAGAGTATCCGCCTTCTCTGTTACCTGAACTACAAGGTAGATTGTTAGAGATTTTAGGTAAACTGGTATTGACTACCTTACCACTTCGAAGGGTTCTAACATCCTTTGCTTGTTCTGGTTGACTGGGCAACTTTCCTGGTTCTTTCTTTTGCATTTGTTCAGCCAGTTGCCCAACTTTAGATTCAATTCTTTTAACCGAAGCCTCATGGTGTTCAACCTTTGATTAGTCATCAATTGGTTGTCACGACTAACTTGAATAAAAGCATTCAAGCTATCTTCTAAGGTTGGTTAAAAGATTGGCTTGGTGGGTAAGGGTGGTTGTTATCCGACCTTAGTGTTGGATATTAGGTGTAGGCTGGGTGATTATAGGTGTTTGGATGATACCTTTGAAAAGATTGGACTTCCTCTATGGCATCGACACTAGAATCACAAGTATTTGAACAATTATGAGTACCATGCCCAATTGAACAACACACTTCACATACCTCTTGATTTGAAATTTGGTGGGAAGTGAGGAATTTCACTTGTTTAGTCAATTCAGCAAGTTGCAAGGTTATCTCATTATCAGAGCCGATTTCATTGACCTTTGCTTTCCTTCTACCACCTCTTTGTTGGGAATTAGAACCCAATAGCTCATAGAGATTATAGGTTTCCTCTGCGGTCTTTTCTCCTACAGCACCTCCAGCAGCATTATCAACCATGTATTGACTCTGTAGTGTCAATCCATCATAAAAGAATTGGTTTTGTAGCTGTAATGGAAAGCTATGATTTTGACATTGAATGAAAAGGAGTTTGAATCGTTCCCAAGCTTCATGAAAGGGCTCTTCATACATTTGAGAAAATGTTGCTATCTTTGTTCTTAGATCAACAGTCTTTTGATGGGAATAGAACCTACCCATAAAAATTTCATAGACTGCCTCCCAAGTTTTTAAGAGAACCTGACTATAGAGTAATGAACCATGACCAAGCTTTATCTTTGAGAGTGTAAGGAAAACACCTCATCCTAAGTTGATCTTCATTAATTGCATGTAGTGGAAAGGTTTGGACAATAGTATAGAATTCTCGAATGAAATTTAAAGGGTCTTCATTAGGGATACCGTAAAAGGAAGGCAACAAAGAATAATGAATCTTTTTCAATTCATAATTCCTTGCAGCCTCTTGTAATTGGATACCGGAAGTTACATTGCCAATGATTGGCATTGTATATTCTTTCATCTTTTTCCGCCTATCTTTAGCATCTCCCATGGTTGTTTGTAGTTGAAAATGATCCTCCTCCTATTGTGTATCAACATTTTGCTCTTAGTAGATATTTTTATAACTTGATAAAAACGTAAAGGCTTAAAGCAAAAAGGTGCAAGGAACCTAAATTTTTTTTTTAATTTAAATTTAAACGAATGGACACAATTTTTGAAACAAACAAATTTATTTCATTTGAATTTTTATTACACGCAAACTAAAACAAAGCAAAATACAATAATGGGTGACCTCCCATACAGGACTAAAATTTATCGTCCTCTAGTAAGACGTTGCTTGGAGATTGCAGAATGAAAAACTCAATGTCTCCTCTTTATTGAATTCATTTAAGTATCAAATTAGTCTTTACCTTTTTGCAAATGTTCAACTAACTGTTCAACTTGAACTTCCACCTTTTTGATAGAAGCTTCCACAGAGTCCAACCGTTGATTGGTTTTAGATTGGTTATCCCTACAAACTTGAATAAAAGAATTCAAGTTGTCCTCCAGGGTTGGTTTATTGGGAATGCTTCTTGGAATAGGTGGGTGGAATTGCTGGCCTGCCTGGTTTGAGCTTTGAGTGAAAGGAGGGTTGTTTTGCCTCCAAGAGAAATTTGGATGACTTCTCCACCCAGGATTATAGGTATTTGAATTGGGGTCAAATCTTGGTCTCTGTTGATATGCTCCCAACACATTGACCTGTTCAGGTCCAGTTGTTTCTCCTTGATATGGACAGGCTTCAGTACCATGTCCCATGTTGCTATACAAACCATATTGATCATTATTGGTGTTGGTTTGTGTAGCGAGAAGGGCAACTTGCTTAGTCAGTTGAACAAGTTGTTGTTGAACTTCATTACTGAGTCGATTTCATGAACTCCAGCTTTTCTCACTCGGGAGCTTTTCTGTTGGGAATTAGCACCCAACATCTCAAAGAGGTTATACGTCTCTGAGGCAGTCTTTTCTCCTATTGCTCCTCCTGCAGCGTTGTCGACAATGAACTGACATTGTTATGTAAGTCCATCGTAAAAGAATTGGTTCTGCAACTGCAGGGGAAAGCTATGATGGGGACATTGAGTGAGAAACATTTTGAACCTATCCCAAGCTTCATGGAATGGTTCTCCATCCATCTGAGAGAAAGTAGCAATCTTTCCTCTCAACTCTGATGTTTTTTGGTGGGAATAGAATTTTCCCATGAATTTATTATAAATGTTACCCCATGTCATCAGAGAACCTGGGGGAAGTGACATCAACCAAGCTTTGGCCTTATCCTTTAACGTGTAGGGAAAACATCTCATCCTAAGTTGATCCTCGTTTAGAATACCGAGGGGGAATGTTTGGACCGTAGCATAGAAATCTCTCATAAAGGAAAGAGAATCTTCATTAGGTAGCCCATAAAAGGAAGGAAGCATAGAAAAATGAATATTTTTAAGGTCATAATTCCGAGCAGCCTCTCCCAACTGGATAGCGGCAGTTGCCGTGCCTATTACCGGTCTTGCAAACTCCTTCATCGTGGTTTCCCTAATATGTTGGTTTTCCTCCATTTCTTTTGGTTCTAGTAAAGGATTAAGACTTGGTTCTATGTTTGGCTCAAAAACAGGTTGATGGGTAGAATCCAGTTTTGTTGACACTTGTTTAAATTTATGAAAATTATTTACATATGGTGTAAGGGGGTTTCCTAAGGATCTCCTACCACGCATAGACTATTGTAAACGTAAATTTAAAACTCCTGTCAACAAAATAAAAAATTTAGAGAAAATTTACATGTTATTTAATACAAAGCACTAAACAAAACTAGTTAAACCCTAAAAAAAAGAAAAAAAAATTATTATTATTTTTTATTATTATTTTTTTTTTTGTAACATAATTAGTATTAACCAAGATTGCTCCCAGGAAAGAATGGTGGTGCAAACGGCTCCTTAAATACCATTCTCCTAGCCAGAGCAACGTTCCCAGGAAAGACTAGTGGCACAAAGGCTTCCAAGAACTAGTCTCCTAGACAGAACTCCCTTAAATTTTTACTTTTCATGTTATTTAGTTAATTAGGTATAAATTTAAGTAATGTTTTTTTTTTTACTATTCATGAACGGTAATTTTATTTACTATTCACGCTATATTATGTCTTATTAACTTAAAATTTTTGAAATTTAAGTTTTTGAAATTTTTTTTTATGAACGGTAATTTTATTTTACTATTCACGCTATATTATTTCTTATTAACTTAAAAATTTTTGAATTTTTTTATTTTTTTTTATTTTTTATTATTTTTTATTTTTTATTTTTACTATTCATGAACGGTAAAAATTTTTTTACTTCAAATTTCAAATTTCTAAATTATTTTACAATTAAAAAAATTATTATTATTTTTATTATTTTTATTTTTTATTTTTTAATTTTTTTAATTTTTTAATTTTATTATTTCTTATGAATTTTGAAATTTGATTATTGTTAAAATATCACAATTATTTACAGCACAAAAATGTTTTTAAAATTTTGATAAATAATTTAAAAACGCTATTCCTTCTCCGGCAACGGCGCCAAAAACTGATGAGCGAAAACCGACATCGTCGATCTTGCCAATACTTTGGTTTTAATATTATAAAACTCTCGCAAGTGCACGAATCATTTCGAAGAAAATGATAAGTATACTCCCAAGGTCGATCTAAGGAAGGATAGTATGTGGTTTTTAATTTATTATTCAAACTTTTTAAAAACGAAATTAAATCCTAAACATCCTGTCACGATAGTTTGGTTTTTGTGTTCCTAATCTAATAACATAAAATAAACATATATACAGATTAATTAAATATAATCTAATAACATAAAAAATAAACATAGATACAAATTCAATAAATAATTATCGAAAAATAAACATATATACAGATTCAATAAATATTCATGCAAATTTTTTATCATTTATATTAGTGGAGTATTTATGGATATAATAACTAAATTAATTATGCTTGCTCATATTATCTAGGTTATTAAAGATATAAATTGATATTTTATTGATTCTCTCTTTTTTATATAAATACCACCTTTGGTGGGGTTAGATATTCTTTGTTAACTAAACAAATCAATTAACACCTATGGGTGGGGTTGATAACTAATATGCTTAATTAAATTAATTCCTTTTTCTAAGAGATTGAAAATGAACCATTTAAATGCCACCTTTGGTGGGGTTAGACAGTTTAAACTTTATTCAAGGTGTCCAAATTAAACTTAAGAATTTAATTATCCGAGTACTAACTTTCAAGTTTTAAAACCACTATTGAAAACATGTTGTCAATACATTTTCACATAATAATTCTTATAAAAACTTTTGAAATAGAGTTTCACTCTAACTACCGGGCGATTGTACCAACAAATAAAAGAGCACTACTCTAAATTAGACCGGATAACTAAACCTTAAAATCTAATTTTCAGGTTTAAGTTTGTAATGAAAAATAATATATTTCTCTCTAACATTCTTAATATAAAATCTTGAATAAAAACAAAATCAATTCATTTTAGAGATTTTTACCTATTTAATATTTCGCAAGCATAACAACGTCATTATTACATCATATTTACTAAACAGCCAGCATAGTTAAATTTAACCACAGACAAGTTGAATATAACATGTAAGAATAAAGCATAAAAATAACTGTAAAGAAAATAAAATCCTTACAGAACTTCGACGCTATTCCCGTAGCTGGAAAACCTTCAAGCGGAATTTGCACTCCCATTTATTGAATCAAAAATCTAAATTATTACAAAAACATTACAAGTTCCTCTCAAAAAGAGAAGAACTCTAAACCTAAGAGAATTGAACTAAAAACTAAGAGAAAAACTAAGAAAAGCTTAGAAACTAAGAAAGAAACTAAGAAAACTCAAAAACTAAGAAATGAGAGAAAGAAAGAAGAGAGAAGTGTGTTTTGAAGGTGTGAGTTGAAGTGAAGGGAAGGGGGGTATTTATAGGTGAGGATGGAGAGAAAAAATGAGTAAAAAAATGTTAAAAAAATATTAAAAAATGTAAAAACGCGTATTGGAATTGCTGATGTCATTAATGACGTCAGCATGACATCACAGGGGCGGCTGTACGTGAAAAATGGGGCGAAAACGCGTTGGGCGCGTGGAGGGGCTGCTACTGGGCGCTGCGCGCAGCTCGGCGCGCGTGAACAGTGCCCGCGCGCTGGGGTGCGCGCGGCTGGGCGCTGGGCTGCGCGCGCGGCTGGGCTACGGCGCGCGATTTCCATCTTTTTGACATTTTTGACATTTTCGACCCATTTTGTCCAATTTTTCCATGTTTGTTGACCTTTTCCCACTTATTTATTGATATATTTGTGATGTATTGCTTCAAGTATTCCTCTTTGAGTCTTTAAATTCCGTTTTTAAGCCAAAATTCCTGAAAAACAATAAAAATACCCGTGATTCCGAAAAAGACAAATTTATATAAATATATGATAAAACATATAAATATATATATTTTTAATCAATTAATGTACATAAAATCATGGTTATTTTAGTGCTTTTTGAGCACTCATCAATTCTCAATATCATACACATAATTTCATGACCATAAAAAAAAGAATAAAAAAGAGGAGTGTTGTTGTTCAGAATTTAAAAAAAACATTTAATAAATCGCAGTTGTAACTTTAAACGGTTCTAACATCTAACTCGAGTATGAGAATGACAATTCTAATATAACAACTCGAAACTCGTTTTGATTACCATAATAAAGTAGGCCTTGCAAAAGAACTTTAATTTTGAAACCCAAATTACATCACTTACATCACTTAGAGAGGGTTTAAAGTTTTTGTCGCTTATATTCCGTTTTGCTTGTTTTCTCTTTTATTCAATAAAGTTGTAATGAAGATTGATGTGCCACTAAGAATATGTTTACATACATTCTAATGATTCTCAATATCATAAAAATAATTTCATGATGCTACAAGAAAATGAGAAAAAAAAGAGGAGTGTTGTTTTTCCGAATTTAAAAAAAACATTTAATAAATCGAAGTTGTAACTTTACACGGTTTTAACTTCTAACTCGAGTATGAGAATGACAATTCTAATATAACAACTCGAAACTCGTATCGATTACCATAATAAGGTAGGCCTTGTAAAAGAACTTCAATTTTGATACCCAAATTCCATCATTTACATCACTTAGAGGGGGTTTAAAGTTTCTGTCGCTTATATTCCGTTTTGCTTGTTTTCTCTTTTATTCAATAGAGTTGTAATAAAGATTGATGTACCACTAAGAATATATTTACATACATTCTAATGATTCTCAATATCATACACATAATTTCATGACCATAAAAAAAAGAATAAAAAAGAGGAGTGTTGTTGTTCAGAATTTAAAAAAAACATTTAATAAATCGCAGTTGTAACTTTAAACGGTTCTAACTTCTAACTCGAGTATGAGAATGACAATTCTAATATAACAACTCGAAACTCGTATCGATTACCATAATAAAGTAGGCCTTGCAAAAGAACTTCAATTTTGAAACCCAAATTCCATCACTTACATCACTTAGAGAGGGTTTAAAATTTTTATCGCTTATATTCTGTTTTGCTTGCTTTCGCTATTATTCAATATAGTTGTAATGAAGATTGATGTGCCACTAAGAATATGTTTACATACATTCTAATGATTCTCAATATCATACAAATAATTTCATGATCCTACAAGAAATTGAGAAAAAAAAGAGGAATGGTGTTATTCAGAGTTTTAAAAAAACATTTAATAAATCGTAGTTGTAACTTTAAATGGTTCTAACTTTTGACTCGAGTATGAGAATGACTATTCTAATATAACAACTTGAAACTCGTATCGATTACCATATTTCGAGTAGGCCTTGCTAAAAAACTGCAATTTTTTCAAACCCGAATACCATCATTTACATCACTTAGAGAGGGTTTAAAGTTTTTGTCGCATATTTTCCGTTTTGCTTGCTTTCGCTATAATTCAATACTGTTGTAATGAATATTGATTTACCACTAAGAATTGGTTTACATATATTCTTATGATTCTCAATATAATACAAATAATTTCATGACCCACCAGAAAATAAGAAAAAAGAAAGAACTGCTCATGTTGATAGTTTAAAAATAATATTTTTTAAATTAGAGTGCTAAATTTAAATGGTCCTAGCTTTTGACTAGTGTATGGGAATGACTAATATAATATATTAAAGTGAAACTAAAATCAATTCCTATAATTAGAGCAAGCTTTGCTAAAGAACTTCAATTTTTTCAAACCCAAATTCCATCATTTACATCACTTAGACAAGGTTTAAAGTTTTTGTCGCATATTTTCCGTTTTGCATGCTTTCGCTATTATTCAATACAGTTGTAATGAAGATTGATGTGCCACTAATAATATGTTTATATACATTCTAATGATTCTCAATATCATACACATAATTTCATGACATTAAAAAAAGGAATAAAAAAGAGGAGTGTTGTTGTTCAGAATTTAAAAAAAACATTTAATAAAACGCAGTTGTAACTTTAAACGGTTCTAACTTCTAACTCGAGTATGAGAATGAAAATTCTAATATAACAACTCGAAACTCGTATCGATTACCATAATAAAGTAGGCCTTGCAAAAGAACTTTAATTTTGAAACCCAAATTAAATCATTTACATCACTTAGAGAGGGTTTAATGTTTTTGTCGCTTATATTCCGTTTAGCTTGTTTTATCTTTTATTCAGTAAAGTTGTAATGAATATTGATGTGCCACTAAGAATATGTTTACATACATTCTAATGATTCTCAACATCATACAATTAATTTCATGATGCTACAAGAAAATGAGAAAAAAAAGAGGAGTGGTGTTGTTCAGAATTTAAAAAAAACATTTAATAAATCGTAGTTGTACCTTTAAACGGTTCTAACTTCTAACTCGAGTATGAGAATGTCTATTCTAATATAACAACTAGAAACTCGTATCGATTACCATAATAAAGTAGGCCTTGCAAAAGAACTTCAATTTTGAAACCCAAATTCCATCATTTACATCACTTAGAGAGGCTTTAAAATTTTTGTCGCTTATATTCCGTTTTGCTTGTTTTCTCTTTTATTCAATAGAGTTGTAATAAAGATTTATGTGCCAGTAAGAATATATTTACATACATTCTAATGATTCTCAATATCATACACATAATTTCATGACCATAAAAAAAAGAATAAAAAAGAGGAGTGTTGTTGTTCAGAATTTAAAAAAAACATTTAATAAATCGCAGTTGTAACTTTAAACAGTTCTAACTTCTAAGTCGAGTATGAGAATGACTATTCTAATATAACAACTCGAAACTCGTATCGATTACCATAATAAAGTAGGCCTTGCAAAAGAACTTCAATTTTCAAACCCAAATTCCATCATTTACATCACTCAGAGAGGGTTTAAAGTTTTTGCCACATATTTTCTGTTTTACTTGCTTTCGCTATTATTCAATATAGTTTTAATGAAGATTGATGTGACACTAAGAATATGTTTACATACATTCTAATGATTCTCAATATCATACAAATAATTTCTTGATCCTACAAGAAAATGAGAAATAAAAGAGGAGTGGTGTTGTTCAGAGTTTAAAAAAAACATTTAATAAATCGCAGTTGTAACTTTAAATGGTTCTAACTTTTGACTCGAGTATGAGAATGACTATTCTAATATAACAACTCGAAACTCGTATCGATTACCATAATAAAGTAGGCCTTGCAAAAGAATTTCAATTTTGAAACCCAAATTCCATCATTTACATCACTTAGAGAGGGTTTAAAGTTTTTGTCGCTTATATTCCGTTTTGCTTGTTTTCTCTTTTATTCAATAGAGTTGTAATAAAGATTGATGTACCACTAAGAATATATTTACATACATTCTAATGATTCTCAATATCATACACATAATTTCATGACCATAAAAAAAAGACTAAAAAAGAGGAGTGTTGTTGTTCAGAATTAAAAAAAAAACATTTAATAAATCGCACTTGTAACATTAAACGATTCTAACTTCTAACTCGAGTATGAGAATGACTATTCTAATATAACAACTCGAAACACGTATCGATTACCATAATTCGAGTAATCCTGGCAAAAGAACTTCAATTTTCAAACCCAAATTCCATCATTTACATCACTTAGAGAGGGTTTACTGTTTTTGTCAGTTATTTTTCATTTTGCTTGTTTTCCCTTTTATTCAACAGAGTTGTAATAAAGATTGATGTGCCACTAAGAATATATTTACATACATTCTAATGATTCTCAATATCATACAAATAATTTCAGACCATAAAAAAAAGAATAAAAAAGAGTAGTGTTGTTTTTCTGAGTTTAAAAAAAACATTTAATAAATCGCAGTTGTAACTTTAAATGGTTCCAACTTTTGACTCGAGTATGAGAATGACTATTCTAATATAACAACTCAAAACTCCTATCGATTACCGTATTTCGAGTTGGCCTTGCTAAAGAACTGCAATTTTTTCAAACCCAAATACCATCATTTACATCACTTAGAGAGGGTTTAAAGTTTTTGTCGCATATTTTCCGTTTTGCTTGCTTTCGCTATAATTCAATACTGTTGTAATGAATATTGATTTACCACTAAGAATTGGTTTACATATATTCTAATGATTCTCAATATCATATAAATAATTTCATGATCCTACCAGAAAATAAGAAAAAAAAAAGAAGTGCTGATGTTGATAGTTGAAAAATAATATTTTTTAAATTAGAGTGCGAAATTTAAACGGTCCTAGCTTTTGACTAGTGTATGCGAATGACTAATATAACAACTCGAAACTTGTATCAATTTCCATAATTCGAGTAGGCCTTGCAAAAGAACTTCAATTTTCAAACCCAAATTCCATCATTTACATCAATTAGACAGGGTTTAAAGTTTTTGTCGCATATTTTCCGTTTTGCTTGCTTTCGCTATTATTCAATACAGTTGTAATGAAGATTGATGTGCCACTAAGAATATGTTTACATACATTCTAATGATTCTCAATATCATACACATAATTTCATGACCATAAAAAAAGAATAAAAAAGAGGAGTGTTGTTGTTCAGAATTTAAAAAACACATTTAATACATCGCAGTTGTAACTTTAAACGGTTCTAACTTCTAACTCGAGTGTGAGAATGACAATTCTAATATAACAACTCGAAACTCGTATCGATTACCATAATAAAGTAGGCCTTGCAAAAGAACTTCAATTTTGAAACCCAAATTTCATCATTTACATCACTTAGAGAGGCTTTAAAATTTTTGTCGCTTATATTCCGTTTTGCTTGTTTTCTCTTTTATTCAATAGAGTTGTAATAAAGATTGATGTGCCAGTAAGAATATATTTACATACATTCTAATGATTATCAATATCATACACATAATTTCATGACCATAAAAAAAAGAATAAAAAAGAGGAGTGTTGTTGTTCAGAATTTAAAAAAAACATTTAATAAATCACAGTTGTAACTTTAAACGGTTCTAACTTCTAAGTCGAGTATGAGAATGACTATTCTAATATAACAACTCGAAACTCGTATCGATTACCATAATAAAGTAGGCCTTGCAAAAGAACTTCAATTTTCAAACCCAAATTCCATCATTTACATCACTCAGAGAGGGTTTAAAGTTTTTGTCGCATATTTTCCGTTTTGCTTGCTTTCGCTATTATTCAATATAGTTGTAATGAAGATTGATGTGCCACTAAGAATATGTTTACATACATCCTAATGATTCTCAATATCATAAAAATAATTTCATGATCCTACAAGAAAATGAGAAAAAAAAGAGGAGTGGTGTTGTGCAGAGTTTAAAAGAAACATTTAATAAATCGCAGTTGTAACTTTAAATGGTTCTAACTATTGACTCGAGTATGAGAATGACTATTCTAATATAACAACTCGAAACTCGTATCGATTACCATAATAAAGTAGGCCTTGCAAAAGAACTTCAATTTTGAAACCCAAATTCCATCATTTACATCACTTAGAGAGGGTTTAAAGTTTTTGTCGCTTATATTCTGTTTTGCTTGTTTTCTCTTTTATTCAATAGAGTTGTAATAAAGATTGATGTACCACTAAGAATATATTTACATACATTCTAATGATTCTCAATATCATACACATAATTTCATGACCATAAAAAAAAGACTAAAAAAGAGGAGTGTTGTTGTTCAGAATTAAAAAAAAACATTTAATAAATCGCACTTGTAACATTAAACGATTCTAACTTCTAACTCGAGTATGAGAATGACTATTCTAATATAACAACTCAAAACACGTATCGATTACCATAATTCGAGTAATCCTGGCAAAAGAACTTCAATTTTCAAACCCAAATTCCATCATTTACAACACTTAGAGAGGGTTTACTGTTTTTGTCAGTTATTTTTCATTTTGCTTGTTTTCCCTTTTATTCAAGAGAGTTGTAATAAAGATTGATGTGCCACTAAGAATATATTTACATACATTCTAATGATTCTCAATATCATACAAATAATTTCAGACCATAAAAAAAAGAATAAAAAAGAGTAGTGTTGTTTTTCTGAGTTTAAAAAAAACATTTAATAAATCGGAGTTGTAACTTTAAATGGTTCTAACTTTTGACTCGAGTATGAGAATGACTATTCTAATATAACAACTCGAAACTCCTATCGATTACCGTATTTCGAGTTGGCCTTGCTAAAGAACTGCAATTTTTTCAAACCCAAATACCATCATTTACATCACTTAGAGAGGGTTTAAAGTTTTTGTCGCATATTTTCCGTTTTGCTTGCTTTCGCTATAATTCAATACTGTTGTAATGAATATTGATTTACCACTAAGAATTGGTTTACATATATTCTAATGATTCTCAATATCATATAAATAATTTCATGATCCTACCAGAAAATAAGAAAAAAAAAAAGAAGTGCTCATGTTGATAGTTGAAAAATAATATTTTTTAAATTAGATTGCGAAATTGAAACGGTCCTAGCTTTTGACTAGTGTATGGGAATGACTAATATAACAACTCAAAACTTGTATCAATTTCCATAATTCGAGTAGGCCTTGCAAAAGAACTTCAATTTTCAAACCCAAATTCCATCATTTACATCACTTAGACAGGGTTTAAAGTTTTTGTCGCATATTTTCCGTTTTGCTTGCTTTCGCTATTATTCAATACAGTTGTAATGAAGATTGATGTGCCACTAAGAATATGTTTACATACATTCTAATGATTCTCAATATAAAACACATAATTTCATAACCATAAAAAAAGAATAAAAAAGAGGAGTGTTGTTGTTCAGAATTTAAAAAACACATTTAATACATCGCAGTTGTAACTTTAAACGGTTCTAACTTCTAACTCGAGTATGAGAATGAAAATTCTAAGATAACAACTCAAAACTCGTATCGATTACCATAATAAAGTAGGCCTTGAAAAAGAACTTTAATTTTGAAACCCAAATTATATCATTTTTATCACTTAGAGAGGGTTTAAAGTTTTTGTCGCTTATATTCCGTTTTGCTTGTTTTGTCTTTTATTCAATAAAGTTTTAATGAAGATTGATGTGCCACTAAGAATATGTTTACATACATTCTAATGATTCTCAATATCATACAAATAATATCATGATGCTACAAGAAACTGAGATAAAAAAGAGGAGTGGTTTTGTTCAGAATTTAAAAACAAACATTTAATAAATCGTAGTTGTAACTTTAAACGGTTCTAACTTCTAACTCGAGTATGAGAATGTCTATTCTAATATAACAACTAGAAACTCGTATCGATTACCATAATAAAGTAGGCCTTGCAAAAGAACTTCAATTTTCAAACCCAAATTCCATCATTTACATCACTCAGAGAGGGTTTAAAGTTTTTGTCACATATTTTCTGTTTTGCTTGCTTTCGCTATTATTCAATATAGTTGTAATGAAGATTGATGTGCCACTAAGAATATATTTACATACATTCTAATGATTCTCAATATCATACACATAATTTCTTGATCCTACAAGAAAATGAGAAAAAAAAGAGGAGTGGTGTTGTTCAGAGTTTAAAAAAAACATTTAATAAATCGCAGTTGTAATTTTAAATGGTTCTAACTTTTGATTCGAATATGAGAATGACTATTCTAATATAACAACTCGAAACTCGTATCGATTACCATAATAAAGTAGGCCTTGCAAAAGAATATCAATTTTGAAACCCAAATTCCATCATTTACATCACTTAGAGAGGGTTTAAAGTTTTTGTCGCTTATATTCCGTTTTGCTTGTTTTCTCTTTTATTCAATAGAGTTGTAATAAAGATTGATGTACCACTAAAAATATATTTACATACATTCTAATGATTCTCAATATCATACACATAATTTCATGACCATTAAAAAAAGACTAAAAAAGAGGAGTGTTGTTGTTCAGAATTAAAAAAACACATTTAATACATCGCACTTGTAACTTTAAACGGTTCTAACTTCTAACTCGAGTATGAGAATGACAATTCTAATATAACAACTCGAAACTCGTATCGATTACCATAATAAATTAGGCCTTGCAAAAGAACTTTAATTTTGAAACCCAAATTACATCATTTTTATCACTTAGAGAGGGTTTAAAGTTTTTGTCGCTTATATTCCGTTTTGCTTGTTTTGTCTTTTATTCAATAAAGTTGTAATGCAGATTGATGTGCCACTAAGAATATGTTTACATACATTCTAATGATTCTCAATATCATACAAATAATTTTATGATGCTACAAGAAAATGAGAAAAAAAGAGGAGTGGTGTTGTTCAGAATTTAAAAAAAACATTTAATAAATCGTAGTTGTAACTTTAAACGGTTCTAACTTCTAACTCGAGTATGAGAATGTCTATTCTAATATAAAAACTTGAAACTCGTATCGATAACCATAATAAATTAGGCCTTGCAAAAGAACTTCAATTTTGAAACCCAAATTCCATCATTTACATCACTTAGAGACGCTTTAAAGTTTTTGTCGCTTATATTCCGTTTTGTTTGTTTTCTCTTTTATTCAATAGAGTTGTAATAAAGATTGATGTGCCACTAAGATTATATTTACATACATTCTAATGATTCTCAATATCATACACATAATTTCATGACCATAAAAAAAGAATAAAAAAGAGGAGTGTTGTTGTTCAAAATTAAAAAAAACATTTAATAAATCGCAGTTGTAACTTTAAACGGTTCTAACTTCTAAGTCGAGTATGAGAATGACTATTCTAATATAACATCTCGAAACTTGTATCGGTTACCATAATTCGAGTAGGCCTTGCAAAAGAACTTCAATTTTCAAACCCAAATTCCATCATTTACATCACTCAGAGAGGGTTTAAAGTTTTTGTCGCATATTTTCCGTTTTGCTTGCTTTCGCTATTATTCAATATAGTTGTAATGAAGATTGATGTGCCACTAAGAATATGTTTACATACATCCTAATGATTCTCAATATCATAAAAATAATTTCATGATCCTACAAGAAAATGAGAAAAAAAAGAGGAGTGGTGTTGTGCAGAGTTTAAAAGAAACATTTAATAAATCGCAGTTGTAACTTTAAATGGTTCTAACTATTGACTCGAGTATGAGAATGACTATTCTAATATAACAACTCGAAACTCGTATCGATTACCATAATAAAGTAGGCCTTGCAAAAGAACTTCAATTTTGAAACCCAAATTCCATCATTTACATCACTTAGAGAGGGTTTAAAGTTTTTGTCGCTAATATTCTGTTTTGCTTGTTTTCTCTTTTATTCAATAGAGTTGTAATAAAGATTGATGTACCACTAAGAATATATTTACATACATTCTAATGATTCTCAATATCATACACATAATTTCATGACCATAAAAAAAAGACTAAAAAAGAGGAGTGTTGTTGTTCAGAATTAAAAAAAAACATTTAATAAATCGCACTTGTAACATTAAACGATTCTAACTTCTAACTCGAGTATGAGAATGACTATTCTAATATAACAACTCAAAACACGTATCGATTACCATAATTCGAGTAATCCTGGCAAAAGAACTTCAATTTTCAAACCCAAATTCCATCATTTACAACACTTAGAGAGGGTTTACTGTTTTTGTCAGTTATTTTTCATTTTGCTTGTTTTCCCTTTTATTCAAGAGAGTTGTAATAAAGATTGATGTGCCACTAAGAATATATTTACATACATTCTAATGATTCTCAATATCATACAAATAATTTCAGACCATAAAAAAAAGAATAAAAAAGAGTAGTGTTGTTTTTCTGAGTTTAAAAAAAACATTTAATAAATCGGAGTTGTAACTTTAAATGGTTCTAACTTTTGACTCGAGTATGAGAATGACTATTCTAATATAACAACTCGAAACTCCTATCGATTACCGTATTTCGAGTTGGCCTTGCTAAAGAACTGCAATTTTTTCAAACCCAAATACCATCATTTACATCACTTAGAGAGGGTTTAAAGTTTTTGTCGCATATTTTCCGTTTTGCTTGCTTTCGCTATAATTCAATACTGTTGTAATGAATATTGATTTACCACTAAGAATTGGTTTACATATATTCTAATGATTCTCAATATCATATAAATAATTTCATGATCCTACCAGAAAATAAGAAAAAAAAAAAGAAGTGCTCATGTTGATAGTTGAAAAATAATATTTTTTAAATTAGATTGTGAAATTGAAACGGTCCTAGCTTTTGACTAGTGTATGGGAATGACTAATATAACAACTCAAAACTTGTATCAATTTCCATAATTCGAGTAGGCCTTGCAAAAGAACTTCAATTTTCAAACCCAAATTCCATCATTTACATCACTTAGACAGGGTTTAAAGTTTTTGTCGCATATTTTCCGTTTTGCTTGCTTTCGCTATTATTCAATACAGTTGTAATGAAGATTGATGTGCCACTAAGAATATGTTTACATACATTCTAATGATTCTCAATATAAAACACATAATTTCATAACCATAAAAAAAGAATAAAAAAGAGGAGTGTTGTTGTTCAGAATTTAAAAAACACATTTAATACATCGCAGTTGTAACTTTAAACGGTTCTAACTTCTAACTCGAGTATGAGAATGAAAATTCTAAGATAACAACTCAAAACTCGTATCGATTACCATAATAAAGTAGGCCTTGAAAAAGAATTTTAATTTTGAAACCCAAATTATATCATTTTTATCACTTAGAGAGGGTTTAAAGTTTTTGTCGCTTATATTCCGTTTTGCTTGTTTTGTCTTTTATTCAATAAAGTTTTAATGAAGATTGATGTGCCACTAAGAATATGTTTACATACATTCTAATGATTCTCAATATCATACAAATAATATCATGATGCTACAAGAAACTGAGATAAAAAAGAGGAGTGGTTTTGTTCAGAATTTAAAAACAAACATTTAATAAATCGTAGTTGTAACTTTAAACGGTTCTAACTTCTAACTCGAGTATGAGAATGTCTATTCTAATATAACAACTAGAAACTCGTATCGATTACCATAATAAAGTAGGCCTTGCAAAAGAACTTCAATTTTCAAACCCAAATTCCATCATTTACATCACTCAGAGAGGGTTTAAAGTTTTTGTCACATATTTTCTGTTTTGCTTGCTTTCGCTATTATTCAATATAGTTGTAATGAAGATTGATGTGCCACTAAGAATATATTTACATACATTCTAATGATTCTCAATATCATACACATAATTTCTTAATCCTACAAGAAAATGAGAAAAAAAAGAGGAGTGGTGTTGTTCAGAGTTTAAAAAAAACATTTAATAAATCGCAGTTGTAATTTTAAATGGTTCTAACTTTTGATTCGAGTATGAGAATGACTATTCTAATATAACAACTCGAAACTCGTATCGATTACCATAATAAAGTAGGCCTTGCAAAAGAATATCAATTTTGAAACCCAAATTCCATCATTTACATCACTTAGAGAGGGTTTAAAGTTTTTGTCGCTTATATTCCGTTTTGCTTGTTTTCTCTTTTATTCAATAGAGTTGTAATAAAGATTGATGTACCACTAAAAATATATTTACATACATTCTAATGATTCTCAATATCATACACATAATTTCATGACAATTAAAAAAAGACTAAAAAAGAGGAGTGTTGTTGTTCAGAATTAAAAAAACACATTTAATACATCGCACTTGTAACTTTAAACGGTTCTAACTTCTAACTCGAGTATGAGAATGACAATTCTAATATAACAACTCGAAACTCGTATCGATTACCATAATAAATTAGGCCTTGCAAAAGAACTTTAATTTTGAAACCCAAATTACATCATTTTTATCACTTAGAGAGGGTTTAAAGTTTTTGTCGCTTATATTCCGTTTTGCTTGTTTTGTCTTTTATTCAATAAAGTTGTAATGCAGATTGATGTGCCACTAAGAATATGTTTACATACATTCTAATGATTCTCAATATCATACAAATAATTTCATGATGCTACAAGAAAATGAGAAAAAAAGAGGAGTGGTGTTGTTCAGAATTTAAAAAAAACATTTAATAAATCGTAGTTGTAACTTTAAACGGTTCTAACTTCTAACTCGAGTATGAGAATGTCTATTCTAATATAAAAACTTGAAACTCGTATCGATAACCATAATAAATTAGGCCTTGCAAAAGAACTTCAATTTTGAAACCCAAATTCCATCATTTACATCACTTAGAGACGCTTTAAAGTTTTTGTCGCTTATATTCCGTTTTGTTTGTTTTCTCTTTTATTCAATAGAGTTGTAATAAAGATTGATTTGCCACTAAGATTATATTTACATACATTCTAATGATTCTCAATATCATACACATAATTTCATGACCATAAAAAAAGAATAAAAAAGAGGAGTGTTGTTGTTCAAAATTAAAAAAAACATTTAATAAATCGCAGTTGTAACTTTAAACGGTTCTAACTTCTAAGTCGAGTATGAGAATGACTATTCTAATATAACATCTCGAAACTTGTATCGGTTACCATAATTCGAGTAGGCCTTGCAAAAGAACTTCAATTTTCAAACCCAAATTCCATCATTTACATCACTCAGAGAGGGTTTAAAGTTTTTGTCGCATATTTTCCGTTTTGCTTGCTTTCGCTATTATTCAATATAGTTGTAATGAAGATTGATGTGCCACTAAGAATATGTTTACATACATCCTAATGATTCTCAATATCATAAAAATAATTTCATGATCCTACAAGAAAATGAGAAAAAAAAGAGGAGTGGTGTTGTGTAGAGTTTAAAAGAAACATTTAATAAATCGCAGTTGTAACTTTAAATGGTTCTAACTATTGACTCGAGTATGAGAATGACTATTCTAATATAACAACTCGAAACTCGTATCGATTACCATAATAAAGTAGGCCTTGCAAAAGAACTTCAATTTTGAAACCCAAATTCCATCATTTACATCACTTAGAGAGGGTTTAAAGTTTTTGTCGCTTATATTGCGTTTTGCTTGTTTTCTCTTTTATTTAATAGAGTTGTAATAAAGATTGATGTACCACTAAAAATATATTTACATACATTCTAATGACTCTCAATATCATACACATAATTTCATAACCATAAAAAAAGAATAAAAAAGAGGAGTGTTGTTGTTCAGAATTAAAAAAAAACATTTAATAAATCGCACTTGTAACATTAAACGATTCTAACTTCTAACTCGAGTATGAGAATGACTATTCTAATATAACAACTCAAAACACGTATCTATTACCATAATTCGAGTAATCCTTGCAAAAGAACAAAAGAGAAGTGTTGTTGTTCAGAGTTTAAAAAAAACATTTAATAAATCGCACTTATAACTTTAAATAATTATGACTTTTTGTCGCATATTTTCCGTTTTCCTTGCTTTCGCTATAATTCAATACTGTTGTAATGAATATTAATTTACCACTAAGAATTGCTTTACATATATTCTAATGATTCTCAATATCATACAAATAATTTCATTATCCTACCAGAAAATAAGAAAAAAAAAGAAGTGCTCATGTTGATAGTTTAAAAATCATATTTTTTAAATTAGAGTGCTAAATTTAACGGTCCTAGCTTTTGACTAGTGTATGGGAATGACTAATATAATATATCAAAGTGAAACTAATATCAATTCCTATAATTATAGCAAGCTTTGCTAAAGAACTTCAATTTTTTCAAACCCAAATTCCATCATTTACATCACATAGACAGGGTTTAACGTTTTTGTCGCATATTTTCCGTTTTGCTTGCTTTCGCTATTATGCAATACAGTTGTAATGAAGATTGATGTGCCACTAAGAATACGTTTACATACATTCTAATGATTCTCAATATCATACACATAATTTCGTGACGATAAAAAAAAGAATAAAAAAGAGGAGTGTTGTTGTTCAGAATTTAAAAAAAACTTTTAATAAATCGCACTTGTAACATTAAACAATTCTAACTTCTAACTCGAGTATGAGAATGACTATTCTAATATAACAACTCGAAACTTGTATCGATTACCATAATTCGAGTAGGCCTTGCAAAAGAACTTCAATTTTCAAACCCAAATTCCATCATTTACATCACTCAGAGAGGGTTTAAAGTTTATGTCGCATATTTTCCGTTTTGCTTGTTTTCCCTTTTATTCAATAGAGTTGTAATAAAGATTGATGTGCCACTAAGAATATATTTACATACATTCTAATGATTCTAAATATCATACAAATAATTTCAGACCATAAAAAAAAGAATAAGAAAGAGTAGTGTTGTTGTTCACAGTTTAAAAAAAACATTTAATAAATCGCACTTGTAACTTTAAACGGTTCTAAGTTTTGACCCGAGTATGAGAATGAATATTCTAATATATCAACTCGAAACTCGTATCGATTACCATAATTCGAGTAGGCCTTGTAAAAGAACTTTAATTTTTAAACCCAAATTCCATCTTTTACATCACTTAGAGAGGGTTTAATGTTTTTGTCGCATATTTTCCGTTTTGCTTGCTTTCGCTATTATTCAATATAGTTGTAATAAAGATTGATGTGCTACTAAGAATATGTTTACATACATTCTAATGATTCTCAATATCATACAAATAATTTCATGATCCTACAAGAAAATGAGAAAAAAAAGAGGAGTGGTGTTGTTCAGAGTTTAAAAAAAACATTTAATAAATCGCTGTTGTAACTTTAAATGGTTCTATCTTTTGACTTTAGTATGAGAATGACTATTCTAATATAACAACTCGGAACTCGTATCGATTACCATAATAAATTAGGCCTTGCAAAAGAACTTCAATTTTGAAACCCAAATTCCATCATTTACATCACTTAGAGAGGCTTTAAAGTTTTTGTCGCTTATATTCCGTTTTGCTTGTTTTCTCTTTTATTCCATAGAGTTGTAATAAAGATTGATGTGCCACTAAGAATATTTTTACATACATTCTAATGATTCTCAATATCATACACATAATTTCATGACCATAAAAATAAGAATAAAAAAGAGGAGTGTTGTTGTTTAGAATTTAAAAAAAACATTTAATAAATCGAAATTGTAACTTTAAACGGTTCTAACTTCTAACTCGAGTATGAGAATGACAATTCTAATATAACAACTCGAAACTCGTATCGATTACCATAATAAAGTAGGCCTTGCAAAAGAACTTTAATTTTGATACCCAAATTCCATTATTTACATCACTTAGAAGGGGTTTAAAGTTTCTGTCGCTTATATTCCGTTTTGCTTGTTTTCTCTTTTATTCAATAAAGTTGTAATGAAGATTGATGTGCCACTAAGAATATGTTTACATACATTCTAATGATTCTCAATATCATACAAGTAATTTCATGATGCTACAAGAAAATGAGAAAAAAAAGAGGAGTGGTGTTGTTCAGAGTTTAAAAAAAACATTTAATAAATCGCAGTTGTAACTTTAAATGGTTCTAACTTTTGACTCGAGTATGAGAATGACTATTCTAATATAACAACTTGAAATTGTATCGATTACCATATTTCGAGTAGGCCTTGCTAAAGAACTGCAATTGTTTCAAACCCAAATACCGTCATTTACATCACTTAGAGAGGGTTTAAAGTTTTTGTTGCATATTTTCCGTTTTCCTTGCTTTTGCTAAAATTCAATACTGTTGTAATGAATATTGATTTACCACTAAGAAATGGTTTACATATATTCTAATGATTCTCAATATCATACAAATAATTTCATGATCCTACCAGAAAATAAGAAAAAAAAAGAAGTGCTCATGTTGATAGTTTAAAAATAATATTTTTTAAATTAGAGTGCTAAATTTAAACAGTCCTAGCTTTTGACTAGTGTATGGGAATGACTAATATAATATATCAAAGTGAAACTAATATCAATTCCTATAATTAGAGCAAGCTTTGCTAAAGAACTTCAATTTTTTCAAACCCAAATTCCATCATTTACATCACTTAGACAGGGTTTAAAGTTTTTGTCGCATATTTTCCGTTTTGCTTGCTTTCACTATTATTCAATACAGTTGTAATGAAGATTGATGTGCCACTAAGAATATGTTTACATACATTCTAATGATTCTCAATATCATACACATAATTTCCTGACCATAAAAAAAAGAATAAAAAAGAGGAGTGTTGTTGTTCAGAATTTAAAAAAAACATTTAATAAGTTGCAGTTGTAACTTTAAACGGTTCTAACTTCTAACTCGAGTATGAGAATGACTATTCTAATATAACAACTCGAAACTTGTATCAATTACCATAATTCGAGTAGGCGTTGCAATAGAACTTCAATTTTCAAACCCAAATTCCATCATTTACATCACTTAGAGAGGCTTTAAAGTTTTTGTCGCTTATATTCCGTTTTGCTTGTTTTCTCTTTTATTCCATAGAGTTGTAATAAAGATTGATGTACCACTAAGAATATTTTTACATACATTCTAATGATTCTCAATATCATACACATAATGTCATGACCATAAAAATAAGAATAAAAAAGAGGAGTGTTGTTGTTCAGAATTTAAAAAAAACATTTAATAAATCGAAGTTGTAACTTTAAACGGTTCTAACTTCTAACTCGAGTATGAGAATGACAATTCTAATATAACAACTCGAAACTCGTATCGATTACCATAATAAAGTAGGCCTTGTAAAAGAACTTTAATTTTGATACCCAAATTCCATCATTTACATCACTTAGAGGGGGTTTAAAGTTTCTATCGCTTATATTCCGTTTTGCTTGTTTTCTCTTTTATTCCATAAAGTTGTAATGAAGATTGATGTGCCACTAAGAATATGTTTACATACATTCTAATGATTCTCAATATCATACAAGTAATTTCATGATGCTACAAGAAAATGAGAAAAAAAAGAGGAGTGGTGTTGTTCAGAGTTTAAAAAAAACATTTAATAAATCGCAGTTGTAACTTTAAATGGTTCTAACTTTTGACTCGAGTATGAGAATGACTATTCTAATATAACAACTTGAAATTGTATCGATTACCATATTTCGAGTAGGCCTTGCTAAAGAACTGCAATTGTTTCAAACCCAAATACCATCATTTACATCACTTAGAGAGGGTTTAAAGTTTTTGTCGCATATTTTCCGTTTTCCTTGCTTTCGCTAAAATTCAATACTGTTGTAATGAATATTGATTTACCACTAAGAATTGGTTTACATATATTCTAATGATTCTCAATATCATACAAATAATTTCATGATCCTACGAGAAAATAAGAAAAAAAAAGAAGTGCTCATGTTGATAGTTTAAAAATAATATTTTTTAAATTAGAGTGCTAAATTTAAAGGGTCCTAGCTTTTGACTAGTGTATGGGAATGACTAATATAATATATCAACGTGAAACTAATATCAATTCCTATAATTAGAGCAAGCTTTGCTAAAGAACTTCAATTTTTTCAAACCCAAATTCCATCATTTACATCACTTAGACAGGGTTTAAAGTTTTGGTCGCATATTTTCCGTTTTGCTTGCTTTCGCTATTATTCAATATAGTTGTAATGAAGATTGATGTGCCACTAAGAATATGTTTACATACATTCTAATGATTCTCAATATCATACAAATAATTTCATGATCCTACAAGAAATTGAGAAAAAAAGAGGAATGGTGTTATTTAGAGTTTTAAAAAAACATTTAATAAATCGCATTTGTAACTTTAAATGGTTCTAACTTTTGACTTGAGTATGAGAATGACTATTCTAATATAACAACTCGAAACTCGTATCGATTACCATAATAAATTAGGAATTGCAAAAGAACTTCAATTTTGAAACCCAAATTCCATCATTTACATCACTTAGAGAGGCTTTAAAGTTTTTGTCGCTTATATTCCGTTTTGCTTGTTTTCTCTTTTATTCCATAGAGTTGTAATAAAGATTGATGTACCACTAAGAATATTTTTACATACATTCTAATGATTCTCAATATCATACACATAATTTCATGACTATAAAAATAAGAATAAAAAAGAGGAGTGTTGTTGTTCAGAATTTAAAAAAAACATTTAATAAATCGAAGTTGTAACATTAAACGGTTCTAACTTCTAACTCGAGTATGAGAATGACAATTCTAATATAACAACTCGAAACTCGTATCGATTACCATAATAAAGTAGGCCTTGCAAAAGAACTTTAATTTTAAAACCCAAATTCCATCTTTTACATCACTTAGAGAGGGTTTAATGTTTTTGTCGCATATTTTCCGTTTTGCTTGCTTTCGCTATTATTCAATATAGTTGTAATAAAGATTGATGTGCTACTAAGAATATGTTTACATACATTCTAATGATTCTCAATATCATACAAATAATTTCATGATCCTACAAGAAAATGAGAAAAAAAAGAGGAGTGGTGTTGTTCAGAGTTTAAAAAAAACATTTAATAAATCGCTGTTGTAACTTTAAATGGTTCTAACTTTTGACTTGAGTATGAGAATGACTATTCTAATATAACAACTCGGAACTCGTATCGATTACCATAATAAATTAGGCCTTGCAAAAGAACTTCAATTTTGAAACCCAAATTCCATCATTTACATCACTTAGAGAGGCTTTAAAGTTTTTGTCGCTTATATTCCGTTTTGCTTGTTTTCTCTTTTATTCCATAGAGTTGTAATAAAGATTGATGTGCCACTAAGAATATTTTTACATACATTCTAATGATTCTCAATATCATACACATAATTTCATGACCATAAAAATAAGAATAAAAAAGAGGAGTGTTGTTGTTTAGAATTTAAAAAAAACATTTAATAAATCGAAATTGTAACTTTAAACGGTTCTAACTTCTAACTCGAGTATGAGAATGACAATTCTAATATAACAACTCGAAACTCGTATCGATTACCATAATAAAGTAGGCCTTGCAAAAGAACTTTAATTTTGATACCCAAATTCCATTATTTACATCACTTAGAAGGGGTTTAAAGTTTCTGTCGCTTATATTCCGTTTTGCTTGTTTTCTCTTTTATTCAATAAAGTTGTAATGAAGATTATTGTGCCACTAAGAATATGTTTACATACATTCTAATGATTCTCAATATCATACAAGTAATTTCATGATGCTACAAGAAAATGAGAAAAAAAAGAGGAGTGGTGTTGTTCAGAGTTTAAAAAAAACATTTAATAAATCGCAGTTGTAACTTTAAATGGTTCTAACTTTTGACTCGAGTATGATAATGACTATTCTAATATAACAACTTGAAATTGTATCGATTACCATATTTCGAGTAGGCCTTGCTAAAGAACTGCAATTGTTTCAAACCCAAATACCATCATTTACATCACTTAGAGAGGGTTTAAAGTTTTTGTCGCATATTTTCCGTTTTCCTTGCTTTCGCTAAAATTCAATACTGTTGTAATGAATATTGATTTACCACTAAGAATTGGTTTACATATATTCTAATGATTCTCAATATCATACAAATAATTTCATGATCCTACGAGAAAATAAGAAAAAAAAAGAAGTGCTCATGTTGATAGTTTAAAAATAATATTTTTTAAATTAGAGTGCTAAATTTAAACGGTCCTAGCTTTTGACTAGTGTATGGGAATGACTAATATAATATATCAAAGTGAAACTAATATAAATTCCTATAATTAGAGCAAGCTTTGCTAAAGAACTTCAATTTTTTCAAACCCAAATTCCATCATTTACATCACTTAGACAGGGTTTAAAGTTTTTGTCGCATATTTTCCGTTTTGCTTGCTTTCACTATTATTCAATACAGTTGTAAAGAAGATTGATGTGCCACTAAGAATATGTTTACATACATTATAATGATTCTCAATATCATACACATAATTTCATGACCATAAAAAAAAGAATAAAAAAGAGGAGTGTTGTTGTTTAAAATTTAAAAAACAACATTTAATAAATCGCAGTTGTAACTTTAAACGGTTCTAACTTCTAACTCGAGTATGAGAATGACTATTCTAATATAACAACTCGAAACTTGTATCAATTACCATAATTCGAGTAGGCCTTGCAAAAGAACTTCAATTTTCAAACCCAAATTCCATTATTTACATCACTTAGAGAGGGTTTAATGTTTTTGTCGCATATTTTCCGTTTTGCTTGCTTTCGCTATTATTCAATATAGTTGTAATGAAGATTGATGTGCCACTAAGAATATGTTTACATACATTCTAATGATTCTCAATATCATACAAATAATTTCATGATCCTACAAGAAATTGAGAAAAAAAGAGGAATGGTGTTATTTAGAGTTTTAAAAAAACATTTAATAAATCGCATTTGTAACTTTAAATGGTTCTAACTTTTGACTTGAGTATGAGAATGACTATTCTAATATAACAACTCGAAACTCGTATCGATTACCATAATAAATTAGGAATTGCAAAAGAACTTCAATTTTGAAACCCAAATTCCATCATTTACATCAATTAGAGAGGCTTTAAAGTTTTTGTCGCTTATATTCCGTTTTGCTTGTTTTCTCTTTTATTCCATAGAGTTGTAATAAAGATTGATGTACCACTAAGAATATTTTTACATACATTCTAATGATTCTCAATATCATACACATAATTTCATGACTATAAAAATAAGAATAAAAAAGAGGAGTGTTTTGTTCAGAATTTAAAAAAAACATTTAATAAATCGAAGTTGTAACATTAAACGGTTCTAACTTCTAACTCGAGTATGAGAATGACAATTCTAATATAACAACTCGAAACTCGTATCGATTACCATAATAAAGTAGGCCTTCAAAATAACTTTAATTTTGATACCCAAATTCCATCATTTACATCACTTAGAGAGGGTTTAAAGTTTCTGTCGCTTATATTCCGTTTTGCTTGTTTTCTCTTTTATTCAATAAAGTTGTAATGAAGATTGATCTGCCACTAAGAATATGTTTACATACATTCTAATGATTCTCAATATCATACAAGTAATTTCATGATGCTACAAGAAAATGAGAAAAAAAAGAGGAGTGGTGTTGTTCAGAGTTTTAAACAAACATTTAATAAATCGCAGTTGTAACTTTAAATGGTTCTAACTTTTGACTCGAGTATGAGAATGACTATTCTAATATAACAACTCGAAACTCGTATCGATTACCATATTTCGAGTAGGCCTTGCTAAAGAACTGCAATTGTTTCAAACCCAAATACCATCATTTACATCACTTAGAAAGGGTTTAAAGTTTTTGTCGCATATTTTCCGTTTTCCTTGCTTTCGCTAAAATTCATTACTGTTGTAATGAATATTGATTTACCACTAAGAATTGGTTTACATATATTCTAATGATTCTCAATATCATACAAATAATTTCATGATCCTACCAGAAAATAAGAAAAAAAAAAGAAGTGCTCATGTTGATAGTTTAAAAATAATATTTTTTAGATTAGAGTGCTAAATTTAAACGGTCCTACCTTTTGACTAGTGTATGGGAATGACTAATATAATATATCAAAGTGAAACTAATATCAATTTCTATAATTAGAGCAAGCTTTGCTAAAGAACTTCAATTTTTTCAAACCCAAATTCCATCATTTACATCACTTAGACAGGGTTTTAAGTTTTTGTCGCATATTATCCGTTTTGCTTGCTTTCACTATTATTCAATACAGTTGTAATGAAGATTGATGTGCCACTAAGAATATGTTTACATACATTCTAATGATTCTCAATATCATACACATAATTTCATGACCATAAAAAAAAAGAATAAAAAAGAGGAGTGTTGTTGTTCAGAATTAAAAAAAAACAATCGTAGTTGTAACTTTAAACGGTTCTAACTTCTAACTCGAGTATGAGAATGACTATTCTAATATAACAACTCGAAACTTGTACCAATTACCATAATTCGAGTAGGCCTTGCAAAAGAACTTCAATTTTCAAACCCAAATTCCATTATTTACATCACTTAGATAGGGTTTAATGTTTTTGTCGCATATTTTCCGTTTTGCTTGCTTTCCCTATTATTCAATATAGTTGTAATGAAGATTGATGTGCCACTAAGAATATGTTTACATACATTCTAATGATTCTCAATATCATACAAATAATTTCATGATCCTACAAGAAATTGAGAAAAAAAGAGGAATGGTGTTATTCAGAGTTTTAAAAAAACATTTAATAAATCGTAGTTGTAACTTTAAATGGTTCTAACTTTTGACTCGAGTATGAGAATGACTATTGTAATATAACAACTCGACACTCCTATCGATTACCATAATAAATTAGGCCTTGCAAAAGAACTTCAATTTTGAAACCCAAATTCCATCATTTACATCACTTAGAGAGGCTTTAAAGTTTTTGTCGCTTATATTCCGTTTTGCTTGTTTTCTCTTTTATTCCATAGAGTTGTAATAAAGATTGATGTACCACTAAGAATATTTTTACATACATTCTAATGATTCTCAATATTATACACATAATTTCATGACCATAAAAATGAGAATAAAAAAGAGGAGTGTTGTTGTTCAGAATGTAAAAAAAACATTTAATATATCGAAGTTGTAACTTTAAACGGTTCTAACTTCTAACTCAAGTATAAGAATGACAATTCTAATATAACAACTCGAAACTAGTATCGATTACCATAATAAAGTAGTCCTTGCAAAAGAACTTTAATTTTGATACGCAAATTCCATCATTTACATCACTTAGAGAGGGTTTAAAGTTTCTGTCGCTTATATTCCGTTTTGCTTGTTTTCTCTTTTATTCAATAAAGTTGTAATGAAGATTGATGTGCCACTAAGAATATGTTTACATACATTCTAATGATTCTCAATATCATACAAGTAATTTCATGATGCTACAAGAAAATCAGAAAAAAAGAGGAGTAGTGTTGTTGAGAATTAAAAAAAACATTTAATAAATCGTAGTTGTAACTTTAAACGGTTCTAACTTCTAACTCGAGTATGAGAATGACTATTCTAATATAACAACTCGAAACTTGTATCAATTACCATAATTCGAGTAGGCCTTGCAAAAGAACTTCAATTTTCAAACCCAAATTCCATTATTTACATCACTTAGATAGGGTTTAATGTTTTTGTCGCATATTTTCCGTTTTGCTTGCTTTCGCTATTATTCAATATAGTTGTAATGAAGATTGATGTGCCACTAAGAATATGTTTACATACATTCTAATGATTCTCAATATCATACAAATAATTTCATGATCCTACAAGAAATTGAGAAAAAAAGAGGAATGGTGTTATTCAGAGTTTTAAAAAAACATTTAATAAATCGTAGTTGTAACTTTAAATGGTTCTAACTTTTGACTCGAGTATGAGAATGACTATTGTAATATAACAACTCGACACTCCTATCGATTACCATAATAAATTAGGCCTTGCAAAAGAACTTCAATTTTGAAACCCAAATTCCATCATTTACATCACTTAGAGAGGCTTTAAAGTTTTTGTCGCTTATATTCCGTTTTGCTTGTTTTCTCTTTTATTCCATAGAGTTGTAATAAAGATTGATGTACCACTAAGAATATTTTTACATACATTCTAATGATTCTCAATATTATACACATAATTTCATGACCATAAAAATGAGAATAAAAAAGAGGAGTGTTGTTGTTCAGAATGTAAAAAAAACATTTAATATATCGAAGTTGTAACTTTAAACGGTTCTAACTTCTAACTCAAGTATAAGAATGACAATTCTAATATAACAACTCGAAACTAGTATCGATTACCATAATAAAGTAGTCCTTGCAAAAGAACTTTAATTTTGATACGCAAATTCCATCATTTACATCACTTAGAGAGGGTTTAAAGTTTCTGTCGCTTATATTCCGTTTTGCTTGTTTTCTCTTTTATTCAATAAAGTTGTAATGAAGATTGATGTGCCACTAAGAATATGTTTACATACATTCTAATGATTCTCAATATCATACAAGTAATTTCATGATGCTACAAGAAAATCAGAAAAAAAGAGGAGTAGTGTTGTTGAGAATTAAAAAAAACATTTAATAAATCGTAGTTGTAACTTTAAACGGTTCTAACTTCTAACTCGAGTATGAGAATGACTATTCTAATATAACAACTCGAAACTTGTATCAATTACCATAATTCGAGTAGGCCTTGCAAAAGAACTTCAATTTTCAAACCCAAATTCCATTATTTACATCACTTAGATAGGGTTTAATGTTTTTGTCGCATATTTTCCGTTTTGCTTGCTTTCGCTATTATTCAATATAGTTGTAATGAAGATTGATGTGCCACTAAGAATATGTTTACATACATTCTAATGATTCTCAATATCATACAAATAATTTCATGATCCTACAAGAAATTGAGAAAAAAAGAGGAATGGTGTTATTCAGAGTTTTAAAAAAACATTTAATAAATCGTAGTTGTAACTTTAAATGGTTCTAACTTTTGACTCGAGTATGAGAATGACTATTGTAATATAACAACTCGAAACTCCTATCGATTACCATAATAAATTAGGCCTTGCAAAAGAACTTCAATTTTGAAACCCAAATTCCATCATTTACATCACTTAGAGAGGCTTTAAAGTTTTTGTCGCTTATATTCCGTTTTGCTTGTTTTCTCTTTTATTCCATAGAGTTGTAATAAAGATTGATGTACCACTAAGAATATTTTTACATACATTCTAATGATTCTCAATATCATACACATAATTTCATGACCATAAAAATGAGAATAAAAAAGAGGAGTGTTGTTGTTCAGAATTTAAAAAAAACATTTAATATATCGAAGTTGTAACTTTAAACGGTTCTAACTTCTAACTCAAGTATAAGAATGACAATTCTAATATAACAACTCGAAACTAGTATCGATTACCATAATAAAGTAGTCCTTGCAAAAGAACTTTAATTTTGATACGCAAATTCCATCATTTACATCACTTAGAGAGGGTTTAAAGTTTCTGTCGCTTATATTCCGTTTTGCTTGTTTTCTCTTTTATTCAATAAAGTTGTAATGAAGATTGATGTGCCACTAAGAATATGTTTACATACATTCTAATGATTCTCAATATCATACAAGTAATTTCATGATGCTACAAGAAAATCAGAAAAAAAGAGGAGTAGTGTTGTTGAGAATTAAAAAAAAACATTTAATAAATCGTAGTTGTAACTTTAAACGGTTCTAACTTCTAACTCGAGTATGAGAATGACTATTCTAATATAACAACTCGAAACTTGTATCAATTACCATAATTCGAGTTGGCCTTGCAAAAGAACTTCAATTTTCAATCCCAAATTCCATTATTTACATTACATAGAGAGGGTTTAATGTTTTTGTCGCATATTTTCCGTTTTGCTTGCTTTCGCTATTATTCAATATAATTGTAATGAAGATTGATATGCCACTAAGAATATGTTTACATATATTCTAATGATTCTCAATATCATACAAATAATTTCATGATCCTACCAGAAATTGAGAAAAAAAAGAGGAATGGTGTTATTCAGAGTTTTAAAAAAACATTTAATAAATCGCAGTTGTAACTTTAAATGGTTCTAACTTTTGACTCGAGTATGAGAATGACTATTCTAATATAACAACTCAAAACTCGTATCGATTACCATAATAAATTAGGCCTTTCAAAAGAACTTCAATTTTGAAACCCAAATTCCATCATTTACATCACTTAGAGAGGCTTTAAAGGTTTTCTCGCTTATATTCCGTTTTGCTTGTTTTCTCTTTTATTCCATAGAGTTGTAATAAAGATTGATATACCACTAAGAATATTTTTACATACATTCTAATGATTCTCAATATCATACACATAATTTCATGACCATAAAAATAAGAATAAAAAAGAGGAGTGTTGTTGTTCAGAATTTAAAAAAAACATTTAATAAATCAAAGTTGTAACTTTAAACGGTTCTAACTTCTAACTCGAGTATGAGAATGAAAATTCTAATATAACCACTCGAAACTCGTATCGATTACCATAATAAAGTAGGCCTTGCAAAAGAACTTTAATTTTGATACCCAAATTCCATCATTTACATCACTTAGAGAGGGTTTAAAGTTTCTGTCGCTTATATTCCGTTTTGCTTGTTTTCTCTTTTATTCAATGAAGTTGTAATGAAGATTGATGTGCCACTAAGAATATGTTTACATACATTCTAATGATTCTCAATATCATACAAGTAATTTCATGATGCTACAAGAAAATCAGAAAAAAAGAGGAGTAGTGTTGTTGAGAATTAAAAAAAAACATTTAATAAATCGTAGTTGTAACTTTAAACGGTTCTAACTTCTAACTCGAGTATGAGAATGACTATTCTAATATAACAACTCGAAACTTGTATCAATTACCATAATTCGAGTTGGCCTTGCAAAAGAACTTCAATTTTCAATCCCAAATTCCATTATTTACATTACATAGAGAGGGTTTAATGTTTTTGTCGCATATTTTCCGTTTTGCTTGCTTTCGCTATTATTCAATATAATTGTAATGAAGATTGATATGCCACTAAGAATATGTTTACATATATTCTAATGATTCTCAATATCATACAAATAATTTCATGATCCTACCAGAAATTGAGAAAAAAAAGAGGAATGGTGTTATTCAGAGTTTTAAAAAAACATTTAATAAATCGCAGTTGTACCTTTAAATGGTTCTAACTTTTGACTCGAGTATGAGAATGACTATTCTAATATAACAACTCAAAACTCGTATCGATTACCATAATAAATTAGGCCTTTCAAAAGAACTTCAATTTTGAAACCCAAATTCCATCATTTACATCACTTAGAGAGGCTTTAAAGGTTTTCTCGCTTATATTCCGTTTTGCTTGTTTTCTCTTTTATTCCATAGAGTTGTAATAAAGATTGATGTACCACTAAGAATATTTTTACATACATTCTAATGATTCTCAATATCATACACATAATTTCATGACCATAAAAATAAGAATAAAAAAGAGGAGTGTTGTTGTTCAGAATTTAAAAAAAACATTTAATAAATCAAAGTTGTAACTTTAAACGGTTCTAACTTCTAACTCGAGTATGAGAATGACAATTCTAATATAACCACTCGAAACTCGTATCGATTACCATAATAAAGTAGGCCTTGCAAAAGAACTTTAATTTTGATACCCAAATTCCATCATTTACATCACTTAGAGAGGGTTTAAAGTTTCTGTCGCTTATATTCCGTTTTGCTTGTTTTCTCTTTTATTCAATGAAGTTGTAATGAAGATTGATGTCCCACTAAGAATATGTTTACATAAATTCTAATGATTCTCAATATCATACAAGTAATATCATGATGCTACAAGAAACTGAGAAAAAAAAGAGGAGTGGTGTTGTTCAGAATTTCAAAAAAAAAACATTTAATAAATCGTAGTTGTAACTTTTAACGGTTCTAACTTCTAACTCGAGTATGAGAATAACTATTCTAATATAACAACTCGAAACTTGTATCAATTAACATAATTCGAGTAGGCCTTGCAAAAGAACTTCAATTTTCAACCCCAAATTCCATCATTTACATCACTTAGACAGGGTTTAAAGTTTTTGTCGCATATTTTCCGTTTTGCTTGCTTTCACTATTAATCAATACAGTTGTAATGAAGATTGATGTGCCACTAAGAATATGTTTACATACATTCTAATGATTCTCAATATCATACACATAATTTCATTACCATAAAAAAAAGAATAAAAAAGAGGAGTGTTGTTGTTCAGAATTTAAAAAAAACATTTAATAAATCGCAGTTGTAACTTTAAACGGTTATAACTTCTAACTCGAGTATGAGAATGACTATTCTAATATAAAAACTCGAAACTTGTATCAATTACCATAATTCGAGTATGCCTTGCAAAAGAACTTCAATTTTCAAACCCAAATTCCATTATTTACATCACTTAGAGAGGGTTTAATGTTTTTGTCGCATATTTTCCGTTTTGCTTGCTTTCGCTATTATTCAATATAGTTGTAATGAAGATTGATGTGCCACTAAGAATATGTTTACATACATTCTAATGATTCTCAATATCATACACATAATTTCATTACCATAAAAAAAAGAATAAAAAAGAGGAGTGTTGTTGTTCAGAATTTAAAAAAAACATTTAATAAATCGCAGTTGTAACTTTAAACGGTTCTAACTTCTAACTCGAGTATGAGAATGACTATTCTAATATAAAAACTCGAAACTTGTATCAATTACCATAATTCGAGTATGCCTTGCAAAAGAACTTCAATTTTCAAACCCAAATTCCATTATTTACATCACTTAGAGAGGGTTTAATGTTTTTGTCGCATATTTTCCGTTTTGCTTGCTTTCGCTATTATTCAATATAGTTGTAATGAAGATTGATGTGCCACTAAGAATATGTTTACATACATTCTAATGATTCTCAATATCATACAAATAATTTCATGATCCGACAAGAAATTGAGAAAAAAAAGTGGAATGGTGTTATTCAGAGTTTTAAAAAAACATTTAATAAATCGCAGTTGTAACTTTAAATGGTTCTAAATTTTGACTCGAGTATGAGAATGACTATTCTAATATAACAACTCGAAACTCGTATCGATTACCATAATAAATTAGGCCTTGCAAAAGAACTTCAATTTTGAAACCCAAATTCCATCATTTACATCACTTAGAGAGGCTTTAAAGTTTTTGTCGCTTATATTCCGTTTTGCTTGTTTTTTCTTTTATTTCATAGAGTTGTAATAAAGATTGATGTACCACTAAGAATATTTTTACATACATTCTAATGATTCTCAATATCATACACATAATTTCATGACCATAAAAATAAGAATAAAAAAGAGGAGTGTTGTTGTTCAGAATTTAAAAAAAAACATTTAATAAATCGAAGTTGTAACCTTAAACGGTTCTAACTTCTAACTCAAGTATAAGAATGACAATTCTAATATAACAACTCGAAACTAGTATCGATTACCATAATAAAGTAGGCCTTGCAAAAGAACTTTAATTTTGATACGCAAATTCCATCATTTACATCACTTAGAGAGGGTTTAAAGTTTCTGTCACTTATATTCCGTTTTGCTTGTTTTCTCTTTTATTCAATAAAGTTGTAATGAAGATTGATGTGCCACTAAGAATATGTTTACATACATTCTAATGATTCTCAATATCATACAAGTAATTTCATGATGCTACAAGAAAATCAGAAAAAAAGAGGAGTAGTGTTGTTGAGAATTAAAAAAAAACATTTAATAAATCATAGTTGTAACTTTAAACGGTTCTAACTTCTAACTCGAGTATGAGAATGACTATTCTAATATAACAACTCGAAACTTGTATCAATTACCATAATTCGAGTTGGCCTTGCAAAAGAACTTCAATTTTCAATCCCAAATTCCATTATTTACATTACATAGAGAGGGTTTAATGTTTTTGTCGCATATTTTCCGTTTTGCTTGCTTTCGCTATTATTCAATATAATTGTAATGAAGATTGATATGCCACTAAGAATATGTTTACATATATTCTAATGATTCTCAATATCATACAAATAATTTCATGATCCTACCAGAAATTGAGAAAAAAAAGAGGAATGGTGTTATTCAGAGTTTTAAAAAAACATTTAATAAATCGCAGTTGTAACTTTAAATGGTTCTAACTTTTGACTCGAGTATGAGAATGACTATTCTAATATAACAACTCAAAACTCGTATCGATTACCATAATAAATTAGGCCTTTCAAAAGAACTTCAATTTTGAAACCCAAATTCCATCATTTACATCACTTAGAGAGGCTTTAAAGGTTTTCTCGCTTATATTCCGTTTTGCTTGTTTTCTCTTTTATTCCATAGAGTTGTAATAAAGATTGATGTACCACTAAGAATATTTTTACATACATTCTAATGATTCTCAATATCATACACATAATTTCATGACCATAAAAATAAGAATAAAAAAGAGGAGTGTTGTTGTTCAGAATTTAAAAAAAACATTTAATAAATCAAAGTTGTAACTTTAAACGGTTCTAACTTCTAACTCGAGTATGAGAATGACAATTCTAATATAACCACTCGAAACTCGTATCGATTACCATAATAAAGTAGGCCTTGCAAAAGAACTTTAATTTTGATACCCAAATTCCATCATTTACATCACTTAGAGAGGGTTTAAAGTTTCTGTCGCTTATATTCCGTTTTGCTTGTTTTCTCTTTTATTCAATGAAGTTGTAATGAAGATTGATGTCCCACTAAGAATATGTTTACATAAATTCTAATGATTCTCAATATCATACAAGTAATATCATGATGCTACAAGAAACTGAGAAAAAAAATAGGAGTGGTGTTGTTCAGAATTTCAAAAAAAAAACATTTAATAAATCGTAGTTGTAACTTTTAACGGTTCTAACTTCTAACTCGAGTATGAGAATAACTATTCTAATATAACAACTCGAAACTTGTATCAATTAACATAATTCGAGTAGGCCTTGCAAAAGAACTTCAATTTTCAACCCCAAATTCCATCATTTACATCACTTAGACAGGGTTTAAAGTTTTTGTCGCATATTTTCCGTTTTGCTTGCTTTCACTATTAATCAATACAGTTGTAATGAAGATTGATGTGCCACTAAGAATATGTTTACATACATTCTAATGATTCTCAATATCATACACATAATTTCATTACCATAAAAAAAAGAATAAAAAAGAGGAGTGTTGTTGTTCAGAATTTAAAAAAAACATTTAATAAATCGCAGTTGTAACTTTAAACGGTTCTAACTTCTAACTCGAGTATGAGAATGACTATTCTAATATAAAAACTCGAAACTTGTATCAATTACCATAATTCGAGTATGCCTTGCAAAAGAACTTCAATTTTCAAACCCAAATTCCATTATTTACATCACTTAGAGAGGGTTTAATGTTTTTGTCGCATATTTTCCGTTTTGCTTGCTTTCGCTATTATTCAATATAGTTGTAATGAAGATTGATGTGCCACTAAGAATATGTTTACATACATTCTAATGATTCTCAATATCATACAAATAATTTCATGATCCGACAAGAAATTGAGAAAAAAAAGTGGAATGGTGTTATTCAGAGTTTTAAAAAAACATTTAATAAATCGCAGTTGTAACTTTAAATGGTTCTAAATTTTGACTCGAGTATGAGAATGACTATTCTAATATAACAACTCGAAACTCGTATCGATTACCATAATAAATTAGGCCTTGCAAAAGAACTTCAATTTTGAAACCCAAATTCCATCATTTCATCACTTAGAGAGGCTTTAAAGTTTTTGTCGCTTATATTCCGTTTTGCTTGTTTTTTCTTTTATTTCATAGAGTTGTAATAAAGATTGATGTACCACTAAGAATATTTTTACATACATTCTAATGATTCTCAATATCATACACATAATTTCATGACCATAAAAATAAGAATAAAAAAGAGGAGTGTTGTTGTTCAGAATTTAAAAAAAAACATTTAATAAATCGAAGTTGTAACCTTAAACGGTTCTAACCTCTAACTCGAGTATGAGAATGACAATTGTAATATAACAACTCGAAACTCTTATCGATTACCAAAATAAAGTAGGTCTTGCAAAAGAACTTTAATTTTGAAACCCAAATTACATCATTTACATCACTTTGAAAGGGTTTAAAGTTTTTGTCGCTTATATTCTGTTTTGCTTGTTTTCTCTTTTTTTCAATAAAGTTGTAATGAAGATTGATGTGCCACTAAGAATATGTTTACATACATTCTAATGATTCTCAATATCATACAAGTAATTTCATGATCCTACAAGAAAATGAGAAAAAAAAGAGGAGTGGTGTTGTTCAGAATTAAAAAAAACATTTAATAAATCGTAGTTGTAACTTTAAACGGTTCTAACTTCTAACTCGAGTATGAGAATGACTATTCTAATATAACAACTCGAAACTTGTATCAATTACCATAATTTGAGTAGGCCTTGCAAAAGAAGTTCAATTTTCAAACCCAAATTCCATTATTTACATTACTTAGAGAGGGTTTAATGTTTTTGTCGCATATTTTCCGTTTTGCTTGCTTTCGCTATTATTCAATATAATTGTATTGAAGATTGATGTTCCACTAAGAATATGTTTACATACATTCTAATGATTATCAATATCATACAAATAATTTCATGATCCTACCAAAAATTGAGAAAAAAAAGAGGAATGGTGTTATTCAGAGTTTTAAAAAAACATTTAATAAATCGCAGTTGTAACTTTAAATGGTTCTAACTTTTGACTCGAGTATGAGAATGACTATTCTAATATAACAACTCGAAACTCGTATCGATTACCATAATAAATTAGGCCTTGCAAAAGAACTTCAATTTTGAAACCCAAATTCCATCATTTACATCACTTAGAGAGGCTTTAAAGTTTTTGTCGCTTATATTCCGTTTTGCTTGTTTTCTCTTTTATTCCATAGAGTTGTAATAAAGATTGATGTACCACTAAGAATATTTTTACATACATTCTAATGATTCTCAATATCATACACATAATTTCATGACCATAAAAATAAGAATAAAAAAGAGGAGTGTTGTTGTTCAGAATTAAAAAAAAACATTTAATAAATCGAAGTTGTAACTTTAAACGGTTCTAACTTCTAACTCGAGCATGAGAATGACAATTCTAATATAACAACTCGAAACTCGTATCGATTACCCTAATAAAGTAGGCCTTGCAAAAGACCTTTAATTTTGATACCCAAATTGCATTATTTACATCACTTAGAGAGGGTTTAAATTTTCTGTCGCTTATATTCCGTTTTGCTTGTTTTCTCTTTTATTCAATAATGTTGTAATGAAGATTGATGTCCCACTAAGAATATGTTTACATACATTCTAGTGATTCTCAATATCATACAAATAATTTCATGATCCTACAAGAAATTGAGAAAAAAAAGAGGAATGATGTTATTGAGAGTTTTAAAAAAACATTTAATAAATCGCAGTTGTAACTTTAAACGGTTCTAACTTTTGACTCAAGTATGAGAATGACTATTCTAATATAACAACTCGAAACTCGTATTGATTACTATAATAAATTAGGCCTAGCAAAAGAACTTCAATTTTGAAACCCAAATTCCATCATTATATCACTTAGATAGGGTTTAAAGTTTTTGTCGCATATTTTCCGTTTTGCTTGCTTTCACTATTATTCAATACAGTTGTAATGAAGATTGATGTGCCACTAAGAATATGTTTACATACATTCTAATGATTCTCAATATCATACAAATAATTTCATGATCCTACAAGAAATTGAGAAAAAAAAGAGGAATGGTGTTATTCAGAGTTATTAAATAAACATTTAATAAATCGCAGTTGTAACGTTAAATGGTTCTAACTTTTGACTCGAGTATGAGAATGACTATTCTAATATAACAACTCAAAACTCGTATCGATTACCATAATAAATTACGCCTTGCAAAAGAACTTCAATTTTGAAACCCAAATTCCATTATTTACATCACTTAGAGAGGCTTTAAAGTTTTTGTCGCTTATATTCCGTTTTGCATGTTTTCTCTTTTATTCCATAGAGTTGTAATAAAGATTGATGTACCACTAAGAATATTTTTACATACATTCTAATGATTCTCAATATCATACACATAATTTCATGACCATAAAAATAAGAATAAAAAAGAGGAGTGTGGTTGTTCAGAATTAAAAAAAAAACATTTAATAAATCGCATTTGTAACATTAAACGATTCTAACTTCTAACTCGAGTATGAGAATGACTATTCTAATATAACAACTCGAAACACGTATCGATTACCATAATAAAGTAGGCCTTGCAAAAGAACTTTAATTTTGATACCCAAATTCCATCATTTACATCACTTAGAGAGGGTTTAAAGTTTGTGTCGCTTATATTCCGTTTTGCTTGTTTTCTCTTTTATTCAATAAAGTTGTAATGAAGATTGATGTGCCACTAAGAATATGTTTACATACATTCTAATGATTCTCAATATCATACAAGTAATTTCATGATGCTACAAGAAAATGAGAAAAAAAAGAGGAGTGGTGTTGTTCAGAATTAAAAAAAAACATTTAATAAATCGTAGTTTTAACTTTAAACGGTTCTAACTTCTAACTCGAGTATGAGAATGACTATTCTAATATAACAACTCGAAACTTGTATCAATTACCATAATTCGAGTAGGCCTTGCAAAAGAACTTCAATTTTCAAACCCAAATTCCATTATTTACATTACTTAGAGAGGGTTTAATGTTTTTGTCGCATATTTTCCGTTTTGCTTGCTTTCGCTATTATTCAATATAATTGTATTGAAGATTGATGTGCCACTAAGAATATGTTTACATACATTCTAATGATTATCAATATCATACAAATAATTTCATGATCCTACCAAAAATTGAGAAAAAAAAGAGGAATGGTGTTATTCAAAGTTTTAAAAAAACATTTAATAAATCGCAGTTGTAACTTTAAATGGTTCTAACTTTTGACTCGAGTATGAGAATGACTATTCTAATATAACAACTCGAACCTCGTATCGATTACCATAATAAATTAGGCCTTGCAAAAGAACTTCAATTTTGAAACCCAAATTCCATCATTTACATCACTTAGAGAGGCTTTAAAGTTTTTGTCGCTTATATTCCGTTTTGCTTGTTTTCTCTTTTATTCCATAGAGTTGTAATAAAGATTGATGTACCACTAAGAATATTTTTACATACATTCTAATGATTCTCAATATCATACACATAATTTCATGACCATAAAAATAAGAATAAAAAAGAGGAGTGTTGTTGTTCAGAATTAAAAAAAAAACATTTAATAAATCGAAGTTGTAACCTTAAACGGTTCTAACTTCTAACTCGAGTATGAGAATGACAATTCTAATATAACAACTCGAAACTCGTATCGATTACCATAATAAAGTAGGCCTTGCAAAAGAACTTTAATTTTGATACCCAAATTCCATCATTTACATCACTTAGAGAGGGTTTAAAGTTTCTGTCGCTTATATTCCGTTTTGCTTGTTTTCTCTTTTATTCAATATAGTTGTAATGAAGATTGATGTGCCACTAAGAATATGTTTACATACATTCTAATGATTCTCAATATCATACAAGTAATTTCATGATCCTACAAGAAAATGAGAAAAAAAAGAGGAGTGGTGTTGTTCAGAATTAAAAAAAACATTTAATAAATCGTAGTTGTAACTTTAATGGTTCTAACTTCTAACTCGAGTATGAGAATGACTATTCTACTATAACAACTCGAAACTTGTATCAATTACCATAATTCGAGTAGGCCTTGCAAAAGAACTTCAATTTTCAAACCCAAATTCCATTATTTACATTACTTAGAGAGGGTTTAATGTTTTTGTCGCATATTTTCCGTTTTGCTTGCTTTCGCTATTATTCAATATAATTGTAATGAAGATTGATGTGCCACTAATAATATGTTTACATACATTCTAATGATTCTCAATATCATACAAATAATTTCATGATCCTACCAGAAATTGAGAAAAAAAAGAGGAATGGTGTTATTTAGAGTTTTAAAAAAACATTTAATAAATCGCAGTTGTAACTTTAAATGGTTTTAACTTTTGACTCGAGTATGAGAATGACTATTCTAATATAACAACTCGAAACTCGTATCGATTACCATAATAAATTAGGCGTTGCAAAAGAACTTCAATTTTGAAACCCAAATTCCATCATTTACATCACTTAGAGAGGCTTTAAAGTTTTTGTCGCTTATATTCCGTATTGCTTGTTTTCTCTTTTATTCCATAGAGTTGTAATAAAGATTGATGTACCACTAAGAATATTTTTACATACATTCTAATGATTCTCGATATCATACACATAATTTCATGACCATAAAAATAAGAATAAAAAAGAGGAGTGTTGTTGTTCAGAATTTAAAAAAAACATTTAATAAATCGAAGTTGTAACTTTAAACGGTTCTAACTTCTAACTCGAGCATGAGAATGACAATTCTAATATAACAACTCGAAACTCGTATCGATTACCCTAATAAATTACGCCTTGCAAAAGAACTTTAATTTTGATACCCAAATTCCATCATTTACATCACTTAGAGAGGGTTTAAAGTTTGTGTCGCTTATATTCCGTTTTGCTTGTTTTCTCTTTTATTCAATAAAGTTGTAATGAAGATTGATGTGCCACTAAGAATATGTTTACATACATTCTAATGATTCTCAATATCATACAAATAATTTCATGATCCTACAAGAAATTGAGAAAAAAAAAGAGGAATGGTGTTATTCAGAGTTATTAAATAAACATTTAATAAATCGCAGTTGTAACGTTAAATGGTTCTAACTTTTGACTCGAGTATGAGAATGACTATTCTAATATAACAACTCAAAACTCGTATCGATTACCATAATAAATTACGCCTTGCAAAAGAACTTCAATTTTGAAACCCAAATTCCATTATTTACATCACTTAGAGAGGCTTTAAAGTTTTTGTCGCTTATATTCCGTTTTGCATGTTTTCTCTTTTATTCCATAGAGTTGTAATAAAGATTGATGTACCACTAAGAATATTTTTACATACATTCTAATGATTCTCAATATCATACACATAATTTCATGACCATAAAAATAAGAATAAAAAAGAGGAGTGTGGTTGTTCAGAATTAAAAAAAAAACATTTAATAAATCGCATTTGTAACATTAAACGATTCTAACTTCTAACTCGAGTATGAGAATGACTATTCTAATATAACAACTCGAAACACGTATCGATTACCATAATAAAGTAGGCCTTGCAAAAGACCTTTAATTTTGATACCCAAATTCCATCATTTACATCACTTAGAGAGGGTTTAAAGTTTGTGTCGCTTATATTCCGTTTTGCTTGTTTTCTCTTTTATTCAATAAAGTTGTAATGAAGATTGATGTGCCACTAAGAATATGTTTACATACATTCTAATGATTCTCAATATCATACAAGTAATTTCATGATGCTACAAGAAAATGAGAAAAAAAAGAGGAGTGGTGTTGTTCAGAATTAAAAAAAAACATTTAATAAATCGTAGTTTTAACTTTAAACGGTTCTAACTTCTAACTCGAGTATGAGAATGACTATTCTAATATAACAACTCGAAACTTGTATCAATTACCATAATTCGAGTAGGCCTTGCAAAAGAACTTCAATTTTCAAACCCAAATTCCATTATTTACATTACTTAGAGAGGGTTTAATGTTTTTGTCGCATATTTTCCGTTTTGCTTGCTTTCGCTATTATTCAATATAATTGTATTGAAGATTGATGTGCCACTAAGAATATGTTTACATACATTCTAATGATTATCAATATCATACAAATAATTTCATGATCCTACCAAAAATTGAGAAAAAAAAGAGGAATGGTGTTATTCAAAGTTTTAAAAAAACATTTAATAAATCGCAGTTGTAACTTTAAATGGTTCTAACTTTTGACTCGAGTATGAGAATGACTATTCTAATATAACAACTCGAACCTCGTATCGATTACCATAATAAATTAGGCCTTGCAAAAGAACTTCAATTTTGAAACCCAAATTCCATCATTTACATCACTTAGAGAGGCTTTAAAGTTTTTGTCGCTTATATTCCGTTTTGCTTGTTTTCTCTTTTATTCCATAGAGTTGTAATAAAGATTGATGTACCACTAAGAATATTTTTACATACATTCTAATGATTCTCAATATCATACACATAATTTCATGACCATAAAAATAAGAATAAAAAAGAGGAGTGTTGTTGTTCAGAATTAAAAAAAAAACATTTAATAAATCGAAGTTGTAACCTTAAACGGTTCTAACTTCTAACTCGAGTATGAGAATGACAATTCTAATATAACAACTCGAAACTCGTATCGATTACCATAATAAAGTAGGCCTTGCAAAAGAACTTTAATTTTGATACCCAAATTCCATCATTTACATCACTTAGAGAGGGTTTAAAGTTTCTGTCGCTTATATTCCGTTTTGCTTGTTTTCTCTTTTATTCAATATAGTTGTAATGAAGATTGATGTGCCACTAAGAATATGTTTACATACATTTTAATGATTCTCAATATCATACAAGTAATTTCATGATCCTACAAGAAAATGAGAAAAAAAAGAGGAGTGGTGTTGTTCAGAATTAAAAAAAACATTTAATAAATCGTAGTTGTAACTTTAATGGTTCTAACTTCTAACTCGAGTATGAGAATGACTATTCTACTATAACAACTCGAAACTTGTATCAATTACCATAATTCGAGTAGGCCTTGCAAAAGAACTTCAATTTTCAAACCCAAATTCCATTATTTACATTACTTAGAGAGGGTTTAATGTTTTTGTCGCATATTTTCCGTTTTGCTTGCTTTCGCTATTATTCAATATAATTGTAATGAAGATTGATGTGCCACTAATAATATGTTTACATACATTCTAATGATTCTCAATATCATACAAATAATTTCATGATCCTACCAGAAATTGAGAAAAAAAAGAGGAATGGTGTTATTTAGAGTTTTAAAAAAACATTTAATAAATCGCAGTTGTAACTTTAAATGGTTTTAACTTTTGACTCGAGTATGAGAATGACTATTCTAATATAACAACTCGAAACTCGTATCGATTACCATAATAAATTAGGCGTTGCAAAAGAACTTCAATTTTGAAACCCAAATTCCATCATTTACATCACTTAGAGAGGCTTTAAAGTTTTTGTCGCTTATATTCCGTATTGCTTGTTTTCTCTTTTATTCCATAGAGTTGTAATAAAGATTGATGTACCACTAAGAATATTTTTACATACATTCTAATGATTCTCGATATCATACACATAATTTCATGACCATAAAAATAAGAATAAAAAAGAGGAGTGTTGTTGTTCAGAATTTAAAAAAAACATTTAATAAATCGAAGTTGTAACTTTAAACGGTTCTAACTTCTAACTCGAGCATGAGAATGACAATTCTAATATAACAACTCGAAACTCGTATCGATTACCCTAATAAAGTAGGCCTTGCAAAAGAACTTTAATTTTGATACCCAAATTGCATCATTTACATCACTTAGAGAGGGTTTAAATTTTCTGTTGCTTATATTCCGTTTTGCTTGTTTTCTCTTTTATTCAATAAAGTTGTAATGAAGATTGATGTCCCACTAAGATTATGTTTACATACATTCTAGTGATTCTCAATATCATACAAATAATTTCATGATCCTACAAGAAATTGAGAAAAAAAAGAGGAATGATGTTATTGAGAGTTTTAAAAAAACATTTAATAAATCGCAGTTGTAACTTTAAACGGTTCTAACTTTTGACTCGAGTATGAGAATGACTATTCTAATATAACAACTCGAAACTCGTATCGATTACTATAATAAATTAGGCCTAGCGAAAGAACTTCAATTTTGAAACCCAAATTCCATCATTTACATCACTTAGACAGGGTTTAAAGTTTTTGTCGCATATTTTCCGTTTTGCTTGCTTTCACTATTATTCAATACAGTTGTAATGAAGATTGATGTGCCACTAAGAATATGTTTACATACATTCTAATGATTCTCAATATCATACAAATAATTTCATGATCCTACAAGAAATTGAGAAAAAAAAGAGGAATGATGTTATTGAGAGTTTTAAAAAAACATTTAATAAATCGCAGTTGTAACTTTAAATGGTTCTAACTTTTGACTCGAGTATGAGAATGACTATTCTAATATAACAACTCGAAACTCGTATCGATTACCATAATAAATTAGGCCTTGCTAAAGAACTTCAATTTTGAAACCCAAATTCCATCATTTACATCACTTAGAGAGGCTTTAAAGTTTTTGTCGCTTATATTCCGTTTTGCTTGTTTTCTCTTTTATTCCATAGAGTTGTAATAAAGATTGATGTACCACTAAGAATATTTTTACATACATTCTAATGATTCTCAATATCATACACATAATTTCATGACCATAAAAATAAGAATAAAAAAGAGGAGTGTTGTTGTTCAGAATTAAAAAAAAACATTTAATAAATCGAAGTTGTAACTTTAAACGGTTCTAACTTCTAACTCGAGCATGAGAATGACAATTCTAATATAACAACTCGAAACTCGTATCGATTACCCTAATAAAGTAGGCCTTGCAAAAGACCTTTAATTTTGATACCCAAATTGCATTATTTACATCACTTAGAGAGGGTTTAAATTTTCTGTCGCTTATATTCCGTTTTGCTTGTTTTCTCTTTTATTCAATAATGTTGTAATGAAGATTGATGTCCCACTAAGAATATGTTTACATACATTCTAGTGATTCTCAATATCATACAAATAATTTCATGATCCTACAAGAAATTGAGAAAAAAAAGAGGAATGATGTTATTGAGAGTTTTAAAAAAACATTTAATAAATCGCAGTTGTAACTTTAAACGGTTCTAACTTTTGACTCAAGTATGAGAATGACTATTCTAATATAACAACTCGAAACTCGTATTGATTACTATAATTTGAGTAGGCCTTGCAAAAGAACTTCAATTTTCAAACCCAAATTCCATTATTTACATTACTTAGAGAGGGTTTAATGTTTTTGTCGCATATTTTCCGTTTTGCTTGCTTTCGCTATTATTCAATATAATTGTAATGAAGATTGATGTGCCACTAATAATATGTTTACATACATTCTAATGATTCTCAATATCATACAAATAATTTCATGATCCTACCAGAAATTGAGAAAAAAAAGAGGAATGGTATTATTCAGAGTTTTAAAAAAACATTTAATAAATCGCAGTTGTAACTTTAAATGGTTCTAACTTTTGACTCGAGTATGAGAATGACTATTCTAATATAACAACTCGAAACTCGTATCGATTACCATAATAAATTAGGCCTTGCAAAAGAACTTCAATTTTGAAACCCAATTTCCATCATTTACATCACTTAGAGAGGCTTTAAAGTTTTTGTCGCTTATATTCCGTTTTGCTTGTTTTCTCTTTTATTCAATAGAGTTGTAATAAAGATTGATGTACCACTAAGAATATTTTTACATACATTCTAATGATTCTCAATATCATACACATAATTTCATGACCATAAAAATAAGAATAAAAAAGAGGAGTGTTGTTGTTCAGAATTAAAAAAAAACATTTAATAAATCGAAGTTGTAACTTTAAACGGTTCTAACTTCTAACTCGAGCATGAGAATGACAATTCTAATATAACAACTCGAAACTCGTATCGATTATCCTAATAAAGTAGGCCTTGCAAAAGACCTTTAATTTTGATACCCAAATTGCATTATTTACATCACTTAGAGAGGGTTTAAATTTTCTGTCGCTTATATTCCGTTTTGCTTGTTTTCTCTTTTATTCAATAATGTTGTAATGAAGATTGATGTCCCACTAAGAATATGTTTACATACATTCTAGTGATTCTCAATATAATACAAATAATTTCATGATCCTACAAGAAATTGAGAAAAAAAAAGGAATGGTGTTATTCAGAGTTTTAAAAAAACATTTAATAAATCGCAGTTGTAACTTTAAATGGTTCTAACTTTTGACTCGAGTATGAGAATGACTATTCTAATATAACAACTCGAAACTCGTATCGATTACCATAATAAATTAGGCCTTGCAAAAGAACTTCAATTTTGAAACCCAAATTCCATCATTTACATCACTTAGAGAGGCTTTAAAGTTTTTGTCGCTTATATTCCGTTTTGCTTGTTTTCTCTTTTATTCCATAGAGTTGTAATAAAGATTGATGTACCACTAAGAATATTTTTACATACATTCTAATGATTCTCAATATCATACACATAATTTCATGACCATAAAAATAAGAATAAAAAAGAGGAGTGTTGTTGTTCAGAATTAAAAAAAACATTTAATAAATCGAAGTTGTAACTTTAAACGGTTCTAACTTCTAACTCGAGCATGAGAAAGACAATTCTAATATAACAACTCGAAACTCGTATCGATTACTATAATAAATTAGGCCTAGCAAAAGAACTTCAATTTTGAAACCCAAATTCCATCATTTACATCACTTAGACAGGGTTTAAAGTTTTTGTCGCATATTTTCCATTTTGCTTGCTTTCACTATTATTCAATACAGTTGTAATGAAGATTGATGTGCCACTAAGAATATGTTTACATACATTCTAATGATTCTCAATATCATACAAATAATTTCATGATCCTACAAGAAATTGAGAAAAAAAAGAGGAATGGTGTTATTCAGAGTTTTAAAAAAACATTTAATAAATCGCAGTTGTAACTTTAAATGGTTCTAACTTTTGACTCGAGTATGAGAATGACTATTCTAATATAACAACTCGAAACTCGTATCGATTACCATAATAAATTAGGCCTTGCAAAAGAACTTCAATTTTGAAACCCAAATTCCATCATTTACATCACTTAGAGAGGCTTTAAAGTTTTTGTCGCTTATATTCCGTTTTGCTTGTTTTCTCTTTTATTCCATAGAGTTGTAATAAAGATTGATGTACCACTAAGAATATTTTTACATACATTCTAATGATTCTCAATATCATACACATAATTTCATGACCATAAAAATAAGAATAAAAAAGAGGAGTGTTGTTGTTCAGAATTAAAAAAAAACATTTAATAAATCGAAGTTGTAACTTTAAACGGTTCTAACTTCTAACTCGAGCATGAGAATGACAATTCTAATATAACAACTCGAAACTCGTATCGATTATCCTAATAAAGTAGGCCTTGCAAAAGACCTTTAATTTTGATACCCAAATTGCATTATTTACATCACTTAGAGAGGGTTTAAATTTTCTGTCGCTTATATTCCGTTTTGCTTGTTTTCTCTTTTATTCAATAATGTTGTAATGAAGATTGATGTCCCACTAAGAATATGTTTACATACATTCTAGTGATTCTCAATATCATACAAATAATTTCATGATCCTACAAGAAATTGAGAAAAAAAAGAGGAATGGTGTTATTCAGAGTTTTAAAAAAACATTTAATAAATCGCAGTTGTAACTTTAAATGGTTCTAACTTTTGACTCGAGTATGAGAATGACTATTCTAATATAACAACTCGAAACTCGTATCGATTACCATAATAAATTAGGCCTTGCAAAAGAACTTCAATTTTGAAACCCAAATTCCATCATTTACATCACTTAGAGAGGCTTTAAAGTTTTTGTCGCTTATATTCCGTTTTGCTTGTTTTCTCTTTTATTCCATAGAGTTGTAATAAAGATTGATGTACCACTAAGAATATTTTTACATACATTCTAATGATTCTCAATATCATACACATAATTTCATGACCATAAAAATAAGAATAAAAAAGAGGAGTGTTGTTGTTCAGAATTTAAAAAAACATTTAATAAATCGAAGTTGTAACTTTAAACGGTTCTAACTTCTAACTCGAGTATGAGAATGACAATTCTAATATAACAACTCGAAACTCGTATCGATTACCATAATAAAGTAGGCCTTGCAAAAGAACTTTAATTTTGATACCCAAATTCCATCATTTACATCACTTAGAGAGGGTTTAAAGTTTCTGTCGCTTATATTCCGTTTTGCTTGTTTTCTCTTTTATTCAATCAAGTTGAAATGAAGATTGATGTCCCACTAAGAATATTTTTACATACATTCTAATGATTCTCAATATCATACAAGTAATATCATGATGCTACAAGAAACTGAGAAAAAAAGAGGAGTGGTGTTGTTCAGAATTTAAAAAAAAACATTTAATAAATCGTAGTTGTAACTTTAAACGGTTCTAACTTCTAACTCGAGTATGAGAATGACTATTCTAATATAACAACTCGAAACTTGTATCAATTAACATAATTCGAGTAGGCCTTGCAAAAGAACTTCAATTTTCAAACCCAAATTCCATCATTTACATCACTTAGACAGGGTTTAAAGTTTTTGCCGCATATTTTCCGTTTTGCTTGCTTTCACTATTATTCAATACAGTTGTAATGAAGATTGATGTGCCACTAAGAATATGTTTACATACATTCTAATGATTCTCAATATCATACAAATAATTTCATGATCCTACAAGAAATTGAGAAAAAAAAGAGGAATGGTGTTATTCAGAGTTTTAAAAAAACATTTAATAAATCGCAGTTTTAACTTTAAATGGTTCTAAATTTTGACTCGAGTATGAGATTGACTATTCTATTATAACAACTCGAAACTCGTATCGATTACCATAATAAATTAGACCTTGCAAAAGAACTTCAATTTTGAAACCCAAATTCCATAATTTACATCACTTAGAGAGGCTTTAAAGTTTTTGTCGCTTATATTCCGTTTTGCTTGTTTTTTTTCTTTTATTTCATAGAGTTGTAATAAAGATTGATGTACCACTAAGAATATTTTTACATACATTCTAATGATTCTCAATATCATACACATAATTTCATGACCATAAAAATAAGAATAAAAAAGAGGAGTGTTGTTGTTCAGAATTTAAAAAAAAACATTTAATAAATCGAAGTTGTAAATTTAAACGGTTCTAACTTCTAACTCGAGTATGAGAATGACAATTCTAATATAACAACTCGAAACTCGTATCGATTACCATAATAAAGTAGGCCTTGCAAAAGAACTTTAATTTTGATACCCAAATTCCATCATTTACATCACTTAGAGAGGGTTTAAAGTTTCTGTCGCTTATATTCCGTTTTGCTTGTTTTCTCTTTTATTCAATAAAGTTGTAATGAAGATTGATGTGCCACTAAGAATATGTTTACATACATTCTAATGATTCTCAATATCATACAAGTAATTTCATGATGCTACAAGAAAATGAGAAAAAAAAGAGGAGTGGTGTTGTTCAGAATTAAAAAAAACATTTAATAAATCGTAGTTGTAACTTTAAACTGTTCTAACTTCTAACTCGAGTATGAGAATGACTATTCTAATATAACAACTCGAAACTTGTTTCAATTACCATAATTCGAGTAGGCCTTGCAAAAGAACTTCAATTTTCAAACCCAAATTCCATTATTTACATTACTTAGAGAGGGTTTAATGTTTTTGTCGCATATTTTCCGTTTTGCTTGCTTTCGCTATTATTCAATATAATTGTATTGAAGATTGATGTGCCACTAAGAATATATTTACATACATTCTAATGATTCTCAATATCATACAAATAATTTCATGATCCTACCAGAAATTTGGAAAAAAAAGAGGAATGGTGTTATTCAGAGTTTTAAAAAAACATTTAATAAATCGCAGTTGTAACTTTAAATGGTTCTAACTTTTGACTCGAGTATGAGAATGACTATTCTAATATAACAACTCGAAACTCGTATCGATTACCATAATAAATTAGGCCTTGTAAAAGAACTTCAATTTTGAAACCCAAATTCCATCATTTACATCACTTAGAGAGGTTTTAAAGTATTTGTCGCTTATATTCCGTTTTGCTTGTTTTCTCTTTTATTCCATAGACTTGTAATAAAGATTGATTTACCACTAAGAATATTTTTACATACATTCTAATGATTCTCAATATCATACACATAATTTCATGACCATAAAAATAAGAATAAAAAAGAGGAGTGTTGTTGTTCAGAATTTAAAAAAAACATTTAATAAATCGAAGTTGTAAATTTAAACGGTTCTAACTTCTAACTCGAGTATGAGAATGACAATTCTAATATAACAACTCGAAACTCGTATCGATTACCATAATAAAGTAGGCCTTGCAAAAGAACTTTAATTTTGATACCCAAATTCCATCATTTACATCACTTAGAGAGGGTTTAAAGTTTCTGTCGCTTATATTCCGTTTTGCTTGTTTTCTCTTTTATTCAATAAAGTTGTAATGAAGATTGATGTGCCACTAAGAATATGTTTACATACATTCTAATGATTCTCAATATCATACAAGTAATTTCATGATGCTACAAGAAAATGAGAAAAAAAAGAGGAGTGGTGTTGTTCAGAATTAAAAAAAACATTTAATAAATCGTAGTTGTAACTTTAAACTGTTCTAACTTCTAACTCGAGTATGAGAATGACTATTCTAATATAACAACTCGAAACTTGTATCAATTACCATAATTCGAGTAGGCCTTGCAAAAGAACTTCAATTTTCAAACCCAAATTCCATTATTTACATTACTTAGAGAGGGTTTAATGTTTTTGTCGCATATTTTCCGTTTTGCTTGCTTTCGCTATTATTCAATATAATTGTATTGAAGATTGATGTGCCACTAAGAATATGTTTACATACATTCTAATGATTCTCAATATCATACAAATAATTTCATGATCCTACCAGAAATTGAGAAAAAAAAGAGGAAGGGTGTTATTCAGAGTTTTAAAAAAAACATTTAATAAATCGCAGTTGTAACTTTAAATGGTTCTAACTTTTGACTCGAGTATGAGAATGACTATTCTAATATAACAACTCGAAACTCGTATCGATTACCATAATAAATTAGGCCTTGTAAAAGAACTTCAATTTTGAAACCCAAATTCCATCATTTACATCACTTAGAGAGGTTTTAAAGTATTTGTCGCTTATATTCCGTTTTGCTTGTTTTCTCTTTTATTCCATAGACTTGTAATAAAGATTGATGTACCACTAAGAATATTTTTACATACATTCTAATGATTCTCAATATCATACACATAATTTCATGACCATAAAAATAAGAATAAAAAAGAGGAGTGTTGTTGTTCAGAATTTAAAAAAACATTTAATAAATCGAAGTTGTAACTTTAAACGGTTCTAACTTCTAACTCGAGTATGAGAATGACAATTCTAATATAAACAACTCGAAAACTCGTATCGATTACCATAATAAATTAGGCCTTGCAAAAGAACTTCAATTTTGAAACCCAAATTCCATCATTTACCTCACTTAGAGAGGCTTTAAAGTTTTTGTCGCTTATATTCCGTTTTGCTTGTTTTCTCTTTTATTCAATAGAGTTGTACTAAAGATTGATGTAGCACTAAGAATATATTTACATACATTCTAATGATTCTCAATATCATACACATAATTTCTTGACCATAAAAAAAAAGAATAAAAAAGAGGAGTGTTGTTGTTCAGAATTTAAAAAAAACATTTAATAAATCGCAGTTGTAACTTTAAACGGTTCTAACTTCTAACTCGAGTATGAGAATGACAATTCTAATATAACAACTCGAAACTCCTATCGATTACCATAATAAAGTAGGCCTTGCAAAAGAACTTTAATTTTGATACCCAAATTCCATCATTTACATCACTTAGAGAGGGTTTAAAGTTTCTGTCGCTTATATTCCCTTTTGCTTGTCTTCTCTTTTATTCAATAAAGTTGTAATGAAGATTGATATGCCGCTAAGAATATGTTTACATACATTCTAATGATTCCTCAATATCATAAAAATAATTTCATGATCCTACAAGAAAATGAGAAAAAAAAGAGGAGTGGTGTTGTGCAGAGTTTAAAAAAAACATTTAATAAATCGCAGTTGTAACTTTAAATGGTTCTAACTTTTGACTCGAGTATGAGAATGACTATTCTAATATAACAACTCGAAACTCGTATCGATTACCATAATAAATTAGGCCTTGCAAAAGAACTTCAATTTTGAAACCCAAAATCCATCATTTACATCACTTAGAGAGGCTTTAAAGTTTATGTCGCTTATATTCCGTTTTGCTTGTTTTCTCTTTTATTCAATAGAGTTGTAATAAAGATTGATGTACCACTAAGAATATATTTACATACATTCTAATGATTCTCAATATCATACACATAATTTCATGACCATAAAAAAAACAATAAAAAAGAGGAGTGTTGTTGTTCAGAATAAAAAAAAACATTTAATAAATCGCACTTGTAACTTTAAACGATTCTAACTTCTAACTCGAGTATGAGAATGACTATTCTAATATAACAACTCGAAACACGTATCGATTACCATAATTCGAGTAGGCCTTGCAAAAGAACTTCAATTTTCAAACCCAAATTCCATCATTTACATCACTCAGAGAGGGTTTGAAGTTTTTGTCGCATATTTTCCGTTTTGCTTGCTTTCGCTTATTATTCAATATAGTTTGTAATGAAGATTGATGTGCCACTAAGAATATGTTTACATACATTCTAATGATTCTCAATATCATACAAATAATTTCATGACCATAAAAAAAAATAATAAAAAAAGAGGAGTGTTGTTTTTCAGAATTTAAAAAAAACATTTAATAAATCGCAGTTGTAACTTTAAACGGTTCTAACTTCTAACTCGAGTATGAGAATGACTATTCTAATATAACAACTCGAAACTTGTATCCATTACCATAATTAGAGTAGGCCTTGCAAAAGAACTTCAATTTTTAAACCCAAATTCCATTATTTACATCACTTAGAGAGGGTTTAATGTTTTTGTCGCATATTTTCCGTTTTGCTTGCTTTCGCTATTATTCAATATAGTTGTAATGAAGATTGATGTGCCACTAAGAATATGTTTACATACATTCTAATGATTCTCAATATCATACAAAAAATTTCATGATCCTACAAGAAAATGAGAAAAAAAAGAGGAGTGGTGTTGTTCAGAGTTTAAAAAAACATTTAATAAATCGCAGTTGTAACTTTAAATGGTTCTAACTTTTGACTCGAGTATGAGAATAACTATTCTAATATAACAACTCGAAACTCGTATCGATTACCATAATAAATTAGGCCTTGCAAAAGAACTTCAATTTTGAAACCCAAATTCCATCATTTACATCACTTACAAAGGCTTTAAAGTTTTTGTCGCTTATGTTCCGTTTTGCTTGTTTTCTCTTTTATTCCATAGAGTTGTAATAAAGATTGATGTACCACTAAGAATATTTTTACATACATTCTAATGATTCTCAATATCATACACATAATTTCATGACCATAAAAAAAAGAATAAAAAAGAGGAGTGTTGTTGTTCAGAATTTAAAAAAAAAACATTTAATAAATCGCAGTTGTAACTTTAAACGGTTCTAACTTCTAACTCGAGTATGAGAATGAAAATTCTAATATAAAAACTCGAAACTCATATCGATTACCATAATAAAGTAGGCCTTGCAAAAGAACTTTAATTTTGATACCCAAATTCCATCATTTACATCACTTAGAGAGGGTTTAAAGTTTCTGTCGCTTATATTCCGTTTTGCTTGTTTTCTCTTTTATTCAATAAAGTTGTAATGAAGATTGATGTGCCACTAAGAATATGTTTACATACATTCTAATGATTCTCAATATCATACAAATAATTTCATGATGCTACAAGAAAATGAGAAAAAAAAGAGGAGTGGTGCTGTTCAGAATTTAAAAAAAACATTTAATAAATCGTAGTTGTAACTTTAAACGGTTCTAACTTCTAACTCGAGTATGAGAATGACTATTCTAATATAACAACTCGAAACTTGTATCAATTACCATAATTCGAGTAGGCCTTGCAAAACAACTTCAATTTTCAAACCCAAATTCCATCATTTACATCACTTAGACAGGGTTTAAAGTTTTTGTCGCATATTTTCCGTTTTGCTTGCTTTCACTATTATTCAATACAGTTGTAATGAAGATTGATGTGCCACTAAGAATATGTTTACATACATTCTAATGATTCTCAATATCATACACATAATTTCATGACCATAAAAAAAAAAAAAGAGGAGTGTTGTTTTTCAGAATTTAAAAAAAACATTTAATAAATCGCAGTTGTAACTTTAAACGGTTCTAACTTCTAACTCGAGTATGAGAATGACTATTCTAATATAACAACTCGAAACTTGTATAAATTACCATAATTCGAGTAGGCCTTGCAAAAGAACTTCAATTTTCAAACCCAAATTCCATTATTTACATCACTTAGAGAGGGTTTAATGTTTTTGTCGCATATTTTCCGTTTTGCTTGCTTTCGCTATTATTCAATATAGTTGTAATGAAGATTGATGTGCCACTAAGAATATGTTTACATACATTCTAATGATTCTCAATATCATACAAATAATTTCATGATCCTACAAGAAATTGAGAAAAAAAAGAGGAATGGTGTTATTTAGAGTTTTAAAAAAACATTTAATAAATCGCAGTTGTAACTCTAAATGGTTCTAACTTTTGACTCGAGTATGAGAATGACTATTCTAATATAACAACTCGAAACTCGTATCGATTACCATAATAAATTAGGCCTTGTAAAAGAACTTCAAATTTGAAACCCAAATTCCATCATTTACATCACTTAGAGTGCTTTAAAGTTTTTGTCGCTTATATTCCGTTTTGCCTGTTTTCTCTTTTATTCCATAGAGTTGTAATAAAGATTGATGTACCACTAAGAATATTTTTACATACATTCTAATGATTCTCAATATCATACACATAATTTCATGACCATAAAAAAAAGAATAAAAAAGAGGAGTGTTGTTGTTCAGAATTTAAAAAAAACATTTAATAAATCGCAGTTGTAACTTTAAACGGTTCTAACTTCTAACTCGAGTATGAGAATGACAATTCTAATATAACAACTCGAAACTCGTATCGATTACCATAATAAAGTAGGCCTTGCAATAGAACTTTAATTTTGATACCCAAATTCCATCATTTACATCACTTAGAGAGGGTTTAAATTTTCTGTCGCTTATATTCCGTTTTGCTTGTTTTCTCTTTTATTCAATAAAGTTGTAATGAAGATTGATGTGCCACTAAGAATATGTTTACATACATTCTAATGATTCTCAATATCAAACAAATAATTTCATGATGCTACAAGAAAATGAGAAAAAAAAGAGGAGTGGTGTTGTTCAGAATTTAAAAAAAACATTTAATAAATCGTAGTTGTAATTTAAACGGTTCTAACATCTAACTCGAGTATGAGAATGACTATTCTAATATAACAACTAGAAACTCGTATCAATTACCATAATTCGAGTAGGCCTTGCAAAAGAACTTCAATTTTCAAACCCAAATTCCATCATTTACATCACTTAGACAGGGTTTAAAGTTTTTGTCGCATATTTTCCGTTTTGCTTGCTTTCACTATTATTCAATAGAGTTGTAATAAAGATTGATGTACCACTAAGAATATATTTACATACATTATAATGATTCTCAATATCATACACATAATTTCATGACCATAAAAAAAACAATAAAAAAGAGGAGTTTTGTTGTTCAGAATTAAAAAAAAACATTTAATAAATTGCAATTGTAACTTTAAACGATTCTAACTTCTAACTCGAGTATGAGAATGACTATTCTAATATAATAACTCAAAACATGTATTGGTTACCATAATTCAAGTAATCCTTGCAAAAGAACCTCAATTTTTAAACCCAAATTCCATCATTTACATCACTTAGAGAGGGTTTACTGTTTTTGTCCCTTATTTTTCGTTTTGCTTGTTTTCCCTTTTATTCAATATAGTTGTAATGAAGATTGATGTGCCACTAAGAATATGTTTACATACATTCCAATGATTCTCAATATCATACAAATAATTTCATGATCCTACAAGAAAATGAGAAAAAAAAGAGGAGTGGTGTTGTTCAGAGTTTTAAAAAATATATTTAATAAATCGCAGTTGTTACTTTAAATGGTTCTAAGTTTTGACTCGAGTATGAGAATGACTATTCTAATATAACAACTCGAAACTCGTATCGATTACAATATTTCGAGTAGGCCTTGCTAAAGAACTGAAATTTTTTCAAACCCAAATACCATCATTTACATCACTTAGAGAGGGTTTAAAGTTTTTGTCGCATATTTTCCGTTTTGCTTGCTTTCGATATAATTCAATACTTTTGTAATGAATATTGATTTACCACTAAGAATTGGTTTACATATATTCTAATGATTCTCAATATCATACAAATAATTTCATGATCCTACCAGAAAATAAGAAAAAAAAAGAAGTGCTCATGTTGATAGTTTAAAAATAATATTTTTTAAATTAGAGTGCTAAATTTAAACGGTCCTAGCTTTTGACTAGTGTATGGGAATGACTAATATAATATATCAAAGTGAAAATAATATAAATTCCTATAATTAGAGCAAGCTTTGCTAAAGAACTTCAATTTTTTTAAATCCAAATTCCATCATTTACATCACTTAGAGAGGCTTTAAAGTTTTTGTCGCTTATATTCCGTTTTGCTTGTTTTCTCTTTTATTCAATAGAGTTGTAATAAAGATTGATGTACCACTAAGAATATATTTACATACATTCTAATGATTCTCAATATCATACACATAATTTCATGACCATAAAAAAACAATAAAAAAGAGGAGTGTTGTTGTTCAGAATTAAAAAAAACATTTAATAAATCGCACTTGTAACTTTAAACGATTATAACTTCTAACTCGAGTATGAGAATGACTATTCTAATATAACAACTCGAAACTCGTATCGATTACCATAATAAAGTAGGCCTTGCAAAAGAACTTCAATTTTCAAACCCAAATTCCATCATTTACATCACTTAGAGAGGGTTTAAAGTTTTTATCGCTTATATTCCGTCTCGCTTGTTTTCTCTTTTATTCAATAGAGTTGTAATAATGTTTGATGTACCACTAAGAATATATTTACATACATTCTAATGATTCTCAATATCATACACATAATTTCATGACCATAAAAAAAAAGAATAAAAAAGAGGAGTGTTGTTGTTCAGAATTTAAAAAACACATTTAATAAATCGTAGTTGTAACTTTAAACGGTTCTAACTTCTAAGTCGAGTATAAGAATGACTATTCTAATATAACAACTCGAAACTTGTATCGATTACGATAATTCGAGTAGGCCTTGCAAAAGAACTTCAATTTTCAAACGCAAATTACATCATTTACATCACTAAGAGAGGGTTTAAAGTTTTTGTCGCATATTTTCCGTTTTGCTTGCTTTTGCTATTATTCAATATAGTTGTAATGAAGATTGATGTGCCACTAAAAATATTTTTACATACATTCTAATGATTCTCAATATCATAAAAATAATTTCATGATCCTACAAGAAAATGAGAAAAAAAAGAGGAGTGGTGTTGTGCAGAGTTTAAAAAAAACATTTAATAAATCGCAGTTGTAACTTTAAATGGTTCTAACTTTTGACTCGAGTATGAGAATGACTATTCTACTATAATAACTCGAAACTCGTATCGATTACCATAATAAAGTAGGCCTTGCAAAAGAACTTCAATTTTGAAACCCAAATTCCATCATTTACATCACTTATAGAGGGTTTAAAGTTTTTATCGCTTATATTCCGTTTTGCTTGTTTTCTCTTTTATTCAATAGAGTTGTAATAAAGATTACTGTACCACGAAGAATATATTTACATACATTCTAATGACTCTCAAGATCATACACATAATTTCATGACCATAAAAAAAACAATAAAAAAGAGGAGTGTTGTTGTTCAGAATTAAAAAAAAACATTTAATAAATCGCACTTGTAACTTTAAACGATTCTAACTTCTAACTCGAGTATGAGAATGACTATTCTAATATAACAACTCGAAACACGTATCGATTACCATAATTCAAGTAATCCTTGCAAAAGAACTTCAATTTTCAAACCCAAATTCCATCATTTACATCACTTAGAGAGGGTTTACTGTTTTTGTCCCTTATTTTTCGTTTTGCTTGTTTTCCCTTTTATTCAATAGAGTTGTAATTAAGATTGATGTGCCACTAAGAATATATTTACATACATTCTAATGATTCTCAATATCATACACATAATTTCATGACCATAAAAAAAAGAATAAAAAAGAGGAGTGTTGTTGTTCAGAATTTAAAAAAAACATTTAATAAATCGCAGTTGTAACTTTAAACGGTTCTAACTTCTAAGTCGAGTATAAGAATGACTATTCTAATATAACAACTCGAAACTTGTATCGATTACCATAATTCGAGTAGGCCTTGCAAAAGAACTTCAATTTTCAAACCCAAATTCCATCATTTACATCACTCAGAGAGGGTTTAAAGATTTTGTCGCATATTTTCCGTTTTGCTTGCTTTCGCTATTATTCAATATAGTTGTAATGAAGATTGATGTGCCACTAAGAATATGTTTACATACATTCTAATGATTCTCAATATCATAAAAATAATTTCATGATCCTACAAGAAAATGAGAAAAAAAAGAGGAGTGGTGTTGTTCAGAGTTTAAAAAAAACATTTAATAAATCGCAGTTGTAACTTTAAATGGTTCTAACTTTTGACTCGAGTATGAGAATGACTATTCTACTATAACAACTCGAAACTCGTATCGATTACCATAATAAAGTAGGCCTTGCAAAAGAACTTCAATTTTGAAACCCAAATTCCATCATTTACATCACTTAGAGAGGGTTTAAAGTTTTTGTCGCTTATATTCCGTTTTGCTTGTTTTCTCTTTTATTCAATAGAGTTGTAATAAAGATTACTCTACCACGAAGAATATATTTACATACATTCTAATGACTCTCAAGATCATACACATAATTTCATGACCATAAAAAAACCAATAAAAAAGAGGAGTGTTGTTGTTCAGAATTAAAAAAAAACATTTAATAAATCGCACTTGTAACTTTAAACGATTCTAACTTCTAACTCGAGTATGAGAATGACTATTCTAATATAACAACTCGAAACACGTATCGATTCCCATAATTCAAGTAATCCTTGCAAAAGAACTTCAATTTTCAAACCCAAATTCCATCATTTACATCACTTAGAGAGGGTTTAAAGTTTTTGTCCCTTATTTTTCGTCTCGCTTGTTTTCCCTTTTATTCAATAGAGTTGTAATAAAGATTGATGTGCCACTATGAATATATTTACATACATTCTAATGATTCTCAATATCATACACATAATTTCATGACCATAAAAAAAAGAATAAAAAAGAGGAGTGTTGTTGTTCAGAATTTAAAAAAAACATTTAATATATCGCAGTTGTAACTTTAAACGGTTCTAACTTCTAACTCGAGTATGAGAATGACTATTCTAATATAACAACTCGAAACTTGTATCAATTACCATAATTCGAGTAGGCCTTGCAAAAGAACTTCAATTTTCAAACCCAAATTCCATCATTTACATCACTCAGAGAGGGTTTAAAGTTTTTGTCGCATATTTTCCGATTTGCTTGCTTTCGCTATTATTCAATATAGTTGTAATGAAGATTGATGTGCCACTAAGAATATGTTTACATACATTCTAATCATTCTCAATATCATACAAATAATTTCATGATCCTACAAGAAATTGAGAAAAAAAAGAGGAATGGTGTTATTAAGAGTTTTAAAAAAACATTTAATAAATCCCAGTTGTAACTTTAAATGGTTCTAACTTTTGACTCGAGTATGAGAATGAATATTCTAATATATCAACTCGAAACTCGTATCGATTACCATAATAAAGTAGGCCTTGCAAAAGAACTTCAATTTTGAAACCCAAATTCCATCATTTACATCACTTAGAGAGGCTTTAAAGTTTTTGTCGCTTATATTCCGTTTTGCCTGTTTTCTCATTTATTCCATAGAGTTGTAATAAAGATTGATGTACTACTAAGAATATTTTTACATACATTCTAATGATTCTCAATATCATACACATAATTTCATGACCATAAAAAAAAGAATAAAAAAGAGGAGTGTTGTTGTTCAGAATTTAAAAAAAACATTTAATAAATCGCAGTTGTAACTTTAAACGATTCTAACTTCTAACTCGAGTATGAGAATGACAATTCTAATATAACAACTCGAAACTCGTATCGATTACCATAATAAAGTAGGCCTTGCAAAAGAAATTTAATTTTGATACCCAAATTCCATCATTTACATCACTTAGAGAGGGTTTAAATTTTCTGTCGCTTATATTCCGTTTTGCTGGTTTTCTCTTTTATTCAATAAAGTTGTAATGAAGATTGATGTGCCACTAAGAATATGTTTACATACATTCTAATGATTCTCAATATCATACAAATAATTTCATGATGCTACAAGAAAATGAGAAAAAAAAAGAGGAGTGGTGTTGTTCAGAATTAAAAAAAAAACATTTAATAAATCGTAGTTGTAATTTAAACGGTTCTAACTTCTAACTCGAGTATGAGAATGACTATTCTAATATAACAACTCAAAACTCGTATCAATTACCATAATTCGAGTAGGCCTTGCAAAAGAACTTCAATTTTCAAACCCAAATTCCATCATTTACATCACTTAGACAGGGTTTAAAGATTTTGTCGCATATTTTCCGTTTTGCTTGCTTTCACTATTATTCAATAGAGTTGTAATAAAGATTGATGTACCACTAAGAATATATTTACATACATTCTAATGATTCTCAATATCATACACATAATTTCATGACCATAAAAAAAACAATAAAAAAGAGGAGTTTTGTTGTTCAGAATTAAAAAAAAAACATTTAATAAATCGCACTTGTAACTTTAAACGATTCTAACTACTAACTCGAGTATGAGAATGACTATTCTAATATAACAACTCGAAACACGTATCGGTTACCATAATTCAAGTAATCCTTGCAAAAGAAATTCAATTTTTAAACCCAAATTCCATCATTTACATCACTTAGAGAGGGTTTACTGTTTTTGTCCCTTATTTTTCGTTTTGCTTGTTTTCCCTTTTATTCAATATAGTTGTAATGAAGATTGATGTGCCACTAAGAATATGTTTACATACATTCTAATGATACTCAATATCATACAAATAATTTCATGATCCTACAAGAAAATGAGGAAAAAAAGAGGAGTGGTGTTGTTCAGAGTTTTAAAAAAATATTTAATAAATCACAGTTGTAACTTTAAATGGTTCTAAGTTTTGACTCGAGTATGAGAATGACTATTCTAATATAACAACTCGAAACTCGTATCGATTACCATATTTCGAGTAGGCCTTGCTAAAGAACTGCAATTTTTTCAAACCCAAATACCATCATTTACATAACTTAGAGAGGGTTTAAAGTTTTTGTCGCATATTTTCCGTTTTACTTGCTTTCGCTATAATTCAATACTTTTGTAATGAATATTGATTTACCACTAAGAATTGGTTTACATATATTCTAATGATTCTCAATATCATACAAATCATTTCATCATCCTACCAGAAAATAAGAAAAAAAAAGTGCTCATGTTGATAGTTTAAAAATAATATTTTTTAAATTAGAGTGCTAAATTTAAACGGTCCTAGCTTTTGACTAGTGTATGGGAATGACTAATATAATATATCAAAGTGAAACTAATATAAATTCCTATAATTAGAGCAAGCTTTTCTAAAGAACTTCAATTTTTTCAAATCCAAATTGCATCATTTACATCACTTAGAGAGGCTTTAAAGTTTTTGTCGCTTATATTCCGTTTTGCTTGTTTTCTCTTTTATTCAATAGAGTTGTAATAAAGATTGATGTACCACTAAGAATATATTTACATACATTCTAATGATTTTCAATATCATACACATAATTTCATGACCATAAAAAAAACAATAAAAAAGAGGAGTGTTGTTGTTCAGAATTAAAAAAAAACATTTAATAAATCGCACTTGTAACATTAAATGGTTCTAACTTTTGACTCGAGGATGAGAATGACTATTCTAATATAACAACTCGAAACTCGTATCCATTACCATAATAAAGTAGGCCTCGCAAAAGAACTTCAATTTTGAAACCCAAATTCCATCATTTACATCACTTAGAGAGGGTTTAAAGTTTTTGTCGCTTATATTCCGTTTTGCTTGTTTTCTCTTTTATTCAATAGAGTTGTAATAAAGATTGATGTACCACTAAGAATATTTTTACATACATTCTAATGATTCTCAATATCATACACATAATTTCATGACCATAAAAAAAACAATAAAAAAGAGGAGTGTTGTTGTTCAGAATTAAAAAAAAACATTTAATAAATCGCACTTGTAACTTTAAATAATTCTGACTTTTGACCCGAGTATGAGAATGACTATTCTAATAAATGAACTCGAAACTGATATCGATTACCATAATTCGAGTAGGCCTTGCAAAAGAACTTAAATTTTCAAACCCAAATTCCATTATTTACATCACTATGAGAGTGTTTAATGTTTTTGTCGCATATTTTCCGTTTTGCTTGCTTTCGCTATTATTCAATATAGTTGCAATGAAGATTGATGTGCCACTAAGAATATGTTTACATACATTCTAATGATTCTCAATATCATACAAATAATTTCATGATAATACAAGAAAATGAGAAAAAAAAGAGGAGTGGTGTTGTTCAGAATTTTAAAAAAACATTTAATAAATCGAAGTTGTAACTTTAAACGGTTCTAAATTCTAACTCGAGTATGAGAATGAAAATTCTAATATAACAACTCGAAACTCGTATCGATTACCATAATAAATTAGGCCTTGCAAAAGAACTTTAATTTTGATACCCAAATTCCATCATTTATATCACTTAGAGAGGGTTTAAAGTTTTTGTCGCTTATATTCCGTTTTGCTTGTTTTCTCTATTATTCAATAAAGTTGTAATGAAGATTGATGTGCCACTAAGAATATGTTTACATACAATCTAATGATTCTCAATATCATACAAGTAATTTCATGATGCTACAAGAAAATGAGAAAAAAAAAGAGGAGTGGTGTTGTTCAGAATTTAAAAAAAACATTTAATAAATCGTAGTTGTAACTTTAAACGGTTCTAACTTCTAACTCGAGTATGAGAATGACTATTCTAATATAACAACTCAAAACTTGTATCAATTACCATAATTCGAGTAGGCCTTGCAAAAGAACTTCAATTTTCAAACCCAAATTCCATTATTTACATCACTATGAGAGTGTTTAATGTTTTTGTCGCATATTTTCCGTTTTGCTTGCTTTCGCTATTATTCAATATAGTTGCAATGAAGATTGATGTGCCACTAAGAATATGTTTACATACATTCTAATGATTCTCAATATCATACAAATAATTTCATGATAATACAAGAAATTGAGAAAAAAAAGAGGAATGGTGTTATTCAGTGTTTTAAAAAAACATTTAATAAATCGCAGTTGTAACTTTAAATGGTTCTAACTTTTGACTCGAGTATGAGAATGACTATTCTAATATAAAAGCTCGAAACTCGTATCGATTACCATAATAAATTAGGCCTTGCAAAAGAACTTCAATTTTTAAACCCAAATTCCATCATTTACATCACTTAGAGAGGCTTTAAAGTTTTTGTCGCTTATATTCCGTTTTGCTTGTTTTCTCTTTTATTCAATAGAGTTGTAATAAAGATTGATGTACCACTAAGAATATATTTACATACATTCTAATGATTCTCAATATCATACACATAATTTCATGACCATAAAAAAAACAATAAAAAAGAGGAGTGTTGTTGTTCAGAATTAAAAAAAAACATTTAATAAATCGCACTTGTAACCTTAAACGATTATAACTTCTAACTCGAGTATGAGAATGACTATTCTAATATAACAACTCGAAACACGTATCGATTACCATAATTCATGTAATCCTTGCAAAAGAACTTCAATTTTCAAACCCAAATTTCATCATTTACATCACTTAGAGAGGGTTTACTGTTTTTGTCCCTTATTTTTCGTTTTGCTTGTTTTCCCTTTTATTCAATAGAGTTGTAATAAAGATTGATGTGCCACTAAGAATATATTTACATACATTCTAATGATTCTCAATATCATACACATAATTTCATGACCATAAAAAAAAGAATAAAAAAGAGGAGTGTTGTTGTTCAGAATTTAAAAAAAACATTTAATAAATCGCAGTTGTAACTTTAAACGGTTCTAACTTCTAAGTCGAGTATGAGAATGACTATTCTAATATAACAACTCGAAACATGTATCGATTACCATAATTCGAGTAGGCCTTGCAAAAGAACTTCAATTTTCAAACCCAAATTCTATCATTTACATCACTCAGAGAGGGTTTAAAGTTTTTGTCGCATATTTTCCGTTTTGCTTGATTTCGCTATTATTCAATATAGTTGAAATGAAGATTGATGTGATACTAAGAATATGTTTACATACAGTCTAATGATTCTCAATATCATACAAATAATTTCATGATAATACAAGAAATTGAGAAAAAAAAGAGGAATGGTGTTATTCAGAGTTTTAAAAAAACATTTAATAAATCGTAGTTGTAACTTTAAATGGTTCTAACTTTTGACTCGAGTATGAGAATCACTATTCTAATATAACAACTCGAAACTCGTATCGATTACCATAATAAATTAGGCCTTGCAAAAGAACTTCAATTTTGAAACCCAAATTCCATCATTTACATCACTTAGAGAGGCTTTAAAGTTTATGTCGCTTATATTCCGTTTTGCTTGTTTTCTCTTTTATTCAATAGAGTTGTAATAAAGATTACTGTACCACGAAGAATATATTTACATACATTCTAATGACTCTCAAGATCATACACATAATTTCATGACCATAAAAAAACAATAAAAAAGAGGAGTGTTGTTGTTCAGAATTAAAAAAAAAACATTTAATAAATCGCACTTGTAACTTTAAACGGTTATAACTTCTAACTCGAGTATGAGAATGACTATTCTAATATAACAACTCGAAACTTGTATCAATTACCATGATTCGAGTAGGCCTTGCAAAAGAACTTCAATTTTCAAACCCAAATTCCATCATTTACATCACTCAGAGAGGGTTTAAAGTTTTTGTCGCATATTTTCCGTTTTGCTTGCTTTCGCTATTATTCAATATAGTTGAAATGAAGATTGATGTGCCACTAAGAATATGTTTACATACAGTCTAATGATTCTCAATATCATACAAATAATTTCATGATAATACAAGAAATTGAGAAAAAAAAAAGAGGAATGGTGTTATTCAGAGTTTTAAAAAAACATTTAATAAATCGTAGTTGTAACTTTAAATGGTTCTAACTTTTGACTCGAGTATGAGAATCACTATTCTAATATAACAACTCGAAACTCGTATCGATTACCATAATAAATTAGGCCTTGCAAAAGAACTTCAATTTTGAAACCCAAATGCCATCATTTACATCACTTAGAGAGGCTTTAAAGTTTATGTCGCTTATATTCCGTTTTGCTTGTTTTCTCTTTTATTCAATAGAGTTGTAATAAAGATTACTGTACCACGAAGAATATATTTACATACATTCTAATGACTCTCAAGATCATACACATAATTTCATGACCATAAAAAAACAATAAAAAAGAGGAGTGTTGTTGTTCAGAATTAAAAAAAACATTTAATAAATCGCACTTGTAACTTTAAGCGATTCTAACTTCTAACTCGAGTATGAGAATGACTATTCTAATATAACAACTCGAAACTTGTATTGTTTACCATAATTTGAGTAGGCCTTGCAAAAGAACTTCAATTTTCCAACCCAAATTCCATCATTTACATCACTCAGAGAGGGTTTAAAGTTTTTGTCACATATTTTCCATTTTGCTTGCTTTCGCTATTATTCAATATAGTTGTAATGAAGATTGATGTGCCACTAAGAATATGTTTACATACATTCAAATGATTCTCAATATCATAAAAATAATTTCATGATCCTACAAGAAAATGAGAAAAAAAAGAGGGGTGGTGTTGTGCAGAGTTTAAAAAAAACATTTAATAAATCGCAGTTGTAACTTTAAATGGTTCTAACTTTTGACTCGAGTATGAGAATGACTATTCTAATATAACAACTCGAAACTCGTATCGATTACCATAATAAAGTAGGCCTTGCAAAAGAACTTCAATTTTGAAACCCAAATTCCATCATTTACATCACTTAGAGAGGGTTTAAAGTTTTTGTCGCTTATATTCCGTTTTGCTTGTTTTCTCTTTTATTCAATAGAGTTGTAATAAAGATTACTGTACCACGAAGAATATATTTACATACATTCTAATGACTCTCAAGATCATACACATAATTTCATGACCATAAAAAAAACAATAAAAAAGAGGAGTGTTGTTGTTCAGAATTAAAAAAAACATTTAATAAATCGCACTTGTAACTTTAAACGATTCTAACTTCTAACTCGAGTATGAGAATGACTATTCTAATATAACAACTCGAAACACGTATCGATTGCCATAATTCAAGTAATCCTTGCAAAAGAACTTCAATTTTCAAACCCAAATTCCATCATTTACATCACTTAGAGAGGTTTACTGTTTTTGTCCCTTATTTTTCGTTTTGCTTGTTTTCCCTTTTATTCATTAGAGTTGTAATAAAGATTGATGTGCCACTAAGAATATATTTACATACATTCTAATGATTCTCAATATCATACAAATAATTTGAGACCATAAAAAAAAGAATAAAAAAGAGGAGTGTTGTTGTTCAGAGTTTAAAAAAAACATTTAATAAATCGCAGTTGTAACTTTAAATGGTTCTAACTTTTGACTCGAGTATGAGAATGACTATTCTAATATAACAACTCGAAACTCGTATCGATTACCATAATAAATTAGGCCTAGCAAAAGAAATTCAATTTTGAAACCCAAATTCCATCATTTACATCACTTAGAGAGGCTTTAAAGTTTTTGTCGCTTATATTCCGTTTTGCTTGTTTTCTCTTTTATTCCATAGAGTTGTAATAAAGATTGATGTACCACTAAGAATATTTTTACATACATTCTAATGATTCTCAATATCATACACATAATTTCATGACCATAAAAATAAGAATAAAAAAGAGGAGTTTTGTTGTTCAGAATTTTAAAAAAACATTTAATAAATCGAAGTTGTAACTTTAAACGGTTCTAACTTCTAACTCAAGTATGAGAATGACAATTCTAATATAACAACTCGAAACTCGTATCGATTACCATAATAAATTAGGCCTTGCAAAAGAACTTCAATTTTGAAACCCAAATTCCATCATTTACATCACTTACAGAGGCTTTAAAGTTTTTGTCGCTTATGTTCCGTTTTGCTTGTTTTCTCTTTTATTCCATAGAGTTGTAATAAAGATTGATGTACCACTAAGAATATTTTTACATACATTCTAATGATTCTCAATATCATACACATAATTTCATGACCATAAAAAAAAGAATAAAAAAGAGGAGTGTTGTTGTTCAGAATTTAAAAAAAAACATTTAATAAATCGTAGTTGTAACTTTAAAGGGTTCTAACTTCTAACTCGAGTATGAGAATGAAAATTCTAATATAACAACTCGAAACTCGTATCGATTACGATAATAAATTAGGCCTTGCAAAAGAACTTTAATTTTGAAACCCAAATTCCATCATTTACATCACTTAGAGAGGGTTTAAAGTTTCTGTCGCTTATATTCCGTTTTGTTTGTTTTCTCTGTTATTCAATAAAGTTGTAATGAAGATTGATGTGCCACTAAGAATATGTTTACATGCATTCTAATGATTCTCAATATCATACACATAATTTCATGACCATAAAAAAAAGAATAAAAAAGAGGAGTGTTGTTGTTCAGAATTTTAAAAAAACATTTAATAAATCGCAGTTGTAACTTTAAACGGTTCTAACTTCTAACTCGAGTATGAGAATGACTATTCTAATATAACAACTCGAAACTTGTATCAATTACCATAATTCGAGTCGGCCTTGCAAAAGAACTTCAATTTTCAAACCCAAATTCCATTATTTACATCACTTAGAGAGGGTTTAATGTTTTTGTCGCATATTTTCCGTTTTGCTTGCTTTCGCTATTATTCAATATAGTTGTAATGAAGATTGATGTGCCACTAAGAATATGTTTACATACATTCTAATGATTCTCAATATCATACAAATAATTTCATGATAATACAAGAAATTGAGAAAAAAAAGAGGAATGGTGTTATTCTGTGTTTTAAAAAAACATTTAATAAGTCGCAGTTGTAACTTTAAATTGTTCTAACTTTTGACTCGAGTATGAGAGCTATTCTAATATAACAACTCGAAACTCGTATCGATTACCATAATAAATTAGGCCTTTCAAAAGAACTTCAATTTTGAAACCCAAATTCCATCATTTACATCACTTAGAGAGGCTTTAAAGTTTTTATCGGTTATATTCCGTCTCGCTTGTTTTCTCTTTTATTCAATAGAGTTGTAATAAAGATTGATGTACCACTAAGAATATACATACATTCTAATGATTCTCAATATCATACACATAATTTCATGACCATAAAAAAAAGAATAAAAAAGAGGAGTGTTGTTGTTTAGAATTTAAAAAAAACATTTAATAAATCGCAGTTGTAACTTTAAACGGTTCTAACTTCTAACTCGAGTATGAGAATGAAATTTCTAATATAACAACTTGAAACTCGTATCGATTACAATAATAAAGTAGGCCTTGCAAAAGAACTTTAATTTTGATACCCAAATTCCATCATTTACATCACTTAGAGAGGCTTTAAAGTTTTTGTCGCTTATGTTCCGTTTTGCTTGTTTTCTCTTTTATTCCATAGAGTTGTAATAAAGATTGATGTACCACTAAGAATATTTTTACATACATTCTAATGATTCTCAATATCATACACATAATTTCATGACCATAAAAAAAAGAATAAAAAAGAGGAGTGTTGTTGTTCAGAATTTAAAAAAAAACATTTAATAAATCGCAGTTGTAACTTTAAAGGGTTCTAACTTCTAACTCGAGTATGAGAATGACAATTCTAATATAACAACTCGAAACTCGTATCGATTACCATAATAAATTAGGCCTTGCAAAAGAACTTTATTTTTGAAACCCAAATTCCATCATTTACATCAATTAGAGAGGGTTTAAAGTTTCTGTCGCTTATATTCCGTTTTGCTTGTTTTCTCTGTTATTCAATAAAGTTGTAATGAAGATTGATGTGCCACTAAGAATATGTTTACATAAAATCTAATGATTCTCAATATCATACAAGTAATTTCATGATGCTACAAGAAAATGAGAAAAAAAAGAGGAGTGTTGTTGTTCAGAGTTTAAAAAAACATTTAATAAATCGCACTTGTAACTTTAAATAATTCTGACTTTTGACCCGAGTATGAGAATGACTATTCTATTATATCAACTCGAAACTCGTATCGATTACCATAATTTGAGTAGGCCTTGCAAAAGAACTTCAATTTTGAAACCCAAATTCCATCATTTACATCACTTAGAGAGGGTTTAAAGTTTTTGTCGCATATTTTCCGTTTTGCTTGCTTTCGCTATTATTCAATATAGTTTTAATGAAGATTGATATGCCACTAAGAATATGTTTACATACATTCTAATGATTCTCAATATCATACAAATAATTTCATGATAATACAAGAAATTGAGAAAAAAAAGAGGAATGGTGTTATTCTGTGTTTTAAAAAAACATTTAATAAATCGCAGTTGTAACTTTAAATGGTTCTAACTTTTGACTCGAGTATGAGAATGACTATTCTAATATAACAACTCGAAACTCGTATCGATTACCATAATAAATTAGGCCTTGCAAAAGAACTTCAATTTTGAAACCCAAATTCCATCATTTACATCACTTAGAAAGGCTTTAAAGTTTTTATTGCTTATATTCCGTCTCGCTTGTTTTCTCTTTTATTCAATAGAGTTGTAATAAAGATTGATGTACCACTAAGAATATACATACATTCTAATGATTCTCAATATCATACACATAATTTCATGACCATAAAAAAAAGAATAAAAAAGAGGAGTGTTGTTGTTCAGAATTTAAAAAAAACATTTAATAAATCGCAGTTGTAACTTTAAACGGTTCTAACTTCTAACTCGAGTATGAGAATGACAATTCTAATATAACAACTCGAAACTCGTATCGATTACAATAATAAAGTAGGCCTTGCAAAAGAACTTTAATTTTGATACCCAAATTCCATCATTTACATCACTTAGAGAGGCTTTAAAGTTTTTGTCGCTTATGTTCCGTTTTGCTTGTTTTCTCTTTTATTCCATAGAGTTGTAATAAAGATTGATGTACCACTAAGAATATTTTTACATACATTCTAATGATTCTCAATATCATACAAATAATTTCATGACCATAAAAAAAAGAATAAAAAAGAGGAGTGTTGTTGTTCAGAATTTAAAAAAAAACATTTAATAAATTGCAGTTGTAACTTTAAAGGGTTCGAACTTCTAACTCGAGTATGAGAATGACAATTCTAATATAACAACTCGAAACTCGTATCGATTACCATAATAAATTAGGCCTTGCAAAAGAACTTCAATTTTGAAACCCAAATTCCATCATTTACATCACTTAGAGAGGCTTTAAAGTTTTTGTCGCTTATATTCCGTTTTGCTTGTTTTCTCTTTTATTCCATAGAGTTGTAATAAAGATTGTTGTACCACTAAGAATATTTTTACATACATTCTAATGATTCTCAATATCATACACATAATTGCATGACCATAAAAATAAGAATAAAAAAGAGGTGTGTTGTTGTTCAGAATTTTAAAAAAACATTTAATAAATCGAAGTTTTAACTTTAAACGGTTCTAACTTCTAACTCGAGTATGAGAATGACAATTCTAATATAACAACTCGAAACTCGTATCGATTACCATAATAAAGTAGGCCTCGCAAAAGAACTTTAATTTTGATACCCAAATTCCATCATTTACATCACTTAGAGAGGGTTTAAAGTTTTTGTCGCTTATATTCCGTTTTGCTTGTTTTCTCTGTTATTCAATAAAGTTGTAATGAAGATTGATGTGCCACTAAGAATATGTTTACATACATTCTAATGATTCTCAATATCATACAAATAATTTGAGACCATAAAAAAAAGAATAAAAAAGAGGAGTGTTGTTGTTCAGAGTTTAAAAAAACATTTAATAAATCGCACTTGTAACTTTAAATAATTCTGACTTTTGACCCGAGTATGAGAATGACTATTCTATTATATCAACTCGAAACTCGTATCGATTACCATAATTCGAGTAGGCCTTGCAAAAGAACTTCAATTTTGAAACCCAAATTCCATCATTTACATCACTTAGAGAGGGTTTAAAGTTTTTGTCGCATATTTTCCGTTTTGCTTGCTTTCGCTATTATTCAATATAGTTTTAATGAAGATTGATGTGCCACTAAGAATATGTTTACATACATTCTAATGATTCTCAATATCATACAAAAAATTTCATGATCCTACAAGAAAATGAGAAAAAAAAGAGGAGTGGTGTTGTTCAGAGTTTAAAAAAAACATTTAATAAATCGCAGTTGTAACTTTAAATGGTTCTAACTTTTGACTCGAGTATGAGAATGACTATTCTAATATAACAACTCAAAACTCGTATCGATTACCATAATAAATTAGGCCTTGCAAAAGAACTTCAATTTTGAAACCCAAATTCCATCATTTACATCACTTAGAGAGGCTTTAAAGTTTTTGTCGCTTATATTCCGTTTTGCTTGTTTTCTCTTTTATTCCATAGAGTTGTAATAAAGATTGATGTACCACTAAGAATATTTTTACATACATTCTAATGATTCTCAATATCATACACATAATTTCATGACCATAAAAATAAGAATAAAAAAGAGGAGTGTTGTTGTTCAGAATTTTAAAAAAACATTTAATAAATCGAAGTTGTAACTTTAAACGGTTCTAACTTCTAACTCGAGTATGAGAATGACAATTCTAATATAACAACTCGAAACTCGTATCGATTACAATAATAAAGTAGGCCTTGCAAAAGAACTTTAATTTTGATACCCAAATTCCATCATTTACATCACTTAGAGAGGGTTCAAAGTTTCTGTCGCTTATATTCCGTTTTGCTTGTTTTCTCTGTTAATCAATAAAGTTGTAATGAAGATTGATGTGCCACTAAGAATATGTTTACATACAATCTAATGATTCTCAATATCATACAAGTAATTTCATGATGCTACAAGAAAATGAGAAAAAAAAAGAGGAGTGGTGTTGTTCAGAATTTAAAAAAAACATTTAATAAATCGTAGTTGTAACTTTAAATGGTTCTAACTTTTGACTCGAGTATGAGAATGACTATTCTAATATAACAACTCGAAACTCGTATCGATTACCATAATAAAGTAGGCCTTGCAAAAGAACTTCAATTTTGAAACCCAAATTCCATCATTTACATCACTTAGAGAGGGTTTAAAGTTTTTGTCGCTTATATTCCGTTTTGCTTGTTTTCTCTTTTATTCAATAGAGTTGTAATAAAGATTACTGTACCACGAAGAATATATTTACATACATTCTAATGACTCTCAAGATCATACACATAATTTCATGACCATAAAAAAAACAATAAAAAAGAGGAGTGTTGTTGTTCAGAATTAAAAAAAAAACATTTAATAAATCGCACTTGTAACTTTAAACGATTCTAACTTCTAACTCGAGTATGAGAATGACTATTCTAATATAACAACTCGAAACACGTATCGATTGCCATAATTCAAGTAATCCTTGCAAAAGAACTTCAATTTTCAAACCCAAATTCCATTATTTACATCACTTAGAGAGGGTTTAATGTTTTTGTCGCATATTTTCCGTTTTGCTTGCTTTCGCTATTATTCAATATAGTTGTAATGAAGATTAATGTGCCACTAAGAATATGTTTACATACATTCTAATGATTCTCAATATCATACAAATAATTTCATGATAATACAAAAAATTGAGAAAAAAAAGAGGAATGGTGTTATTCAGTGTTTTAAAAAAACATTTAATAAATCGCAGTTGTAACTTTAAATGGTTCTAACTTTTGACTCGAGTATGAGAATGACTATTCTAATATAACAACTCGAAACCCGTATCGATTACCATAATAAATTAGGCCTTGCAAAAGAACTTCAATTTTCAAACCCAAATTCCATCATTTACATCACTTAGAGAGGCTTTAAAGTTTTTGTCGCTTATGTTCCGTTTTGCTTGTTTTCTCTTTTATTCCATAGAGTTGTAATAAAGATTGATGTACCACTAAGAATATTTTTACATACATTCTAATGATTCTCAATATCATACACATAATTTCATGACCATAAAAAAAAGAATAAAAAAGAGGAGTGTTGTTGTTCAGAATTTAAAAAAAACATTTAATAAATCGCAGTTGTAACTTTAAACGGTTCTAACTTCTAACTCGAGTATGAGAATGACAATTCTAATATAACAACTCGAAACTCGTATCGATTACCATAATAAATTAGGCCTTGCAAAAGAACTTTAATTTTGAAACCCAAATTCCATCATTTACATCACTTAGAGAGGCTTTAAAGTTTTTGTCGCTTATGTTCCGTTTTGCTTGTTTTCTCTTTTATTCCATAGAGTTGTAATAAAGATTGATGTACCACTAAGAATATTTTTACATACATTCTAATGATTCTCAATATCATACACATAATTTCATGACCATAAAAAAAAGAATAAAAAAGAGGAGTGTTGTTGTTCAGAATTTAAAAAAAACATTTAATAAATCGCAGTTGTAACTTTAAATGGTTCTAACTTTTGACTCGAGTATGAGAATGACTATTCTAATATAACAACTCGAAACCCGTATCGATTACCATAATAAATTAGGCCTTGCAAAAGAACTTCAATTTTCAAACCCAAATTCCATCATTTACATCACTTAGAGAGGCTTTAAAGTTTTTGTCGCTTATGTTCCGTTTTGCTTGTTTTCTCTTTTATTCCATAGAGTTGTAATAAAGATTGATGTACCACTAAGAATATTTTTACATACATTCTAATGATTCTCAATATCATACACATAATTTCATGACCATAAAAAAAAGAATAAAAAAGAGGAGTGTTGTTGTTCAGAATTTAAAAAAAACATTTAATAAATCGCAGTTGTAACTTTAAACGGTTCTAACTTCTAACTCGAGTATGAGAATGACAATTCTAATATAACAACTCGAAACTCGTATCGATTACCATAATAAATTAGGCCTTGCAAAAGAACTTTAATTTTGAAACCCAAATTCCATCATTTACATCACTTAGAGAGGGTTCAAAGTTTCTGTCGCTTATATTCCGTTTTGCTTGTTTTCTATGTTATTCAATAAAGTTGTAATGAAAATTGATGTGCCACTAAGAATATGTTTACATACATCCTAATGATTCTCAATATCATACACATAATTTCATGACAATAAAAAAAAGAATAAAAAAGAGGTGTGTTGTTGTTCAGAATTTAAAAAAAACATTTAATAAATCGCAGTTGTAACTTTAAACGGTTCTAACTTCTAACTCGAGTATGAGAATGACTATTCTAATATAACAACTCGAAACTTGTATCAATTACCATAATTCGAGTAAGCCTTGCAAAAGAACTTCAATTTTCAAAGCCAAATACTATTATTTACATCACTTAGAGAGGGTTTAATGTTTTTGTCGCATATTTTCCGTTTTGCTTGCTTTCGCTATTTTTCAATATAGTTGTAATGAAGATTGATGTGCCACTAAGAATATGTTTACATACATTCTGATGATTCTCAATATCATACAAATAATTTCATGATGCTACATGAAAATGAGAAAAAAAAAGAGGAGTGGTGTTGTTCAGAATTTAAAAAAAAACATTTAATAAATCGTAGTTGTAATTTAAACGGTTCTAACTTCTAACTCGAGTATGAGAATGACTATTCTAATATAACAACTCGAAACTCGTATCAATTACCATAATTCGAGTAGGCCTTGCAAAAGAACTTCAATTTTCAAACCCAAATTCCATTATTTACATCACTTAGAGAGGGTTTAATGTTTTTGTCGCATATTTTCCGTTTTGCTTGCTTTCGCTATTATTCAATATAGTTGTAATGAAGATTGATGTGCCACTAAGAATATGTTTACATACATTCTAATGATTCTCAATATCATACAAATAATTTCATGAACCTACAAGAAATTGAGAAAAAAAAGAGGAGTGTTGTTGTTCAGAGTTTAAAAAAAACATTTAATAAATCGCACTTGTAACTTTAAATAATTCTGAATTTTGACCCGAGTATGAGAATGACTATTCTAATATATCAACTCGAAACCCGTATCGATTACCATAATTCGAGTAGGCCTTGCAAAAGAACTTCAATTTTGAAACCAAAATTCCATCATTTACATCACTTAGAGAGGCTTTAAAGTTTTTGTCGCTTATATTCCGTTTTGCTCGTTTTCTCTTTTATTCCATAGAGTTGTAATAAAGATTGATGTACCACTAAGAATATTTTTACATACATTCTAATGATTCTCAATATCATACACATAATTTCATGACCATAAAAATAAGAATAAAAAAGAGGAGTGTTGTTGTTCAGAATTTAAAAAAAACATTTAATAAATCGAAGTTGTAACTTTAAACGGTTCTAACTTCTAACTCGAGCATGGGAATGAAAATTCTAATATAACAACTCGAAACTCGTATCGATTACCCTAATAAAGTAGGCCTTGCAAAAGACCTTTAATTTTGATACCCAAATTGCATCATTTACATCACTTAGAGAGGGTTTAGAGTTTCTGTCGCTTATATTCCGTTTTGCTTGTTTTCTCTTTTATTCAATAAAGTTGTAATGAAGATTGATGTCCCACTAAGAATATGTTTACATACATTCTAATGATTCTCAATATCATACAAATAATTTCATGATCCTACAAGAAATTGAGAAAAAAAAGAGGAATGATGTTATTGAGAGTTTCAAAAAAACATTTAATAAATCGCAGTTGTAACTTTAAACGGTTCTAACTTTTGACTCGCGTATGAGAATGACTATTCTAATATAACAACTCGAAACTCGTATCGATTACTATAATAAATTAGGCCTAGCAAAAGAACTTCAATTTTGAAACCCAAATTCCATCATTTACATCACTTAGACAGGGTTTAAATTTTTTGTCGCATATTTTCCGTTTTGCTTGCTTTCACTATTATTCAATACAGTTGTAATGAAGATTGATGTGCCACTAAGAATATGTTTACATACATTCTAATGATTCTCAATATCATACAAATAATTTCATGATCCTACAAGAAATTGAGAAAAAAAAGAGGAATGGTGTTATTGAGAGTTTTTAAAAAACATTTAATAAATCGCAGTTGTAACTTTAAATGGTTCTAACTTTTGACTCGAGTATGAGAATGACTATTCTAATATAACAACTCGAAACTCGTATTGATTACTATAATAAATTAGGCCTAGCAAAAGAACTTCAATTTTGAAACCCAAATTCCATCATTTACATCACTTAGAGAGGCTTTAAAGTTTTTGTCGCTTATATTCCGTTTTGCTTGTTTTCTCTTTTATTCCATAGAGTTGTAATAAAGATTGATGTACCACTAAGAATATTTTTACATACATTCTAATGATTCTCAATATCATACACATAATTTCATGACCATAAAAAAAAGAATAAAAAAGAGGATTGTTGTTGTTCAGAATTTAAAAAAAACATTTAATAAATCGTAGTTGTAACTTTAAACGGTTCTAACTTCTAACTCGAGTATGAGAATGACAATTCTAATATAACAACTCGAAACTCGTATCGATTACCATAATAAATTAGGCCTTGCAAAATAACTTTAATTTTGAAACCCAAATTCCATCATTTACATCACTTAGAGAGGGTTTAAAGTTTCTGTCCCTTATATTCCGTTTTGCTTGTTTTCTCTTTTATTCAATAAAGTTGTAATGAAGATTGATGTCCCACTAAGAATATGTTTACATACATTCTAATGATTCTCAATATCATACAAATAATTTCATGATCCTACAAGAAATTGAGAAAAAAAGAGGAATGATGTTATTGAGAGTTTTAAAAAAACATTTAATAAATCGCAGTTGTAACTTTAAACGGTTCTAACTTTTGACTCGAGTATGAGAATGACTATTCTAATATAACAACTCGAAACTCGTATCGATTACTATAATAAATTAGGCCTAGCAAAAGAACTTCAATTTTGAAACCCAAATTCCATCATTTACATCACTTAGACGGGGTTTAAATTTTTTGTCGCATATTTTCCGTTTTGCTTGCTTTCACTATTATTCAATACAGTTGTAATGAAGATTGATGTGCCACTAAGAATATGTTTACATACATTCTAATGATTCTCAATATCATACAAATAATTTCATGATCCTACAAGAAATTGAGAAAAAAAAGAGGAATGGTGTTATTGAGAGTTTTAAAAAAACTTAATAAATCGCAGTTGTAACTTTAAATAGTTCTAACTTTTGACTCGAGTATGAGAATGACTATTCTAATATAACAACTCGAAACTCGTATTGATTACTATAATAAATTAGGCCTAGCAAAAGAACTTCAATTTTGAAACCCAAATTCCATCATTTACATCACTTATAGAGGCTTTAAAGTTTTTGTCGCTTATATTCCGTTTTGCTTGTTTTCTCTTTTATTCAATAGAGTTGTAATAAAGAATACTGTACCACGAAGAATATATTTACATACATTCTAATGATTCTCAATATCATACACATAATTTCATGACCATAAAAAAAAAGAATAAAAAAGAGGAGTGTTGTTGTTCAGAATTAAAAAAAAAACATTTAATAAATCGCACTTGTAACTTTAAACGATTCTAACTTCTAACTCGAGTATGAGAATGACTATTCTAATATAACAACTCGAAACTCGTATCAATTACCATAATTCGAGTAGGCCTTGCAAAAGAACTTCAATTTTCAAACCCAAATTCCATTATTTACATCACTTAGAGAGGGTTTAATGTTTTTGTCGCATATTTTCCGTTTTGCTTGCTTTCGCTATTATTCAATATAGTTGTAATGAAGATTGATGTGCCACTAAGAATATGTTTACATACATTCTAATGATTCTCAATATCATACAAATAATTTCATGAGCCTACAAGAAATTGAGAAAAAAAGAGGAGTGTTGTTGTTCAGAGTTTAAAAAAAACATTTAATAAATCGCACTTGTAACTTTAAATAATTCTTAATTTTGACCCGAGTATGAGAATGACTATTCTAATATATCAACTCGAAACCCGTATCGATTACCATAATTCGAGTAGGCCTTGCAAAAGAACTTCAATTTTGAAACCCAAATTCCATCATTTACATCACTTAGAGAGGCTTTAAAGTTTTTGTCGCTTATATTCCGTTTTGCTTGTTTTCTCTTTTTTTCCATAGAGTTGTAATAAAGATTGATGTACCACTAAGAATATTTTTACATACATCCTAATGATTCTCAATATCATACACATAATTTCATGACCATAAAAATAAGAATAAAAAAGAGGAGTGTTGTTGTTCAGAATTTAAAAAAAACATTTAATAAATCGAAGTTGTAACTTTAAACGGTTCTAACTTCTAACTCGAGCATGGGAATGAAAATTCTAATATAACAACTCGAAACTCGTATCGATTACCCTAATAAAGTAGGCCATGCAAAAGACCTTTAATTTTGATACCCAAATTGCATCATTTACATCACTTAAAGAGGGTTTAAAGTTTCTGTCGCTTATATTCCGTTTTGCTTGTTTTCTCTTTTATTCAATAAAGTGGTAATGAAGATTGATGTCCCACTAAAAATATGTTTACATACATTCTAATGATTCTCAATATCATACAAATAATTTCATGATCCTACAAGAAATTGAGAAAAAAAAGAGGAATGATGTTATTGAGAGTTTCAAAAAAACATTTAATAAATCGCAGTTGTAACTTTAAACGGTTCTAACTTTTGACTCGCGTATGAGAATGACTATTCTAATATAACAACTCGAAACTCGTATCGATTACTATAATAAATTAGGCCTAGCAAAAGAACTTCAATTTTGAAACCCAAATTCCATCATTTACATCACTTAGACAGGGTTTAAATTTTTTGTCGCATATTTTCCGTTTTGCTTGCTTTCACTATTATTCAATACAGTTGTAATGAAGATTGATGTGCCACTAAGAATATGTTTACATACATTCTAATGATTCTCAATATCATACAAATAATTTCATGATCCTACAAGAAATTGAGAAAAAAAAGAGGAATGGTGTTATTGAGAGTTTTTAAAAAACATTTAATAAATCGCAGTTGTAACATTAAATGGTTCTAACTTTTGACTCGAGTATGAGAATGACTATTCTAATATAACAACTCGAAACTCGTATTGATTACTATAATAAATTAGGCCTAGCAAAAGAACTTCAATTTTGAAACTCAAATTCCATCATTTACATCACTTAGAGAGGCGTTAAAGTTTTTGTCGCTTATATTCCGTTTTGCTTGTTTTCTCTTTTATTCCATAGAGTTGTAATAAAGATTGATGTACCACTAAGAATATTTTTACATACATTCTAATGATTCTCAATATCATACACATAATTTCATGACCATAAAAAAAAGAATAAAAAAGAGGATTGTTGTTGTTCAGAATTTTAAAAAAACATTTAATAAATCGCAGTTGTAACTTTAAACGGTTCTAACTTCTAACTCGATTATGAGAATGACAATTCTAATATAACAACTCGAAACTCATATCGATTACCATAATAAAGTAGGCCTTGCAAAAGAACTTTAATTTTGATACCCAAATTCCATCATTTACATCACTTAGAGAGGGTTTAAAGTTTCTGTCGCTTATATTCCGTTTTGCTTGTTTTCTCTTTTATTCAATAAAGTTGTAATGAAGATTGATGTGCCACTAAGATTATATTTACATACATTCTAATGATTCTCAATATCATACACATAATTTCATGACCATAAAAAAAAGAATAAAAAAGAGGAGTGTTGTTGTTCAGAATTTAAAAAAAACATTTAATAAATCGTAGTTGTAACTTTAAACGGTTCTAACTTCTAAATCGAGTATGAGAATGACAATTCTAATATAACAACTCGAAACTCGTATCGATTACCATAATAAAGTAGGCCTTGCCGAAGAACTTTAATTTTCAAACCCAAATTCCATCATTTACATCCCTTAGAGAGGGTTTAAAGTTTTTGTCGCTTATATTCCGTTTTGCTTGTTTTCTCTTTTATTCAATAAAGTTGTAATGAAGATTGATGTGCCACTAAGAATATGTTTACATACATTCTAATGATTCTTAATATCATACAAATAATTTCATGATGCTACAAGAAAATGAGAAAAAAAAGAGGAGTGGTGTTGTTCAGAGTTTAAAAAAAACATTTAATAAATCGCAGTTGTAACTTTAAATGGTTCTAACTTTTGACTCGAGTATGAGAATGACTATTCTAATATAACAACTCGAAACTCGTATCGATTACCATAATAAATTAGGCCTTGCAAAAGAACTTCAATTTTGAAACCCAAATTCCATCATTTACATCACTTAAAGAGGCTTTAAAGCTTTTGTCGCTTATATTCTGTTTTGCTTGTTTTCTCTTTTATTCCATAGAGTTGTAATAAAGATTGATGTACCACTAAGAAATTTTTACATACATTCTAATGATTCTCAATATCATACACATAATTTCATGACCATAAAAAAAAGAATAAAAAAGAGGAGTGTTGTTGTTCAGAATTTAAAAAAAACATTTAATAAATCGCAGTTGTAACTTTAAACGGTTCTAACTTCTAACTCGAGTATGAGAATGACAATTCTAATATAACAACTCGAAACTCATATTGATTACCATAATAAAGTAGGCCTTGCAAAAGAAGTTTAATTTTGATACCCAAATTCCATCATTTACATCACTTAGAGAGGGTTTAAAGTTTCCGTCGCTTATATTCCGTTTTGCTTGTTTTCTCTTTCATTCAATAAAGTTGTAATGAAGATTGATGTGCCACTAAGAATATGTTTACATACATTCTAATGATTCTCAATAACATACAAATAATTTCATGATGCTACAAGAAAATGAGAAAAAAAAGAGGAGTGGTGTTGTTCAGAATTTAAAAAAAAACATTTAATAAATCGTAGTTGTAATTTAAACGGTTCTAACTTCTAACTCGAGTATGAGAATGACTATTCTAATATAACAACTCGAAACTCGTATCAATTACCATAATTCGAGTAGGACTTGCAAAAGAACTTCAATTTTCAAACCCAAATTCCATCATTTACATCACTTAGACAGGGTTTAAAGTTTTTGTCGCATATTCTCCGTTTTGCTTGCTTTCACTATTATTCAATACAGTTGTAATGAAGATTGATGTGCCACTAAGAATATGTTTACATACATTCTAATGATTCTCAATATCATACACATAATTTCATGACCATAAAAAAAAGAATAAAAAAGAGGAGTGTTGTTGTTCAGAATTTAAAAAAAACATTTAATAAATCACAGTTGTAACTTTAAATGGTTCTAACTTCTAACTCGAGTATGAGAATGACTATTCTAATATAACAACTCGAAACTTGTATCAATTACCATAATTCGAGTAGGCCTTGCAAAAGAACTTCAATTTTCAAACCCAAATTCCATTATTTACATCACTTAGACAAGGTTTAATGTTTTTGTCGCATATTTTCCGTTTTGCTTGCTTTCGCTATTATTCAATATAGTTGTAATGAAGATTGATGTGCCACTAAGAATATGTTTAGATACATTCTAATGATTCTCAATATCATACAAATAATTTCATGAGCCTACAAGAAATTGAGAAAAAAAAGAGGAATGGTGTTATTCACACTTTTAAAAAAACATTTAATAAATCGCAGTTGTAACTTTAAATGGTTCTAACTTTTGACTCGAGTATGAGAATGACTATTCTAATATAACAACTCGAAACTCGTATCGATTACCAAAATAAAGTAGGCCTTGCAAAAGAACTTCAATTTTGAAACCCAAATTCCATCATTTACATCACTTAGAGAGGCTTTAAAGTTTTTGTCGCTTATATTCCGTTTTGCTTGATTTCTCTTTTATTCCATAGAGTTGTAATAAAGATTGATGTACCACTAAGAATATTTTTACATACATTCTAATGATTCTCAATATCATACACATAATTTCATGACCATAAAAATAAGAATAAAAAAGAGGAGGGTTGTTGTTCAGAATTTTAAAAAAACATTTAATAAATCGCAGTTGTAACTTTAAACGGTTCTAACTTCTAACTCGATTATGAGAATGACAATTCTAATATAACAACTCGAAACTCATATCGATTACCATAATAAAGTAGGCCTTGCAAAAGAACTTTAATTTTGATACCCAAATTCCATCATTTACATCACTTAGAGAGGGTTTAAAGTTTCTGTCGCTTATATTCCGTTTTGCTTGTTTTCTCTTTTATTCAATAAAGTTGTAATGAAGATTGATGTGCCACTAAGATTATATTTACATACATTCTAATGATTCTCAATATCATACACATAATTTCATGACCATAAAAAAAAGAATAAAAAAGAGGAGTGTTGTTGTTCAGAATTTAAAAAAAACATTTAATAAATCGTAGTTGTAACTTTAAACGGTTCTAACTTCTAAATCGAGTATGAGAATGACAATTCTAATATAACAACTCGAAACTCGTATCGATTACCATAATAAAGTAGGCCTTGCAGAAGAACTTTAATTTTCAAACCCAAATTCCATCATTTACATCCCTTAGAGAGGGTTTAAAGTTTTTGTCGCTTATATTCCGTTTTGCTTGTTTTCTCTTTTATTCAATAAAGTTGTAATGAAGATTGATGTGCCACTAAGAATATGTTTACATACATTCTAATGATTCTTAATATCATACAAATAATTTCATGATGCTACAAGAAAATGAGAAAAAAAAGAGGAGTGGTGTTGTTCAGAGTTTAAAAAAAACATTTAATAAATCGCAGTTGTAACTTTAAATGGTTCTAACTTTTGACTCGAGTATGAGAATGACTATTCTAATATAACAACTCGAAACTCGTATCGATTACCATATTTCGAGTAGGCCTTGCTAAAGAACTGCAATTTTTTCAAACCCAAATACCATCATTTACATCACTTAGAGAGGGTTTAAAGTTTTTGTCGCATATTTTCCGTTTTGCTTGCTTTCGCTATAATTCAATACTGTTATAATGAATATTGATTTACCACTAAGAATTGGTTTACATATATTCTAAGTATTCTCAATATCATACAAATAATTTCATGATCCTACCAGAAAATGAGAAAAAAAAAGTGCTCATGTTGATAGTTTAAAAATAATATTTGTTAAATTAGAGTGCTAAATTTAAACGGTCCTAACTTTTGACTAGTGTATGGGAATGACTAATATAATATATCAAAGTGAAACTCTTATCAATTCCTATAATTTGAGCAAGATTTGCTCAAGAACTTCAATTTTTTCAAACCCAAATTCCATCATTTACATCACTTAGAGAGGGTTTAAAGTTTTTGTCGCATATTTTCCGTTTTGCTTGCTTTCGCTATTATTCAATATAGTTGTAATGAAGATTGATGTGCCACTAAGAATATATTTACATACATTCCAATGATTCTCAATATCATACAAATAATTTCATGATCCTACAAGAAAATGAGAAAAAAAGAGGAGTGGTGTTGTTCAGAGTTTAAAAAAACATTTAATAAATCGCAGTTGTAACTTTAAATGGTTCTAACTTTTGACTCGAGTATGAGAATGACTATTCTAATATAACAACTCGAAACTCGTATCGATTACCATATTTCGAGTAGGCCTTGCTAAAGAACTGCAATTGTTTCAAACCCAAATACCATCATTTACATCATTTAGAGAGGGTTTAAAGTTTTTGTCGCATATTTTCCGTTTTGCTTGCTTTCTCTATAATTCAATACTGTTATAATGAATATTGATTTACCACTAAGAATTGGTTTACATATATTCTAATTATTCTCAATATCATACATATAATTTCATGATCCTACCAGAAAATGAGAAAAAAAAAAGATCTACTCATGTTGATAGTTTAAAAATAATACTTGTTAAATTTTAGTGCTAAATTTAAACGGTCCTACCTTTTGACTAGTGTATGGGAATAACTAATATAATATATCAAAGTGAAATTCATATCAATTCCCATAATTAGAGCAAGCTTTGCTAAAGAACTTCAATTTTTTCAAACCCAAATTCCATCATTTACATCACTTAGAGAGGGTTTAAAGTTTTTGTCGTATATTTTCCGTTTTGCTTGCTTTCGCTATTATTCAATACAGTTGTAATGAAGATTGATGTGCCACTAAGAATATGTTTACATACATTCTAATGATTCTCAATATCATACACATAATTTCATGACCATAAAAAAAAGAATAAAAAAGAGGAGTGTTGTTGTTCAGAATTTAAAAAAAACATTTAATAAATCGCAGTTGTAACCTTAAACGATTCTAACTTATAACTCGAGTATGAGAATGACAATTCTAATATAATAACTTGAAACTCGTATCTATTACCATAATAAAGTAAGCCTTGCAAAAGAACTTCAATTTTGAAACCCAAATTTTATCATTTACATCACTTAGAGAGGGTTTAAAGTTTTTGTCACTTATCTTCTGTTTTGCTTGTTTTCTGTTTTATTCAATAAAGTTGTAATGAAGATTGATGTGCCACTAAGAATATGTTTACATACACTCTAACAATTCTCAATATCATACAAATAATTTCATGACCATAAAAAAACAAGAATAAAAAAGAGGAGTATGGTTGTTCAGAGTTAAAAAAAACATTTAATAAATCGCACATGTAACTTTAAATGGTTCTAACTTTTGACCCGAGTATGAGAATGATTATTCTAATATATCAAATCGAAACTCGTATCGATTACCATAATTCGAGTAGGCCTTGCTAAAGAACTTCAATTTTTTAAAACCTAAATACTATCATTTACATCACTTACAGAGGGTTTAAAGTTTTTGTCGCATATTTTCTGTTTTGCTTGCTTTCGCTATAATTCAATACTCTTGTAATGAAGATTGATTTACCTCTAAGAATTGGTTTACATATATTCTACTGATTCTCAATATCATACAAATAATTTCATGATCCTACAAGAAAATGAGAAAAAAAAAGAAGTGCTCATGTTGATAGTTTAAAAATAATATTTGTTAAATTAGAGTGCTAAATTTAAACGGTCCTAACTTTTGACTAGTGTATGGTAATGACTAATATAATATATAAAAGTGAAACTCATATCAATTCCTATAATTAGAGCAATCTTTGCTAAAGAACTTCAATTTTTTCAAACCCAAATTCCATCATTTACATCACTTAGAGAGGGTTTAATGTTTTTGTCGCATATTTTCCGTTTTGCATCTTTCGCTATTATTCAATACAGTTGTAATGAAGATTGATGTGCCACTAAGAATATGTTTACATACATTCTAATGATTCTCAATATAATACAAATAATTTCATGATCCTACAAGAAAATGAGAAAAAAAAGAGGAGTGGTGTTGTTTAGAGTTTAAAAAAAACATTTAATAAATCGCAGTTGTAACTTTAAATGGTTCTAACTTTTGACTCGAGTATGAGAATGACTATTCTAATATAACAACTCGAAACTCGTATCGATTACCATAATTCGAGTAAGCCTTGCAAAAGAACCTCAATTTTTAAACCCAAATTCCATCATTTACAGCACTTAGAGAGGGTTTAAAGTTTTTGTCGCATATTTTCCCTTTTGCTTGCTTTCACTATTATTCAATATAGTTGTAATGAAGATTGATGTGCCACTAAGAATATATTTACATACATTCTAATGATTCTCAATATCATACAAATAATTTCATGATCCTACAAAAAAACGAGAAAAAAAAGAGGAGTGTTGTTGTTCGGTGTTTAAAAAAAACATTTGATAAATCGCACTTGTAACTTTAAATGGTTCTAACTTTTGATTCGAGTATGAGAATCACTATTCTAATATATCAAATCGAAACTCGTATCGATTACCATAATTCAAGTAGGCCTTGCTAAAGAACTTCAATTTTTTAAAACCCAAATACTATCATTTACATCACTTACAGAGGGTTTAAAGTTTTTGTCGCATATTTTCTGTTTTGCTTGCTTTCGCTATAATTCAATACTGTTGTAATGAAGATTGATTTACCACTAAGAATTGGTTTACTTATATTCTAATGATTCTCAATATCATACAAATAATTTCATGATCCTACAAGAAAATGAGAAAAAAAGAAGAAGTGCTCATGTTGATAGTTTAAAAATAATATTTGTTAAATTAGAGTGCTAAATTTAAACGGTCCTAACTTTTGACTAGTGTATGGGAATGACTAATATAATATATCAAAGTGAAACTCATATCAATTCCTATAATTAGAGTAAGATTTTCTCAAGAACTTCAATTTTTTCAAACCCAAATTCCATCATTTACATCACTTAGAGAGGGTTTAAAGTTTTTGTCGCATATTTTCCGTTTTGCTTGCTTTCGCTATTATTAAATACAGTTGTAATGAAGATTGATGTGCCACTAAGAATATGTTTACATACATTCTAATGATTCTCAATATCATACAAATAATTTCATGATCCTACAAGAAAATGAGAAAAAAAAAGAGGAGTGGTGTTGTTTAGAGTTTAAAAAAAACATTTAATAAATCGCAGTTGTAACTTTAAATGGTTCTAACTTTTGACTCGAGTATGAGAATGACTATTCTAATATAAGAACTCGAAACTGGTATCGATTACCATAATTCGAGTAGGCCTTTAAAAGAACTTTTATTTTCAAACCCATATTCCATCATTTACATCACTTAGAGAGGGTTTAAAGTTGTTGTCGCATATTTTCCGTTTTGCTTGCTTTCGCTATTATTCAATATAGGTGTAATGAAGATTGATGTACCACTAAGAATATGTTTACATACATTCTAATGATTCTTAATATCATACAAATAATTTCATGATCCTACAAGAAAATGAGAAAAAAAAGAGGAGTGGTGTTGTTCAGAGTTTAAAAAAACATTTAATAAATCGCAGTTGTAACTTTAAATGGTTCTAACTTTTGACTCGAGTATGAGAATGACTATTCTAATATAACAACTCGAAACTCGTATCGATTACCATATATGGAGTACGCCTTGCAAAAGAACTACACTTTTTTCAAACTCAAATACCATCATTTACATCACTTAGAGAGGGTTTACAGTTTTTGTCGCATATTTTCCGTTTTGCTTGCTTTCGCTATAATTCAATACTGTTATAATGACTATTGATTTACCACTAAGAATTGGTTTACATATATTCTAATGATTCTCAATATCATACAAATAATTTCATGATCCTACCAGAAAATGAGAAAAAAAAGAAGTCCTCATATTGATAGTTTAAAAATAATATTTGTTAAATTAGAGTTCTAAATTTAAACGGTCCTAACTTTTGACTTGTGTATGGGAATGACTAATATAATATATCAAAGTGAAACTCATATCAATTCCAATAATTAGAGCAAGCTTTGCTAAAGAAATTCAATTCTTTCAAACCCAAATTCCATCATTTACATCACTTTGAGAGGGTTTAAAGTTTTTGTCGCATATTTTCCGTTTTGCTTGCTTTCGTTATTATTCAATACAGTTGTAATGAAGATTGATGTGCCACTAAGAATATGTTTACATACATTCTAATGATTCTCAATATCATACACATAATTTCATGACCATAAAAAAAAAGAATAAAAAAGAGGAGTGTTGTTGTTCAGAATTTTAAAAAAACATTTAATAAATCGGAGTTGTAACTTTAAATGGTTCTAACTTTTGACTCGAGTATGAGAATGACTATTCTAATATAACAACTCGAAACTCGTATCGATTACCATAATTCGAGTAAGCCTTGCAAAAGAACTTCAATTTTCAAACCCAAATTCCATCATTTACAGCACTTAGAGAGGGTTTAAAGTTTTTGTCGCATATTTTCCGTTTTGCTTGCTTTCGCTATTATTCAATATAGTTGTAATGAAGATTGATGTGCCACTAAGAATATATTTACATACATTCTAATGATTCTCAATATCATACAAATAATTTCATGATCCTACAAAAAAACGAGAAAAAAAAGAGGAGTGTTGTTGTTCAGAGTTTAAAAAAAACATTTGATAAATCGCACTTGTAACTTTAAATGGTACTAACTTTTGACTTGAGTATGAGAATGACTATTCTGATATATCAAATCGAAACTCGTATCGATTACCATAATTCGAGTAGGCCTTGCTAAAGAACTTAAATTTTTTAAAACCTAAATACTATCATTTACATCACTTACAGAGAGTTTAAAGTTTTTGTCGCATATTTTCTGTTTTGCTTGCTTTCGCTATAATTCAATACTCTTGTAATGAAGATTGATTTACCACTAAGAATTGGTTTACATATATTCTAATGATTCTCAATATCATACAAATAATTTCATGATCCTACAAGAAAATGAGAAAAAAAGAAGAAGTGCTCATGTTGATAGTTTAAAAATAATATTTGTTAAATTAGAGTGCTAAATTTAAACGGTCCTAACTTTTGACTAGTGTATGGGAATGACTAATATAATATATCAAAGTGAAACTCATATCAATTCCTATAATTAGAGCAAGATTTTCTCAAGAACTTCAATTTTTTCAAACCCAAATTCCATCATTTACATCACTTAGAGAGGGTTTAAAGTTTTTGTCGCATATTTTCCGTTTTGCTTGCTTTCGCTATTATTCAATACAGTTGTAATGAAGATTGATGTGCCACTAAGAATATGTTTACATACATTCTAATGATTCTCAATATCATACAAATAATTTCATGATCCTACAAGAAAATGAGAAAAAAAAGAGGAGTGGTGTTGTTTAGAGTTTAAAAAAAACATTTAATAAATCGCAATTGTAACTTTAAATGGTTCTAACTTTTGACTCGAGTATGAGAATGACTATTCTAATATAAGAACTCGAAACTGGTATCGATTACCATAATTCGAGTAGGCCTTTAAAAGAACTTTTATTTTCAAACCCATATTCCATCATTTACATCACTTAGAGAGGGTTTAAAGTTGTTGTCGCATATTTTCCGTTTTGCTTGCTTTCGCTATTATTCAATATAGGTGTAATGAAGATTGATGTACCACTAAGAATATGTTTACATACATTCTAATGATTCTTAATATCATACAAATAATTTCATGATCCTACAAGAAAATGAGAAAAAAAAGAGGAGTGGTGTTGTTCAGAGTTTAAAAAAACATTTAATAAATCGCAGTTGTAACTTTAAATGGTTCTAACTTTTGACTCGAGTATGAGAATGACTATTCTAATATAACAACTCGAAACTCGTATCGATTACCATATATGGAGTACGCCTTGCAAAAGAACTACAATTTTTTCAAACTCAAATACCATCATTTACATCACTTAGAGAGGGTTTACAGTTTTTGTCGCATATTTTCCGTTTTGCTTGCTTTCGCTATAATTCAATACTGTTATAATGACTATTGATTTACCACTAAGAATTGGTTTACATATATTCTAATGATTCTCAATATCATACAAATAATTTCATGATCCTACCAGAAAATGAGAAAAAAAAGAAGTCCTCATATTGATAGTTTAAAAATAATATTTGTTAAATTAGAGTTCTAAATTTAAACGGTCCTAACTTTTGACTTGTGTATGGGAATGACTAATATAATATATCAAAGTGAAACTCATATCAATTCCAATAATTAGAGCAAGCTTTGCTAAAGAAATTCAATTCTTTCAAACCCAAATTCCATCATTTACATCACTTAGAGAGGGTTTAAAGTTTTTGTCGCATATTTTCCGTTTTGCTTGCTTTCGTTATTATTCAATACAGTTGTAATGAAGATTGATGTGCCACTAAGAATATGTTTACATACATTCTAATGATTCTCAATATCATACACATAATTTCATGACCATAAAAAAAAAGAATAAAAAAGAGGAGTGTTGTTGTTCAGAATTTTAAAAAAACATTTAATAAATCGGAGTTGTAACTTTAAATGGTTCTAACTTTTGACTCGAGTATGAGAATGACTATTCTAATATAACAACTCGAAACTCGTATCGATTACCATAATTCGAGTAAGCCTTGCAAAAGAACTTCAATTTTCAAACCCAAATTCCATCATTTACAGCACTTAGAGAGGGTTTAAAGTTTTTGTCGCATATTTTCCGTTTTGCTTGCTTTCGCTATTATTCAATATAGTTGTAATGAAGATTGATGTGCCACTAAGAATATATTTACATACATTCTAATGATTCTCAATATCATACAAATAATTTCATGATCCTACAAAAAAACGAGAAAAAAAAGAGGAGTGTTGTTGTTCAGAGTTTAAAAAAAACATTTGATAAATCGCACTTGTAACTTTAAATGGTACTAACTTTTGACTCGAGTATGAGAATGACTATTCTGATATATCAAATCGAAACTCGTATCGATTACCATAATTCGAGTAGGCCTTGCTAAAGAACTTAAATTTTTTAAAACCTAAATACTATCATTTACATCACTTACAGAGAGTTTAAAGTTTTTGTCGCATATTTTCTGTTTTGCTTGCTTTCGCTATAATTCAATACTCTTGTAATGAAGATTGATTTACCACTAAGAATTGGTTTACATATATTCTACTGAATCTCAATATCATACAAATAATTTCATGATCCTACAAGAAAATGAGAAAAAAAAGAGGAGTGGTGTTGTTCAGAGTTTAAAAAAAACATTTAATAAATCGTAGTTGTAACTTTAAATGGTTCTAACTTTTGACTCGAGTATGAGAATGACTATTCTAATATAACAACTGGAAACTCGTATCGATTACCATAATTCGAGTAGGCCTTGCTAAAGAACTTAAATTTTTTAAAACCTAAATACTATCATTTACATCACTTACAGAGGGTTTAAAGTTTTTGTCGCATATTTTCTGTTTTGCTTGCTTTCGCTATAATTCAATACTCTTGTAATGAAGATTGATTTACCACTAAGAATTGGTTTACATATATTCTATTGATTCTCAATATCATACAAATAATTTCATGATCCTACAAGAAAATGAGAAAAAAAAGAAGTGCTCATGTTGATAGTTTAAAAATAATATTTGTTAAATTAGAGTGCTAAATTTCAACGGTCCTAACTTTTGACTAGTGTATGGGAATGACTAATATAATATATAAAAGTGAAACTCATATCAATTCCTATAATTAGAGCAATCTTTGCTAAAGAACTTCAATTTTTTCAAACCCAAATTCCATCATTTACATCACTTAGAGAGGGTTTAATGTTTTTGTCGCATATTTTCCGTTTTGCTTGCTTTCGCTATTATTCAATACAGTTGTAATGAAGATTGATGTGCCTCTAAGAATATGTTTACATACATTCTAATGATTCTCAATATCATACAAATAATTTCATGATCCTACAAGAAAATGAGAAAAAAAAGAGGAGTGGGTTTGTTCAGAGTTTAAAAAAAACATTTAATAAATCGCAGTTGTAACTTTAAATGGTTCTAACTTTTGACTCGAGTATGAGAATGACTATTCTAATATAACAACTCGAAACTCGTATCCATTACCATAATTCGAGTAAGCCTTGCAAAAGAACTTCAATTTTCAAACCCAAATTCCATCATTTACAGCACTTAGAGAGGGTTTAAAGTTTTTGTCGCATATTTTCCGTTTTGCTTGCTTTCGCTATTATTCAATATAGTTGTAATGAAGATTGATGTGCCACTAAGAATATATTTACATACATTCTAATGATTCTCAATATCATACAAATAATTTCATGATCCTACAAAAAAACGAGAAAAAAAAGAGGAGTGTTGTTGTTCAGAGTTTAAAAAAAACATTTGATAAATCGCACTTGTAACTTTAAATGGTTCTAACTTTTGACTCGAGTATGAGAATGACTATTCTAATATATCAAATCGAAACTCGTATCGATTACCATAATTCGAGTAGGCCTTGCTAAAGAACTTAAATTTTTTAAAACCCAAATACTATCATTTACATCACTTACAGAGGGTTTAAAGTTTTTGTCGCATATTTTCCGTTTTGCTTGCTTTCGCTATTATTCAATACAGTTGTAATGAAGATTGATGTGCCTCTAAGAATATGTTTACATACATTATAATGATTCTCAATATCATACAAATAATTTCATGATCCTACCAGAAAATGAGAAAAAAAAAGAAGTGCTCATGTTGATATTTTAAAAATAATATTTGTTAAATTTTAGTGCTAAATTTAAACGGTCCTAACTTTTGACTAGTGTATGGGAATGACTAATATAATATATCAAAGTGAAACTCATATCAATTCCTATAATTAGAGCAAGATTTTCTCAAGAACTTCAATTTTTTCAAACCCAAATTCCATCATTTACATCACTTAGAGAGGGTTTAAAGTTTCTGTCGCATATTTTCCGTTTTGCTTGCTTTCGCTATTATTCAATACAGTTGTAATGAAGATTGATGTGCCACTAAGAATATGTTTACATACATTCTAATGATTCTCAATATCATACAAATAATTTCATGATCCTACAAGAAAATGAGAAAAAAAAGAGGAGTGGTGTTGTTCAGAGTTTAAAAAAAACATTTAATAAATCGCAGTTGTAACTTTAAATGGTTCTAACTTTTGACTCGAGTATGAGAATGACTATTCTAATATAACAACTCGAAACTCGTATCGATTACCATATATGGAGTAGGCCTTGCTAAAGAACTACAATTTTTTCAAACTCAAATACCATCATTTACATCACTTAGAGAGGGTTTAAAGTTTTTGTCGCATATTTTCCGTTTTGCTTGCTTTCGCTATAATTCAATACTGTTATAATGAATATTGATTTACCACTAAGAATTGGTTTACATATATTCTAATGATTCTCAATATCATACAAATAATTTCATGATCCTACCAGAAAATGAGAAAAAAATAAGTCCTCATGTTGATAGTTTAAAAATAATATTTGTTAAATTAGAGTGCTAAATTTAAACAGTCCTAACTTTTGACTAGTGTATGGGAATGACTAATATAATATATCAAAGTGAAACTCATATTAATTCCAATAATTAGAGCAAGCTTTGCTAAAGAACTTCAATTTTTTCAAACCCAAATTCCATCATTTACATCACTTAGAGAGGGTTTAAAGTTTTTGTCGCATATTTTCCGTTTTGCTTGCTTTCGCTATTATTCAATACAGTTGTAATGAAGATTGATGTGCCACTAAGAATATGTTTACATACATTCTAATGATTCTCAATATCATACACATAATTTCATGACCATAAAAAAAAAGAATAAAAAAGAGGAGTGTTGTTGTTCAGAATTTAAAAAAAACATTTAATAAATCGCAGTTGTAACCTTAAACGGTTCTAACTTATAACTCGAGTATGAGAATGACAATTCTAATATAACAACTCGAAACTCGTATCGATTACCATAATAAAGTAAGCCTTGCAAAACAACTTCAATTTTGAAACCGAAATTCCATCATTTACATCACTTAGAGAGGGTTTAAAGTTTTTGTCGCTTATATTCCGTTTTGCTTGTTTTCTGTTTTATTCAATAAAGTTGTAATGAAGATTGATGTGCCACTAAGAATATGTTTACATACATTCTAATGATTATCAATATGATACAAATAATTTTATGATGCTACAAAAAAATGAGAAAAAAAAGAGGAGTGGTGTTGTTCAGAGTTTGAAAAACACATTTAATAAATCGCAGTTGTAACTTTAAATGGTACTAACTTTTGACTCGAGTATGAGAATGACTATTCTAATATAACAACTCGAAACTCGTATCGATTACTTTATTTCGAGTAGGCCTTGCTAAAGAACTGCAATTTTTTCAAACCCAAATACCATCATTTACATCACTTAGAGAGGGTTTAAAGTTTTGTCGCATATTTTCCGTTTTGCTTGCTTTCGCTATAATTCAATACTGTTATAATGAATATTGATTTACCACTAAGAATTGGTTTACATATATTCTAATTATTCTCAATATCATACAAATAATTTCCTGATCCTACCAGAAAATGAGAAAAAAAAAGAAGTGCTCATGTTGATAGTTTAAAAATAACACTTGTTAAATTTTAGTGCTAAATTTAAACGGTCCTACCTTTTGACTAGTGTATGGGAATTACTAATATAATATATCAAAGTGAAACTCATATCAATTCCTATAATTAGAGCAAGCTTTGCTAAATAACTTCAATTTTTTCAAACCCAAATTCCATCATTTACATCACTTAGAGAGGGTTTAAAGTTTTTGTCGTATATTTTCTGTTATGCTTGCTTTCGCTATTATTCAATACAGTTGTAATGAAGATTGATGTGCCACTAAGAATATGTTTACATACATTCTAATGATTCTCAATATCATACACATAATTTCATGACCATAAAAAAAAAGAATAAAAAAGAGGAGTGTTTTTGTTCAGAATTTAAAAAAAAACATTTAATAAATCGAAGTTGTAACCTTAAACGGTTCTAACTTCTAACTCGAGTATGAGAATGACAATTCTAATATAACAACTCGAAACTCGTATCGATTACCATAATTCGAGTAGGCCTTGCAAAAGAACTTCAATTTTCAAACCCATATTCCATCATTTACATCACTTAGAGAGGGTTTAAATTTTTTGTCGCATATTTTCCGTTTTGCTTGCTTTCGCTATTATTCAATATAGGTGTAATGAAGATTGATGTTCCACTAAGAATATGTTTACATACATTCTAATGATTCTCAATATCATACAAATAATTTCATGTTCCTACAAGAAAATGAGAAAAAAAAGAGGAGTGGTGTTGTTAAGAGTTTAAAAAAAAACATTTAATAAATCGTAGTTGTAACTTTAAATGGTTCTAACTTTTGACTCGAGTATGAGAATGACTATTCTAATATAACAACTGGAAACTCGTATCGATTACCATAATTCGAGTAGGCCTTGCTAAAGAACTTAAATTTTTTAAAACCTAAATACTATCATTTACATCACTTACAGAGGGTTTAAAGTTTTTGTCGCATATTTTCTGTTTTGCTTGCTTTCGCTATAATTCAATACTCTTGTAATGAAGATTGATTTACCACTAAGAATTGGTTTACATATATTCTACTGATTCTCAATATCATACAAATAATTTCATGATCCTACAAGAAAATGAGAAAAAAAAAGAAGTGCTCATGTTGATAGTTTAAAAATAATATTTGTTAAATTAGAGTGCTAAATTTCAACGGTCCTAACTTTTGACTAGTGTATGGGAATGACTAATATAATATATAAAAGTGAAACTCATATCAATTCCTATAATTAGAGCAATCTTTGCTAAAGAACTTCAATTTTTCAAACCCAAATTCCATCATTTACATCACTTAGAGAGGGTTTAATGTTTTTGTCGCATATTTTCCGTTTTGCTTGCTTTCGCTATTATTCAATACAGTTGTAATGAAGATTGATGTGCCACTAAGAATATTGATGCTTATTTTCGCAAGTGTACGAATCGTTCAAGTAATAAAGTGTACAAAAAGTACGGATATCGAACCCACAAGGAATGGCGTTACTAAGTACCGAAATTGACTAACCCTAATTTTATTTGAAAACCGAATTGTTGAAATTGTTTTAAAAGCAAATTAACATAAAACTAAACGCAAATAACAAAATTTAATGTTGTTAACAAATGATTAAAAACGCTAAGGCATTTGATTTCGCTAAATCAATTCAATCCGATTTCAAGTCATGTTATATGAGATTCAAAGCTAAAAGTGATGGTTGAAAAACCCAAACTTATCTAATACTCTTTCTCAAGTTATATTAGAATTACTTATCTATGAAAACCAACTATATTTCTATGAAGATTTAATCACAAATAAGCACATTACGATTTATGGAATTTCTAGAATAACCACATACATCATGCATTAGGTGTCAAACTCGCATTCAACATACGGTATTTATCACAAGAAGCATTCATTACACATCTCCTCTCGGTCTCAATATAATGCAACAAATCATCTAAATCTTGATCAGAAATTTAAAAGCATTAAGCATGGAAATAAATACTCAACTTGAAAACAATGAATTCATATAACAATAACAAAAGAAATCAGATTTCCTTGATTTAACTACATCATAGCCTTAGCAAAAACGAATTAGTTCATAACGGAAATAAGAACAAACATATTCTCAATTGAATCCATGAACAAACAATCTGAATAAAATGCAGAAAACAAAAGCTAAGGAGAAGAGATGAAGAACTCTTGAAGATGAAGACTTGGTAGCAACAATGGTGATGATCCTTCAAGCTTCTCCAACCTTTCTCTCCAAAATTTCCTTTTCTTCTCCAAAAATAACTTAGATCTGCCCTCTCTGCCGTCCCCCTCTTTTCCATCATAATGTATATATAGATCTAGGGTTTGGGGGGCAATTTTGGAACAAAACAACATAAAAAATGTATTTTTTGGACGAAACTCGCCGGCGGCGAGATTTCTGGAAAATTAAATATTTAGGTTTTTGATTTTGGCTGGCGGCCAAAATAATGTGGCCGGCGGCTAGATACTTTGGCAGGCGGCCAACATAATGTGGCCGGCGGCGAGATGCTTTGGCCGGCGGCGAGAATTATTTGGCCGGCGGCGAGATTAGTTTACCAAAATTTGTGCTCTCGGGAAGATTTTCGCCAAGATTTTAGCCGGCGGCGAGATGCTTTGGCCGGCGGCGAGATACTTTGGCCGGCGGCGAGATTCACTTGGCCATAATCCGTGCTCCCTGCATGATTTTCAACATTTTTTTCCGTAAGGTTTTCGCCGGCGGCGAGAATACTCTCGCCGGCGGCGAATTTCCAAATTTTGAAATTTTTGTTCTCTTTTTATTTTCATTCTATCCCGATCATTATACTTTGTCCCTAACTTCTCCAAAATCATGATTTTACCTGAAATAGCACTTTAAACACGAAATACCCGTGAAATGACATTTGTGGATTAAATAATCAAATAAACACAATTTTCACACAAATATCAACATTTAAATCATAACAAAAATGCAATAATTTAGCTCTTATCAACAACCCCCAACCAGCTTCTTGCTAGTCTCTAGCAAGAAAAGCGATCTATGAATAATTTAAGAGGAGAAATTAAAAGAAAAATTCAAAGGAAATTTATTCTATTTACAACATTGCATTAAGCATATGCAATAAGCCTTTAAACCCCTAGGTGGCCCTAGTAGGACGAGTTGTAGTCTCGTGAGGGCTTCCAGTGACGATACCCACAAACATCATACCTATAACTATACTAACTTAAAACAATAAAATCACATAACAAATAATTTTACAAATGTCTCAAAAATTGTAAATAACACCCAACATATAGAATAATTAAATGTCACCTAAGCTTTAAGAAATCTCAAATGCAAATTTCACTTTTGTTTTTGACTCTTAAACATCCATCAAACCACAAACCAATAGCCATAATGCCCGGATAATATTATGCATAACATCCACAAACAAAAAGGTGAAATCTCAAACTCCATAGGCTCACTTTTCAAACCTCTCTCCACTAATGAAGGAAAAATACACCACTTCGGATCAATAGGACTTTATGAGGCTTTTAATGTTAGGCTTAGGTATTTGGTTAAGAAAGAACGGGAAGTGTCAAAATACAAATAATAGCACTTATTAGATTAAACACAACCAATTAAGTAAAAGAGTAACACCATTTAACCCAAATTGTTTCTTCCGATCATAACCCATTTTTCCAAAGATAAACCAACTTCTTCCTCAAATTTTTTTTTTCACCTCAGTATATCAATCACTAACACTCTTTTATTTACTAGAGTGTGAAGGCCTTTTTTTTCTCTCTCTCTCTTTTTTTTTTTTTTTACTCAATTGCTCTTGAAAAGCCAACAACTTTCTTCCAATATATGTGGATTTCTTTTATTTTTTTTTTGTTTTTTTTTGTTTTTTTTTTGTTTTTTTTTTTTGCATCCTTACTCCAATTGCTCTTGAAAAGACATAACCCCCAACCGATTTCTCCCAATATATGTGGAAGATTTCTCCAATTCCTCTTGAAAAGTTTGTGTTCAAAATTAAGTGCTCTTAACAAATAAGGTAGGAATTATATATATATATTTTTGGCTCAATAGAAGGTAGGTTATATAAGGCAAAAAGAAAGAAAAGTAAGGCTAACAATATATTTAAATAGGCTCAAAGAGGTAACTAGTGATATAAGGATAACAAGGTAGGCTTAAAATGGCACAATCGATCCAAAAATGGCCTACATCATATCTTAAACAGTGCAATTCCAAATTATTTCGCCTCAAGAGGTTTTCAAATGAGTTCTAGAGTTTGTTGAGATCACAAAAATATTCATGAAAAATTCGCACATAAGACTTCTCTAAGCATTTAGACTAATCAACCAAATCATACCACATACCAAAAGAGTCGCCAACTAGGTAAAATCAACATTTGAAATTCTCTTTAAACCGAAGCAAAATTTAATGTCTTCTAACAGCTACTTGTTATCACAATCACATTATTATCATCAACGTGCAAATTAAAATAAGTAAAATGCAAATAAAATAAAATAAAAATAAAAATAGAAATAAGACAATAAACAAATAAAAGAAATTAAATCAAAATGTAGAAAAATAAATGGAAAATCAAAATTAAACACAAACAAAAACACAAACAAAACTAATAAAAATGAAGGGAAGAAAAGATTTACCGTTTACTGCACCCCCAACCAAAACCTTACATTGTCCTCAATGTAAGAAAGGGAAGAGAGATCTCCTTTCCGCCAGCGGTGAAACTGCCCTCGCCGGTGGTGAACGTAAGAATTTTTTTTTTTTTTTTTTTTAGATGGGATGGCATTGGCTTTAACTCAATCTTGTTGGCTCCATTCTTTACCACTGAGGTTGGAGTTTCATTTGTTCCCAACTCCTTAAATGTTTCATCACTGCATAAATGTTCATTAGGTGCTGCTAGTAATTCAGAACATTGTCTCGTCCCCTTATCTTCCTTCTCAATTGTTGCAGATTTCACAAGGCAAGCTTCTAGTGGTAGCAATGAAGTTCTCTCCTCAAAAGTTTCCGAGATTAACCCGTTAAGAGTGTTAATTTGAAAACAAGAATGTACATCACTTGGAAATTTTGTTTCTTCAAAAACATCAAAAGTTACTTGTTCATCTTGCACCCGTAGAATGAGCTTTCCTTGCTGAACATCAATCAATGTTCTTCCAGTTGCAAGGAACGGTCTCCCCAATATCAACGGTATCTCTCTATCTTCCTCCATGTCAAGCACCACGAAATCTACAGGGAAAATAAACTTGCCGACTTTAATTAAAACATCCTCAATTACCCCTAGAGGATATTTCACCGATCGATCCGCTAATTGTAAAGATATTGAAGTGGGCTTCACTTCTCCCAGGCCTAGTTTCCTGAAAACAGAAAGTGGCATCAAATTAATGCTTGCTCCTAAATCACATAGGACTTTATCAAAATTGCAACTTCCTATAGTACAAGGTATAGTAAAACTCCCTGGGTCTTTCAATTTCTATGGCAGTTTTCTTTGAAGAACTGCACTGCATTCCTCATTTAGCATGACAGTTTCATTATCTCCTAGCCTCCTCTTCTTTGATAGGATTTCCTTCATGAATTTTGCATATTTGGGCATTTGTTCCAACATCTCTGCAAAAGGAATGTTAATATGCAATTTCTTAAAAATATCCAGAAATTTATCAAATTGATTATCAAGCTTTTTCTTATTCAATCTTTGAGGATATGGGATAGGAGGCTCATATTTTGCATATGGGGAAGGTTGAATATCTTGGGATCTTGATGGCTTTTCTTTAGATTCTTCCATCTTTTTCTCCGATTTCTTCTGATTCTCAAGTTCTTTACCACTTCTCAATGTGATAGCCTTTACATGCTCTGTGGGATTTATTGTGTCACTAGGCAGCGATCCTTGAGACCTTTCTGCAATTTGCTTTGAAAGCTGCCCCAGTTGGTTTTGGATGTCCCTGTTGATTGCCTCTTGATTTCTGAAATTTTCTCTTGTCTCCTCAATGAACTTTCCTAAAATTTCTTCCAAATTTGTTTGTTTTTTCTCTTGAGGTTGGTAGGAAGATGATGACGGTTTGTTTCCCCCTTGGTTATTTCCCCATGACAAATTTGGATGATTTCTCCAACCTGGATTGTAGGTGTTCGAGTATGGGTTATGTTGAGGTTTTTGGAAATTTGAAACATAATTTGCTTGCTCAGCATTTGGTGAAGCAAATGGATTTCCAACTTGGCACTCGATACTAGCATGATTTCCACCACATAAATCACATTGTGCAGTTGGTTTAGATTCAAATTTGGAGGACAAAGAATCCATCTTTCTTGAAAGAACAGCAACTTGAGCCGACAAAGCATTCACTGAATCAATTTCATGCACTACTGCTGGTCTTTTTGCAATTACCCTCTCTGAATGCCACTGGTTGTTGTTTTCTGCCATAATCTCTAACAACTCATGAGCATCCTCCGGTGTTTTTCCATTTAAAGACCCTCCAGCTGCAGCATCAATCATTGCCCGATAGTTTGAAACCAATCCATTATAAAATGTAGACACTTGCAACCAAATCGGTATACCATGATGTGGGCACTTCCTCAACATTTCTTTGAATCTTTCCCAAGCTTCATACAATGATTCTTGGTCATACTGTGTAAAAGATGTGATTTCATTCCTCAATTTTACCGTCTTAGCAGGAGGAAAGAACTTAGACAAGAATTTCTGAACCAACTCATTCCATGTTGTAATTGATCCCGGTGGTAATGAGTTTAGCCACTCCTTGGCTTTATCCCTAAGTGAAAAAGGAAAAACCCTCAATCTTATAGCATCTTCAGACACACCATTTATCTTGTAAAGATCAAACACCTCCAAAAAGTAAGCAATATGTGCATTTGGATCATCCTTTGACATTCCCCCAAACTGATTTGTTTGAACCATTTGGATAAAGGATGGTTTTATCTCAAAGTTATTGGCTTGAATAGTTGGCCTCCTTATACCCGAAGTAGTCCCAGCAACATTAGGCGCAGCATAATCCCTTAAAGCTCTACGAATTCCACCTTCCTCAACAAATGGTAGATCCATGGCTGATTGTCTATTAGGAGCTGAGGTTGAACGCCTTCTCTCTCGATTTAGACGCCTATATGTTCTATCAATCTCGTGATCAAATGGAAGAAGGTTAAGGCTTCTTGTACGTCTCATACAAAAATCCTACAACCAAAAAAATCAACTAGCACAAAAACAACACAAAGTTACTTTTTTTTTTTATGATAAATAAAATAAAACAGCAAAATAAACAAAATTAAAAATGAAAGAAAGATAAAGCAAATTAACTTCAAATTAAAACTAAGATTAGGTAGTATCGATATTAATAAAATCAAACCATTCCCCGGCAACGGCGCCAAAAACTTGATGCTTATTTTCGCAAGTGTACGAATCGTTCAAGTAATAAAGTGTACAAAAAGTACGGATATCGAACCCACAAGGAATGGCGTTACTAAGTACCGAAATTGACTAACCCTAATTTTATTTGAAAACCGAATTGTTGAAATTGTTTTAAAAGCAAATTAACATAAAACTAAACGCAAATAACAAAATTTAATGTTGTTAACAAATGATTAAAAACGCTAAGGCATTTGATTTCGCTAAATCAATTCAATCCGATTTCAAGTCATGTTATATGAGATTCAAAGCTAAAAGTGATGGTTGAAAAACCCAAACTTATCTAATACTCTTTCTCAAGTTATATTAGAATTACTTATCTATGAAAACCAACTATATTTCTATGAAGATTTAATCACAAATAAGCACATTACGATTTATGGAATTTCTAGAATAACCACATACATCATGCATTAGGTGTCAAACTCGCATTCAACATACGGTATTTATCACAAGAAGCATTCATTACACATCTCCTCTCGGTCTCAATATAATGCAACAAATCATCTAAATCTTGATCAGAAATTTAAAAGCATTAAGCATGGAAATAAATACTCAACTTGAAAACAATGAATTCATATAACAATAACAAAAGAAATCAGATTTCCTTGATTTAACTACATCATAGCCTTAGCAAAAACGAATTAGTTCATAACGGAAATAAGAACAAACATATTCTCAATTGAATCCATGAACAAACAATCTGAATAAAATGCAGAAAACAAAAGCTAAGGAGAAGAGATGAAGAACTCTTGAAGATGAAGACTTGGTAGCAACAATGGTGATGATCCTTCAAGCTTCTCCAACCTTTCTCTCCAAAATTTCCTTTTCTTCTCCAAAAATAACTTAGATCTGCCCTCTCTGCCATCCCCCTCTTTTCCATCATAATGTATATATAGATCTAGGGTTTGGGGGGCAATTTTGGAACAAAACAACATAAAAAATGTATTTTTGGACGAAACTCGCCGGCGGCGACATTATTCTCGCCGCGGCGAGATTTCTGGAAAATTAAATATTTAGGTTTTTGATTTTGGCTGGCGGCCAAAATAATGTGGCCGGCGGCTAGATACTTTGGCCGGCGGCCAACATAATGTGGCCGGCGGCGAGATGCTTTGGCCGGCGGCGAGAATTATTTGGCCGGCGGCGAGATTAGTTTACCAAAATTTGTGCTCTCGGGAAGATTTTCGCCAAGATTTTAGCCGGCGGCGAGATGCTTTGGCCGGCGGCGAGATACTTTGGCCGGCGGCGAGATTCACTTGGCCATAATCCGTGCTCCCTGCATGATTTTCAACATTTTTTTCCGTAAGGTTTTCGCCGGCGGCGAGAATACTCTCGCCGGCGGCGAATTTCCAAATTTTGAAATTTTTGTTCTCTTTTTATTTTCATTCAATCCCGATCATTATACTTTGTCCCTAACTTCTCCAAAATCATGATTTTACCTGAAATTGCACTTTAAACACGAAATACCCGTGAAATGACATTTGTGGATTAAATAATCAAATAAACACAATTTTCACACAAATATCAACATTTAAATCATAACAAAAATGCAATAATTTAGCTCTTATCAAATATGTTTACATACATTCTAATGATTCTCAATATCATACAAATAATTTCATGATCCTACAAGAAAATGAGAAAAAAAAGAGGTGTGGTGTTGTTCAGAGTTTAAAAAAAACATTTAATAAATCGCAGTTGTAACTTTAAATGGTTCTAACTTTTGACTCGAGTATGAGAATGACTATTCTAATATAAGAACTCGAAACTGGTATCGATTACCATAATTCGAGTAGGCCTTGCAAAAGAACTTCAATTTTCAAACCCATATTCCATCATTTACATCACTTAGAGAGGGTTTAAAGTTTTTGTCGCATATTTTCCGTTTAGCTTGCTTTCGCTATTATTCAATATAGGTGTAATGAAGATTGATGTACCACTAAGAATATGTTTACATACATTCTAATGATTCTCAATATCATACAAATAATTTCATGATCCTACAAGAAAATGAGAAAAAAAAGAGGAGTGGTGTTGTTCAGAGTTTAAAAAAAACATTTAATAAATCGCAGTTGTAACTTTAAATGGTTCTCACTTTTGACTCGAGTATGAGAATGACTATTCTAATATAACAACTCGAAACTCGTATCGATTACCATATATGGAGTAGGCCTTGCTAAAGAACTACAATTTTTTCAAACTCAAATACCATCATTTACATCACTTAGAGAGGGTTTAAAGTTTTTGTCGCATATTTTCCGTTTTCCTTGCTTTCGCTATAATTCAATACTGTTATAATGAATATTGATTTACCACTAAGAATTGGTTTACATATATTCTAATGATTCTCAATATCATACAAATAATTTCATGATCCTACCAGAAAATGAGAAAAAAAGAAGTCCTCATGTTGATAGTTTAAAAATAATATTTGTTAAATTAGAGTGCTAAATTTAAACGGTCCTAACTTTTGACTAGTGTATGGGAATGACTAATATAATATATCAAAGTGAAACTCATATTAATTCCAATAATTAGAGCAAGCTTTGCTAAAGAACTTCAATTTTTTCAAACCCAAATTCCATCATTTACATCACTTAGAGAGGGTTTAAAGTTTTTGTCGCATATTTTCCGTTTTGCTTGCTTTCACTATTATTCAATACAGTTGTAATGAAGATTGATGTGCCACTAAGAATATGTTTACATACATTCTAATGATTCTCAATATCATACACATAATTTCATGACCATAAAAAAAAAGAATAAAAAAGAGGAGTGTTGTTGTTCAGAATTTAAAAAAAACATTTAATAAATCGCACTTGTAACTTTAAACGATTCTAACGTCTAACTCGAGTATGAGAATGACAATTCTAATATAACAACTCGAAACTCGTATCGATTACCATAATAAAGTAAGCCTTGCAAAACAACTTCAATTTTGAAACCGAAATTCCATCATTTACATCACTTAGAGAGGGTTTAAAGTTTTTGTCGCTTATATTCCGTTTTGCTTGTTTTCTGTTTTATTCAATAAAGTTGTAATGAAGATTGATGTGCCACTAAGAATATGTTTACATACATTCTAATGATTATCAATATGATACAAATAATTTTATGATGCTGCAAAAAAATGAGAAAAAAAGAGGAGTGGTGTTGTTCAGAGTTTGAAAAACACATTTAATAAATCGCAGTTGTAACTTTAAATGGTACTAACTTTTGACTCGAGTATGAGAATGACTATTCTAATATAACAACTGGAAACTCGTATCGATTACCGTATTTCGAGTAGGCCTTGCTAAAGAACTGCAATTTTTTCAAACCCAAATACCATCATTTACATCACTTAGAGAGGGTTTAAAGTTTTTGTCGCATATTTTCCGTTTTGCTTGCTCTCGCTATAATTCAATACTGTTATAATGAATATTGATTTACCACTAAGAATTGGTTTACATATATTCTAATTATTCTCAATATCATACAAATAATTTCATGATCCTACCAAAAAATGAGAAAAAAAAGAAGTGCTCATGTTGATAGTTTAAAAATAATATTTGTTAAATTTTAGTGCTAAATTTAAACGGTCCTAACTTTTGACTAGTGTATGGGAATGACTAATATAATATATCAAAGTGAAACTCATATCAATTCCTATAATTAGAGCAAGCTTTGCTAAAGAACTTCAATTTTTTCAAACCCAAATTCCATCATTTACATCACTTAGAGAGGGTTTAAAGTTTTTGTCGCATATTTTCCGTTTTGCTTGCTTTCGCTATTATTCAATACAGTTGTAATTAAGATTGATGTGCCACTAAGAATATGTTTACATAAATTCTAATGATTCTCAATATCATACAAATAATTTCATGATCCTACAAGAAAATGAGAAAAAAAAGAGGAGTGGTGTTGTTCAGAGTTTAAAAAAAAAACATTTAATAAATCGCAGTTGTAACTTTAAATGGTTCTAACTTTTGACTCGAGTATGTGAATGACTATTCTAATATAACAACTCGAAACTCGTATCCATTACCATAATTCGAGTAGGCCTTGCAAAAGAACTTCAATTTTCAAACCCATATTCCATCATTTACAGCACTTATAGAGGGTTTAAAGTTTTTGTCGCATATTTTTCGTTTTGCTTGCTTTCGCTATTATTCAATATAGTTGTAATGAAGATTGATGTGCCACTAAGAATATATTTACATACATTCTAATGATTCTCAATATGATACAAATAATTTTATGATGCTACAAAAAAATGAGAAAAAAAAGAGGAGTGGTGTTGTTCAGAGTTTGAAAAAAAACATTTAATAAATCGGAGTTGTAACTTTAAATGGTTCTACCTTTTGACTCGAGTATGAGAATGACTATTCTAATATAACAACTCAAAACTCGTATCGATTACCATATTTCGAGTAGGCCTTGCTAAAGAACTGCAATTTTTTCAAACCCAAATACCATCATTTACATCACTTAGAGAGGGTTTAAAGTTTTTGTCGCATATTTTCCGTTTTGCTTGCTTTCGCTATAATTCAAAACTGTTATAATGAATATTGATTTACCACTAAGAATTGGTTTACATATATTCTACTGATTCTCAATATCATACAAATAATTTCATGATCCTACCAGAAAATGAGAAAAAAAAAGAAGTGCTCATGTTGATAGTTTAAAAATAATATTTGTTAAATTAGAGTGCTAAATTTAAACGGTCCTAAGTTTTGACTAGTGTATGGGAATGACTAATATAATATATCAAAGTGAAACTCATATCAATTCCTATAATTAGAGCAAGATTTGCTCAAGAACTTCAATTTTTTCAAACCCAAATTCCATTATTTACATCACTTAGAGAGGGTTTAAAGTTTTTGTCGCATATTTTCACTTTTGCTTGCTTTCGCTATTATTCAATACAGTTGTAATGAAGATTGATGTGCCACTAAGAATATGTTTACATAAATTCTAATGATTCTCAATATCATACAAATAATTTCATGATCCTACAAGAAAATGAGAAAAAAAAGAGCAGTGGTGTTGTTCAGAGTTGAAAAAAAACATTTAATAAATCGCAGTTGTAACTTTAAATGGTTCTAACTTTTGACTCGAGTATGAGAATGACTATTCTAATATAACAACTCGAAACTCATATCGATTACCATAATTCGAGTAGGCCTTGCAAAAGAACTTCAATTTTTAAACCCATATTCCATCATTTACATCACTTAGAGAGGGTTTAAAGTTTTTGTCGCATATTTTCCATTTTGCTTGCTTTCGCTATTATTCAATATAGGTGTAATGAAGATTGATGTGCCACTAAGAATATGTTTACATACATTCTAATGATTCTCAATATCATACAAATAATTTCATGTTCCTACAAGAAAATGAGAAAAAAAAGAGGAGTGGTGTTGTTAAGAGTTTAAAAAAAACATTTAATAAATCGTAGTTGTAACTTTAAATGGTTCTAACTTTTGACTCGAGTATGAGAATGACTATTCTAATATAACAACTCGAAACTCGTATCGATTACCATATATAGAGTAGGCCTTGCTAAAGAACTGCAATTTTTTCAAACCCAAATACCATCATTTACATCACTTAGAGAGGGTTTAAAGTTTTTTTCGCATATTTTCCGTTTTGCTTGCTTTCGCTATAATTCAATACTGTTATAATGAATATTGATTTACCACTAAGAATTGGTTTACATATATTTTAATGATTCTCAATATCATACAAATAATTTCATGATCCTACCAGAAAATGAAAAAAAAAAAAGAAGTGCTCATGTTGATAGTTTAAAAATAATATTTGTTAAATTTTAGTGCTAAATTTAAACGGTCCTAACTTTTGACTAGTGTATGGGAATAACTAATATAATATATCAAAGTGAAACTCATATCAATTCCTATAATTAGAGCAAGCTTTGCTAAAGAACTTCAATTTTTTCAAACCCAAATTCCATCATTTACATCACTTAGAGAGGGTTTAATGTTTTTGTCGCATATTTTCCGTTTTGCTTGCTTTCGCTATTATTCAATACAGTTGTAATGAAGATTGATGTGCCACTAAGAATATGTTTACATACATTCTAATGATTCTCAATATCATACAAATAATTTCATGATCCTACAAGAAAATGAGAAAAAAAAGAGGAGTGGTGTTGTTCAGAGTTTAAAAAAAACATTTAATAAATCGCAGTTGTAACTTTAAATGGTTCTAACTTTTGACTCGAGTATGAGAATGACTATTCTAATATAACAACTCGAAATTCGTATCCATTACCATAATTTGAGTAAGCCTTGCAAAAGAACTTCAATTTTCAAACCCAAATTCCATCATTTACAGCACTTAGAGAGGGTTTAAAGTTTTTGTCGCATATTTTCCGTTTTGCTTGCTTTCGCTATTATTCAATATAGTTGTAATGAAGATTGATGTGCCACTAAGAATATATTTACATACATTCTAATGATTCTCAATATCATACAAATAATTTCATGATCCTACAAAAAAACGAGAAAAAAAAGAGGAGTGTTGTTGTTCAGAATTTAAAAAAAACATTTGATAAATCGCACTTGTAACTTTAAATGGTTCTAACTTTTGACTCAAGTATGAGAATGACTATTCTAATATATCAAATCGAAACTCGTATCGATTACCATAATTCGAGTAGGCCTTGCTAAAGAACTTAAATTTTTTAAAACCCAAATACTATCATTTACATCACTTACAGAGGGTTTAAAGTTTTTGTCGCATATTTTCTGTTTTGCTTGCTTTCGCTATTATTCAATATAGGTGTAATGAAGATTGATGTGCCACTAAGAATATGTTTACATACATTCTAATGATTCTCAATATCATACAAATAATTTCATGTTCCTACAAGAAAATGAGAAAAAAAAGAGGAGTGGTGTTGTTAAGAGTTTAAAAAAAACATTTAATAAATCGTAGTTGTAACTTTAAATGGTTCTAACTTTTGACTCGAGTATGAGAATGACTATTCTAATATAACAACTGGAAACTCGTATCGATTACCATAATTCGAGTAGGCCTTGCTAAAGAACTTAAATTTTTTAAAACCTAAATACTATCATTTACATCACTTACAGAGGGTTTAAAGTTTTTGTCGCATAATTTCTGTTTTGCTTGCTTTCGCTATAATTCAATACTCTTGTAATGAAGATTGATTTACCACTAAGAATTGGTTTACATATATTCTACTGATTCTCCATATCATACAAATAATTTCATGATCCTACAAGAAAATGAGAAAAAAAAGAATTGCTCATGTTGATAGTTTAAAAATAATATTTGTTAAATTAGAGTGCTAAATTTCAACGGCCTAACTTTTGACTAGTGTATGGGAATGAATAATATAATATATAAAAGTGAAACTCATATCAATTCCTATAATTAGAGCAATCTTTGCTAAAGAACTTCAATTTTTAAAACCCAAATTCCATCATTTACATCACTTAGAGAGGGTTTAATGTTTTTGTCGCATATTTTCCGTTTTGCTTGCTTTCGCTATTATTCAATACAGTTGTAATGAAGATTGATGTGCCACTAAGAATATGCTTACATACATTCTAATGATTCTCAATATCATACAAATAATTTCATGATCCTACAAGAAAATGAGAAAAAAAAAGAGGAGTGGTGTTGTTCAGAGTTTAAAAAAAACATTTAATAAATCGCAGTTGTAACTTTAAATGGTTCTAACTTTTGACTCGAGTATGAGAATGACTATTCTAATATAACAACTCGAAACTCGTATCCATTACCATAATTCGAGTAAGCCTTGCAAAAGAACTTCAATTTTCAAACCCAAATTCCATTATTTACAGCACTTAGAGAGGGTTTAAAGTTTTTGTCGCATATTTTCCGTTTTGCTTGCTTTCGCTATTATTCAATATAGTTGTAATGAAGATTGATGTGCCACTAAGAATATATTTACATACATTCTAATGATTCTCAATATCATACAAATAATTTCATGATCCTACAAAAAAACGAGAAAAAAAAGAGGAGTGTTGTTGTTCAGAGTTTAAAAAAAACATTTGATAAATCGCACTTGTAACTTTAAATGGTTCTAACTTTTGACTCGAGTATGAGAATGACTATTCTAATATATCAAATCGAAACTCGTATCGATTACCATAATTCGAGTAGGCCTTGCTAAAGAACTTAAATTTTTTAAAATCCAAATACTATCATTTACATCACTTACAGAGGGTTTAAAGTTTTTGTCGCATATTTTCTGTTTTGCTTGCTTTCGCTATAATTCAATACTGTTGTAATGAAGATTGATTTACCACTAAGAATTGGTTTACATATATTCTAATGATTCTCAATATCATACAAATAATTTCATGATCCTACCAGAAAATGAGAAAAAAAAAGAAGTGCTCATGTTGATAGTTTAAAAATAATATTTGTTAAATTTTAGTGCTAAATTTTAACGGTCCTACCTTTTGACTAGTGTATGGGAATTACTAATATAATATATCAAAGTGAAACTCATATCAATTCCTATAATTAGAGCAAGCTTTGCTAAATAACTTCAATTTTTTCAAACCCAAATTCCATCATTTACATCACTTAGAGAGGGTTTAAAGTTTTTGTCGTATATTTTCTGTTTTGCTTGCTTTCGCTATTATTCAATACAGTTGTAATGAAGATTGATGTGCCACTAAGAATATGTTTACATACATTCTAATGATTCTCAATATCATACACATAATTTCATGACCATAAAAAAAAGAATAAAAAAGAGGAGTGTTGTTGTTCAGAATTTAAAAAAAACATTTAATAAATCGAAGTTGTAACCTTAAACGGTTCTAACTTCTAACTCGAGTATGAGAATGACAATTCTAATATAACAACTCGAAACTCGTATCGATTACCATAATTCGAGTAGGCCTTGCAAAAGAACTTCAATTTTCAAACCCATATTCCATCATTTACATCACTTAGAGAGGGTTTAAAGTTTTTGTCGCATATTTTCCGTTTTGCTTGCTTTCGCTATTATTCAATATAGTTGTAATGAAGATTGATGTGCCACTAAGAATATATTTACATACATTCTAATGATTCTCAATATGATACAAATAATTTTATGATGCTACAAAAAAATGAGAAAAAAAAGAGGAGTGGTGTTGTTCAGAGTTTGAAAAAAAACATTTAATAATTCGCAGTTGTAACTTTAAATGGTTCTACCTTTTGACTCGAGTATGAGAATGACTATTCTAATATAACAACTCGAAACTCGTATCGATTACCATATTTCGAGTAGGCCTTGCTAAAGAACTGCAATTTTTTCAAACCCAAATACCATCATTTACATCACTTAGAGAGGGTTTAAAGTTTTTGTCGTATATTTTCTGTTTTGCTTGCTATCGCTATTATTCAATACAGTTGTAATGAAGATTGATGTGCCACTAAGAATATGTTTACATACATTCTAATGATTCTCAATATCATACATATAATTTCATGACCATAAAAAAAAAGAATAAAAAAGAGGAGTGTTGTTGTTCAGAATTTAAAAAAAACATTTAATAAATCGAAGTTGTAACCTTAAACGGTTCTAACTTCTAACTCGAGTATGAGAATGACAATTCTAATATAACAACTCGAAACTCGTATCGATTACCATAACTCGAGTAGGCCTTGCAAAAGAACTTCAATTTTCAAACCCATATTCCATCATTTACATCACTTAGAGAGGGTTTAAAGTTTTTGTCGCATATTTTCCGTTTTACTTGCTTTCGCTATTATTCAATATAGGTGTAATGAAGATTGATGTGCCACTAAGAATATGTTTACATACATTCTAATGATTCTCAATATCATACAAATAATTTCATGTTCCTACAAGAAAATGAGAAAAAAAAAGAGGAGTGGTGTTGTTAAGAGTTTAAAAAAAAACATTTAATAAATCGTAGTTGTAACTTTAAATGGTTCTAACTTTTGACTCGAGTATGAGAATGACTATTCTAATATAACAACTGGAAACTCGTATCGATTACCATATATCGAGTAGGCCTTGCTAAAGAACTGCAATTTTTTCAAACCCAAATACCATCATTTACATCACTTAGAGAGGGTTTAAAGTTTTTGTCGCATATTTTTCGTTTTGCTTGCTTTCGCTATAATTCAATACTGTTATAATGAATATTGATTTACCACTAAGAATTGGTTTACATATATTCTAATGATTCTCAATATCATACAAATAATTTCATGATCCTACCAAAAAATGAGAAAAAAAAGAAGTGCTCATGTTGATAGTTTAAAAATAATATTTGTTAAATTTTAGTGCTAAATTTAAACGGTCCTAACTTTTGACTAGTGTATGGGAATGACTAATATAATATATCAAAGTGAAACTCATATCAATTCCTATAATTAGAGCAAGCTTTGCTAAAGAACTTCAATTTTTTCAAACCCAAATTCCATCATTTACATCACTTAGAGAGGGTTTAAAGTTTTTGTCGCATATTTTCCGTTTTGCTTGCTTTCGATATTATTCAATACAGTTGTAATTAAGATTGATGTGCCACTAAGAATATGTTTACATAAATTCTAATGATTCTCAATATGATACAAATAATTTTATGATGCTACAAAAAAATGAGAAAAAAAAGAGGAGTGGTGTTGTTCAGAGTTTGAAAAAAAACATTTAATAAATCGGAGTTGTAACTTTAAATGGTTCTACCTTTTGACTCGAGTATGAGAATGACTATTCTAATATAACAACTCGAAACTCGTATCGATTACCATATTTCGAGTAGGCCTTGCTAAAGAACTGCAATTTTTTCAAACCCAAATACCATCATTTACATCACTTAGAGAGGGTTTAAAGTTTTTGTCGCATATTTTCCGTTTTGCTTGCTTTCGCTATAATTCAAAACTGTTATAATGAATATTGATTTACCACTAAGAATTGGTTTACATATATTCTAATGATTCTCAATATCATACAAATAATTTCATGATCCTACCAAAAAATGAGAAAAAAAAGAAGTGCTCATGTTGATAGTTTAAAAATAATATTTGTTAAATTTTAGTGCTAAATTTAAACGGTCCTAACTTTTGACTAGTGTATGGGAATGACTAATATAATATATCAAAGTGAAACTCATATCAATTCCTGTAATTAGAGCAAGCTTTGCTAAAGAACTTCAATTTTTTCAAACCCAAATTCCATCATTTACATCACTTAGAGAGGGTTTAAAGTTTTTGTCGCATATTTTCCGTTTTGCTTGCTTTCGATATTATTCAATACAGTTGTAATTAAGATTGATGTGCCACTAAGAATATGTTTACATAAATTCTAATGATTCTCAATATGATACAAATAATTTTATGATGCTACAAAAAAATGAGAAAAAAAAGAGGAGTGGTGTTGTTCAGAGTTTGAAAAAAAACATTTAATAAATCGGAGTTGTAACTTTAAATGGTTCTACCTTTTGACTCGAGTATGAGAATGACTATTCTAATATAACAACTCGAAACTCGTATCGATTACCATATTTCGAGTAGGCCTTGCTAAAGAACTGCAATTTTTTCAAACCCAAATACCATCATTTACATCACTTAGAGAGGGTTTAAAGTTTTTGTCGCATATTTTCCGTTTTGCTTGCTTTCGCTATAATTCAAAACTGTTATAATGAATATTGATTTACCACTAAGAATTGGTTTACATATATTCTACTGATTCTCAATATCATACAAATAATTTCATGATCCTACCAGAAAATGAGAAAAAAAAAGAAGTGCTCATGTTGATAGTTTAAAAATAATATTTGTTAAATTAGAGTGCTAAATTTAAACGGTCCTAAGTTTTGACTAGTGTATGGGAATGACTAATATAATATATCAAAGTGAAACTCATATCAATTCCTATAATTAGAGCAAGATTTGCTCAAGAACTTCAATTTTTTCAAACCCAAATTCCATTATTTACATCACTTAGAGAGGGTTTAAAGTTTTTGTCGCATATTTTCACTTTTGCTTGCTTTCGCTATTATTCAATACAGTTGTAATGAACATTGATGTGCCACTAAGAATATGTTTACATACATTCTAATGATTCTCAATATCATACAAATAATTTCATGATCCTACAAGAAAATGAGAAAAAAAAGAGGAGTGGTGTTGTTCAGAGTTTAAAAAAAAACATTTAATAAATCGCAGTTGTAACTTTAAATGGTTCTAACTTTTGACTCGAGTATGTGAATGACTATTCTAATATAACAACTCGAAACTCGTATCCATTACCATAATTCGAGTAGGCCTTGCAAAAGAACTTCAATTTTCAAACCCATATTCCATCATTTACAGCACTTATAGAGGGTTTAAAGTTTTTGTCGCATATTTTTCGTTTTGCTTGCTTTCGCTATTATTCAATATAGTTGTAATGAAGATTGATGTGCCACTAAGAATATATTTACATACATTCTAATGATTCTCAATATGATACAAATAATTTTATGATGCTACAAAAAAATGAGAAAAAAAAGAGGAGTGGTGTTGTTCAGAGTTTGAAAAAAAACATTTAATAAATCGGAGTTGTAACTTTAAATGGTTCTACCTTTTGACTCGAGTATGAGAATGACTATTCCAATATAACAACTCGAAACTCGTATCGATTACCATATTTCGAGTAGGCCTTGCTAAAGAACTGCAATTTTTTCAAACCCAAATACCATCATTTACATCACTTAGAGAGGGTTTAAAGTTTTTGTCGCATATTTTCCGTTTTGCTTGCTTTCGCTATAATTCAAAACTGTTATAATGAATATTGATTTACCACTAAGAATTGGTTTACATATATTCTACTGATTCTCAATATCATACAAATAATTTCATGATCCTACCAGAAAATGAGAAAAAAAAAGAAGTGCTCATGTTGATAGTTTAAAAATAATATTTGTTAAATTAGAGTGCTAAATTTAAACGGTCCTAAGTTTTGACTAGTGTATGGGAATGACTAATATAATATATCAAAGTGAAACTCATATCAATTCCTATAATTAGAGCAAGATTTGCTCAAGAACTTCAATTTTTTCAAACCCAAATTCCATTATTTACATCACTTAGAGAGGGTTTAAAGTTTTTGTCGCATATTTTCACTTTTGCTTGCTTTCGCTATTATTCAATACAGTTGTAATGAAGATTGATGTGCCACTAAGAATATGTTTACATAAATTCTAATGATTCTCAATATCATACAAATAATTTCATGATCCTACAAGAAAATGAGAAAAAAAAGAGCAGTGGTGTTGTTCAGAGTTGAAAAAAAACATTTAATAAATCGCAGTTGTAACTTTAAATGGTTCTAACTTTTGACTCGAGTATGAGAATGACTATTCTAATATAACAACTCGAAACTCATATCGATTACCATAATTCGAGTAGGCCTTGCAAAAGAACTTCAATTTTTAAACCCATATTCCATCATTTACATCACTTAGAGAGGGTTTAAAGTTTTTGTCGCATATTTTCCATTTTGCTTGCTTTCGCTATTATTCAATATAGGTGTAATGAAGATTGATGTGCCACTAAGAATATGTTTACATACATTCTAATGATTCTCAATATCATACAAATAATTTCATGTTCCTACAAGAAAATGAGAAAAAAAAGAGGAGTGGTGTTGTTAAGAGTTTAAAAAAAACATTTAATAAATCGTAGTTGTAACTTTAAATGGTTCTAACTTTTGACTCGAGTATGAGAATGACTATTCTAATATAACAACTCGAAACTCGTATCGATTACCATATATAGAGTAGGCCTTGCTAAAGAACTGCAATTTTTTCAAACCCAAATACCATCATTTACATCACTTAGAGAGGGTTTAAAGTTTTTTTCGCATATTTTCCGTTTTGCTTGCTTTCGCTATAATTCAATACTGTTATAATGAATATTGATTTACCACTAAGAATTGGTTTACATATATTCTAATGATTCTCAATATCATACAAATAATTTCATAATCCTACCAGAAAATGAAAAAAAAAAAAGAAGTGCTCATGTTGATAGTTTAAAAATAATATTTGTTAAATTTTAGTGCTAAATTTAAACGGTCCTAACTTTTGACTAGTGTATGGGAATAACTAATATAATATATCAAAGTGAAACTCATATCAATTCCTATAATTAGAGCAAGCTTTGCTAAAGAACTTCAATTTTTTCAAACCCAAATTCCATCATTTACATCACTTAGAGAGGGTTTAATGTTTTTGTCGCATATTTTCCGTTTTGCTTGCTTTCGCTATTATTCAATACAGTTGTAATGAAGATTGATGTGCCACTAAGAATATGTTTACATACATTCTAATGATTCTCAATATCATACAAATAATTTCATGATCCTACAAGAAAATGAGAAAAAAAAGAGGAGTGGTGTTGTTCAGAGTTTAAAAAAAACATTTAATAAATCGCAGTTGTAACTTTAAATGGTTCTAACTTTTGACTCGAGTATGAGAATGACTATTCTAATATAACAACTCGAAATTCGTATCCATTACCATAATTCGAGTAAGCCTTGCAAAAGAACTTCAATTTTCAAACCCAAATTCCATCATTTACAGCACTTAGAGAGGGTTTAAAGTTTTTGTCGCATATTTTCCGTTTTGCTTGCTTTCGCTATTATTCAATATAGTTGTAATGAAGATTGATGTGCCACTAAGAATATATTTACATACATTCTAATGATTCTCAATATCATACAAATAATTTCATGATCCTACAAAAAAACGAGAAAAAAAAGAGGAGTGTTGTTGTTCAGAATTTAAAAAAAACATTTGATAAATCGCACTTGTAACTTTAAATGGTTCTAACTTTTGACTCAAGTATGAGAATGACTATTCTAATATATCAAATCGAAACTCGTATCGATTACCATAATTCGAGTAGGCCTTGCTAAAGAACTTAAATTTTTTAAAACCCAAATACTATCATTTACATCACTTACAGAGGGTTTAAAGTTTTTGTCGCATATTTTCTGTTTTGCTTGCTTTCGCTATTATTCAATATAGGTGTAATGAAGATTGATGTGCCACTAAGAATATGTTTACATACATTCTAATGATTCTCAATATCATACAAATAATTTCATGTTCCTACAAGAAAATGAGAAAAAAAGAGGAGTGGTGTTGTTAAGAGTTTAAAAAAAACATTTAATAAATCGTAGTTGTAACTTTAAATGGTTCTAACTTTTGACTCGAGTATGAGAATGACTATTCTAATATAACAACTGGAAACTCGTATCGATTACCATAATTCGAGTAGGCCTTGCTAAAGAACTTAAATTTTTTAAAACCTAAATACTATCATTTACATCACTTACAGAGGGTTTAAAGTTTTTGTCGCATATTTTCTGTTTTGCTTGCTTTCGCTATAATTCAATACTCTTGTAATGAAGATTGATTTACCACTAAGAATTGGTTTACATATATTCTACTGATTCTCCATATCATACAAATAATTTCATGATCCTACAAGAAAATGAGAAAAAAAAGAAGTGCTCATGTTGATAGTTTAAAAATAATATTTGTTAAATTAGAGTGCTAAATTTCAACGGCCTAACTTTTGACTAGTGTATGGGAATGAATAATATAATATATAAAAGTGAAACTCATATCAATTCCTATAATTAGAGCAATCTTTGCTAAAGAACTTCAATTTTTAAAACCCAAATTCCATCATTTACATCACTTAGAGAGGGTTTAATGTTTTTGTCGCATATTTTCCGTTTTGCTTGCTTTCGCTATTATTCAATACAGTTGTAATGAAGATTGATGTGCCACTAAGAATATGCTTACATACATTCTAATGATTCTCAATATCATACAAATAATTTCATGATCCTACAAGAAAATGAGAAAAAAAAAGAGGAGTGGTGTTGTTCAGAGTTTAAAAAAAACATTTAATAAATCGCAGTTGTAACTTTAAATGGTTCTAACTTTTGACTCGAGTATGAGAATGACTATTCTAATATAACAACTCGAAACTCGTATCCATTACCATAATTCGAGTAAGCCTTGCAAAAGAACTTCAATTTTCAAACCCAAATTCCATTATTTACAGCACTTAGAGAGGGTTTAAAGTTTTTGTCGCATATTTTCCGTTTTGCTTGCTTTCGCTATTATTCAATATAGTTGTAATGAAGATTGATGTGCCACTAAGAATATATTTACATACATTCTAATGATTCTCAATATCATACAAATAATTTCATGATCCTACAAAAAAACGAGAAAAAAAAGAGGAGTGTTGTTGTTCAGAGTTTAAAAAAAACATTTGATAAATCGCACTTGTAACTTTAAATGGTTCTAACTTTTGACTCGAGTATGAGAATGACTATTCTAATATATCAAATCGAAACTCGTATCGATTACTATAATTCGAGTAGGCCTTGCTAAAGAACTTAAATTTTTTAAAATCCAAATACTATCATTTACATCACTTACAGAGGGTTTAAAGTTTTTGTCGCATATTTTCTGTTTTGCTTGCTTTCGCTATAATTCAATACTGTTGTAATGAAGATTGATTTACCACTAAGAATTGGTTTACATATATTCTAATGATTCTCAATATCATACAAATAATTTCATGATCCTACCAGAAAATGAGAAAAAAAAAGAAGTGCTCATGTTGATAGTTTAAAAATAATATTTGTTAAATTTTAGTGCTAAATTTTAACGGTCCTAACTTTTGACTAGTGTATGGGAATGACTAATATAATATATCAAAGTGAAACTCATATCAATTCCTATAATTAGAGCAAGATTTTCTCAAGAACTTCAATTTTTTCAAACCCAAATTCCATCATTTACATCACTTAGAGAGGGTTTAAAGTTTTTGTCGCATATTTTCCGTTTTGCTTGCTTTCGCTATTATTCAATACAGTTGTAATGAAGATTGATGTGCCACTAAGAATATGTTTACATACATTCTAATGATTCTCAATATCATACAAATAATTTCATGATCCTACAAGAAAATGAGAAAAAAAAGAGGAGTGGTGTTGTTCAGAGTTTAAAAAAAACATTTAATAAATCGAAGTTGTAACCTTAAACGGTTCTAACTTCTAACTCGAGTATGAGAATGACTATTCTAATATAAGAACTCGAAACTGGTATCGATTACCATAATTCGAGTAGGCCTTGCAAAAGAACTTCAATTTTCAAACCCATATTCCATCATTTACATCACTTAGAGAGGGTTTAAAGTTTTTGTCGCATATTTTCCGTTTAGCTTGCTTTCGCTATTATTCAATATAGGTGTAATGAAGATTGATGTACCACTAAGAATATGTTTACATACATTCTAATGATTCTCAATATCATACAAATAATTTCATGATCCTACAAGAAAATGAGAAAAAAAAGAGGAGTTGTGTTGTTCAGAGTTTAAAAAAAACATTTAATAAATCGCAGTTGTAACTTTAAATGGTTCTAACTTTTGACTCGAGTATGAGAATGACTATTCTAATATAACAACTCGAAACTCGTATCGATTACCATATATGGAGTAGGCCTTGCTAAAGAACTACAATTTTTTCAAACTCAAATACCATCATTTACATCACTTAGAGAGGGTTTAAAGTTTTTGTCGCATATTTTCCGTTTTGCTTGCTTTCGCTATAATTCAATACTGTTATAATGAATATTGATTTACCACTAAGAATTGGTTTACATATATTCTAATTATTCTCAATATCATACAAATAATTTCCTGATCCTACCAGAAAATGAGAAAAAAAAAAAGAAGTGCTCATGTTGATAGTTTAAAAATAATACTTGTTAAATTTTAGTGCTAAATTTAAACGGTCCTACCTTTTGACTAGTGTATGGGAATTACTAATATAATATATCAAAGTGAAACTCATATCAATTCCTATAATTAGAGCAAGCTTTGCTAAATAACTTCAATTTTTTCAAACCCAAATTCCATCATTTACATCACTTAGAGAGGGTTTAAAGTTTTTGTCGTATATTTTCTGTTTTGCTTGCTTTCGCTATTATTCAATACAGTTGTAATGAAGATTGATGTGCCACTAAGAATATGTTTACATACATTCTAATGATTCTCAATATCATACACATAATTTCATGACCATAAAAAAAAGAATAAAAAAGAGGAGTGTTGTTGTTCAGAATTTAAAAAAAAACATTTAATAAATCGAAGTTGTAACCTTAAACGGTTCTAACTTCTAACTCGAGTATGAGAATGACAATTCTAATATAACAACTCGAAACTCGTATCGATTACCATAATTCGAGTAGGCCTTGCAAAAGAACTTCAATTTTCAAACCCATATTCCATCATTTACATCACTTAGAGAGGGTTTAAAGTTTTTGTCGCATATTTTCCGTTTTGCTTGCTTTCGCTATTATTCAATATAGTTGTAATGAAGATTGATGTGCCACTAAGAATATATTTACATACATTCTAATGATTCTCAATATGATACAAATAATTTTATGATGCTACAAAAAAATGAGAAAAAAAAGAGGAGTGGTGTTGTTCAGAGTTTGAAAAAAAACATTTAATAATTCGCAGTTGTAACTTTAAATGGTTCTACCTTTTGACTCGAGTATGAGAATGACTATTCTAATATAACAACTCGAAACTCGTATCGATTACCATATTTCGAGTAGGCCTTGCTAAAGAACTGCAATTTTTTCAAACCCAAATACCATCATTTACATCACTTAGAGAGGGTTTAAAGTTTTTGTCGTATATTTTCTGTTTTGCTTGCTATCGCTATTATTCAATACAGTTGTAATGAAGATTGATGTGCCACTAAGAATATGTTTACATACATTCTAATGATTCTCAATATCATACATATAATTTCATGACCATAAAAAAAAGAATAAAAAAGAGGAGTGTTGTTGTTCAGAATTTAAAAAAAACATTTAATAAATCGAAGTTGTAACCTTAAACGGTTCTAACTTCTAACTCGAGTATGAGAATGACAATTCTAATATAACAAATCGAAACTCGTATCGATTACCATAACTCGAGTAGGCCTTGCAAAAGAACTTCAATTTTCAAACCCATATTCCATCATTTACATCACTTAGAGAGGGTTTAAAGTTTTTGTCGCATATTTTCCGTTTTACTTGCTTTCGCTATTATTCAATATAGGTGTAATGAAGATTGATGTGCCACTAAGAATATGTTTACATACATTCTAATGATTCTCAATATCATACAAATAATTTCATGTTCCTACAAGAAAATGAGAAAAAAAAGAGGAGTGGTGTTGTTAAGAGTTTAAAAAAAAACATTTAATAAATCGTAGTTGTAACTTTAAATGGTTCTAACTTTTGACTCGAGTATGAGAATGACTATTCTAATATAACAACTGGAAACTCGTATCGATTACCATATATCGAGTAGGCCTTGCTAAAGAACTGCAATTTTTTCAAACCCAAATACCATCATTTACATCACTTAGAGAGGGTTTAAAGTTTTTGTCGCATATTTTTCGTTTTGCTTGCTTTCGCTATAATTCAATACTGTTATAATGAATATTGATTTACCACTAAGAATTGGTTTACATATATTCTAATGATTCTCAATATCATACAAATAATTTCATGATCCTACCAAAAAATGAGAAAAAAAAGAAGTGCTCATGTTGATAGTTTAAAAATAATATTTGTTAAATTTTAGTGCTAAATTTAAACGGTCCTAACTTTTGACTAGTGTATGGGAATGACTAATATAATATATCAAAGTGAAACTCATATCAATTCCTATAATTAGAGCAAGCTTTGCTAAAGAACTTCAATTTTTTCAAACCCAAATTCCATCATTTACATCACTTAGAGAGGGTTTAAAGTTTTTGTCGCATATTTTCCGTTTTGCTTGCTTTCGATATTATTCAATACAGTTGTAATTAAGATTGATGTGCCACTAAGAATATGTTTACATAAATTCTAATGATTCTCAATATCATACAAATAATTTCATGATCCTACAAGAAAATGAGAAAAAAAGAGGAGTGGTGTTGTTCAGAGTTTAAAAAAAAAACATTTAATAAATCGCAGTTGTAACTTTAAATGGTTCTAACTTTTGACTCGAGTATGAGAATGACTATTCTAATATAACAACTCGAAACTCGTATCGATTACCATAATTCGAGTAGGCCTTGCAAAAGAACTTCAATTTTCAAACCCATATTGCATCATTTACATCACTTAGAGAGGGTTTAAAGTTTTTGTCGCATATTTTCCGTTTTGCTTGCTTTCGCTATTATTCAATGTAGGTGTAATGAAGATTGATGTACCACTAAGAATATGTTTACATACATTCTAATGATTCTCAATATCATACAAATAATTTCATTATCCTACAAGAAAATGAGAAAAAAAAGAGGAGTGGTGTTGTTCAGAGTTTAAAAAAAACATTTAATAAATCGCAGTTGTAACTTTAAATGGTTCTAACTTTTGACTCGAGTATGAGAATGACTATTCTAATATAACAACTGGAAACTCGTATCGATTACCATATTTTGAGTAGGCCTTTCTAAAGAACTGCAATTTTTTCAAACCCAAATACCATCATTTACATCACTTAGAGAGGGTTTAAAGTTTTTGTCGCATATTTTCCGTTTTGCTTGCTTTCGCTATAATTCAATATAGGTGTAATGAAGATTGATGTGCCACTAAGAATATGTTTACATACATTCTAATGATTCTCAATATCATACAAATAATTTTATGATGCTACAAAAAAATGAGAAAAAAAAGAGGAGTGGTGTTGTTCAGAGTTTGAAAAAAAACATTTAATAAATCGCAGTTGTAACTTTAAATGGTTCTAACTTTTGACTCGAGTATGAGAATGACTATTCTAATATAACAACTCGAAACTCGTATCGATTACCATATTTCGAGTAGGCCTTGCTAAAGAACTGCAATTTTTTCAAACCCAAATATCATCATTTACATCACTTAGAGAGGGTTTAAAGTTTTTGTCGCATATTTTCCGTTTTGCTTGCTTTCGCTATAATTCAAAACTGTTATAATGAATATTGATTTACCACTAAGAATTGGTTTACATATATTCTAATGATTCTCAATATCATACAAATAATTTCATGATCCTACCAGAAAATGAGAAAAAAAAAGAAGTGCTCATGTTGATAGTTTAAAAATAATATTTGTTAAATTAGAGTGCTAAATTTAAACGGTCCTAAGTTTTGACTAGTGTATGGGAATGACTAATATAATATATCAAAGTGAAACTCATATCAATTCCTATAATTAGAGCAAGATTTGCTCAAGAACTTCAATTTTTTCAAACCCAAATTCCATTATTTACATCACTTAGAGAAGGTTTAAAGTTTTTGTCGCATATTTTCACTTTTGCTTGCTTTCACTATTATTCAATACAGTTGTAATGAAGATTGATGTGCCACTAAGAATATGTTTACATAAATTCTAATGATTCTCAATATCATACAAATAATTTCATGATCCTACAAGAAAATGAGAAAAAAAAGAGCAGTGGTGTTGTTCAGAGTTGAAAAAAAACATTTAATAAATCGCAGTTGTAACTTTAAATGGTTCTAACTTTTGACTCGAGTATGAGAATGACTATTCTAATATAACAACTCGAAACTCATATCGATTACCATAATTCGAGTAGGCCTTGCAAAAGAACTTCAATTTTCAAACCCATATTCCATCATTTACATCACTTAGAGATGGTTTAAAGTTTTTGTCGCATATTTTCCGTTTTGCTTGCTTTCGCTATTATTCAATATAGGTGTAATGAAGATTGATGTGCCACTAAGAATATGTTTACATACATTCTAATGATTCTCAATATCATACAAATAATTTCATGTTCCTACAAGAAAATGAGAAAAAAAAGAGGAGTGGTGTTGTTAAGAGTTTAAAAAAAACATTTAATAAATCGTAGTTGTAACTTTAAATGGTTCTAACTTTTGACTCGAGTATGAGAATGACTATTCTAATATAACAACTGGAAACTCGTATCGATTACCATATATCGAGTAGGCCTTGCTAAAGAACTGCAATTTTTTCAAACCCAAATACCATCATTTACATCACTTAGAGAGGGTTTAAAGTTTTTGTCGCATATTTTCCGTTTTGCTTGCTTTCGCTATTATTCAATATAGGTCTATGAAGATTGATGTGCCACTAAGAATATGATTACATACATTCTAATGATTCTCAATATCATACAAATAATTTCATGATCATACAAGAAAATGAGAAAAAAAAGAGGAGTGTTGTCGTTCAGAATTTAAAAAAAACATTTAATAAATCGCAGTTGTAACCTTAAACGATTATAACTTATAACTCGAGTATGAGAATGACAATTCTAATATAACAACTCGAAACTCGTATTGATTACCAAAATAAAGTAGGCCTTGCTAAAGAACTTCAATTTTGAAACCCAAATTCCATCATTTACATCACTTAGAGAGGGTTTAAAGTTTTTGTCGTATATTTTCCGTTTTGCTTGCTTTCGCTATTATTCAATACAGTTGTAATTAAGATTGATGTGCCACTAAGAATATGTTTACATACATTCTAATGATTCTTGATGAGTGCTCAAAAAGCACTAAAATAACCATGATTTTATGCACATTAATTGATTAAAAATATATATATTTATATGTTTTATCATATATTTATATAAATTTGTCTTTTTCGGAATCACTGGTATTTTTATTGTTTTTCAGGTATTTTGGCTTAAAAACGCAACTTAAAAACTCAAAGAGGAATACTGGAAGCAATACATCACAAATATATTAATAAATAAATGCGGAAAGATCGACAAATATGGAAAAATTGGACAAAATGGGTCAAAAAGGTCAAAAATGTCAAAAAGCAGAAAAACGCGCCGCCGCGCCGCCCGGCCGCCGCGCCCCAGCGCCCAGCACCGCCCCAGGCAGCAGCGCGCGGCACTGTTCATCCGCGGTTACTGTTCATCAGACTCGGCACTGTTCATACCCGGTACTGTTCATCAGACTCGGCACTGTTCATCCGCGGGTACTGTTCATCCGCGGGTACTGTTCATCAGACTCGGCACTGTTCATACCCCGGTACTGTTCATCAGACTCGGCACTGTTCATACCCGGTACTGTGCAGCCGCCCCATGTCATGCTGACGTCATCAAATGACGTCAGCAATCAATAATCCGCGTTTTTACATTTTTTTAACATTTTTTTCTCTACTTTTTCTCTCCATCCTCACCTATAAATACCCCCCTTCCCTTCACTTCAAAATCACACCTAAAAACACCTCCAAATACATTATTTTCTCTCTTTTCTTAGATTTTTAGGATTCTTTAGTTTTTCTTAAGTTTTCTTAGTTTTTAGCTTTTCTTAGTTAATTTCTCTTAGATTTAGAGTTCTTCCCTTTTTGGGAAGAACTAGTTATGTTTTTGTAATATTTTAGCTCTTTGATTCAATAAATGGGAGTGCAAATTCCGCTTGGAGTTTTTCCAGCAACGGGAATAGCGTCGAAGTTCTGTAAGGATTTTATTTTCTTTACAGTTATTTTTATGCTTTATTCTTACATGTTATATTTAATTTGTCTGTGGTTAAATTTAACTGTGCTGGCTATTTAGTAAACATGATGTAATAATAACGTTGTTATGCTTGCGAAATATTAAATAGGTAAAAATCTCTAAAATGAATTGATTTTGTTTTTATTCATGATTTTATATTAAGAATGTTAGAGAGAAATATATTATTTTTCATTACAAACTTAAACCTGAAAATTAGATTTTAAGGTTTAGTTATCCGGTCTGATTTAGAGTAGTGCTCTTTTATTTGATGGTACAATCGCCCGGTAGTTAGAGTGAAGCTCTATTTCAAAAGTTTTTATAAGAATTATTATCTGAAAATGTATTGACAACATGTTTTCGGTAGTGGTTTTAAAACTTGAAAGTTAGTACTCGGATAACTAAATTCTTGGGTTTAATTTGGACACCTTGAATAAAGTTTAAACTGTCTAACCCCACCAAAGGTGGCATTTAAATGGTTCATTTTCAATCTCTTAGAAAAAGGAATTAATTTAATTAAGCAAATTAGTTATCAACCCCACCCATAGGTGTTAATTGATTTGTTTAGTTAACAAAGAATATCTAACCCCACCAAAGGTGGTATTCATACAAAAAAGGGAGAATCAATAAATATCAATTCATATCTTTAATAACCTAGATAATATGAGCAAGCATAATTAACTTAGTTATTATATCCATAAATACTCCGCCATTATAAATGATAAAATTTGCATAAATGTTTATTGAATCTATGTTTATTTTTATGTAAGTAGATTAAAAACACAAAACCCCAAAATATCGTGACAGGATGTTTAGGATTTAATTTCGTTTTTAAAAGTTTGAATAATAAATTAAAAACCACACACATTCCTTCCTTAGATCGACCTTGGGAGTATACTTATCATTTTCTACGAAATGATTCGTGCACTTGCGAGAGTTTTATAAATATTAAAACCAAAGTATTTGCGAAGATCGGTGATGCCGGTTTTCGTTCATCAAGTTTTTGGCGCCGTTGCCGGGGAAGGAATAGCGGTTTTTAAATTATTTATCAAAATTTTAAAAACATTTTTGTGCTGTAAATAATTGTGATTTTTTTTTGTTTTAATAGAAAAAATAATAATCAAATTTCAAATTTCATAAAAAATAAAAAAAAATAAAAAATAAAAATAAAAAAAAATTAATTTTTTTTTTAATTGTAAAATAATTTAGAAATTTGAAATTTGAAATAAAATTTTTTTTACCGTTCATGAATAGTAAAAAAAAAATAAATAAATAAATAAAAAATAAAAAAAAATTTAAAATTCAAAATTCAAAAAATTTTAAGTTAATAAGAAATAATATAGCGTGAATAGTAAAATAAAATTACCGTTCATGAATAGTAAAAAAAAAATTAAAAATTAAAAACTTAAAATTTTTTTAATATAGTGTAAATAGTAAAATAAAATTACCGTTCATAAATAGTAAAAAAAAAAAAAAAATTTAAAATTTTAAAATAAAAATAAATAAATAATCTAATGTAAATAGTAAAATAAAATTACCGTTCATGAATAGTAAAAAAAATTAAAAATTAAAAACTTAAAATTTTTTAATATAGTGTAAATAGTAAAATAAAATTACCGTTCATGAATAGTAAAAAAAAAAAATAAAAAAAAATAAAGCTTACTTTTTAATTTTCATTTAATTTTAATTTTTATTTAAAATCTTAATTTTATTTTAATAAAAGTAATAATAAAAATGAATAAAAACAAAATAAAAAAAAATCAATTTTTATTCTTATTTTATTTTCCTTTACCTTTTTCAATTTTATTTTATTTTATTTTTATTTTATTTTTGTTTATTTTATTTTATTTTATTTTATTTTACTTTACTTTATTTTATTTTATTTTATTTTATATCAATTTTAATTTAATTTAATTTTTTTTTATTATTTTTTTTTATTATTATTTTTTTTATTTCTCTCTTAATTTTTATTTAACTTAATTAACTTAGATTTTTCATTAACTTAATTAACTTAGATTTTTAGTTTACTTAACTTAATTAACTTAACTTTTTAATTAACTTAGATTTTTTTTTTTTTAACTTAACTAACTTAGATTTTTAACTTAGCTTTTTAATTAACTTAACTTAATTAACTTGAACTTTTTAATTAACTTTGATTAACTTAGTTTTTTTTAATTAATTTAGATATTTTTTTTACTTAACCAACTTAGCTTTTTAATTAAATTAGATTTTCATTAACTTAATTAACTTAGATTTTTACTTAACTGAACTTAATTAACTTAATTTTAATAGCATGAAAAGTAAAGATCTAAGGGAGTTCTGTCTAGGAGACTAGTTCTTGGAAGCCTTTGTGCCACTAGTCTTTCCTGGGAACGTTGCTCTGTCTAGGAGGATGGTATTTAAGGAGCCTTTGCCCCACCATTCTTTCCTGGGAGCACTCTTGGTTAATACTAATTATGTTATTTTAAACCTTAAAACAAATAAAAAAAAATTTGAAACTATCTCAAAAATTTTAAAGTTTTAATCTCAAGAGTTAGTTTCTTTGCTTGATCTAGGTACAATTGTGTTATGATGCCTTAATTATTTGATTTGCACCTAGATGTGGGTTATCTAAAACCCTCAAGCATGCCCTTAGTTTTTGGTACAGAAAAATTTAAAAGTCAATAGGGCATGTTTGAAACAGTATAGGTAGACAACATTGTCTTACTTGTAGGTATGATTGACTCAATGATGAGGGGACATTGAGTTTACTTAAGAGGCAATCCCCAAGTTACGTCTTGCTAAGACGTTAAACTAAGCGCTGGATGGGAGGCAACCCATCATTTTAGGTAATTTTCTGTTATTTATTTTATTTACTTAATTTGATTGTTCATTTTAGTTTAATAATTTTTAAATTGTTAAAACTAAAAATATTTGTTGAGATGTTAGAAGTTTACAGCGATCTGTCTGTATACACTTTAATAATGAATATGATGGATGCACCTGCATTTCTCCATTACTACTTACACATTCTCAGGAAATAGGTAATCTTTCTTCTCTTTTCTCTTTATCTTTAATTTACAGTTGTTACATTGAGGACAATGTAAGTTCTAGGTTGGGGGTGGTGAAAAGTTACCATGCTTAATTAAAAAAAAAAAAAAATTTAACAATTTAAAAAAAAAAAAAAAAAAAAAAAAAAATTTAAATATTTTCTCACAAAAATTTATCATTTCTTTAAATCAAATTTAAGTAAATAATTAAGTCTTTTGTACTGTTAGATTAATTTTTGAAAACATATCATGAAATATTTTGTAATTATTTTTGATAATTAGTTAGTTTTTGTCATAACTAGTATTTCTTGATAAAATGTGGAAATTATATTAAACCCAAAATCGGTGTTTATGAATTTTTTTTTTAGTGGAGACTACCCTTGTGAGATATAATTTGAGCCTAATTTCTTTTATTCAGAGTGAAATATATATTTTTTCTACTCCAAACACATTTCTTATTTATTCAAAAAGTTTAGATGATCTCTATAGGTATTAGCATTGAATGTATGAATTTTTTCTCATCTTAATAGAGTATCATATATTTTTTATTATTATTTTTTGCTTAGATTAAATGATTTGAGTAGAAATTGATAGTATATGCTTATATCTAATTCATGCATGACTGCTACAAAAACAAAAAGACATATCTGGGGTTACCCAAACCAAGATCAAACAAAAAAGCCACAAAATTAACCACTCACCAAAATTCAAAAAAAAAAAAAATGTACAATCTGTACATGGGTTGACTCTCTAAAAAAATACATATATTGAAAAATATCTACAGAAAAAAAAATAGAGAGATAAAAAAATATAGTATCATCTACATACTATTACCCACATTGCCTACAAAGTTGTGAGTAAAGGCTAAATTACAAAAGAAAGATATAGGAAGTAATTCCCTAAAAAGTCATTGCAATTTCTTCATTTGTTAAAAGCATATATCTTGAAATTCTTTCTTAATGAGTTTGATTTATGCATGAAAATAATTTTTGTATATGATATCTTTATAATTTATACATTCGATTCCTTTCATGAGATCAATGTTAAAATAACACTTTGAGCCTTTATTCTTTATACATATGCGAACTTATTAGTTCATTTCTATACATCAACTCTTTCGCATATAAATTAGTATGAGTGTTTGAACCCATAGGATTCAGTGCTTTGAGAGTATTGACTTGTGAGGAATAGAGTCGAAGCGAATTCTGATTCATGACACTGAAATTGGGTAAAATTAAATTGATACATTTTTGAAATGAAATATGAAAATGATTTTCGACTAATTATTATAATAAAATCATGATTGTTTAAAGAGATTAAAATAACTTATGCTTGAGATTTTAATTATGATCTTAAAGGAGATTAAAAAGTATGAGATATTTTTGTGATATGTTGTTTTCTTTTATTCTTAAATTAATTATTGATTGTGTTGTAATTGTAGTTTTTGATTTGATTGTTTTTATAGTTTCTTTTGATTTTTACAGTTAGTTCAATGTTTGTGGGTATCATTACTGAAAACCCTCACGAGACTCAAACTCGTCCACTAGGGCAACCTAGGGGTTTAACGGCTTGTTGCATAGGCTAAATGCAACCGTTTCAATCCACGAAAGTGATTTAGGATAGTTTAATTTTTAGTTTTTATCGCTTCTCTTGCTAAGGGACTAGCAAGAAGCTGGTTGGGGGTTGTGATGAGTGCTCAAAAAGCACTAAAATAACCATGATTTTATGCACATTAATTGATTAAAAATATATATATTTATATGTTTTATCATATATTTATATAAATTTGTCTTTTTCGGAATCACTGGTATTTTTATTGTTTTTCAGGTATTTTGGCTTAAAAACGCAACTTAAAAACTCAAAGAGGAATACTGGAAGCAATACATCACAAATATATTAATAAATAAATGCGGAAAGATCGACAAATATGGAAAAATTGGACAAAATGGGTCAAAAAGGTCAAAAATGTCAAAAAGCAGAAAAACGCGCCGCCGCGCCGCCCGGCCGCCGCGCCCCAGCGCCCAGCACCGCCCCAGGCAGCAGCGCGCGGCACTGTTCATCCGCGGTTACTGTTCATCAGACTCGGCACTGTTCATACCCGGTACTGTTCATCAGACTCGGCACTGTTCATCCGCGGGTACTGTTCATCCGCGGGTACTGTTCATCAGACTCGGCACTGTTCATACCCCGGTACTGTTCATCAGACTCGGCACTGTTCATACCCGGTACTGTGCAGCCGCCCCATGTCATGCTGACGTCATCAAATGACGTCAGCAATCAATAATCCGCGTTTTTACATTTTTTTAACATTTTTTTCTCTACTTTTTCTCTCCATCCTCACCTATAAATACCCCCCTTCCCTTCACTTCAAAATCACACCTAAAAACACCTCCAAATACATTATTTTCTCTCTTTTCTTAGATTTTTAGGATTCTTTAGTTTTTCTTAAGTTTTCTTAGTTTTTAGCTTTTCTTAGTTAATTTCTCTTAGATTTAGAGTTCTTCCCTTTTTGGGAAGAACTAGTTATGTTTTTGTAATATTTTAGCTCTTTGATTCAATAAATGGGAGTGCAAATTCCGCTTGGAGTTTTTCCAGCAACGGGAATAGCGTCGAAGTTCTGTAAGGATTTTATTTTCTTTACAGTTATTTTTATGCTTTATTCTTACATGTTATATTTAATTTGTCTGTGGTTAAATTTAACTGTGCTGGCTATTTAGTAAACATGATGTAATAATAACGTTGTTATGCTTGCGAAATATTAAATAGGTAAAAATCTCTAAAATGAATTGATTTTGTTTTTATTCATGATTTTATATTAAGAATGTTAGAGAGAAATATATTATTTTTCATTACAAACTTAAACCTGAAAATTAGATTTTAAGGTTTAGTTATCCGGTCTGATTTAGAGTAGTGCTCTTTTATTTGATGGTACAATCGCCCGGTAGTTAGAGTGAAGCTCTATTTCAAAAGTTTTTATAAGAATTATTATCTGAAAATGTATTGACAACATGTTTTCGGTAGTGGTTTTAAAACTTGAAAGTTAGTACTCGGATAACTAAATTCTTGGGTTTAATTTGGACACCTTGAATAAAGTTTAAACTGTCTAACCCCACCAAAGGTGGCATTTAAATGGTTCATTTTCAATCTCTTAGAAAAAGGAATTAATTTAATTAAGCAAATTAGTTATCAACCCCACCCATAGGTGTTAATTGATTTGTTTAGTTAACAAAGAATATCTAACCCCACCAAAGGTGGTATTCATACAAAAAAGGGAGAATCAATAAATATCAATTCATATCTTTAATAACCTAGATAATATGAGCAAGCATAATTAACTTAGTTATTATATCCATAAATACTCCGCCATTATAAATGATAAAATTTGCATAAATGTTTATTGAATCTATGTTTATTTTTATGTAAGTAGATTAAAAACACAAAACCCCAAAATATCGTGACAGGATGTTTAGGATTTAATTTCGTTTTTAAAAGTTTGAATAATAAATTAAAAACCACACACATTCCTTCCTTAGATCGACCTTGGGAGTATACTTATCATTTTCTACGAAATGATTCGTGCACTTGCGAGAGTTTTATAAATATTAAAACCAAAGTATTTGCGAAGATCGGTGATGCCGGTTTTCGTTCATCAAGTTTTTGGCGCCGTTGCCGGGGAAGGAATAGCGGTTTTTAAATTATTTATCAAAATTTTAAAAACATTTTTGTGCTGTAAATAATTGTGATTTTTTTTTGTTTTAATAGAAAAAATAATAATCAAATTTCAAATTTCATAAAAAATAAAAAAAAATAAAAAATAAAAATAAAAAAAAATTAATTTTTTTTTTAATTGTAAAATAATTTAGAAATTTGAAATTTGAAATAAAATTTTTTTTACCGTTCATGAATAGTAAAAAAAAAATAAATAAATAAATAAAAAATAAAAAAAAATTTAAAATTCAAAATTCAAAAAATTTTAAGTTAATAAGAAATAATATAGCGTGAATAGTAAAATAAAATTACCGTTCATGAATAGTAAAAAAAAAATTAAAAATTAAAAACTTAAAATTTTTTTAATATAGTGTAAATAGTAAAATAAAATTACCGTTCATAAATAGTAAAAAAAAAAAAAAAATTTAAAATTTTAAAATAAAAATAAATAAATAATCTAATGTAAATAGTAAAATAAAATTACCGTTCATGAATAGTAAAAAAAATTAAAAATTAAAAACTTAAAATTTTTTAATATAGTGTAAATAGTAAAATAAAATTACCGTTCATGAATAGTAAAAAAAAAAAATAAAAAAAAATAAAGCTTACTTTTTAATTTTCATTTAATTTTAATTTTTATTTAAAATCTTAATTTTATTTTAATAAAAGTAATAATAAAAATGAATAAAAACAAAATAAAAAAAAATCAATTTTTATTCTTATTTTATTTTCCTTTACCTTTTTCAATTTTATTTTATTTTATTTTTATTTTATTTTTGTTTATTTTATTTTATTTTATTTTATTTTACTTTACTTTATTTTATTTTATTTTATTTTATATCAATTTTAATTTAATTTAATTTTTTTTTTATTATTTTTTTTTATTATTATTTTTTTTATTTCTCTCTTAATTTTTATTTAACTTAATTAACTTAGATTTTTCATTAACTTAATTAACTTAGATTTTTAGTTTACTTAACTTAATTAACTTAACTTTTTAATTAACTTAGATTTTTTTTTTTTTAACTTAACTAACTTAGATTTTTAACTTAGCTTTTTAATTAACTTAACTTAATTAACTTGAACTTTTTAATTAACTTTGATTAACTTAGTTTTTTTTAATTAATTTAGATATTTTTTTTACTTAACCAACTTAGCTTTTTAATTAAATTAGATTTTCATTAACTTAATTAACTTAGATTTTTACTTAACTGAACTTAATTAACTTAATTTTAATAGCATGAAAAGTAAAGATCTAAGGGAGTTCTGTCTAGGAGACTAGTTCTTGGAAGCCTTTGTGCCACTAGTCTTTCCTGGGAATGTTGCTCTGTCTAGGAGGATGGTATTTAAGGAGCTTTTGCCCCACCATTCTTTCCTGGGAGCACTCTTGGTTAATACTAATTATGTTATTTTAAACCTTAAAACAAATAAAAAAAAAATTTGAAACTATCTCAAAAATTTTAAAGTTTTAATCTCAAGAGTTAGTTTCTTTGCTTGATCTAGGTACAATTGTGTTATGATGCCTTAATTATTTGATTTGCACCTAGATGTGGGTTATCTAAAACCCTCAAGCATGCCCTTAGTTTTTGGTACAGAAAAATTTAAAAGTCAATAGGGCATGTTTGAAACAGTATAGGTAGACAACATTGTCTTACTTGTAGGTATGATTGACTCAATGATGAGGGGACATTGAGTTTACTTAAGAGGCAATCCCCAAGTTACGTCTTGCTAAGACGTTAAACTAAGCGCTGGATGGGAGGCAACCCATCATTTTAGGTAATTTTCTGTTATTTATTTTATTTACTTAATTTGATTGTTCATTTTAGTTTAATAATTTTTAAATTGTTAAAACTAAAAATATTTGTTGAGATGTTAGAAGTTTACAGCGATCTGTCTGTATACACTTTAATAATGAATATGATGGATGCACCTGCATTTCTCCATTACTACTTACACATTCTCAGGAAATAGGTAATCTTTCTTCTCTTTTCTCTTTATCTTTAATTTACAGTTGTTACATTGAGGACAATGTAAGTTCTAGGTTGGGGGTGGTGAAAAGTTACCATGCTTAATTAAAAAAAAAAAAAAAATTTAACAATTTAAAAAAAAAAATAAAAAAAAAAAAAAAAATTTAAATATTTTCTCACAAAAATTTATCATTTCTTTAAATCAAATTTAAGTAAATAATTAAGTCTTTTGTACTGTTAGATTAATTTTTGAAAACATATCATGAAATATTTTGTAATTATTTTTGATAATTAGTTAGTTTTTGTCATAACTAGTATTTCTTGATAAAATGTGGAAATTATATTAAACCCAAAATCGGTGTTTATGAATTTTTTTTTTAGTGGAGACTACCCTTGTGAGATATAATTTGAGCCTAATTTCTTTTATTCAGAGTGAAATATATATTTTTTCTACTCCAAACACATTTCTTATTTATTCAAAAAGTTTAGATGATCTCTATAGGTATTAGCATTGAATGTATGAATTTTTTCTCATCTTAATAGAGTATCATATATTTTTTATTATTATTTTTTGCTTAGATTAAATGATTTGAGTAGAAATTGATAGTATATGCTTATATCTAATTCATGCATGACTGCTACAAAAACAAAAAGACATATCTGGGGTTACCCAAACCAAGATCAAACAAAAAAGCCACAAAATTAACCACTCACCAAAATTCAAAAAAAAAAAAATGTACAATCTGTACATGGGTTGACTCTCTAAAAAAATACATATATTGAAAAATATCTACAGAAAAAAAAATAGAGAGATAAAAAAATATAGTATCATCTACATACTATTACCCACATTGCCTACAAAGTTGTGAGTAAAGGCTAAATTACAAAAGAAAGATATAGGAAGTAATTCCCTAAAAAGTCATTGCAATTTCTTCATTTGTTAAAAGCATATATCTTGAAATTCTTTCTTAATGAGTTTGATTTATGCATGAAAATAATTTTTGTATATGATATCTTTATAATTTATACATTCGATTCCTTTCATGAGATCAATGTTAAAATAACACTTTGAGCCTTTATTCTTTATACATATGCGAACTTATTAGTTCATTTCTATACATCAACTCTTTCGCATATAAATTAGTATGAGTGTTTGAACCCATAGGATTCAGTGCTTTGAGAGTATTGACTTGTGAGGAATAGAGTCGAAGCGAATTCTGATTCATGACACTGAAATTGGGTAAAATTAAATTGATACATTTTTGAAATGAAATATGAAAATGATTTTCGACTAATTATTATAATAAAATCATGATTGTTTAAAGAGATTAAAATAACTTATGCTTGAGATTTTAATTATGATCTTAAAGGAGATTAAAAAGTATGAGATATTTTTGTGATATGTTGTTTTCTTTTATTCTTAAATTAATTATTGATTGTGTTGTAATTGTAGTTTTTGATTTGATTGTTTTTATAGTTTCTTTTGATTTTTACAGTTAGTTCAATGTTTGTGGGTATCATTACTGAAAACCCTCACGAGACTCAAACTCGTCCACTAGGGCAACCTAGGGGTTTAACGGCTTGTTGCATAGGCTAAATGCAACCGTTTCAATCCACGAAAGTGATTTAGGATAGTTTAATTTTTAGTTTTTATCGCTTCTCTTGCTAAGGGACTAGCAAGAAGCTGGTTGGGGGTTGTGATGAGTGCTCAAAAAGCACTAAAATAACCATGATTTTATGCACATTAATTGATTAAAAATATATATATTTATATGTTTTATCATATATTTATATAAATTTGTCTTTTTCGGAATCACTGGTATTTTTATTGTTTTTCAGGTATTTTGGCTTAAAAACGCAACTTAAAAACTCAAAGAGGAATACTGGAAGCAATACATCACAAATATATTAATAAATAAATGCGGAAAGATCGACAAATATGGAAAAATTGGACAAAATGGGTCAAAAAGGTCAAAAATGTCAAAAAGCAGAAAAACGCGCCGCCGCGCCGCCCGGCCGCCGCGCCCCAGCGCCCAGCACCGCCCCAGGCAGCAGCGCGCGGCACTGTTCATCCGCGGTTACTGTTCATCAGACTCGGCACTGTTCATACCCGGTACTGTTCATCAGACTCGGCACTGTTCATCCGCGGGTACTGTTCATCCGCGGGTACTGTTCATCAGACTCGGCACTGTTCATACCCCGGTACTGTTCATCAGACTCGGCACTGTTCATACCCGGTACTGTGCAGCCGCCCCATGTCATGCTGACGTCATCAAATGACGTCAGCAATCAATAATCCGCGTTTTTACATTTTTTTAACATTTTTTTCTCTACTTTTTCTCTCCATCCTCACCTATAAATACCCCCCTTCCCTTCACTTCAAAATCACACCTAAAAACACCTCCAAATACATTATTTTCTCTCTTTTCTTAGATTTTTAGGATTCTTTAGTTTTTCTTAAGTTTTCTTAGTTTTTAGCTTTTCTTAGTTAATTTCTCTTAGATTTAGAGTTCTTCCCTTTTTGGGAAGAACTAGTTATGTTTTTGTAATATTTTAGCTCTTTGATTCAATAAATGGGAGTGCAAATTCCGCTTGGAGTTTTTCCAGCAACGGGAATAGCGTCGAAGTTCTGTAAGGATTTTATTTTCTTTACAGTTATTTTTATGCTTTATTCTTACATGTTATATTTAATTTGTCTGTGGTTAAATTTAACTGTGCTGGCTATTTAGTAAACATGATGTAATAATAACGTTGTTATGCTTGCGAAATATTAAATAGGTAAAAATCTCTAAAATGAATTGATTTTGTTTTTATTCATGATTTTATATTAAGAATGTTAGAGAGAAATATATTATTTTTCATTACAAACTTAAACCTGAAAATTAGATTTTAAGGTTTAGTTATCCGGTCTGATTTAGAGTAGTGCTCTTTTATTTGATGGTACAATCGCCCGGTAGTTAGAGTGAAGCTCTATTTCAAAAGTTTTTATAAGAATTATTATCTGAAAATGTATTGACAACATGTTTTCGGTAGTGGTTTTAAAACTTGAAAGTTAGTACTCGGATAACTAAATTCTTGGGTTTAATTTGGACACCTTGAATAAAGTTTAAACTGTCTAACCCCACCAAAGGTGGCATTTAAATGGTTCATTTTCAATCTCTTAGAAAAAGGAATTAATTTAATTAAGCAAATTAGTTATCAACCCCACCCATAGGTGTTAATTGATTTGTTTAGTTAACAAAGAATATCTAACCCCACCAAAGGTGGTATTCATACAAAAAAGGGAGAATCAATAAATATCAATTCATATCTTTAATAACCTAGATAATATGAGCAAGCATAATTAACTTAGTTATTATATCCATAAATACTCCGCCATTATAAATGATAAAATTTGCATAAATGTTTATTGAATCTATGTTTATTTTTATGTAAGTAGATTAAAAACACAAAACCCCAAAATATCGTGACAGGATGTTTAGGATTTAATTTCGTTTTTAAAAGTTTGAATAATAAATTAAAAACCACACACATTCCTTCCTTAGATCGACCTTGGGAGTATACTTATCATTTTCTACGAAATGATTCGTGCACTTGCGAGAGTTTTATAAATATTAAAACCAAAGTATTTGCGAAGATCGGTGATGCCGGTTTTCGTTCATCAAGTTTTTGGCGCCGTTGCCGGGGAAGGAATAGCGGTTTTTAAATTATTTATCAAAATTTTAAAAACATTTTTGTGCTGTAAATAATTGTGATTTTTTTTTGTTTTAATAGAAAAAATAATAATCAAATTTCAAATTTCATAAAAAATAAAAAAAAATAAAAAATAAAAATAAAAAAAAATTAATTTTTTTTTTAATTGTAAAATAATTTAGAAATTTGAAATTTGAAATAAAATTTTTTTTACCGTTCATGAATAGTAAAAAAAAAATAAATAAATAAATAAAAAATAAAAAAAAATTTAAAATTCAAAATTCAAAAAATTTTAAGTTAATAAGAAATAATATAGCGTGAATAGTAAAATAAAATTACCGTTCATGAATAGTAAAAAAAAAATTAAAAATTAAAAACTTAAAATTTTTTTAATATAGTGTAAATAGTAAAATAAAATTACCGTTCATAAATAGTAAAAAAAAAAAAAAAATTTAAAATTTTAAAATAAAAATAAATAAATAATCTAATGTAAATAGTAAAATAAAATTACCGTTCATGAATAGTAAAAAAAATTAAAAATTAAAAACTTAAAATTTTTTAATATAGTGTAAATAGTAAAATAAAATTACCGTTCATGAATAGTAAAAAAAAAAAATAAAAAAAAATAAAGCTTACTTTTTAATTTTCATTTAATTTTAATTTTTATTTAAAATCTTAATTTTATTTTAATAAAAGTAATAATAAAAATGAATAAAAACAAAATAAAAAAAAATCAATTTTTATTCTTATTTTATTTTCCTTTACCTTTTTCAATTTTATTTTATTTTATTTTTATTTTATTTTTGTTTATTTTATTTTATTTTATTTTATTTTACTTTACTTTATTTTATTTTATTTTATTTTATATCAATTTTAATTTAATTTAATTTTTTTTTTATTATTTTTTTTTATTATTATTTTTTTTATTTCTCTCTTAATTTTTATTTAACTTAATTAACTTAGATTTTTCATTAACTTAATTAACTTAGATTTTTAGTTTACTTAACTTAATTAACTTAACTTTTTAATTAACTTAGATTTTTTTTTTTTTAACTTAACTAACTTAGATTTTTAACTTAGCTTTTTAATTAACTTAACTTAATTAACTTGAACTTTTTAATTAACTTTGATTAACTTAGTTTTTTTTAATTAATTTAGATATTTTTTTTACTTAACCAACTTAGCTTTTTAATTAAATTAGATTTTCATTAACTTAATTAACTTAGATTTTTACTTAACTGAACTTAATTAACTTAATTTTAATAGCATGAAAAGTAAAGATCTAAGGGAGTTCTGTCTAGGAGACTAGTTCTTGGAAGCCTTTGTGCCACTAGTCTTTCCTGGGAATGTTGCTCTGTCTAGGAGGATGGTATTTAAGGAGCTTTTGCCCCACCATTCTTTCCTGGGAGCACTCTTGGTTAATACTAATTATGTTATTTTAAACCTTAAAACAAATAAAAAAAAAATTTGAAACTATCTCAAAAATTTTAAAGTTTTAATCTCAAGAGTTAGTTTCTTTGCTTGATCTAGGTACAATTGTGTTATGATGCCTTAATTATTTGATTTGCACCTAGATGTGGGTTATCTAAAACCCTCAAGCATGCCCTTAGTTTTTGGTACAGAAAAATTTAAAAGTCAATAGGGCATGTTTGAAACAGTATAGGTAGACAACATTGTCTTACTTGTAGGTATGATTGACTCAATGATGAGGGGACATTGAGTTTACTTAAGAGGCAATCCCCAAGTTACGTCTTGCTAAGACGTTAAACTAAGCGCTGGATGGGAGGCAACCCATCATTTTAGGTAATTTTCTGTTATTTATTTTATTTACTTAATTTGATTGTTCATTTTAGTTTAATAATTTTTAAATTGTTAAAACTAAAAATATTTGTTGAGATGTTAGAAGTTTACAGCGATCTGTCTGTATACACTTTAATAATGAATATGATGGATGCACCTGCATTTCTCCATTACTACTTACACATTCTCAGGAAATAGGTAATCTTTCTTCTCTTTTCTCTTTATCTTTAATTTACAGTTGTTACATTGAGGACAATGTAAGTTCTAGGTTGGGGGTGGTGAAAAGTTACCATGCTTAATTAAAAAAAAAAAAAAAATTTAACAATTTAAAAAAAAAAATAAAAAAAAAAAAAAAATTTAAATATTTTCTCACAAAAATTTATCATTTCTTTAAATCAAATTTAAGTAAATAATTAAGTCTTTTGTACTGTTAGATTAATTTTTGAAAACATATCATGAAATATTTTGTAATTATTTTTGATAATTAGTTAGTTTTTGTCATAACTAGTATTTCTTGATAAAATGTGGAAATTATATTAAACCCAAAATCGGTGTTTATGAATTTTTTTTTTAGTGGAGACTACCCTTGTGAGATATAATTTGAGCCTAATTTCTTTTATTCAGAGTGAAATATATATTTTTTCTACTCCAAACACATTTCTTATTTATTCAAAAAGTTTAGATGATCTCTATAGGTATTAGCATTGAATGTATGAATTTTTTCTCATCTTAATAGAGTATCATATATTTTTTATTATTATTTTTTGCTTAGATTAAATGATTTGAGTAGAAATTGATAGTATATGCTTATATCTAATTCATGCATGACTGCTACAAAAACAAAAAGACATATCTGGGGTTACCCAAACCAAGATCAAACAAAAAAGCCACAAAATTAACCACTCACCAAAATTCAAAAAAAAAAAAAATGTACAATCTGTACATGGGTTGACTCTCTAAAAAAATACATATATTGAAAAATATCTACAGAAAAAAAAATAGAGAGATAAAAAAATATAGTATCATCTACATACTATTACCCACATTGCCTACAAAGTTGTGAGTAAAGGCTAAATTACAAAAGAAAGATATAGGAAGTAATTCCCTAAAAAGTCATTGCAATTTCTTCATTTGTTAAAAGCATATATCTTGAAATTCTTTCTTAATGAGTTTGATTTATGCATGAAAATAATTTTTGTATATGATATCTTTATAATTTATACATTCGATTCCTTTCATGAGATCAATGTTAAAATAACACTTTGAGCCTTTATTCTTTATACATATGCGAACTTATTAGTTCATTTCTATACATCAACTCTTTCGCATATAAATTAGTATGAGTGTTTGAACCCATAGGATTCAGTGCTTTGAGAGTATTGACTTGTGAGGAATAGAGTCGAAGCGAATTCTGATTCATGACACTGAAATTGGGTAAAATTAAATTGATACATTTTTGAAATGAAATATGAAAATGATTTTCGACTAATTATTATAATAAAATCATGATTGTTTAAAGAGATTAAAATAACTTATGCTTGAGATTTTAATTATGATCTTAAAGGAGATTAAAAAGTATGAGATATTTTTGTGATATGTTGTTTTCTTTTATTCTTAAATTAATTATTGATTGTGTTGTAATTGTAGTTTTTGATTTGATTGTTTTTATAGTTTCTTTTGATTTTTACAGTTAGTTCAATGTTTGTGGGTATCATTACTGAAAACCCTCACGAGACTCAAACTCGTCCACTAGGGCAACCTAGGGGTTTAACGGCTTGTTGCATAGGCTAAATGCAACCGTTTCAATCCACGAAAGTGATTTAGGATAGTTTAATTTTTAGTTTTTATCGCTTCTCTTGCTAAGGGACTAGCAAGAAGCTGGTTGGGGGTTGTGATGAGTGCTCAAAAAGCACTAAAATAACCATGATTTTATGCACATTAATTGATTAAAAATATATATATTTATATGTTTTATCATATATTTATATAAATTTGTCTTTTTCGGAATCACTGGTATTTTTATTGTTTTTCAGGTATTTTGGCTTAAAAACGCAACTTAAAAACTCAAAGAGGAATACTGGAAGCAATACATCACAAATATATTAATAAATAAATGCGGAAAGATCGACAAATATGGAAAAATTGGACAAAATGGGTCAAAAAGGTCAAAAATGTCAAAAAGCAGAAAAACGCGCCGCCGCGCCGCCCGGCCGCCGCGCCCCAGCGCCCAGCACCGCCCCAGGCAGCAGCGCGCGGCACTGTTCATCCGCGGTTACTGTTCATCAGACTCGGCACTGTTCATACCCGGTACTGTTCATCAGACTCGGCACTGTTCATCCGCGGGTACTGTTCATCCGCGGGTACTGTTCATCAGACTCGGCACTGTTCATACCCCGGTACTGTTCATCAGACTCGGCACTGTTCATACCCGGTACTGTGCAGCCGCCCCATGTCATGCTGACGTCATCAAATGACGTCAGCAATCAATAATCCGCGTTTTTACATTTTTTTAACATTTTTTTCTCTACTTTTTCTCTCCATCCTCACCTATAAATACCCCCCTTCCCTTCACTTCAAAATCACACCTAAAAACACCTCCAAATACATTATTTTCTCTCTTTTCTTAGATTTTTAGGATTCTTTAGTTTTTCTTAAGTTTTCTTAGTTTTTAGCTTTTCTTAGTTAATTTCTCTTAGATTTAGAGTTCTTCCCTTTTTGGGAAGAACTAGTTATGTTTTTGTAATATTTTAGCTCTTTGATTCAATAAATGGGAGTGCAAATTCCGCTTGGAGTTTTTCCAACAACGGGAATAGCGTCGAAGTTCTGTAAGGATTTTATTTTCTTTACAGTTATTTTTATGCTTTATTCTTACATGTTATATTTAATTTGTCTGTGGTTAAATTTAACTGTGCTGGCTATTTAGTAAACATGATGTAATAATAACGTTGTTATGCTTGCGAAATATTAAATAGGTAAAAATCTCTAAAATGAATTGATTTTGTTTTTATTCATGATTTTATATTAAGAATGTTAGAGAGAAATATATTATTTTTCATTACAAACTTAAACCTGAAAATTAGATTTTAAGGTTTAGTTATCCGGTCTGATTTAGAGTAGTGCTCTTTTATTTGATGGTACAATCGCCCGGTAGTTAGAGTGAAGCTCTATTTCAAAAGTTTTTATAAGAATTATTATCTGAAAATGTATTGACAACATGTTTTCGGTAGTGGTTTTAAAACTTGAAAGTTAGTACTCGGATAACTAAATTCTTGGGTTTAATTTGGACACCTTGAATAAAGTTTAAACTGTCTAACCCCACCAAAGGTGGCATTTAAATGGTTCATTTTCAATCTCTTAGAAAAAGGAATTAATTTAATTAAGCAAATTAGTTATCAACCCCACCCATAGGTGTTAATTGATTTGTTTAGTTAACAAAGAATATCTAACCCCACCAAAGGTGGTATTCATACAAAAAAGGGAGAATCAATAAATATCAATTCATATCTTTAATAACCTAGATAATATGAGCAAGCATAATTAACTTAGTTATTATATCCATAAATACTCCGCCATTATAAATGATAAAATTTGCATAAATGTTTATTGAATCTATGTTTATTTTTATGTAAGTAGATTAAAAACACAAAACCCCAAAATATCGTGACAGGATGTTTAGGATTTAATTTCGTTTTTAAAAGTTTGAATAATAAATTAAAAACCACACACATTCCTTCCTTAGATCGACCTTGGGAGTATACTTATCATTTTCTACGAAATGATTCGTGCACTTGCGAGAGTTTTATAAATATTAAAACCAAAGTATTTGCGAAGATCGGTGATTCAAAAACTTGATGAACGAAAACCGGCATCACCGATCTTCGCAAATACTTTGGTTTTAATATTTATAAAACTCTCGCAAGTGCACGAATCATTTCGTAGAAAATGATAAGTATACTCCCAAGGTCGATCTAAGGAAGGAATGTGTGTGGTTTTTAATTTATTATTCAAACTTTTAAAAACGAAATTAAATCCTAAACATCCTGTCACGATATTTTGGGGTTTTGTGTTTTTAATCTACTTACATAAAAATAAACATAGATTCAATAAACATTTATGCAAATTTTATCATTTATAATGGCGGAGTATTTATGGATATAATAACTAAGTTAATTATGCTTGCTCATATTATCTAGGTTATTAAAGATATGAATTGATATTTATTGATTCTCCCTTTTTTGTATGAATACCACCTTTGGTGGGGTTAGATATTCTTTGTTAACTAAACAAATCAATTAACACCTATGGGTGGGGTTGATAACTAATTTGCTTAATTAAATTAATTCCTTTTTCTAAGAGATTGAAAATGAACCATTTAAATGCCACCTTTGGTGGGGTTAGACAGTTTAAACTTTATTCAAGGTGTCCAAATTAAACCCAAGAATTTAGTTATCCGAGTACTAACTTTCAAGTTTTAAAACCACTACCGAAAACATGTTGTCAATACATTTTCAGATAATAATTCTTATAAAAACTTTTGAAATAGAGCTTCACTCTAACTACCGGGCGATTGTACCATCAAATAAAAGAGCACTACTCTAAATCAGACCGGATAACTAAACCTTAAAATCTAATTTTCAGGTTTAAGTTTGTAATGAAAAATAATATATTTCTCTCTAACATTCTTAATATAAAATCATGAATAAAAACAAAATCAATTCATTTTAGAGATTTTTACCTATTTAATATTTCGCAAGCATAACAACGTTATTATTACATCATGTTTACTAAATAGCCAGCACAGTTAAATTTAACCACAGACAAATTAAATATAACATGTAAGAATAAAGCATAAAAATAACTGTAAAGAAAATAAAATCCTTACAGAACTTCGACGCTATTCCCGTTGCTGGAAAAACTCCAAGCGGAATTTGCACTCCCATTTATTGAATCAAAGAGCTAAAATATTACAAAAACATAACTAGTTCTTCCCAAAAAGGGAAGAACTCTAAATCTAAGAGAAATTAACTAAGAAAAGCTAAAAACTAAGAAAACTTAAGAAAAACTAAAGAATCCTAAAAATCTAAGAAAAGAGAGAAAATAATGTATTTGGAGGTGTTTTTAGGTGTGATTTTGAAGTGAAGGGAAGGGGGGTATTTATAGGTGAGGATGGAGAGAAAAAGTAGAGAAAAAAATGTTAAAAAAATGTAAAAACGCGGATTATTGATTGCTGACGTCATTTGATGACGTCAGCATGACATGGGGCGGCTGCACAGTACCGGGTATGAACAGTGCCGAGTCTGATGAACAGTACCGGGGTATGAACAGTGCCGAGTCTGATGAACAGTACCCGCGGATGAACAGTACCCGCGGATGAACAGTGCCGAGTCTGATGAACAGTACCGGGTATGAACAGTGCCGAGTCTGATGAACAGTAACCGCGGATGAACAGTGCCGCGCGCTGCTGCCTGGGGCGGTGCTGGGCGCTGGGGCGCGGCGGCCGGGCGGCGCGGCGGCGCGTTTTTCTGCTTTTTGACATTTTTGACCTTTTTGACCCATTTTGTCCAATTTTTCCATATTTGTCGATCTTTCCGCATTTATTTATTAATATATTTGTGATGTATTGCTTCCAGTATTCCTCTTTGAGTTTTTAAGTTGCGTTTTTAAGCCAAAATACCTGAAAAACAATAAAAATACCAGTGATTCCGAAAAAGACAAATTTATATAAATATATGATAAAACATATAAATATATATATTTTTAATCAATTAATGTGCATAAAATCATGGTTATTTTAGTGCTTTTTGAGCACTCATCAATTCTCAATATCATACACATAATTTCATGACCATAAAAAAAAAGAATAAAAAAGAGGAGTGTTGTTGTTCAGAATTTAAAAAAAACATTTAATAAATCGAAGTTGTAACCTTAAACGGTTCTAACTTCTAACTCTAGTATGAGAATGACAATTCTAATATAACAACTCGAAACTCGTATCGATTACCATAATAAAGTAGGCCTTGCAAAAGAACTTCAATTTCGAAACCCAAATTCCATCATTTACATCACTTAGAGAGGGTTTAAAGTTTTTGTCGCTTATATTCTGTTTTGCTTGTTTTCTATTTTATTCAATAAAGTTGTAATGAAGATTGATGTGCCACTAAGAATATGTTTACATACATTCTAATGATTCTCAATATGATACAAATAATTTTATGATGCTACAAAAAAATGAGAAAAAAAAGAGGAGTGGTGTTGTTCAGAGTTTGAAAAAAAACATTTAATAAATCGCAGTTGTAACTTTAAATGGTTCTAACTTTTGACTCGAGTATGAGAATGACTATTCTAATATAACAACTCGAAACACGTATCGATTACCATATTTCGAGTAGGCCTTGCTAAAGAACTGCAATTTTTTCAAACCCAAATACCATCATTTACATCACTTAGAGAGGGTTTAAAGTTTTTGTCGCATATTTTCCGTTTTGCTTGCTTTCGCTATAATTCAAAACTGTTATAATGAATATTGATTTACCACTAAGAATTGGTTTACATATATTCTAATGATTCTCAATATCATACAAATAATTTCATGATCCTACCAGAAAATGAGAAAAAAAAAGAAGTGCTCATGTTGATAGTTTAAAAATAATATTTGTTAAATTCGAGTGCTAAATTTAAACGGTCCTAAGTTTTGACTAGTGTATGGGAATGACTAATATAATATATCAAAGTGAAACTCATATCAATTCCTATAATTAGAGCAAGATTTTCTCAAGAACTTCAATTTTTTCAAACCCAAATTCCATTATTTACATCACTTAGAGCGGGTTTAAAGTTTTTGTCGCATATTTTCAGTGTTGCTTGCTTTCGCTATTATTCAATACAGTTGTAATGAAGATTGATGTGCCACTAAGAATATGTTTACATAAATTCTAATGATTCTCAATATCATACAAATAATTTCATGATCCTACAAGAAAATGAGAAAAAAAAGAGGAGTGGTGTTGTTCAGAGTTTAAAAAAAACATTTAATAAATCGCAGTTGTAACTTTAAATGGTTCTAACTTTTGACTCGAGTATGAGAATGACTATTCTAATATAAAAACTCGAAACTGGTATCGATTACCATAATTCGAGTAGGCCTTGCAAAAGAACTTCAATTTTCAAACCCATATTCCATCATTTACATCACTTAGAGAGGGTTTAAAGTTTTTGTCGCATATTTTCCGTTTTGCTTGCTTTCGCTATTATTCAATGTAGGTGTAATGAAGATTGATGTACCACTAAGAATATGTTTACATACATTCTAATGATTCTCAATATCATACAAATAATTTCATGATCCTACAAGAAAATGAGAAAAAAAAAGAGGAGTGGTGTTGTTCAGTGTTTGAAAAAAACATTTAATAAATCGCAGTTGTAACTTTAAATGGTTCTAACTTTTGACTCGAGTATGAGAATGACTATTCTAATATAAAAACTCGAAACTGGTATCGATTACCATAATTGGAGTAGGCCTTGCAAAAGAACTTCAATTTTCAAACCCATATTCCATCATTTACATCACTTAGAGAGGGTTTAAAGTTTTTGTCGCATATTTTCCGTTTTGCTTGCTTTCGCTATTATTCAATGTAGGTGTAATGAAGATTGATGTACCACTAAGAATATGTTTACATACATTCTAATGATTCTCAATATCATACAAATAATTTCATGATCCTACAAGAAAATGAGAAAAAAAAGAGGAGTGGTGTTGTAGAGTTTAAAAAAAACATTTAATAAATCGTAGTTGTAACTTTAAATGGTTCTAACTTTTGACTCGAGTATGAGAATGACTATTCTAATATAACAACTGGAAACTCGTATCGATTACCATATTTTGAGTAGGCCTTTCTAAAGAACTGCAATTTTTTCAAACCCAAATACCATCATTTACATCACTTAGAGAGGGTTTAAAGTTTTTGTCGCATATTTTCCGTTTTGCTTGCTTTCGCTATAATTCAATATTGGTGTAGTGAAGATTGATGTGCCAATAAGAATATGTTTACATACATTCTAATGATTCTCAATATCATACAAATAATTTCATGATCCTACAAGAAAATGAGAAAAAAAAGAGGAGTGGTGTAGTTTAGAGTTTAAAAAAAACATTTAATAAATCGCAGTTGTAACTTTAAATGGTTCTAACTTTTGACTCTAGTATGAGAATGACTATTCTAAAATAACAACTCGAAACTCGTATCGATTACCATATATCGGGTAGGCCTTGCTAAAGAACTGCAATTTTTTCAAACCCAAATACCATCATTTACATCACTTAGAGAGGGTTTAAAGTTTTTGTCGCATATTTTCCGTTTTGCTTGCTTTCGCTATAATTCAATACTGTTATAATGAATATTGATTTACCACTAAGAATTTGTTTACATATATTCTAATGATTCTCAATATCATACAAATAATTTCATGATCCTACCAGAAAAAGAGAAAAAAAAGAAGTGCTCATGTTGATAGTTTAAAAATAATATTTGTTAAATTAGAGTGCTAAATTTAAACGGTCCTAACTATTGACTAGTGTATGGGAATGACTAATATAATATATCAAAGTGAAACTCATATCAATTCCTATAATTAGAGCAAGCTTTGCTCAAGAACTTCAATTTTTTCAAACCCAAATTCCATCATTTACATCACTTAGAGAGGGTTTAAAGTTTTTGTCGCATATTTTCGTTTTGCTTGCTTTCGCTATTATTCAATACAGTTGTAATGAAGATTGATGTGCCACTAAGAATATGTTTACATACATTCTAATGATTCTCAATATCATACACATAATTTCATGACCATAAAAAAAAGAATAAAAAAGAGGAGTGTTGTTGTTCAGAATTTAAAAAAAACATTTAATAAATCGAAGTTGTAACCTTAAACGGTTCTAACTTCTAACTCGAGTATGAGAATGACAATTCTAATATAACAACTCAAAACTCGTATCGATTACCATAATAAAGTAGGCCTTGCAAAAGAACTTCAATTTTTTCAAACCCAAATTCCATCATTTACATCACTTAGAGAGGGTTTAAAGTTTTTGTCGTATATTTTCCGTTTTGCTTGCTTTCGCTATTATTCAATACAGTTGTAATGAAGATTGATGTGCCACTAAGAATATGTTTACATACATTCTAATGATTCTCAATATCATACACATAATTTCATGACCATAAAAAAAAAGAATAAAAAGGAGGAGTGTTGTTGTTCAGAATTTAAAAAAACAACATTTAATAAATCACAGTTGTAACCTTAAACGATTCTAACTTATAACTCGAGTATGAGAATGACAATTCTAATATAACAACTCGAAACTCGTATCGATTACCATAATAAAGTAAGCCTTGCAAAAGAACTTCAATTTTGAAACCCAAATTCCATCATTTACATCACTTAGAGGGGGTTTAATGTTTTTGTCGCATATTTTCCGTTTTGCTTGCTTTCGCTGTTCTTCAATACAGTTGTAATGAAGATTGATGTGCCACTAAGAATATGTTTATATACATTCTAATGATTCTCAATATCATACAAATAATTTCATGATCCTACAAGAAAATGAGAAAAAAAAGAGGAGTGGTGTTGTTCAGAGTTTAAAAAAACATTTAATAAATCGCAGTTGTAACTTTAAATGGTTCTAACTTTTGACTCGAGTATGAGAATGACTATTCTAATATAACAACTCGAAACTCGTATCGATTACCATATATGGAGTACGCCTTGCAAAAGAACTACAATTTTTTCAAACTCAAATACCATCATTTACATCACTTAGAGAGGGTTTACAGTTTTTGTCGCATATTTTCCGTTTTGCTTGCTTTCGCTATAATTCAATACTGTTATAATGACTATTGATTTACCACTAAGAATTGGTTTACATATATTCTAATGATTCTCAATATCATACAAATAATTTCATGATCCTACCAGAAAATGTGAAAAAAAAAGTGCTCATGTTGATAGTTTAAAAATAATATTTGGTAAATTTTAGTTCTAAATTTAAACGGTCCTAACTTTTGACTAGTGTATGGGAATGACTAATATAATATATCAAAGTGTCACTTATATCAATTCCTATAATTAGAGCAAGCTTTGCTAAAGAAAATCAATTTTTTCAAACCCAAATTCCATCATTTACATCACTTAGAGAGGGTTTCAAGTTTTTGTCGCATATTTTCCGTTTTGCTTGCTTTCGCTATTATTCAATACAGTTGTAATGAAGATTGATGTGCCACTAAGAATATGTTTACATACATTCTAATGATTCTCAATATCATACACATAATTTCATGACCATAAAAAAAAGAATAAAAAAGAGGAGTGTTGTTGTTCAGAGTTTGAAAAAAACATTTAATAAATCGCAGTTGTAACTTTAAATGGTTCTAACTTTTGACTCGAGTATGAGAATGACTATTCTAATATAACAACTCGAAACTGGTATCGATTACCATAATTCGAGTAGGCCTTGCAAAAGAACTTCAATTTTCAAACCCATATTCCATCATTTACATCACTTAGAGATGGTTTAAAGTTTTTGTCGCATATTTTCCGTTTTGCTTGCTTTCGCTATAATTCAATATAGGTGTAATGAAGATTGATGTGCCACTAAGAATATGTTTACATACATTCTAATGATTCTCAATATCATACAAATAATTTCATGTTCCTACAAGAAAATGAGAAAAAAAAGAGGAGTGGTGTTGTTAAGAGTTTAAAAAAAACATTTAATAAATCGTAGTTGTAACTTTAAATGGTTCTAACTTTTGACTCGAGTATGAGAATGACTATTCTAATATAACAACTCGAAACTCGTATCGATTACCATAATTCGAGTAGGCCTTGCAAAAGAACTTCAATTTTCAAACCCATATTCCATCATTTACAGCACTTATAGAGGGTTTAAAGTTTTTGTCGCATATTTTCCGTTTTGCTTGCTTTCGCTATTATGCAATATAGTTGTAATGAAGATTGATGTGCCACTAAGAATATATTTACATACATTCTAATGATTCTCAATATCATACAAATAATTTCATGATCGTACAAGAAAATGAGAAAAAAAAGAGGAGTGGTGTTGTTCAGAGTTTAAAAAAAACATTTAATAAATCGAAGTTGTAACTTTAAATGGTTCTAACTATTGACTCGAGTATGAGAATGACTATTCTAATATAACAACTCGAAACTCGTATCGATTACCATATTTCGAGTAGGCCTTGCTAAAGAACTGCAATTGTTTCAATCCCAAATACCATCATTTACATCACTTAGAGAGGGTTTAAAGTTTTTGTCGCATATTTTCCGTTTTGCTTGCTTTCGCTATAATTCAATACTGTTATAATGATTATTGATTTACCACTAAGAATTGGTTTACATATATTCTAATTATTCTCAATATCATACAAATAATTTCATGATCCTACCAGAAAATGAGAAAAAAAAAGAAGTGCTCATGTTGATAGTTTAAAAATAATACTTGTTAAATTTTAGTGCTAAATTTAAACGGTCCTACCTTTTGACTAGTGTATGGGAATGACTAATATAATATATCAAAGTGAAACTCATATCAATTCCTATAATTAGAGCAAGCTTTTCTAAAGAACTTCAATTTTTTCAAACCCAAATTCCATCATTTACATCACTTAGAGAGGGTTTAAAGTTTTTGTCGCATATTTTCCGTTTTGCTTGCTTTCGCTATTATTCAATACAGTTGTAATGAAGATTGATGTGCCACTAAGAATATGTTTACATACATTCTAATGATTCTAAATATCATACACATAATTTCATGACCATAAAAAAAAAGAATAAAAAGGAGGAGTGTAGTTGTTCAGAATTAAAAAAAAAAACATTTAATAAATCACAGTTGTAACCTTAAACGATTCTAACTTATAACTCGAGTATGAGAATGAAAATTCTAATATAACAACTCGAAACTCGTATCGATTACCATAATAAAGTAAGCCTTGCAAAAGAACTTCAATTTTGAAACCCAAATTCCATCATTTACATCACTTAGAGGGGGTTTAATGTTTTTGTCGCATATTTTCCGTTTTGCTTGCTTTCGCTGTTCTTCAATACAGTTGTAATGAAGATTGATGTGCCACTAAGAATATATTTATATACACTCTAATGATTCTCAATATCATACAAATAATTTCATGATCCTACAAGAAAATGAGAAGAAAAAGAGGAGTGGTGTTGTTTAGAGTTTAAAAAAAACATTTAATAAACCGCAGTTGTAACTTTAAATGGTTCTTACTTTTGACTCGAGTATGAGAATGACTATTCTAATATAACAACTCAAAACTCGTATCGATTACCATATATCAAGTAGGCCTTGCTAAAGAACTGCAATTTTTTCAAACCCAAATTCCATCATTTACATCACTTAGAGAGGGTTTAAAGTTTTTGTCGCTTATATTCCGTTTTGCTTGTTTTCTGTTTTATTCAATAAAGTTGTAATGAAGATTGATGTGCCACTAAGAATATGTTAACATACATTCTAATGATTCTCAATATGATACAAATAATTTTATGATGCTACAAAAAAATGAGAAAAAAAAGAGGAGTGGTGTTGTTCAGAGTTTGAAAAAAACATTTAATAAATCGCAGTTGTAACTTTAAATGGTTCTAACTTTTGACTCGAGTATGAGAATGACTATTCTAATATAAAAACTCGAAACTGGTATCGATTACCATAATTCGAGTAGGCCTTTCAAAAGAACTTCAATTTTCAAACCCATATTCCATCATTTACATCACTTAGAGAGGGTTTAAAGTTTTTGTCGCATATTTTCCGTTTTGCTTGCTTTCGCTATTATTCAATGTAGGTGTAATGAAGATTGATGTACCACTAAGAATATGTTTACATACATTCTAATGATTCTCAATATCATACAAATAATTTCATTATCCTACAAGAAAATGAGAAAAAAAAGAGGAGTGGTGTTGTTCAGAGTTTAAAAAAAACATTTAATAAATCGCAGTTGTAACTTTAAATGGTTCTAACTTTTGACTCGAGTATGAGAATGACTATTCTAATATAACAACTCAAAACTCGTATCGATTACCATAATTCGAGTAGGCCTTGCAAAAGAACTTCAATTTTCAAACCCATATTCCATCATTTACAGCACTTATAGAGGGTTTAAAGTTTTTGTCGCATATTTTCCGTTTTGCTTGCTTTCGCTATTATTCAATATAGTTGTAATGAAGATTGATGTGCCACTAAGAATATATTTACATACATTCTAATGATTCTCAATATCATACAAATAATTTCATGATCGTACAAGAAAATGAGAAAAAAAAGAGGAGTGGTGTTGTTCAGAGTTTAAAAAAAACATTTAATAAATCGAAGTTGTAACTTTAAATGGTTCTAACTATTGACTCGAGTATGAGAATGACTATTCTAATATAACAACTCGAAACTCGTATCGATTACCATATTTCGAGTAGGCCTTGCTAAAGAACTGCAATTGTTTCAATCCCAAATACCATCATTTACATCACTTAGAGAGGGTTTAAAGTTTTTGTCGCATATTTTCCGTTTTGCTTGCTTTCGCTATAATTCAATACTGTTATAATGATTATTGATTTACCACTAAGAATTGGTTTACATATATTCTAATTATTCTCAATATCATACAAATAATTTCATGATCCTACCAGAAAATGAGAAAAAAAAAGAAGTGCTCATGTTGATAGTTTAAAAATAATACTTGTTAAATTTTAGTGCTAAATTTAAACGGTCCTACCTTTTGACTAGTGTATGGGAATGACTAATATAATATATCAAAGTGAAACTCATATCAATTCCTATAATTAGAGCAAGCTTTTCTAAAGAACTTCAATTTTTTCAAACCCAAATTCCATCATTTACATCAATTAGAGAGGGTTTAAAGTTTTTGTCGCATATTTTCCGTTTTGCTTGCTTTCGCTATTATTCAATACAGTTGTAATGAAGATTGATGTGCCACTAAGAATATGTTTACATACATTCTAATGATTCTCAATATCATACACATAATTTCATGACCATAAAAAAAAAGAATAAAAAGGAGAAGTGTTGTTGTTCAGAATTTAAAAAAAAAACATTTAATAAATCACAGTTGTAACCTTAAACGATTCTAACTTATAACTCGAGTATGAGAATGACAATTCTAATATAACAACTCGAAACTCGTATCGATTACCATAATAAAGTAAGCCTTGCAAAAGAACTTCAATTTTGAAACCCAAATTCCATCATTTACATCACTTAGAGGGGGTTTAATGTTTTTGTCGCATATTTTCCGTTTTGCTTGCTTTCGCTGTTCTTCAATACAGTTGTAATGAAGATTGATGTGCCACTAAGAATATGTTTATATACATTCTAATGATTCTCAATATCATACAAATAATTTCATGATCCTACAAGAAAATGAGAAAAAAAAGAGGAGTGGTGTTGTTTAGAGTTTAAAAAAACATTTAATAAACCGCAGTTGTAACTTTAAATGGTTCTTACTTTTGACTCGAGTATGAGAATGACTATTCTAATATAACAACTCGAAACTCGTATCGATTACCATATATCAAGTAGGCCTTGCTAAAGAACTGCAATTTTTTCAAACCCAAATTCCATCATTTACATCACTTAGAGAGGGTTTAAAGTTTTTGTCGCTTATATTCCGTTTTGCTTGTTTTCTGTTTTATTCAATAAAGTTGTAATGAAGATTGATGTGCCACTAAGAATATGTTAACATACATTCTAATGATTCTCAATATGATACAAATAATTTTATGATGCTACAAAAAAATGAGAAAAAAAAGAGGAGTGGTGTTGTTCAGAGTTTGAAAAAAACATTTAATAAATCGCAGTTATAACTTTAAATGGTTCTAACTTTTGACTCGAGTATGAGAATGACTATTCTAATATAAAAACTCGAAACTGGTATCGATTACCATAATTCGAGTAGGCCTTGCAAAAGAACTTCAATTTTCAAACCCATATTCCATCATTTACATCACTTAGAGAGGGTTTAAAGTTTTTGTCGCATATTTTCCGTTTTGCTTGCTTTCGCTATTATTCAATGTAGGTGTAATGAAGATTGATGTACCACTAAGAATATGTTTACATACATTCTAATGATTCTCAATATCATACAAATAATTTCATTATCCTACAAGAAAATGAGAAAAAAAAGAGGAGTGGTGTTGTTCAGAGATTGAAAAAAACATTTAATAAATCGCAGTTGTAACTTTAAATGGTTCTAACTTTTGACTCGAGTATGAGAATGACTATTCTAATATAAAAACTCGAAACTGGTATCGATTACCATAATTCGAGTAGGCCTTGCAAAAGAACTTCAATTTTCAAACCCATATTCCATCATTTACATCACTTAGAGAGGGTTTAAAGTTTTTGTCGCATATTTTCCGTTTTGCTTGCTTTCGCTATTATTCAATGTAGGTGTAATGAAGATTGATGTACCACTAAGAATATGTTTACATACATTCTAATGATTCTCAATATCATATAAATAATTTCATTATCCTACAAGAAAATGAGAAAAAAAAGAGGAGTGGTGTTGTTCAGAGTTTAAAAAAAACATTTAATAAAACGCAGTTGTAACTTTAAATGGTTCTAACTTTTGACTCGAGTATGAGAATGACTATTCTAATATAACAACTCGAAACTCGTATCGATTACCATAATTCGAGTAGGGCTTGCAAAAGAACTTCAATTTTCAAACCCATATTCCATCATTTACAGCACTTATAGAGGGTTTAAAGTTTTTGTCGCATATTTTCCGTTTTGCTTGCTTTCGCTATTATTCAATATAGTTGTAATGAAGATTGATGTGCCACTAAGAATATATTTACATACATTCTAATGATTCTCAATATCATACAAATAATTTCATGATCGTACAAGAAAATGAGAAAAAAAAGAGGAGTGGTGTTGTTCAGAGTTTAAAAAAAACATTTAATAAATCGCAGTTGTAACTTTAAATGGTTCTAACTATTGACTCGAGTATGAGAATGACTATTCTAATATAACAACTCGAAACTCGTATCGATTACCATATTTCGAGTAGGCCTTGCTAAAGAACTGCAATTGTTTCATTCCCAAATACCATCATTTACATCACTTAGAGAGGGTTTAAAGTTTTTGTCGCATATTTTCCGTTTTGCTTGCTTTCGCTATAATTCAATACTGTTATAATGATTATTGATTTACCACTAAGAATTGGTTTACATATATTCTAATTATTCTCAATATCATACAAATAATTTCATGATCCTACCAGAAAATGAGAAAAAAAAAGAAGTGCTCATGTTGATAGTTTAAAAATAATACTTGTTAAATTTTAGTGCTAAATTTAAACGGTCCTACCTTTTGACTAGTGTATGGGAATGACTAATATAATATATCAAAGTGAAACTCATATCAATTCCTATAATTAGAGCAAGCTTTTCTAAAGAACTTCAATTTTTTCAAACCCAAATTCCATCATTTACATCACTTAGAGAGGGTTTAAAGTTTTTGTCGCATATTTTCCGTTTTGCTTGCTTTCGCTATTATTCAATACAGTTGTAATGAAGATTGATGTGCCACTAAGAATATGTTTACATACATTCTAATGATTCTAAATATCATACACATAATTTCATGACCATAAAAAAAAGAATAAAAAAGAGGAGTGTTGTTGTTCAGAGTTTGAAAAAAACATTTAATAAATCGCAGTTGTAACTTTAAATGGTTCTAACTTTTGACTCGAGTATGAGAATGACTATTCTAATATAACAACTCGAAACTGGTATCGATTACCATAATTCGAGTAGGCCTTGCAAAAGAACTTCAATTTTCAAACCCATATTCCATCATTTACATCACTTAGAGATGGTTTAAAGTTTTTGTCGCATATTTTCCGTTTTGCTTGCTTTCGCTATAATTCAATATAGGTGTAATGAAGATTGATGTGCCACTAAGAATATGTTTACATACATTCTAATGATTCTCAATATCATACAAATAATTTCATGTTCCTACAAGAAAATGAGAAAAAAAAGAGGAGTGGTGTTGTTAAGAGTTTAAAAAAAACATTTAATAAATCGTAGTTGTAACTTTAAATGGTTCTAACTTTTGACTCGAGTATGAGAATGACTATTCTAATATAACAACTCGAAACTCGTATCGATTACCATAATTCGAGTAGGCCTTGCAAAAGAACTTCAATTTTCAAACCCATATTCCATCATTTACAGCACTTATAGAGGGTTTAAAGTTTTTGTCGCATATTTTCCGTTTTGCTTGCTTTCGCTATTATGCAATATAGTTGTAATGAAGATTGATGTGCCACTAAGAATATATTTACATACATTCTAATGATTCTCAATATCATACAAATAATTTCATGATCGTACAAGAAAATGAGAAAAAAAAGAGGAGTGGTGTTGTTCAGAGTTTAAAAAAAACATTTAATAAATCGAAGTTGTAACTTTAAATGGTTCTAACTATTGACTCGAGTATGAGAATGACTATTCTAATATAACAACTCGAAACTCGTATCGATTACCATATTTCGAGTAGGCCTTGCTAAAGAACTGCAATTGTTTCAATCCCAAATACCATCATTTACATCACTTAGAGAGGGTTTAAAGTTTTTGTCGCATATTTTCCGTTTTGCTTGCTTTCGCTATAATTCAATACTGTTATAATGATTATTGATTTACCACTAAGAATTGGTTTACATATATTCTAATTATTCTCAATATCATACAAATAATTTCATGATCCTACCAGAAAATGAGAAAAAAAAAGAAGTGCTCATGTTGATAGTTTAAAAATAATACTTGTTAAATTTTAGTGCTAAATTTAAACGGTCCTACCTTTTGACTAGTGTATGGGAATGACTAATATAATATATCAAAGTGAAACTCATATCAATTCCTATAATTAGAGCAAGCTTTTCTAAAGAACTTCAATTTTTTCAAACCCAAATTCCATCATTTACATCACTTAGATAGGGTTTAAAGTTTTTGTCGCATATTTTCCGTTTTGCTTGCTTTCGCTATTATTCAATACAGTTGTAATGAAGATTGATGTGCCACTAAGAATATGTTTACATACATTCTAATGATTCTCAATATCATACACATAATTTCATGACCATAAAAAAAAGAATAAAAAGGAGGAGTGTTGTTGTTCAGAATTTAAAAAAAAAACATTTAATAAATCACAGTTGTAACCTTAAACGATTCTAACTTATAACTCGAGTATGAGAATGACAATTCTAATATAACAACTCGAAACTCGTATCGATTACCATAATAAAGTAAGCCTTGCAAAAGAACTTCAATTTTGAAACCCAAATTCCATCATTTACATCACTTAGAGGGGGTTTAATGTTTTTGTCGCATATTTTCCGTTTTGCTTGCTTTCGCTGTACTTCAATACAGTTGTAACGAAGATTGATGTGCCACTAAGAATATGTTTATATACATTCTAATGATTCTCAATATCATACAAATAATTTCATGATCCTACAAGAAAATGAGAAAAAAAAGAGGAGTGGTGTTGTTTAGAGTTTAAAAAAAACATTTAATAAACCATAGTTGTAACTTTAAATGGTTCTTACTTTTGACTCGAGTATGAGAATGACTATTCTAATATAACAACTCGAAACTCGTATCGATTACCATATATCAAGTGGGCCTTGCAAAAGAACTGCAATTTTTTCAAACCCAAATTCCATCATTTACATCACTTAGAGAGGGTTTAAAGTTTTTGTCGCTTATATTCCGTTTTGCTTGTTTTCTGTTTTATTCAATAAAGTTGTAATGAAGATTGATGTGCCACTAAGAATATGTTAACATACATTCTAATGATTCTCAATATGATACAAATAATTTTATGATGCTACAAAAAAATGAGAAAAAAAAGAGGAGTGGTGTTGTTCAGAGTTTGAAAAAAACATTTAATAAATCGCAGTTGTAACTTTAAATGGTTCTAACTTTTGACTCGAGTATGAGAATGACTATTCTAATATAAAAACTCGAAACTGGTATCGATTACCATAATTCGAGTAGGCCTTGCAAAAGAACTTCAATTTTCAAACCCATATTCCATCATTTACATCACTTAGAGAGGGTTTAAAGTTTTTGTCGCATATTTTCCGTTTTGCTTGCTTTCGCTATTATTCAATGTAGGTGTAATGAAGATTGATGTACCACTAAGAATATGTTTACATACATTCTAATGATTCTCAATATCATACAAATAATTTCATTATCCTACAAGAAAATGAGAAAAAAAAGAGGAGTGGTGTTGTTCAGAGTTTAAAAAAAACATTTAATAAATCGCAGTTGTAACTTTAAATGGTTCTAACTTTTGACTCGAGTATGAGAATGACTATTCTAATATAAAAACTCGAAACTGGTATCGATTACCATAATTCGATTAGGCCTTGCAAAAGAACTTCAATTTTCAAACCCATATTCCATCATTTACATCACTTAGAGAGGGTTTAAAGTTTTTGTCGCATATTTTCCGTTTTGCTTGCTTTCGCTATTATTCAATGTAGGTGTAATGAAGATTGATGTACCACTAAGAATATGTTTACATACATTCTAATGATTCTCAATATCATACAAATAATTTCATGATCCTACAAGAAAATGAGAAAAAAAAGAGGAGTGGTGTTTTTCAGAGTTTAAAAAAAACATTTAATAAATCGCAGTTGTAACTTTAAATGGTTCTAACTTTTGACTCGAGTATGAGAATGACTATTCTAATATAACAACTGGATACTCGTATCGATTACCATATTTTGAGTAGGAATTTCTAAAGAACTGCAATTTTTACAAACCCAAATACCATCATTTACATCACTTAGGGAGGGTTTAAAGTTTTTGTCGCATATTTTCCGTTTTGCTTGCTTTCGCTATAATTCAATATAGGTGTAATGAAGATTGATGTGCCACTAAGAATATGTTTACATACATTCTAATGATTCTCAATATCATACAAATAATTTCATGATCCTACAAGAAAATGAGAAAAAAAAGAGGAGTGGTGTTTTTCAGAGTTTAAAAAAAACATTTAATAAATCGCAGTTGTAACTTTAAATGGTTCTATCTTTTGACTCTAGTATGAGAATGACTATTCTAATATAACAACTCGAAACTCATATCGATTACCATATATCGAGTAGGCCTTGCTAAAGAACTGCAATTTTTTCAAACCCAAATACCATCATTTACATCACTTAGAGAGGGTTTAAAGTTTTTGTCGCATTTTTTCCGTTTTGCTTGCTTTCGCTATAATTCAATACTGTTATAATGAATATTGATTTACCACTAAGAATTGGTTTACATATATTCTAATGATTCTCAATATCATACAAATAATTTCATGATCCTACCAGAAAATGTGAAAAAAAAAGTGCTCATGTTGATAGTTTAAAAATAATATTTGGTAAATTTTAGTTCTAAATTTAAACGGTCCTAACTTTTGACTAGTGTATGGGAATGACTAATATAATATATCAAAGTGAAACTTATATCAATTCCTATAATTAGAGCAAGCTTTGCTAAAGAACATCAATTTTTTCAAACCCAAATTCCATCATTTACATCACTTAGAGAGGGTTTAAAGTTTTTGTCGCATATTTTCCGTTTTGCTTGCTTTCGCTATTATTCAATACAGTTGTAATGAAGATTGATGTGCCACTAAGAATATGTTTACATACATTCTAATGATTCTCAATATCAGACACATAATTTCATGACCATAAAAAAAGAATAAAAAGGAGGAGTGTTGTTGTTCAGAATTTAAAAAAAACGTTTAATAAATCACAGTTGTAACCTTAAACGATTCTACCTTATAACTCGAGTATGAGAATGACAATTCTAATATAACAACTCGAAACTCGTATCAATTACCATAATAAAGTAAGCCTTGCAAAAGAACTTCAATTTTGAAACCCAAATTCCATCATTTACATCACTTAGAGGGGGTTTAATGTTTTTGTCACATATTTTCCGTTTTGCTTGCTTTCGCTGTACTTCAATACAGTTGTAACGAAGATTGATGTGCCACTAAGAATATGTTTATATACATTCTAATGATTCTCAATATCATACAAATAATTTCATGATCCTACAAGAAAATGAGAAAAAAAAGAGGAGTGGTGTTGTTTAGAGTTTAAAAAAAACATTTAATAAACCGCAGTTGTAACTTTAAATGGTTCTTACTTTTGACTCGAGTATGAGAATGACTATTCTAATATAACAACTCGAAACTCGTATCGATTACCATATATCAAGTAGGCCTTGCAAAAGAACTGCAATTTTTTCAAACCCAAATTCCATCATTTACATCACTTAATAGGGTTTAAAGTTTTTGTCGCTTATATTCCGTTTTGCTTGTTTTCTCTTTTATTCAATAAAGTTGTAATGAAGATTGATGTGCCACTAAGAATATGTTAACATACATTCTAATGATTCTCAATATCATACAAATAATTTTATGATGCTACAAAAAAATGAGAAAAAAAAGAGGAGTGGTGTTGTTCAGAGTTTGAAAAAAACATTTAATAAATCGCAGTTGTAACTTTAAATGGTTCTAACTTTTGCCTCGAGTATGAGAATGACTATTCTAATATAAAAACTCGAAACTGGTATCGATTACCATAATTCGAGTAGGCCTTGCAAAAGAACTTCAATTTTCAAACCCATATTCCATCATTTACATCACTTAGAGAGGGTTTAAAGTTTTTGTCGCATATTTTTCGTTTTGCTTGCTTTCGCTATTATTCAATGTAGGTGTAATGAAGATTGATGTACCACTAAGAATATGTTTACATACATTCTAATGATTCTCAATATCATACAAATAATTTCATGATCCTACAAGAAAATGAGAAAAAAAAGAGGAGTGGTGTTGTTCAGAGTTTAAAAAAAACATTTAATAAATCGCAAATGTAACTTTAAATGGTTCTAACTTTTGACTCGAGTATGAGAATGACTATTCTAATATAAGAACTGGAAACTCGTATCGATTACCATATTTTGAGTAGGCCTTTCTAAAGAACTACAATTTTTTCAAACCCAAATACCATCATTTACATCACTTAGAGAGGGTTTAAAGTTTTTGTCGCATATTTTCCGTTTTGCTTGCTTTCGCTATAATTCAATATAGGTGTAATGGGGATTGATGTGCCACTAAGAATATGTTTACATACATTCTAATGATTCTCAATATCATACAAATAATTTCATGATCCTACAAGAAAATGAGAAAAAAAAGAGGAGTGGTGTTGTTTAGAGTTTAAAAAAAACATTTAATAAATCGCAGTTGTAACTTTAAATGGTTCTAAGTTTTGACTCTAGTATGAGAATGACTATTCTAATATAACAACTCGAAACTCGTATCGATTACCATATATCGAGTAGGCCTTGCTAAAGAACTGCAATATTTTCAAACCCAAATACCATCATTTACATCACTTAGAGAGGGTTTAAAGTTTTTGTCGCATATTTTCCGTTTTGCTTGCTTTCGCTATAATTCAATACTGTTATAATGAATATTGATTTACCACTAAGAATTGGTTTACATATATTCTAATGATTCTCAATATCATACAAATAATTTCATGATTCTACCAGAAAATGTGAAAAAAAAGCGCTCATGTTGATAGTTTAAAAATAATATTTGGTAAATTTTAGTTCTAAATTTAAACGGTCCTAACTTTTGACTAGTGTATAGGAATGAGTAATATAATATATCAAAGTGAAACTTTTATCAATTCCTAAAATTAGAGCAAGCTTTGCTAAAGAACATCAATTTTTTCAAACCCAACTTCCATCATTTACATCACTTAGAGAGGGTTTAAAGTTTTTGTCGCATATTTTCCGTTTTGCTTGCTTTCGCTATTATTCAATACAGTTGTAATGAAGATTGATGTGCCACTAAGAATATGTTTACATACATTCTAATGATTCTCAATATCGTACACATAATTTCATGACCATAAAAAAAAAGAATAAAAAAGAGGAGTGTTGTTGTTCAGAGTTTGAAAAAAACATTTAATAAATCGCAGTTGTAACTTAAAATGGTTCTAACTTTTGACTCGAGTATGAGAATGACTATTCTAATATAAAAACTCGAAACTGGTATCGATTACCATAATTCGAGTAGGCCTTGCAAAAGAACTTCAATTTTCAAACCCATATTCCATCATTTACATCACTTAGAGAGGGTTTAATGTTTTTGTCGCATATTTTTCGTTTTGCTTGCTTTCGCTATTATTCAATGTAGGTGTAATGAAGATTGATGTACCACTAAGAATATGTTTACATACATTCTAATGATTCTCAATATCATACAAATAATTTCATGATCCTACAAGAAAATGAGAAAAAAAAGAGGAGTGGTGTTGTTTAGAGTTTAAAAAAAACATTTAATAAATCGCAAATGTAACTTTAAATGGTTCTAACTTTTGACTCGAGTATGAGAATGACTATTCTAATATAAGAACTGGAAACTCGTATCGATTACCATATTTTGAGTAGGCCTTTCTAAAGAACTGCAATTTTTTCAAACCCAAATACCATCATTTACATCACTTAGAGAGGGTTTAAAGTTTTTGTCGCATATTTTCCGTTTTGCTTGCTTTCGCTATTATTCAATATAGTTGTAATGAAGATTGATGTGCCACTAAGAATATATTTACATACATTCTAATAATTCTCAATATCATACAAATAATTTCATGATCCTACAAGAAAATGAGAAAAAAAAGAGGAGTGGTGTTGTTCAGAGTTTAAAAAAAACATTTAATAAATCGCAGTTGTAACTTTAAATGGTTCTAACTTTTGACTCGAGTATGAGAATGACTATTCTAATATAAAAACTCGAAACTACTATCGATTACCATAATTCGAGTAGGCCTTGCAAAAGAACTTCAATTTTCAAACCCATATTCCATCATTTACATCACTTAGAGAGGGTTTAAAGTTTTTGTCGCAAATTTTTCGTTTTGCTTGCTTTCGCTATTATTCAATGTAGGTGTAATGAAGATTGATGTACCACTAAGAATATGTTTACATACATTCTAATGATTCTCAATATCATACAAATAATTTCATGATCCTACAAGAAAATGAGAAAAAAAAGAGGAGTGGTGTTGTTCAGAGTTTAAAAAAAACATTTAATAAATCGCAAATGTAACTTTAAATGGTTCTAACTTTTGACTCGAGTATGAGAATGACTATTCTAATATAAGAACTGGAAACTCGTATCGATTACCATATTGTGAGTAGGCCTTTCTAAAGAACTGCAATTTTTTCAAACCCAAATACCATCATTTACATCACTTAGAGAGGGTTTAAAGTTTTTGTCGCATATTTTCCGTTTTGCTTGCTTTCGCTATAATTCAATATAGGTGTAATGAAGATTGATGTGCCACTAAGAATATGTTTACATACATTCTAATGATTCTCAAAATCAAACAAATAATTTCATGATCCTACAAGAAAATGAGAAAACAAAGAGGAGTGGTGTTGTTTAGAGTTTAAAAAAAACATTTAATAAATCGCAGTTGTAACTTTAAATGGTTCTAACTTTTGACTCTAGTATGAGAATGACTATTCTAATATAACAACTCGAAACTCGTATCGATTACCATATATCGAGTAGGCCTTGCTAAAGAACTGCAATTTTTTCAAACCCAAATACCATCATTTACATCACTTAGAGAGGGTTTAAAGTTTTTGTCGCATATTTTCCGTTTTGCTTGCTTTCGCTATAATTCAATACTGTTATAATGAATATTGATTTACCACTAAGAATTGGTTTACATATATTCTAATGATTCTGAATATCATACAAATAATTTCATGATCCTACCAGAAAATGTGAAAAAAAAAGTGCTCATGTTGATAGTTTAAAAATAATATTTGGTAAATTTTAGTTCTAAATTTAAACGGTCCTAACTTTTGACTAGTGTATAGGAATGACTAATATAATATATCAAAGTGAAACTTATATCAATTCCTATAATTAGAGCAAGCTTTGCTAAAGAACATCAATTTTTTCAAACCCAAATTCCATCATTTACATCACTTAGAGAGGGTTTAAAGTTTTTGTCGCATATTTTCCGTTTTGCTTGCTTTCGCTATTATTCAATACAGTTGTAATGAAGATTGATGTGCCACTAAGAATCTGTTTACATACATTCTAATGATTCTCAATATCATACACATAATTTCATGACCATAAAAAAAAGAATAAAAAAGAGGAGTGTTGTTGTTCAGAGTTTGAAAAAAACATTTAATAAATTGCAGTTGTAACTTTAAATGGTTCTAACTTTTGACTCGAGTATGAGAATGACTATTCTAATATAAAAACTCGAAACTGGTATCGATTACCATAATTCGAGTAGGCCTTGCAAAAGAACTTCAATTTTTAAACCCATATTCCATCATTTACAGCACTTATAGAGGGTTTAAAGTTTTTGTCGCATATTTTCCTTTTTGCTTGCTTTCGCTATTATTCAATATAGTTTTAATGAAGATTGATGTGCCACTAAGAATATATTTACATACATTCTAATGATTCTCAATATCATACAAATAATTTCATGATCCTACAAGAAAATGAGAAAAAAAGAGGAGTGGTGTTGTTCAGAGTTTAAAAAAAACATTTAATAAATCGCAGTTGTAACTTTAAATGGTTCTAACTATTGACTCGAGTATGAGAATGACTATTCTAATATAACAACTCGAAACTCGTATCGATTACCATATTTCGAGTAGGCCTTGCTAAAGAACTGCAATTGTTTCAATCCCAAATACCATCATTTACATCACTTAGAGAGGGTTTAAAGTTTTTGTCGCATATTTTCCGTTTTGCTTGCTTTCGCTATAATTCAATACTGTTATAATTAATATTGATTTACCACTAAGAATTGGTTTACATATATCTAATTATTCTCAATATCATACAAATAATTTCATGATCCTACCAGAAAATGAGAAAAAAAAAGAAGTGCTCATGTTGATAGTTTAAAAATAATACTTGTTAAATTTTAGTGCTAAATTTAAACGGTCCTACCTTTTGACTAGTGTATGGGAATGACTAATATAATATATCAAAGTGAAACTCATATCAATTACTATAATTAGAGCAAGCTTTTCTAAAGAACTTCAATTTTTTCAAACCCAAATTCCATCATTTACATCACTTAGAGAGGGTTTAAAGTTTTTGTCGTATATTTTCCGTTTTGCTTGCTTTCGCTATTATTCAATACAGTTGTAATGAAGATTGATGTGCCACTAAGAATTTGTTTACATACATTCTAATGATTCTCAATATCATACACATAATTTCATGACCATAAAAAAAAAGAATAAAAAGGAGGAGTGTTGTTGTTCAGAATTTAAAAAAAACATTTAATAAATCACAGTTGTAACCTTAAACGATTCTAACTTATAACTCGAGTATGAGAATGAAAATTCTAATATAACAACTCGAAACTCGTATCGATTACCATAATAAAGTAAGCCTTGCAAAAGAACTTCAATTTTGAAACCCAAATTCCATCATTTACATCACTTAGAGAGGGTTTAATGTTTTTGTCGCATATTTTCCGTTTTGCTTGCTTTCGCTGTTCTTCAATACAGTTGTAATGAAGATTGATGTGCCACTAAGAATATGTTGATATACATTCTAATGATTCTCAATATCATACAAATAATTTCATGATCCTACAAGAAAATGAGAAAAAAAAGAGGAGTGGTGTTGTTTAGAGTTTAAAAAAAACATTTAATAAACCGCAGTTGTAACTTTAAATGGTTCTAACTTTTGACTCGAGTATGAGAATGACTATTCTAATATAACAACCCGAAACTCGTATCGATTACCATATATCGAGTAGGCCTTGCTAAAGAACTGCAATTTTTTCAAACCCAAATTCCATCATTTACATCACTTAGAGAGGGTTTAAAGTTTTTGTCGCTTATATTCCGTTTTGCTTGTTTTCTGTTTTATTCAATAAAGTTGTAATGAAGATTGATGTGCCACTAAGAATATGTTAACATACATTCTAATGATTCTCAATATGATACAAATAATTTTATGATGCTACAAAAAAATGAGAAAAAAAGAGGAGTGGTGGTGTTCAGAGTTTGAAAAAAACATTTAATAAATCGCAGTTGTAACTTTAAATGGTTCTAACTTTTGACTCGAGTATGAGAATGACTATTCTAATATAAAAACTCGAAACTGGTATCGATTACCATAATTCGAGTAGGCCTTGCAAAAGAACTTCAATTTTCAAACCCATATTCCATCATTTACATCACTTAGAGAGGGTTTAAAGTTTTTGTCGCATATTTTTCATTTTGCTTGCTTTCGCTATTATTCAATGTAGGTGTAATCAAGATTGATGTACCACTAAAATATGTTTACATACATTCTAATGATTCTCAATATCATACAAATAATTTCATGATCCTACAAGAAAATGAGAAAAAAAAGAGGAGTGGTGTTGTTTAGAGTTTAAAAAAAACATTTAATAAATCGCAGTTGTAACTTTAAATGGTTCTAACTTTTGACTCGAGTATGAGAATGACTATTCTAATATAAGAACTGGAAACTCGTATCGATTACCATATTTTGAGAAGGCCTTTCTAAAGAACTTCAATTTTTTCAAACCCAAATACCATCATTTACATCACTTAGAGAGGGTTTAAAGTTTTTGTCGCATATTTTCCGTTTTGCTTGCTTTCGCTATAATTCAATATAGGTGTAATGAAGATTGATGTGCCACTAAGAATATGTTTACATACATTCTAATGATTCTCAATATCATAGAAATAATTTCATGATCCTACATGAAAATGAGAAAAAAAAGAGGAGTGGTGTTGTTCAGAGTTTAAAAAAAACATTTAATAAATCGTAGTTGTAACTTTAAATGGTTCTAACTTTTGACTCGAGTATGAGAATGACTATTCTAATATAACAACTCGAAACTCGTATCGATTACAACATATCGAGTAGGCCTTGCTAAAGAACTGAAATTTTTTCAAACCCAAATACCATCATTTACATCACATAGAGAGGGTTTAAAGTTTTTGTCGCATATTTTCCGTTTTACTTGCTTTCGCTATAATTCAATACTGTTATAATGAATATTGATTTACCACTAAGAATTGGTTTACATATATTCTAATGATTCTCAATATCATACAAATAATTTCATGATCCTACCAGAAAATGAGAAAATAAAAGAAGTGCTCATGTTGATAGTTTAAAAATAATATTTGTTAAATTTTAGTGCCAAATTTAAACGGTCCTAACTTTTGACTAGTGTATGGGAATGACTAATATAATATATCAAAGTAAAATTCATATCAATTCCTATAATTAGAGCAAGCTTTGCTAAAGAACTTCAATTTTTTCAAACCCAAATTCCATCATTTACATCACTTAGGGAGGGTTTAAAAATATTGTCGCATATTTTCCGTTTTGCTTGCTTTCGCTATTATTCAATACAGTTGTAATGAAGATTGATGTGCCACTAAGAATATGTTTACATACATTCTAATGATTCTCAATATCATACACATAATTTCATGACCATAAAAAAAAAGAATAAAAAAGAGGAGTGTTGTTGTTCAGAATTTTAAAACAACATTTAATAAATCGCAGTTGTAACCTTAAACGGTTCTAACTTCTAACTCGAGTATGAGAATGACAATTCTAATATAACAACTCGAAACCTGTATCGATTACAATAATAAAGTAGGCCTTGCAAAAGAATTTCAATTTTGAAACCCAAATTCCATCATTTACATCACTTAGAACGTTTTTGTCGCTTATATTCCATTTTGCTTGTTTTCTGTTTTATTCAATAAAGTTGTAATGAAGATTGATGTGCCACTAAGAATACGTTTACATACATTCTAATGATTCTCAATATGATACAAATAATTTTATGATGCTACAAAAAAATGAGAAAAAAAAGAGGAGTGGTGTTGTTCAGAGTTTGAAAAAAAAACATTTAATAAATCGTAGTTGTAACTTTAAATTGTTCTAACTTTTGACTCGAGTATGAGAATGACTATTCTAATATAACAACTCGAAACTCGTATCGATTACCATATTTTGAGTAGGCCTTGCTAAAGAAATGCAATTTTATCAAACCCAAATACCATCATTTACATCACTTAGCGAGGGTTTAAAGTTTTTGTCGCATATTTTCCGTTTTGCTTGCTTTCGCTATAATTCAATACTGTTATAATGAATATTGATTTACCACTAAGAATTGGTTTACATATATTCTAATGATTCTCAATATCATACAAATAATTTCATGATCCTACCAGAAAATGAGAAAAAAAAAGTGCTCATGTTGATAGTTTAAAAATAATATTTGGTAAATTTTAGTTCTAAATTTAAACGGTCCTAACTTTTGACTAGTGTATGGGAATGACTAATATAATATATCAAAGTGAAACTCATATCAATTCCTATAATTAGAGAAAGCTTTGCTCAAGAACTTCAATTTTTTCAAACCTAAATTCCATCATTTACATCACTTAGAGAGGGTCTAAAGTTTTTGTCGCATATTTTCCGTTTTGCTTGCTTTCGCTATTATTCAATAGAATTGTAATGAAGATTGATGTGCCACTAATAATATGTTTACATACATTCTAATCATTCTGAAGATCATAAAAATAATTTCATGATCCTACAAAGGAAAAAGAATAAAAAAGAGGAGTGTTGTTGTTCAAAATTTAAAAAAAACATTTAATAAATAGCAGTTGTAACCTTAAACGGTTCTAACTTATAACTTGAGTATGAGAATGACAATTCTAATATAACAACTCGAAACTCGTATCGATTACCATAATAAAGTAAGCCTTGCAAAAGAACTTCAATTTTGAAACCCAAATTCCATCATTTACATCACTTAGAGAGGGTTTAATGTTTTTGTCCCATATTTTCCGTTTTGCTTGCTTTCGCTATTCTTCAATACAGTTGTAATGAAGATTGATGTGCCACTAAGAATAGGTTTACATACATTCTAATGATTCTTAATATAATACAAATAATTTCATGATCCTACAAGAAAATGAGAAAAAAAAGAGGAGTGGTGTTGTTCAGAGTTTAAAAAAAACATTTAATAAATCGCAGTTGTAACTTTAAATGGTTCTAACTTTTGACTCGAGTATGAGAATGACTATTCTATTATAACAACTCAAAACTCATATCGATTACCATAATTCGAGTAGGCCTAGAAAAAGAACTTCAATTTTCAAACCCATATTCCATCATTTACATCACTTAGAGAGGGTTTAAAGTTTTTGTCGCATATTTTCCGTTTTGCTTGCCTTCGCTATTATTCAATATAGTTGTAATGAAGATTGATGTGCCACTAAGAATATGTTTACATACATTCTATTGATTCTCAATATCATACAAATAATTTCATGATCCTACAAGAAAATGAGAAAAAAAATAAGTGTGTGTGTTGTTCAGATTTTAAAAAAACATTTAATAAATCGCAGTTGTAACTTTAAATGGTTCTAACTTTTGACTCGAGTATGAGAATGACTATTCTAATATAACAACTCGAAACTCGTATCGATTACCATAATAAAGTAGGCATTGCAAAAGAACTTCAATTTTGAAACCCAAATTCCATCATTTACATCACTTAGAGAGGGTTTAAAGTTTTTGTCGCTTATATTCCGTTTTGCTTGTTTTCTGTTTTATTCAATAAAGTTGTAATGAAGATTGATGTGCCACTAAGAATATGTTTACATACATTCTAATGATTCTCAATATGATACAAATAATATTATGATGCTACAAAAAAATGAGAAAAAAAAGAGGAGTGGTGTTGTTCAGAGTTTGAAAAAAACATTTAATAAATCGCAGTTGTAACTTTAAATGGTTCTAACTTTTGACTCGAGTATGAGAATGACTATTCTAATATAACAACTCAAAACTCGTATCGATTACCATATTTCGAGTAGGCCTTTCTAAAGAACTGCAATTTTTTCAAACCCAAATACCATCATTTACATCACTTAGAGAGGGTTTAAAGTTTTTGTCGCATATTTTCCGTTTTGCTTGCTTTCGCTATAATTCAATACTATTGTAATGAATATTGATTTACCACTAAGAATTGGTTTACATATATTCTAATGATTCTCAATATCATACAAATAATTTCATGATCCTACCAGAAAATGAGAAAAAAAGAAGTGCTCATGTTGATAGTTTAAAAATAAAATTTGTTAAATTAGAGTGCTAAATTTAAACTGTCCTAACTTTTGACTAGTGTATGGGAATGACTAATATAATATATCAAAGTGAAACTCATATCAATTCCTATAATTAGAGCAAGCTTTGCTCAAGAACTTCAATTTTTTCAAACCCAAATTCCATCATTTACATCACTTAGAGAGGGTTTAAAGTTTTTGCCGCATATTTTCCGTTTTGCTTGCTTTCGCTATTATTCAATACAGTTGTAATGAAAATTGATGTGCCACTAAAAATATGTTTACATACATTCTAATCATTCTGAAGATCATAAAAATAATTTCATGATCCTACAAGAAAATGAGAAAAAAAAGAGGAGTGGTGTTGTTCAGAGTTTAAAAAAAACATTTAATAAATCGCAGTTGTAACTTTAAATGGTTCTAACTTTTGACTCGAGTATGAGAATGACTATTCTAATATAACAACTCAAAACTCATATCGATTACCATAATTCGAGTAGGCCTAGCAAAAGAACTTCAATTTTCAAACCCATATTCCATCATTTACATCACTTAGAGAGGGTTTAAAGTTTTTGTCGCATATTTTCCGTTTTGCTTGCCTTCGCTATTATTCAATAAAGTTGTAATGAAGATTGATGTGCCACTAAGAATATGTTTACATACATTCTAATGATTCTCAATATCATACAAATAATTTCATGATGCTACAAAAAAATGAGAAAAAAAAGAGGAGTGGTGTTGTTTAGAGTTTGAAAAAAACATTTAATATATCGCAGTTGTAACTTTAAATGGTTCTAACTTTTGACTCGAGTATGAGAATGACTATTCTAATATAACAACTCGAAACTCGTATCGATTACCATAATAAAGTAGGCCTTGCAAAAGAACTTCAATTTTGAAACCCAAATTCCATCATTTACATCACTTAGAGAGGGTTTAATGTTTTTGTCCCATATTTTCCGTTTTGCTTGCTTTCGCTATTCTTCAATACAGTTGTAATGAAGATTGATGTGCCACTAAGAATATGTTTACATACATTCTAATGATTCTCAATATGGTACAAATAATATTATGATGCTACAAAAAAATGAGAAAAAAAATAGGAGTGGTGTTGTTCAGAGTTTGAAAAAAACATTTAATAAATCGCAGTTGTAACTTTAAATGGTTCTAACTTTTGACTCGAGTATGAGAATGACTATTCTAATATAACAACTCAAAACTCGTATCGATTACCATATTTCGAGTAGGCCTTTCTAAAGAACTGCAATTTTTTCAAACCCAAATACCATCATTTACATCACTTAGAGAGGGTTTAAAGTTTTTGTCGCATATTTTCCGTTTTGCTTGCTTTCGCTATAATTCAATACTGTTGTAATGAATATTGATTTACCACTAAGAATTGGTTTACATATATTCTAATGATTCTCAATATCATACAAATAATTTCATGATCCTACCAGAAAATGAGAAAAAAAAGAAGTGCTCATGTTGATAGTTTAAAAATAAAATTTGTTAAATTAGAGTGCTAAATTTAAACGGTCCTAACTTTTGACTAGTGTATGGGAATGACTAATATAATATATCAAAGTGAAACTCATATCAATTCCTATAATTAGAGCAAGCTTTGCTCAAGAACTTCAATTTTTTCAAACCCAAATTCCATCATTTACATCACTTAGAGAGGGTTTAAAGTTTTTGCCGCATATTTTCCGTTTTGCTTGCTTTCGCTATTATTCAATACAGTTGTAATGAAAATTGATGTGCCACTAAAAATATGTTTACATACATTCTAATCATTCTGAAGATCATAAAAATAATTTCATGATCCTACAAGAAAATGAGAAAAAAAAGAGGAGTGGTGTTGTTCAGAGTTTAAAAAAAACATTTAATAAATCGCAGTTGTAACTTTAAATGGTTCTAACTTTTGACTCGAGTATGAGAATGACTATTCTAATATAACAACTCAAAACTCATATCGATTACCATAATTCGAGTAGGCCTAGCAAAAGAACTTCAATTTTCAAAACCATATTCCATCATTTACGTCACTTAGAGAGGGTTTAAAGTTTTTGTCGCATATTTTCCGTTTTGCTTGCCTTCGCTATTATTCAATATAGTTGTAATGAAGATTGATGTGCCACTAAGAATATGTTTACATACATTCTATTGATTCTCAATATCATACAAATAATTTCATCATCCTACAAGAAAATGAGAAAAAAAATAAGTGTGTCTGTTGTTCAGATTTTAAAAAAACATTTAATAAATCGCAGTTGTAACTTTAAATGGTTCTAACTTTTGACTCGAGTATGAGAATGACTATTCTAATATAACAACTCGAAACTCGTATCGATTACCATAATAAAGTAGGCCTTGCAAAAGAACTTCAATTTTGAAACCCAAATTCCATCATTTACATCACTTAGAGAGGGTTTAATGTTTTTGTCCCATATTTTCCGTTTTGCTTGCTTTCGCTATTCTTCAATACAGTTGTAATGAAGATTGATGTGCCACTAAGAATAGGTTTACATACATTCTAATGATTCTCAATATAATACAAATAATTTCATGATCCTACAAGAAAATGAGAAAAAAAAGAGGAGTGGTGTTGTTCAGAGTTTAAAAAAAACATTTAATAAATCGCAGTTGTAACTTTAAATGGTTCTAACTTTTGACTCGAGTATGAGAATGACTATTCTAATATAACAACTCAAAACTCATATCGATTACCATAATTCGAGTAGGCCTAGCAAAAGAACTTCAATTTTTTCAAACCCAAATACCATCATTTACATCACTTAGAGAGGGTTTAAAGTTTTTGTCGCATATTTTCCGTTTTGCTTGCCTTCGCTATTATTCAATATAGTTGTAATGAAGATTGATGTGCCACTAAGAATATGTTTACATACATTCTATTGATTCTCAATATCATACAAATAATTTCATAATCCTACAAGAAAATGAGAAAAAAAATAAGTGTGTGTGTTGTTCAGATTTTAAAAAAACATTTAATAAATCGCAGTTGTAACTTTAAATGGTTCTAACTTTTGACTCGAGTATGAGAATGACTATTCTAATATAACAACTCGAAACTCGTATCGATTACCATAATAAAGTAGGCCTTGCAAAAGAACTTCAATTTTGAAACCCAAATTCCATCATTTACATCACTTAGAGAGGGTTTAAAGTTTTTGTCGCTTATATTCCGTTTTGCTTGTTTTCTGTTTTATTCAATAAAGTTGTAATGAAGATTGATGTGCCACTAAGAATATGTTTACATACATTCTAATGATTCTCAATATGGTACAAATAATATTATGATGCTACAAAAAAATGAGAAAAAAAAATAGGAGTGGTGTTGTTCAGAGTTTGAAAAAAACATTTAATAAATCGCAGTTGTAACTTTAAATGGTTCTAACTTTTGACTCGAGTATGAGAATGACTATTCTAATATAACAACTCAAAACTCGTATCGATTACCATATTTCGAGTAGGCCTTTCTAAAGAACTGCAATTTTTTCAAACCCAAATACCATCATTTACATCACTTAGAGAGGGTTTAAAGTTTTTGTCGCATATTTTCCGTTTTGCTTGCTTTCGCTATAATTCAATACTGTTGTAATGAATATTGATTTACCACTAAGAATTGGTTTACATATATTCTAATGATTCTCAATATCATACAAATAATTTCATGATCCTACCAGAAAATGAGAAAAAAAAGAAGTGCTCATGTTGATAGTTTAAAAATAAAATTTGTTAAATTAGAGTGCTAAATTTAAACGGTCCTAACTTTTGACTAGTGTATGGGAATGACTAATATAATATATCAAAGTGAAACTCATATCAATTCCTATAATTAGAGCAAGCTTTGCTCAAGAACTTCAATTTTTTCAAACCCAAATTCCATCATTTACATCACTTAGAGAGGGTTTAAAGTTTTTGCCGCATATTTTCCGTTTTGCTTGCTTTCGCTATTATTCAATACAGTTGTAATGAAAATTGATGTGCCACTAAAAATATGTTTACATACATTCTAATCATTCTGAAGATCATAAAAATAATTTCATGATCCTACAAGAAAATGAGAAAAAAAAGAGGAGTGGTGTTGTTCAGAGTTTAAAAAAAACATTTAATAAATCGCAGTTGTAACTTTAAATGGTTCTAACTTTTGACTCGAGTATGAGAATGACTATTCTAATATAACAACTCAAAACTCATATCGATTACCATAATTCGAGTAGGCCTAGCAAAAGAACTTCAATTTTCAAACCCATATTCCATCATTTACGTCACTTAGAGAGGGTTTAAAGTTTTTGTCGCATATTTTCCGTTTTGCTTGCCTTCGCTATTATTCAATATAGTTGTAATGAAGATTGATGTGCCACTAAGAATATGTTTACATACATTCTATTGATTCTCAATATCATACAAATAATTTCATCATCCTACAAGAAAATGAGAAAAAAAATAAGTGTGTCTGTTGTTCAGATTTTAAAAAAACATTTAATAAATCGCAGTTGTAACTTTAAATGGTTCTAACTTTTGACTCGAGTATGAGAATGACTATTCTAATATAACAACTCGAAACTCGTATCGATTACCATAATAAAGTAGGCCTTGCAAAAGAACTTCAATTTTGAAACCCAAATTCCATCATTTACATCACTTAGAGAGGGTTTAATGTTTTTGTCCCATATTTTCCGTTTTGCTTGCTTTCGCTATTCTTCAATACAGTTGTAATGAAGATTGATGTGCCACTAAGAATAGGTTTACATACATTCTAATGATTCTCAATATAATACAAATAATTTCATGATCCTACAAGAAAATGAGAAAAAAAAGAGGAGTGGTGTTGTTCAGAGTTTAAAAAAAACATTTAATAAATCGCAGTTGTAACTTTAAATGGTTCTAACTTTTGACTCGAGTATGAGAATGACTATTCTATTATAACAACTCAAAACTCATATCGATTACCATAATTCGAGTAGGCCTAGCAAAAGAACTTCAATTTTTTCAAACCCAAATACCATCATTTACATCACTTAGAGAGGGTTTAAAGTTTTTGTCGCATATTTTCCGTTTTGCTTGCCTTCGCTATTATTCAATATAGTTGTAATGAAGATTGATGTGCCACTAAGAATATGTTTACATACATTCTATTGATTCTCAATATCATACAAATAATTTCATGATCCTACAAGAAAATGAGAAAAAAAATAAGTGTGTGTGTTGTTCAGATTTTAAAAAAACATTTAATAAATCGCAGTTGTAACTTTAAATGGTTCTAACTTTTGACTCGAGTATGAGAATGACTATTCTAATATAACAACTCGAAACTCGTATCGATTACCATAATAAAGTAGGCCTTGCAAAAGAACTTCAATTTTGAAACCCAAATTCCATCATTTACATCACTTAGAGAGGGTTTAAAGTTTTTGTCGCTTATATTCCGTTTTGCTTGTTTTCTGTTTTATTCAATAAAGTTGTAATGAAGATTGATGTGCCACTAAGAATATGTTTACATACATTCTAATGATTCTCAATATGATACAAATAATATTATGATGCTACAAAAAAATGAGAAAAAAAAGAGGAGTGGTGTTGTTCAGAGTTTGAAAAAAACATTTAATAAATCGCACTTGTAACTTTAAATGGTTCTAACTTTTGACTCGAGTATGAGAATGACTATTCTAATATAACAACTCAAAACTCGTATCGATTACCATATTTCGAGCAGGCCTTTCTAAAGAACTGCAATTTTTTCAAACCCAAATACCATCATTTACATCACTTAGAGAGGGTTTAAAGTTTTTGTCGCATATTTTCCGTTTTGCTTGCTTTCGCTATAATTCAATACTGTTGTAATTAATATTGATTTACCACTAAGAATTGGTTTACATATATTCTAATGATTCTCAATATCATACAAATAATTTCATGATCCTACCAGAAAATGAGAAAAAAAAGAAGTGCTCATGTTCATAGTTTAAAAATAAAATTTGTTAAATTAGAGTGCTAAATTTAAACGGTCCTAACTTTTGACTAGTGTATGGGAATGACTAATATAATATATCAAAGTGAAACTCATATCAATTCCTATAATTAGAGAAAGCTTTGCTCAAGAACTTCAATTTTTTCAAACCCAAATTCCATCATTTACATCACTTAGAGAGGGTTTAAAGTTTTTGCCGCATATTTTCCGTTTTGCTTGCTTTCGCTATTATTCAATACAGTTGTAATGAAGATTGATGTGCCACTAATAATATGTTTACATACATTCTAATGATTCTCAATATCATACAAATAATTTCATGATGCTACAAAAAAATGAGAAAAAAAAAGAGGAGTGGTGTTGTTCAGAGTTTGAAAAAAACATTTAATATATCGCAGTTGTAACTTTAAATGGTTCTAACTTTTGACTCGAGTATGAGAATGACTATTCTAATATAACAACTCGAAACTCGTATCAATTACCATAATAAAGTAAGCCTTGCAAAAGAACTTCAATTTTGAAACCCAAATTCCATCATTTACATCACTTAGAGAGGGTTTAATGTTTTTGTCGCATATATTCCGTTTGGCTTGTTTTCTGTTTTATTCAATAAAGTTGTAATGAAGATTGATGTGCCACTAAGAATATGTTTACATACATTCTAATGATTCTCAATATCATACAAATAATTTCATGATGCTACAAAAAAATGAGAAAAAAAAGAGGAGTGGTGTTGTTCAGAGTTTGAAAAAAACATTTAATATATCGCAGTTGTAACTTTAAATGGTTCTAACTTTTGACTCGAGTATGAGAATGACTATTCTAATATAACAACTCGAAACTCGTATCGATTACCATAATAAAGTAAGCCTTGCAAAAGAACTTCAATTTTGAAACCCAAATTCCATCATTTACATCACTTAGAGAGGGTTTAATGTTTTTGTCGCATATATTCCGTTTGGCTTGTTTTCTGTTTTATTCAATACAGTTGTAATGAAGATTGATGTGCCACTAAGAATATGTTTACATACATTCTAATGATTCTCAATATCATACAAATAATTTCATGATCCTACAAGAAAATGAGAAAAAAAAATAGGAGTGGTGTTGTTCACAGTTAAAAAAAACATTTAATAAATCGCAGTTGTAACTTTAAATGGTTCTAACTTTTGACTCGAGTTTGAGAATGACTATTCTAATATAACAACTCGAAACTCGTATCGATTACCATATTTCGAGTAGCCCTTGCAAAAGAACTGCAATTTTTTAAAACCCAAATACCATCATTTACATCACTTAGAGGGGGTTAAAAGTTTTTGTCGCATATTTTCCGTTTTGCTTGCTTTCGCTATAATTCAATACTGTTATAATGAATATTGATTTTCCACTAAGAATTGGTTTACATATATTCTAATGATTCTCAATATCATACAAATAATTTCATGATCCTACCAGAAAATGAGAAAAAAAAAAGACGTGCTCATGTTGATAGTTTAAAAATTATATTTGTTAAATTAGAGTGCTAAATTTAAACGGTCCTAACTTTTGACTAGTGTATGGGAATAACTAATATAATATATCAAAGTGAAACTCATATCAATTCCTATAATTAGAGCAAGCTTTGCTCAAGAACTTCAATTTTTTCAAACCCAAATTCCATCATTTACATCACTTAGAGAGGGTTTAATGGTTTTGTCGCATATTTTCCGTTTTGCTTGCTTTCGCTATTATTCAATACAGTTATAATGAAGATTGATGTGCCACTAAGAATATGTTTACATACATTCTAATGATTCTCAATATCATACAAATAATTTCATGATCCTACAAGAAAATGAGAAAAAAAAGAGGAGTGTTGTTGTTCAGAGTTTAAAAAAAACATTTAATAAATCGCAGTTGTAACTTTAAATGGTTCTAACTTTTGACTCGAGTATTAGAATGACTATTCTAATATAAAAACTCAAAACTCGTATCGATTACCATAATTCGAGTAGGCCTTGCAGAAGAACTTCAATTTTCAAACCCATATTCCATCATTTACATCACTTAGAGAGGGTTTGAAGTTTTTGTCGCATATTTTCCGTTTTGCTTGCTTTCGTTATTATTCAATATAGGTGTAATGAAGATTGATGTGCCACTAAGAATATGTTTACATACATTCTAATGATTCTCAATATCATACAAATAATTTCATGATCCTACAAGAAAATGAGAAAAAAAAGAGGAGTGGTGTTGTTCAGAGTTTGAAAAAAACATTTAATATATCGTAGTTTTAACTTTAAATGGTTCTAACTTTTGACTCGAGTATGAGAATGACTATTCTAATATAACAACTCGAAACTCGTATCGATTACCATAATAAAGTAGGCCTTGCAAAAGAACTTCAATTTTGAAACCCAAATACCATCATTTACATCACTTAGAGAGGGTTTAAAGTTTTTGTCCCTTATTTTCCGTTTCGCTTGTTTTCCCTTTAATTCAATAGAGTTGTAATAAAGATTGATGTGCCACTAAGAATATAATTACATACATTCTAATGATTCTCAATATCATACAAATAATTTCATGACCATAAAAAAACAAGAATAAAAAAGAGGAGTGTTGTTGTTTAGAGTTAAAAAAAACATTTAATAAATCGCACTTGTAACTTTAAATGGTTCTAACTTTTGACCCGAGTATGAGAATGACTATTCTAATATATCAACTCGAAACTCGTATCGATTACCATAATTCGAGTAGGACTTGCTAAAGAACTTCAATTTTTTAAAACCTAAATACTATCATTTACATCACTTAGAGAGGGTTTAAAGTTTTTGTCGCATATTTTCCGTTTTGCTTGCTTTCGCTATAATTCAATACTGTTATAATGAATATATATTTACCACTAAGAATTGGTTTACATATATTCTAATGATTCTCAATATCATACAAATAATTTCATGATCCTACCAGAAAATAAGAAGAAAAAAGAAGTGCTCATGTTGATAGTTTAAAAATAAAATTTGTTAAATTAGAGTGCTAAATTTAAACGGTCCTAACTTTTGACTAGTGTATGGGAATGACTAATATAATATATCAAAGTGAAACTCATATCAATTCCTATAATTAGAGCAAGCTTTGCTCAAGAACTTCAGTTTTTTCAAACCCAAATTCCATCATTTACATCACTTAGAGAGGGTTTAAAGTTTTTGCCGCATATTTTCCGTTTTGCTTGCTTTCGCTATTATTCAATAGAGTTGTAATGAAAATTGATGTGCCACTAAAAATATGTTTACATACATTCTAATCATTCTGAAGATCATAAAAATAATTTCATGATCCTACAAGAAAATGAGAAAAAAAAGAGGAGTGGTGTTGTTCAGAGTTAAAAAAAACATTTAATAAATCGCAGTTGTAACTTTAAATGGTTCTAACTTTTGACTCGAGTTTGAGAATGACTATTCTAATATAACAACTCGAAACTCGTATCGATTACCATATTTCGAGTAGGCCTTGCAAAAGAACTGCAATTTTTTAAAACCCAAATACCATCATTTACATCACTTAGAGGGGGTTAAAAGTTTTTGTCGCATATTTTCCGTTTTGCTTGCTTTCGCTATAATTCAATACTGTTATAATGAATATTGATTTACCACTAAGAATTCGTTTACATATATTCTAATGATTCTCAATATCATACAAATAATTTCATGATCCTACCAGAAAATGAGAAAAAAAAAGACGTGCTCATGTTGATAGTTTAAAAATTATATTTGTTAAATTAGAGTGCTAAATTTAAACGGTCCTAACTTTTGACTAGTGTATGGGAATGACTAATATAATATATCAAAGTGAAACTCATATCAATTCCTATAATTAGAGCAAGCTTTGCTCAAGAACTTCAATTTTTTCAAACCTAAATTCCATCATTTACATCACTTAGAGAGGGTCTAAAGTTTTTGTCGCATATTTTCCGTTTTGCTTGCTTTCGCTATTATTCTATAGAGTTGTAATGAAGATTGATGTGCCACTAAGAATATGTTTACATACATTCTAATGATTCTCAATATCATACAAATAATTTCATGATGCTACAAAAAAATGAGAAAAAAAAGAGGAGTGGTGTTGTTCAGAGTTTGAAAAAAACATTTAATATATCGCAGTTGTAACTTTAAATGGTTCTAACTTTTGACTCGAGTATGAGAATGACTATTCTAATATAACAACTCGAAACTCGTATCGATTACCATAATAAAGTAAGCCTTGCAAAAGAACTTCAATTTTGAAACCCAAATTCCATCATTTACATCACTTAGAGAGGGTTTAATGTTTTTGTCGCATATATTCCGTTTGGCTTGTTTTCTGTTTTATTCAATAAAGTTGTAATGAAGATTGATGTGCCACTAAGAATATGTTTACATACATTCTAATGATTCTCAATATCATACAAATAATTTCATGATGCTACAAAAAAATGAGAAAAAAATAGGAGTGGTGTTGTTCAGAGTTTGAAAAAAACATTTAATATATCGCAGTTGTAACTTTAAATGGTTCTAACTTTTGACTCGAGTATGAGAATGACTATTCTAATATAACAACTCGAAACTCGTATCGATTACCATAATAAAGTAAGCCTTTCAAAAGAACTTCAATTTTGAAACCCAAATTCCATCATTTACATCACTTAGAGAGGGTTTAATGTTTTTGTCGCATATATTCCGTTTGGCTTGTTTTCTGTTTTATTCAATACAGTTGTAATGAAGATTGATGTGCCACTAAGAATATGTTTACATACATTCTAATGATTCTCAATATCATACAAATAATTTCATGATCCTACAAGAAAATGAGAAAAAAAAGAGGAGTGGTGTTGTTCAGAGTTTAAAAAAAACATTTAATAAATCGCAGTTGTAACTTAAAATGGTTCTAACTTTTGACTCGAGTATGAGAATGACTATTCTAATATAACAACTCGAAACTCGTATCGATTACCATATTTCGAGTAGGTCTTGCTAAAGAACTGCAATTTTTTAAAACCCAAATACCATCATTTACATCACTTAGAGAGGGTCAAAAGTTTTTGTCGCATATTTTCCGTTTTTCTTGCTTTCGCTATAATTCAATACTGTTATAATGAATATTGATTTACCACTAAGAATTGGTTTACATATATTCTAATGATTCTCAATATCATACAAATAATTTCATGATCCTACCAGAAAATGAGAAAAAAAAAGACGTGCTCATGTTGATAGTTTAAAAATTATATTTGTTAAATTAGAGTGCTAAATTTAAACGGTCCTAACTTTTGACTAGTGTATGGGAATGACTAATATAATATATCAAAGTGAAACTCATATCAATTCCTATAATTAGAGCAAGCTTTGCTCAAGAACTTCAATTTTTTCAAACCCAAATTCTATTATTTACATCACTTAGAGAGGGTTTAATGGTTTTGTCGCATATTTTCCGTTTTGCTTGCTTTCGCTATTATTCAATACAGTTATAATGAAGATTGATGTGCCACTAAGAATATGTTTACATACATTCTAACGATTCTCAATATCATACAAATAATTTCATGATCCTACAAGAAAATGAGAAAAAAAAGAGGAGTGCTGTTGTTCAGAGTTTAAAAAAAACATTTAATAAATCGCAGTTCTACCTTTAAATGGTTCTAACTTTTGACTCGAGTATGAGAATGACTATTCTAATATAACAACTCAAAACTCGTATCGATTACCATAATAAATTTAGCCTTGCAAAAGAACTTCAATTTTGAAACCCAAATTCCATCATTTACATCACTTAGAGAGGGTTTAATGTTTTTGTCGCATATTTTCCGTTTTGCTTGCTTTCGCTATTCTTCAATACAGTTGTAATGAAGATTGATGTGCCACTAAGAATATGTTTACATAAATTCTAATGATTCTCAATATCATACAAATAATTTCATGATCCTACAAGAAAATGAGAAAAAAAAGAGGAGTGGTGTTGTTTAGAGTTAAAAAAAACATTTAATAAATCGCAGTTGTAACTTTAAATGGTTCTAACTTTTGACTCGAGTATGAGAATGACTATTCTAATATAACAACTTGAAACTCGTATCGATTACCATATTTCGAGTAGGCCTTGCAAAAGAACTTCAATTTTGAAACCCAAATTCCATTATTTACATCACTTAGAGAGGGTTTAAAGTTTTTGTCGCTTATAGTCCGTTTGGCTTGTTTTCTGTTTTATTCAATAAAGTTGTAATGAAGATTGATGTGCCACTAAGAATATGTTTACATACATTCTAATGATTCTCAATATCATACAAATAATTTCATGATGCTACAAAAAAATGAGAAAAAAAAGAGGAGTGGTGTTGTTCAGAGTTTGAAAAAAACATTTAATATATCGCAGTTGTAACTTTAAATGGTTCTAACTTTTGACTCGAGTATGAGAATGACTATTCTAATATAACAACTCAAAACTCGTATCGATTACCATAATAAATTTAGCCTTGCAAAAGAACTTCAATTTTGAAACCCAAATTCCATCATTTACATCACTTAGAGAGGGTTTAATGTTTTTGTCGCATATTTTCCGTTTTGCTTGCTTTCGCTATTCTTCAATATAGTTGTAATGAAGATTGATGTGCCACTAAGAATATGTTTACATAAATTCTAATGATTCTCAATATCATACAAATAATTTCATGATCCTACAAGAAAATGAGAAAAAAAAGAGGAGTGGTGTTGTTTAGAGTTAAAAAAAACATTTAATAAATCGCAGTTGTAACTTTAAATGGTTCTAACTTTTGACTCGAGTATGAGAATGACTATTCTAATATAACAACTCGAAACTCGTATCGATTACCATATTTCGAGTAGGCCTTGCAAAAGAACTTCAATTTTGAAACCCAAATTCCATTATTTACATCACTTAGAGAGGGTTTAAAGTTTTTGTCGCTTATAGTCCGTTTGGCTTGTTTTCTGTTTTATTCAATAAAGTTGTAATGAAGATTGATGTGCCACTAAGAATATGTTTACATACATTCTAATGATTCTCAATATCATACAAATAATTTCATGATGCTACAAAAAAATGAGAAAAAAAAGAGGAGTGGTGTTGTTTAGAGTTTGAAAAAAACATTTAATATATCGCAGTTGTAACTTTAAATGGTTCTAACTTTTGACTCGAGTATGAGAATGACTATTCTAATATAACAACTCAAAACTAGTATCGATTACCATAATAAATTTAGCCTTGCAAAAGAACTTCAATTTTGAAACTCAAATTCCATCATCTACATCACTTAGAGAGGGTTTAATGTTTTTGTCGCATATTTTCCGTTTTGCTTGCTTTCGCTATTCTTCAATACAGTTGTAATGAAGATTGATGTGCCACTAAGAATATGTTTACATAAATTCTAATGATTCTCAATATCATACAAATAATTTCATGATCCTACAAGAAAATGAGAAAAAAAAGAGGAGTGGTGTAGTTCAGAGTTAAAAAATATATTTAATAAATCGCAGTTGTAACTTTAAATGGTTCTAACTTTTGACTCGAGTTTGAGAATGACTATTCTAATATAACAACTCGAAACTCGTATCGATTACCATATTTCGAGTAGGCCTTGCAAAAGAACTGCAATTTTTTAAAACCCAAATACCATCATTTACATCACTTAGAGAGGGTTAAAAAGTTTTTGTAGCATATTTTCCGTTTTGCTTGCTTTCGCTATAATTCAATACTGTTATAATGAATATTGATTTACCACTAAGAATTGGTTTACATATATTCTAATGATTCTCAATATCATACAAATAATTTCATGATCCTACCAGAAAATGAGAAAAAAAAAGACGTGCTCATGTTGATAGTTTAAAAATAAAATTTGTTAAATTAGAGTGCTAAATTTAAACGGTCCTAACTTTTGACTAGTGTATGGGAATGACTGATATAATATATCAAAGTGAAACTCATATCAATTCCTATAATTAGAGCAAGCTTTGCTCAAGAACTTCAATTTTTTCAAACCCAAATTCCATCATTTACATCACTTAGAGAGGGTTTAAAGTTTTTGCCGCATATTTTCCGTTTTGCTTGCTTTCGCTATTATTCAATAGAGTTGTAATGAAAATTGATGTGCCACTAATAATATGTTTACATACATTCTAATCATTCTGAAGATCATAAAAATAATTTCATGATCCTACAAGAAAATGAGAAAAAAAAGAGGAGTGGTGTTGTTCAGAGTTAAAAAAACATTTAATAAATCGCAGTTGTAACTTTAAATGGTTCTAACTTTTGACTCGAGTTTGAGAATGACTATTCTAATATAACAACTCGAAACTCGTATCGATTACCATATTTCGAGTAGGCCTTGCAAAAGAACTGCAATTTTTTAAAACCCAAATACCATCATTTACATCACTTAGAGGGGGTTAAAAGTTTTTGTCGCATATTTTCCGTTTTGCTTGCTTTCGCTATAATTCAATACTGTTATAATGAATATTGATTTACCACTAAGAATTGGTTTACATATATTCGAATGATTCTCAATATCATACAAATAATTTCATGATCCTACCAGAAAATGAGAAAAAAAAAGACGTGCTCATGTTGATAGTTTAAAAATTATATTTGTTAAATTAGAGTGCTAAATTTAAACGGTCCTAACTTTTGACTAGTGTATGGGAATGACTAATATAATATATCAAAGTGAAACTCATATCAATTCCTATAATTAGAGCAAGCTTTGCTCAAGAACTTCAATTTTTTCAAACCTAAATTCCATCATTTACATCACTTAGAGAGGGTCTAAAGTTTTTGTCGCATATTTTCCGTTTTGCTTGCTTTCGCTATTATTCAATAGAGTTGTAATGAAGATTGATGTGCCACTAAGAATATGTTTACATACATTCTAATGATTCTCAATATCATACAAATAATTTCATGATGCTACAAAAAAATGAGAAAAAAAAGAGGAGTGGTGTTGTTCAGAGTTTGAAAAAAACATTTAATATATCGCAGTTGTAACTTTAAATGGTTCTAACTTTTGACTCGAGTATGAGAATGACTATTCTAATATAACAACTCGAAACTCGTATCGATTACCATAATAAAGTAAGCCTTGCAAAAGAACTTCAATTTTGAAACCCAAATTCCATCATTTACATCATTTAGAGAGCGTTTAATGTTTTGTCGCATATATTCCGTTTGGCTTGTTTTCTGTTTTATTCAATAAAGTTGTAATGAAGATTGATGTGCCACTAAGAATATGTTTACATACATTCTAATGATTCTCAATATCATACAAATAATTTCATGATGCTACAAAAAAATGAGAAAAAAAAGAGGAGTGGTGTTTTTCAGAGTTTGAAAAAAACATTTAATATATCGCAGTTGTAACTTTAAATGGTTCTAACTTTTGACTCGAGTATGAGAATGACTATTCTAATATAACAACTCGAAACTCGTATCGATTACCATAATAAAGTAAGCCTTGCAAAAGAATTCAATTTTGAAACCCAAATTCCATCATTTACATCACTTAGAGAGGGTTTAATGTTTTTGTCGCATATATTCCGTTTGGCTTGTTTTCTGTTTTATTCAATACAGTTGTAATGAAGATTGATGTGCCACTAAGAATATGTTTACATACATTCTAATGATTCTCAATATCATACAAATAATTTCATGATCCTACAAGAAAATGAGAAAAAAAAGAGGAGTGGTGTTGTTCAGAGTTTAAAAAAAACATTTAATAAATCGCAGTTGTAACTTTAAATGGTTCTAACTTTTGACTCGAGTATGAGAATGACTATTCTAATATAACAACTCGAAACTCGTATCGATTACCATATTTCGAGTAGGCCTTGCTAAAGAACTGCAATTTTTTAAAACCCAAATACCATCATTTACATCACTTAGAGAGGGTTAAAAGTTTTTGTCGCATATTTTCCGTTTTGCTTGCTTTCGCTATAATTCAATACTGTTATAATGAATATTGATTTACCACTAAGAATTGGTTTACATATATTCTAATTATTCTCAATATCATACAAATAATTTCATGATCCTACCAGAAAATGAGAAAAAAAAAGACGTGCTCATGTTGATAGTTTAAAAATTATATTTGTTAAATTAGAGTGCTAAATTTAAACGGTCCAAACTTTTGACTAGTGTATGCGAATGACTAATATAATATATCAAAGTGAAACTCATATCAATTCCTATAATTAGAGCAAGCTTTGCTCAAGAACTTCAATTTTTTCAAACCCAAATTCCATCATTTACATCACTTAGAGAGGGTTTAATGGTTTTGTCGCATATTTTCCGTTTTGCTTGCTTTCGCTATTATTCAATACAGTTATAATGAAGATTGATGTGCCACTAAGAATATGTTTACATACATTCTAATGATTCTCAATATCATACAAATAATTTCTTGATCCTACAAGAAAATGAGAAATAAAAGAGGAGTGCTGTTGTTCAGAGTTTAAAAAAAACATTTAATAAATCGCAGTTGTAACTTTAAATGGTTCTAACTTTTGACTCGAGTATGAGAATGACTATTCTAATATAAAAACTCAAAACTCGTATCGATTACCATAATTCGAGTAGGCCTTGCAAAAGAACTTCAATTTTCAAACCCATATTCCATCATTTACATCACTTAGAGAGGGTTTAAAGTTTTTGTCGCATATTTTCCGTTTTGCTTGCTTTCGTTATTATTCAATATAGGTGTAATGAAGATTGATGTGCCACTAAGAATATGTTTACATACATTCTAATGATTCTCAATATCATACAAATAATTTCATGATCCTACAAGAAAATGAGAAAAAAAAGAGGAGTGGTGTTGTTCAGAGTTTGAAAAAAACATTTAATATATCGTAGTTTTAACTTTAAATGGTTCTAACTTTTGACTCGAGTATGAGAATGACTATTCTAATATAACAACTCGAAACTCGTATCGATTACCATGATAAAGTAGGCCTTGCAAAAGAACTTCAATTTTGAAACCCAAATACCATCATTTACATCACTTAGAGAGGCTTTAAAGTTTTTGTCCCTTATTTTCCGTTTTGTTTGTTTTCCCTTTAATTCAATAGAGTTGTAATAAAGATTGATGTTCCACTAAGGATATAATTACATACATTCTAATGATTCTCAATATCATACAAATAATTTCATGACCATAAAAAAACAAGAATAAAAAAGAGGAGTGTTGTTGTTTAGAGTTAAAAAAAACATTTAATAAATCGCACTTGTAACTTTAAATGGTTCTAACTTTTGACCCGAGTATAAGAATGACTATTCTAATATATCAACTCGAAACTCGTATCGATTACCATAATTCGAGTAGGCCTTGCTAAAGAACTTCAATTTTTTAAAACCTAAATACTATCATTTACATCACTTAGAGAGGGTTTAAAGTTTTTGTCGCATATTTTCCGTTTTGCTTGCTTTCGCTATAATTCAATACTGTTATAATGAATATTGATTTACCACTAAGAATTGGTTTACATATATTCTAATGATTCTCAATATCATACAAATAATTTCATGATCCTACCAGAAAATGAGAAAAAAAAAGACGTGCTCATGTTGATAGTTTAAAAATAAAATTTGTTAAATTAGAGTGCTAAATTTAAACGGTCCTAACTTTTGACTAGTGTATGGGAATGACTAATATAATATATCAAAGTGAAAATCATATCAATTCCTATAATTAGAGCAAGCTTTGCTCAAGAACTTCAATTTTTTCAAACCTAAATTCCATCATTTACATCACTTAGAGAGGGTCTAAAGTTTTTGTCGCATATTTTCCGTTTTGCTTGCTTTCGCTATTATTCAATAGAGTTGTAATGAAGATTGATGTGCCACTAAGAATATGTTTACATACATTCTAATGATTCTCAATATCATACAAATAATTTCATGATGCTACAAAAAAATGAGAAAAAAAAGAGGAGTGGTGTTGTTCAGAGTTTGAAAAAAACATTTAATATATCGCAGTTGTAACTTTAAATGGTTCTAACTTTTGACTCGAGTATGAGAATGACTATTCTAATATAACAACTCGAAACTCGTATCGATTACCATAATAAAGTAAGCCTTGCAAAAGAACTTCAATTTTGAAACCCAAATTCCATCATTTACATCATTTAGAGAGCGTTTAATGTTTTTGTCGCATATATTCCGTTTGGCTTGTTTTCTGTTTTATTCAATAAAGTTGTAATGAAGATTGATGCGCCACTAAGAATATGTTTACATACATTCTAATGATTCTCAATATCATACAAATAATTTCATGATGCTACAAAAAAATGAGAAAAAAAAGAGGAGTGGTGTTGTTCAGAGTTTGAAAAAAACATTTAATATATCGCAGTTGTAACTTTAAATGGTTCTAACTTTTGACTCGAGTATGAGAATGACTATTCTAATATAACAACTCGAAACTCGTATCGATTACCATAATAAAGTAAGCCTTGCAAAAGAATTCAATTTTGAAACCCAAATTCCATCATTTACATCACTTAGAGAGGGTTTAATGCTTTTGTCGCATATATTCCGTTTGGCTTGTTTTCTGTTTTATTCAATACAGTTGTAATGAAGATTGATGTGCCACTAAGAATATGTTTACATACATTCTAATGATTCTCAATATCATACAAATAATTTCATGATCCTACAAGAAAATGAGAAAAAAAAGAGGAGTGGTGTTGTTCAGAGTTTAAAAAAAACATTTAATAAATCGCAGTTGTAACTTTAAATGGTTCTAACTTTTGACTCGAGTATGAGAATGACTATTCTAATATAACAACTCGAAACTCGTATCGATTACCATATTTCGAGTAGGCCTTGCTAAAGAACTGCAATTTTTTAAAACCCAAATACCATCATTTACATCACTTAGAGAGGGTTAAAAGTTTTTGTCGCATATTTTCCGTTTTGCTTGCTTTCGCTATAATTCAATACTGTTATAATGAATATTGATTTACCACTAAGAATTGGTTTACATATATTCTAATGATTCTCAATATCATACAAATAATTTCATGATCCTACCAGAAAATGAGAAAAAAAAAAGACGTGCTCATGTTGATAGTTTAAAAATTATATTTGTTAAATTAGAGTGCTAAATTTAAACGGTCCTAACTTTTGACTAGTGTATGGGAATGACTAATATAATATATCAAAGTGAAACTCATATCAATTCCTATAATTAGAGCAAGCTTTGCTCAAGAACTTCAATTTTTTCAAACCCAAATTCCATCATTTACATCACTTAGAGAGGGTTTAATGGTTTTGTCGCATATTTTCCGTTTTGCTTGCTTTCGCTATTATTCAATACAGTTATAATGAAGATTGATGTGCCACTAAGAATATGTTTACATACATTCTAATGATTCTCAATATCATACAAATAATTTCATGATCCTACAAGAAAATGAGAAAAAAAGAGGAGTGGTGTTGTTTAGAGTTTAAAAAAAACATTTAATAAATCGCAGTTGTAACTTTAAACGGTTCTAACTTCTAACTCGAGTATGAGACTGACAATTCTAATATAACAACTCGAAACTCATATAGATTACCATAATAAAGTAGACCTTGCAAAAGAACTTTAATTTTGAAACCCAAATTCCATCATTTACATCATTAGAGAGGGTTTAAAGTTTTTGTCGCTTATATTCCGTTTTTCTTGTTTTCACTTTTATTCAATAAAGTTGTAATGAAGATTGATGTGCCACTAAGAATATGTTTACATACATTCTAATGATTCTCAATATCATACAAATAATTTCATGATGCTACAAGAAAATGAGAAATAAAAGAGGAGTGGTGTTGTTTAGAGTTTAAAAAAAACATTTAATAAATTGCAGTTGTAACTTTAAATGGTTCTAAGTTTTGACTCGAGTATGAGAATGACTATTCTAATATAACAACTCGAAACTCGTATCGATTACCATGATAAAGTAGGCCTTGCAAAAGAACTTCAATTTTGAAACCCAAATACCATCATTTACATCACTTAGAGAGGCTTTAAAGTATTTGTCCCTTATTTTCCGTTTTGTTTGTTTTCCCTTTAATTCAATAGAGTTGTAATAAAGATTGATGTTCCACTAAGAATATAATTACATACATTCTAATGATTCTCAATATCATACAAATAATTTCATGACCATAAAAAAACAAGAATAAAAAAGAGGAGTGTTGTTGTTTAGAGTTAAAAAAACATTTAATAAATCGCACTTGTAACTTTAAATGGTTCTAACTTTTGACCCGAGTATGAGAATGACTATTCTAATATATCAACTCGAAACTCGTATCGATTACCATAATTCGAGTAGGCCTTGCTAAAGAACTTCAATTTTTTAAAACCTAAATACTATCATTTACATCACTTAGAGAGGGTTTAAAGTTTTTGTCGCATATTTTCCGTTTTGCTTGCTTTCGCTATAATTCAATACTGTTATAATGAATATTGATTTACCACTAAGAATTGGTTTACATATATTCTAATGATTCTCAATATCATACAAATAATTTCATGATCCTACCAGAAAATGAGAAAAAAAAAGACGTGCTCATGTTGATAGTTTAAAAATTATATTTGTTAAATTAGAGTGCTAAATTTAAACGGTCCTAACTTTTGACTAGTGTATGGGAATGACTAATATAATATATCAAAGTGAAACTCATATCAATTCCTATAATTAGAGCAAGCTTTGCTCAAGAACTTGAATTTTTTCAAACCCAAATTCCATCATTTACATCACTTAGAGAGGGTTTAAAGTTTTTGCCGCATATTTTCCGTTTTGCTTGCTTTCGCTATTATTCAATAGAGTTGTAATGAAAATTGATGTGCCACTAAAAATATGTTTACATACATTCTAATCATTCTGAAGATCATAAAAATAATTTCATGATCCTACAAAGGAAAAAGAATAAAAAAGAGGAGTGGTGTTGTTCAGAGTTTAAAGAAAACATTTAATAAATCGCAGTTGTAACCTTAAACGGGTCTAACTTATAACTTGAGTATGAGAATGACAATTCTAATATAAAAACTCGAAACTCGTATCGATTACCATAATAAAGTAAGCCTTGCAAAAAAACTTCAATTTTGAAACCCAAATTCCATCATTTACATCACTTAGAGAGGGTTTAATGTTTTTGTCGCATATTTTCCGTTTTGCTTGCTTTCGCTATTCTTCAATACAGTTGTAATGAAGATTGATGTGCCACTAAGAATATGTTTACATACATTCTAATGATTCTCAATATCATACAAATAATTTCATGATCCTACAAGAAAATGAGAAAAAAAAGAGGAGTGGTGTTGTTCAGAGTTTAAAAAAAACATTTAATAAATCGCAGTTGTAACTTTAAATGGTTCTAACTTTTGACTCGAGTATGAGAATGACTATTCTAATATAACAACTCAAAACTCGTATCGATTACCATAATTCGAGTAGGCCTAGAAAAAGAAATTCAATTTCCAAACTAATAATCCATCATTTACATCACTTAGAGAGGGTTTTAAGTTTTTGTCGCATATTTCTCGTTTTGCTTGCCTTCGCTATTATTCAATATAGTTGTAATGAAGATTGATGTGCCACTAAGAATATGTTTACATACATTCTAACGATTCTCAATATCATACAAACAATTTCATGATCCTACAAGAAAATGAGAAAAAAAAGAGGAGTGGTGTTGTTCAGAGTTTGAAAAAAACATTTAATAAATCGCAGTTGTAACTTTAAATGGTTCTAACTTTTGACTCGAGTATGAGAATGACTATTCTAATATAACAACTCGAAATCGTATCGATTACCATATTTCGAGTAGGCCTTGCTAAAGAACTTCAATTTTTTAAAACCTAAATACTATCATTTACATCACTTACGGGGTTTAAAGTTTTTGTCGCATATTTTCCGTTTTGCTTGCTTTCGATATAATTCAATACTGTTGTAATGAAGATTGATTTACCACTAAGAATTGGTTTACATATATTCTAATGATTCTCAATATCATACAAATAATTTCATGATCCTACAAGAAAATGAGAAAAAAAAAAGAAGTGCTCATGTTGATAGTTTAAAAATAATATTTGTTAAATTTTAGTGCTAAATTTAAACGGTCCTAACTTTTGACTTGTGTATGGGAATGACTAATATAATATATCAAAGTGAAACTCATATCAATTCCTATAATTAGAGCAAGCTTTGCTAAAGATCTTCAATTTTTTCAAACCCAAATTCCATCATTTATATCACTTAGAGATGGTTTAATGTTTTTTGTCGCTTATTTTCCGTTTTGCTTGCTTTCGCTATTATTTAATACAGTTATAATGAAGATTGATGTGCCACTAAGAAGATGTTTACATACATTCTAATGATTCTCAATATCATACAAATAATTTCATGATCCTACAAGAAAATGAGAAAAAAAAGAGGAGTGGTGTTGTTCAGAGTTTAAAAAAAACATTTAATAAATCGCAGTTGTAACTTTAAATGGTTCTAACTTTTGACTCGAGTAAGAGAATGACTATTCTAATATAACAATTCGAAACTCGTATCGACTACCATAATTCTAGTAGGCCTTGCAAAATAACTTCAATTTTCAAACCCATATTCCATCATTTACATCACTTAGAGAGGGTATAAAGTTTTTGTCGCATATTTTCTGTTCTGCTTCCTTTCGCTATTATTCAATATAGTTGTGATGAAGATTGATGTGCCACTAAGAATATGTTTACATACATTCTAATGATTCTCAATATCATACAAATAATTTCATGATCCTACAAGAAAATGAGAAAAAAAGAGGAGTGGTGTTGTTTAGAGTTTAAAAAAAACATTTAATAAATCGCAGTTGTAACTTTAAATGGTTCTAACTTTTGACTCGAGTATAAGAATGACTATTCTAATATAAAAACTCGAAACTCGTATCAATTACCATATTTCGAGTAGGCCTTGCAAAAGAACTTCAATTTTGAAACCCAAATTCCATCATTTACATCACTTAGAGAGGGTTTAAAGTTTTTGTCGCTTATATTCTGTTTTGCTTGTTTTCTCTTTTATTAAATAGAGTTGTAATAAATATTGATGTGCCACAAAGAATATATTTACATACATTCTAATTATTCTCAATATCATACACTTAATTTCATGACCATAAAAAAAAAAAAAGAGGAGTGTTGTTGTTCATAATTTAAAAAAAACATATAATAAATCGCAGTTGTAACTTTAAACAATTCTAACTTCTAACTCGAGTATGAGAATGACTATTCTAATATAACAACTCGAAACTCGTATCGATTACCATAATTCGAGTAGTCCTTGCAAAAGAACTTCAATTTTGAAACCCAAATTCCATTATTTACATCACTTAGAGAGGGTTTAAAGTTTTTGTCGCTTATATTCCGTTTGGCTTGTTTTCTGTTTTATTCAATAAAGTTGTAATGAAGATTGATGTGCCACTAAGAATATGTTTACATACATTCTAATGATTCTCAATATCATACAAATAATTTCATGATGCTACAAAAAAATGAGAAAAAAAAGAGGAGTGGTGTTGTTCAGAGTTTGAAAAAAACATTTAATATATCGCAGTTGTAACTTTAAATGGTTCTAACTTTTGACTCGAGTATGAGAATGACTATTCTAATATAACAACTCGAAACTCGTATCGATTACCATATTTCGAGTAGCCCTTGCTAAAGAACTGCAATTTTTTCAAACCCAAATACCATCATTTACATCACTTAGAGAGGGTTTAAAGTTTTTGTCGCATATTTTCCGTTTTGCTTGCTTTCGCTTTAATTCAATACTGTTATAATGAATATTGATTTACCACTAAGAATTGGGTTACATATATTCTAATGATTCTCAATATCAAACAAATAATTTCATGATCCTACCAGAAAATGAGAAAAAAAAGAAGTGCTCAAATTGATAGTTTAAAAATAATATTTGTTAAATTAGAGTGCTAAATTTAAACGGTCCTAACTTTTGACTAGTGTATGGGAATGACTAATATAATATATCAAAGTGAAACTCATATCAATTCCTATAATTAGAGAAATCTTTGCTCAAGAACTTCAATTTTTTCAAACCCAAATTCCATCATTTACATCACTTGGAGAGGGTTTAAAGTTTTTGTCGCATATTTTCCGTTTTGTTTGCTTTCGCTATAATTCAATACAGTTGTAATGAAGATTGATGTTCCACTAAGAATATGTTTACATACATTCTAATGATTCTAAATATCATACACATAATTTCATGACCATAAAAAAAAGAATAAAAAAGAGGAGTGTTGTTGTTCAGAATTTTAAAAAAACATTTAATAAATCGCAGTTGTAACCTTAAACGGTTCTAACTTATAACTCAAGTATGAGAATGACAATTCTAATATAACAACTCGAAACTCGTATCGATTACCATAATAAATTAAGCCTTGTAAAAGAACTTCAATTTTGAAACCCAAATTCCATCATTTACATCACTTAGAAAGGGTTTAAAGTTTTTGTCGCTTATATTCTGTTTTGCTTGTTTTCTCTTTTATTCAATAAAGTTGTGATGAAGATTGATGTGCCACTAAGAATATGTTTACATACATTCTAATGATTCTCAATATCATACAAATAATTTCATGATGCTACAAGAAAATGAGAAAAAAAAGGGAGTGGTGTTGTTCAGAGTTTAAAAAAACATTTAATAAATCGCGGTTGTAACTTTAAATGGTTCTAACTTTTGACTCGAGTATGAGAATGACTATTCTAATATAACAACTCGAAAATCGTATCGATTACCATAATAAAGTAAGCCTTGCAAAAGAACTTCAATTTTGAAACCCAAATTCCATCATTTACATCACTTAGAGAGGGTTTAATGTTTTTGTCGCATATATTCCGTTTGGCTTGTTTTCTGTTTTATTCAATAAAGTTGTAATGAAGATTGATGTGCCACTAAGAATATGTTTACATACATTCTAATGATTCTCAATATCATACACATAATTTCATGACCATAAAAAAAAGAATAAAAAAGAGGAGTGTTGTTGTTCAAAATTTAAAAAAAACATTTAATAAATCGCAGTTGTAACTTTAAACGGTTCTAACTTCTAACTCGAGTATGAGAATGACTATTCTAATATAACAACTCGACACTCGTATCGATTACCATAATTCGAGTCGGCTTTGCAAAAGAACATCAATTTTGAAACCCAAATTCCATCATTTACATCACTTAGAGAGGGTTTAAAGTTTTTGTCCCTTATTTTTCGTTTTGCTTGTTTTCCCTTTTATTCAATAGAGTTGTAATAAAGATTGATGTGCCACTAAGAATATATTTACATACATTCTAATGATTCTCAATATGATACAAATAATTTCATGACCAAAAAGAAAAGAATAAAAAAGAGGAGTGTTGTTGTTCAGTGTTTAAAAAAACATTTAATAAATCACACTTGTAACTTTAAATGGTTCTAACTTTTGACCCGAGTATGAGAATGACTATTCTAATATAAAAACTCAAAACTCGTATCGATTACCATAATTCGAGTAGGCCTTGCAAAAGAACTTCAATTTTCAAACCCATATTCCATCATTTACATCACTTAGAGAGGGTTTAAAGTTTTTGTCGCATATTTTCCGTTTTGCTTGCTTTCGTTATTATTCAATATAGGTGTAATGAAGATTGATGTGCCACTAAGAATATGTTTACATACATTCTAATGATTCTCAATATCATACAAATAATTTCATGATCCTACAAGAAAATGAGAAAAAAAAGAGGAGTGGTGTTGTTCAGAGTTTGAAAAAAACATTTAATATATCGTAGTTTTAACTTTAAATGGTTCTAACTTTTGACTCGAGTATGAGAATGACTATTCTAATATAACAACTCGAAACTCGTATCGATTACCATGATAAAGTAGGCCTTGCAAAAGAACTTCAATTTTGAAACCCAAATACCATCATTTACATCACTTAGAGAGGCTTTAAAGTTTTTGTCCCTTATTTTCCGTTTTGTTTGTTTTCCCTTTAATTCAATAGAGTTGTAATAAAGATTGATGTGCCACTAAGAATATGTTTACATACATTCTAATGATTCTCAATATCATACACATAATTTCATGACCATAAAAAAAAGAATAAAAAAGAGGAGTGTTGTTGTTCAAAATTTAAAAAAAACATTTAATAAATCGCAGTTGTAACTTTAAACGGTTCTAACTTCTAACTCGAGTATGAGAATGACTATTCTAATATAACAACTCGACACTCGTATCGATTACCATAATTCGAGTCGGCTTTGCAAAAGAACATCAATTTTGAAACCCAAATTCCATCATTTACATCACTTAGAGAGGGTTTAAAGTTTTTGTCCCTTATTTTTCGTTTTGCTTGTTTTCCCTTTTATTCAATAGAGTTGTAATAAAGATTGATGTGCCACTAAGAATATATTTACATACATTCTAATGATTCTCAATATGATACAAATAATTTCATGACCAAAAAGAAAAGAATAAAAAAGAGGAGTGTTGTTGTTCAGTGTTTAAAAAAACATTTAATAAATCACACTTGTAACTTTAAATGGTTCTAACTTTTGACCCGAGTATGAGAATGACTATTCTAATATATCAACTCGAAACTCGTATCGATTACCATATTTCGAGTAGGCCTTGCTAAAGAACTTCAATTTTTTCAAATCCAAATACCATCATTTAAAGTTTTTGTCGCATATTTTCCGTTTTGCTTGCTTTCGCTATAATTCAATAATGTTGTAATGAAGATTGATTTACCACTAAGAATTGGTTTACATATATTCTAATGATTCTCAATATCATACAAATAATTTCATGATCCTACCAGAAAATGAGAAAAAAAGTAGTGCTCATGTTGATAGTTTAAAAATAATATTTGTTAAATTAGAGTGCTAAATTTAAACGGTCCTAACTTTTGACTAGTGTATGGGAATGACTAATATAATATATCAAAGTGAAACTCATATCAATTCCTATAATTAGAGAAATCTTTGCTCAAGAACTTCAATTTTTTCAAACCCAAATTCCATCATTTACATCACTTGGAGAGGGTTTAAAGTTTTTGTCGCATATTTTCCGTTTTGCTTGCTTTCGCTATAATTCAATACAGTTGTAATGAAGATTGATGTGTGATGAGCGAAATCAGCATCGCCGATTCTTGCCAATACTTTGGTTTTAATATTTACAAAACTCTCGCAAGTGCACGAATCATTTCGTAGAAAATGATAAGTATACTCCCAAGGTCAATCTAAGGAAGGAATGTATATGGTTTTTAATTTATTATTCAAACTTTTAAAAACGAAATTAAATCCTAAACATCTTGTCACGGTATTTTGGGGTTTTTTTTGTTTTAATCTACTTGCATAAAAATAAACATAGATTCAGTAAATATTCATGCATATTTTGTTCATTTATAATGGCAGAGTATTTATGGATATTATAACTAAGTTAATTATGCTTGCTCATATTATCTAAGTTATTAAAGATATGAATTGATATTTATTGATTCTCCTTTTTTTGTATGAATACCACCTTTGGTGGGGTTAGATATTCATTGTTAACTAAACAAATCAATTAACACCTATGGGTGGGGTTGATAACTAATTTGCCTAATTAAAATAATTCCTTTTTCTAAGAGATTGAAAATGAACCATTTAAATGCCACCTTTGGTGGGGTTAGACAGTTTAAACTTTATTCAAGGTGTCCAAATTAAACCTAAGAATTTAATTATCCGAGTACTAACTTTCAAGTTTTAAAACCACTACCGAAAACATGTCGTCAATACATTTTCAGATAATAATTCTTATAAAAACTTTTGAAATAGAGCTTCACTCTAACTGCCAGGCGATTGTACCTGATGAGCGATAACCGGCATCGCCGATTCTTGCCAATACTTTGGTTTTAATATTTATAAAACTCTCGCAAGTGCACGAATCATTTCGATGAAAATGATAAGTATACTCCCAAGGTCGATCTAAGGAAGGAATGTATGTGGTTTTTAATTTATTATTCAAACTTTTAAAAACGAAATTAAATCCTAAACATCCTGTCACGATAGTTTGGTTTTTGTGTTCCTAATCTAATAACATAAAATAAACATATATACAGATTAATTAAATATAATCTAATAACATAAAAATAAACATAGATACAAATTCAATAAATATTTATCTAAAAATAAACATATATACAGATTCAATAAATATTCATGCAAATTTTTATCATTTATATTAGCGGAGTATTTATGGATATATTAACTAAATTAATTATGCTTGCTCATATTATCTAGGTTATTAAAGATATAAATTGATATTTTATTGATTCTCTCTTTTTTATATAAATACCACCTTTGGTGGGGTTAGATATTCTTTGTTAACTAAACAAATCAATTAACACCTATGGGTGGGGTTGATAACTAATATGTTTAATTAAATTAATTCCTTTTTCTAAGAGATTGAAAATGATCCATTTAAATGCCACCTTTGGTGGGGTTAGACAGTTTAAACTTTATTCAAGGTGTCCAAATTAAACATAAGAATTTAATTATCCGAGTACTAACTTTCAAGTTTTAAAACCACTATTGAAAACATGTTGTCAATACATTTTCACATAATAATTCTTATAAAAACTTTTGAAATAGAGTTTCACTCTAACTACCGGGCGATTGTACCAACAAATAAAAGAGCACTACTCTAAATTAGACCGCATAACTAAACCTTAAAATCTAATTTTCAGGTTTAAGTTTGTAATGAAAAATAATATATTTCTCTCTAACATTCTTAATATAAAATCTTGAATAAAAACAAAATCAATTCATTTTAAAGATTTTTACCTATTTAATATTTCGCAAGAATAACAACGTCATTATTACATCATGTTTACTAAACAGCCAGCATAGTTAAATTTAACCACAGACAAATTAAATATAACATGTAAGAATAAAGCATAAAAATAACTGTAAAGAAAATAAAATCCTTACAGAACTTCGACGCTATTCCCGTAGCTGAAAAACCTCCAAGCGGAATTTGCACTTCCATTTATTGAATCAAAAATCTAAATTATTACAAAAACATTACAAGTTCCTCTTAAAAAGAGAAGAACACTAAAACTAAGAGAATTGAACTAAAAACTAAGAAGGAAACTAAGAAAAACTTAGAAACTAAGAAAGAAACTAAGAAAAACTCAAAAACTAAGAAATGAGAGAAAGAAAGAAGAGAGAAGTGTGTTTTGAAGGTGTGATTTGAAGTGAAGGGAAGGGGGGTATTTATAGGTGAGGATGGAGAGAAAAAATGAGTAAAAAAATGTTAAAAAAATATTAAAAAATGTAAAAACGCGTATTGGAATTGCTGTTGTCATTAATGACGTCAGCATGATGTCACAGGGGCGGCTGCACGTGAAAAATGGGGCGAAAACGCGTTGGGCGCGTGGAGGGGCTGCTGTTGGGCGCTGCGCGCGCGCGCGGGGGGCTGTCGCTGCGCGTAGCTCGGCGCGCGGCTGGGCTGCGGCGCGCGATTTCCGTCTTTTTGACATTTTTGACCTTTTCGACCCATTTTGTCCAATTTTTCCATGTTTGTTGACCTTTTCCCACTTATTTATTAATATTTTTGTGATGTATTGCTTCAAGTATTCCTCTTTTAGTCTTTAAATTGCGTTTTTAAGCCAAAATACCTGAAAAACAATAAGAATACTCGTGATTCCGAAAAAGAAAAATTTATATAAATATATGATAAAACATATAAATATATATATATTTTTAATCAATTAATGTACATAAAATCATGGTTATTTTAGTGCTTTTTGAGCACTCATCAAACGGCTCCTTAAAAACCATTCTCCTAGCGAGAACAACGTTCCGAGGAAAGACTAGTGGCACAAAGGCTTCCAAGAACTAGTCTCCTAGACAGAACTCCCTTAGATTTTTACTTTTCATGCTATTTAGTTAATTATGTATAAATTCAAGTAATGTTTTTTTAACGGTAATTTTATTTTACTATTCACGCTATATTATTTCTTATTGACTTAAAAATTTTGAAATTTAAAAATTCTCTTTTTTTACTATTCATTAACGGTAATTTTATTTTACTATTCACGCTCTATTATTTCTTATTAACTTAAAATTTTTGAAATTTAAATATATTTTTTTACTATTCATGAACGGTGAAATTTTTTTACTTCAAATTTCAAATTTCTAAATTATTTTACAATTAAAAAAAATTATTTTTTTTTATTTTTTTTATTTCTTATGAATTTTGAAATTTGATTATTGTTAAAATATCACAATTATTTACAGCACAAAAATGTTTTTAAAATTTTGATAAATAATTTAAAAAAAACGCTATTCCTTCCCCGGCAACGGCGCCAAAAAATTGATGAGCGAAAACCGGCATCGCCGATTCTTGCCAATACTTTGGTTTTAATATTTATAAAACTCTCGCAAGTGCACGAATCATTTCGAAGAAAATGATAAGTATACTCCCAAGGTCGATCTAAGGAAGGAATGTATGTGGTTTTTAATTTATTATTCAAACTTTTAAATACGAAATTAAATCCTAAACATGTTGTCACGATAGTTTGGTTTTTGTGTTCCTAATCTAATAACATAAAATAAACATATATACAGATTAATTAAATATAATCTAATAACATAAAAAATAAACATAGATACAAATTCAATAAATATTTATCTAAAAATAAATACAAATATAGATTCAATAAATATTTATGCAAATTTTATCATTTATATTAGTGGAGTATTTATGGATATAATAACTAAATTAATTATGCTTGCTCATATTATTTAGGTTATTAAAGATATATATTGATATTTTATTGATTCTCTCTTTTTTATATAAATACCACCTTTGGTGGGGTTAGATATTCTTTGTTAACTAAACAAATCAATTAACACCTATGGGTGGGGTTGATAACTAATTTGGTTAATTAAATTAATTCCTTTTTCTAAGAGATTGAAAATGAACCATTTAAATGCCACCTTTGGTGGGGTTAGACAATTTAAACATTATTCATGGTGTCCAAATTAAACATAAGAATTTAATTATCCGAGTACTAACTTTCAAGTTTTAGAACCACTATTGAAAACATGTTGTCAATACATTTTCACATAATAATTCTTATAACAACTTTTGAAATAGAGTTTCACTCTAACTACCGGGCGATTGAACCAACAAATAAAAGAGCACTACTCTAAATTAGACCGGATAACTAAACCTTAAAATCTAATTTTCAGGTTTAAGTTTGTAATGAAAAATAATATATTTCTCTCTAACATTCTTAATATAAAATCTTGAATAAAAACAAAATCAATTCATTTTAAAGATTTTTACCTATTTAATATTTCGCAAGCATAACAACGTCATTATTACATCATGTTTACTAAACAGCCAGCATAGTTAAATTTAACCACAGACAAATTAAATATAACATGTAAGAATAAAGCATAAAAATAACTATAAAGAAAATAAAATCCTTACAGAACTTCGACGCTATTCCCGTAGCTAGAAAATCTCCAAGCGGAATTTGCACTTCCATTTATTGAATCAAAAAGCTAAATTATTACAAAAACATTACAAGTTCCTCTCAAAAAGAGAAGAACTCTACAACTAAGAGAATTGAACTAAAAACTAAGAGAAAAACTAAGAAAAATAATAAAAAATAAAAATAAAATAATAATTTTTTTTTAAAATTGTAAAATAATTTAGAAATTTGAAATTTGAAGTAAAAAAATTTTACCGTTCATGAATAGTAAAATAAATAAATAAATAAATAAAAAATAATAAAAAAAAAATTACTTGAATTTATACCTAATTAACTAAATAACATGAAAAGTAAAAATCTAAGGGAGTTCTGTCTAGGAGACTAGTTCTTGGAAGCCTTTGTGCCACTAGTCTTTCCTCGGAACGTTGCTCTGGCTAGGAGAATGGTATTTAAGGAGCCGTTTGCACCACCATTCTTTCCTGGGAGCACTCTTGGTTAATACTAATTATGTTACAAAAAACAATAAATAAAAAAAATAAAAATAAAAAAAAATTTAAGAAAAAAAAAATTGATAAAAAGAAAAAAAAAATTCTTTTTTTTAGGGTTTAACTAGTTTTGTTTAGTGTTTTGTATTGAATAAGATGTAAATTTTCTCTAAATTTTTTTATTTTGTTGACAGGAGTTTTAAATTTACGTTTACAATAGTCTATGCGTGGTAGGAGATCCTTAGGAAACCCCCTTACACCATATGTAAATAATTTTCATAAATTTAAACAAGTGTCAACAAAACTGGATTCTACCCATCAACCTGTTTTTGAGCCAAACATAGAACCAAGTCCTAATCCTTTACTAGAACCAAAAGAAATGGAGGAAAACCAACATATTAGGGAAACTACGATGAAGGAGTTTGCAAGACCGGTAATAGGCACGGCAACTGCCGCTATCCAGTTGGGAGAGGCTGTAAGGAATTATGACCTTAAAAATATTCATTTTTCTATGCTTCCTTCCTTTTATGGGCTACCTAATGAAGATTCTCTTTCCTTTATGAGAGATTTCTATGCTACGGTCCAAACATTCCCCCTCGGTATTCTAAACGAGGATCAACTTAGGATGAGATGTTTTCCCTACACGTTAAAGGATAAGGCCAAAGCTTGGTTGATGTCACTTCCCCCAGGTTCTCTGATGACATGGGGTAACATTTACAATAAATTCATGGGAAAATTCTATTCCCACCAAAAAACATCAGAGTTGAGAGGAAAGATTGCTACTTTCTCTCAGATGGATGGAGAACCATTCCATGAAGCTTGGGATAGGTTCAAAATGTTTCTCACTCAATGTCCCCATCATAGCTTTCCCCTGCAGTTGCAGAACCAATTCTTTTACGATGGACTGACACAACAATGTCAGTTCATTGTCGACAACGCTGCAGGAGGAGCAATAGGAGAAAAGACTACCTCAGAGACGTATAACCTCTTTGAGATGTTGGGTGCTAACTCCCAACAGAAAAGCTCCCGAGTGAGAAAAGCTGGAGTTCATGAAATCGACTCCAGTAATGAAGTTCAACAACAACTTGTTCAACTGACTAAGCAAGTTGCCCTTCTCGCTACACAAACCAACACCAATAATGATCAATATGGTTTGTATAGCAACATGGGACATGGTACTGAAGCCTGTCCATATCAAGGAGAAACAACTGGACCTGAACAGGTCAATGTGTTGGGAGCATATCAACAGAGACCAAGGTTTGATCCCAATTCAAATACCTATAATCCTGGGTGGAGAAGTCATCCAAATTTCTCTTGGAGGCAAAACAACCCTCCTTTCACTCAAAGCTCAAACCAGGCAGGCCAGCAATTCCACCCACCTATTCCAAGAAGCATTCCCAATAAACCAACCCTGGAGGACAACTTGAATTCTTTTATTCAAGTTTGTAGGGATAACCAATCTAAAACCAATCAACGGTTGGACTCTGTGGAAGCTTCTATCAAAAAGGTGGAAGTTCAAGTTGAACAGTTAGTTGAACATTTGCAAAAAGGCAAAGACTAATTTGAAACTTAAATGAATTCAATGAAGAGGAGACATTGAGTTTTTCATTCTGCAATCTCCAAGCAACGTCTTACTAGAAGACGATAAATTTTAGTCCTGTATGGGAGGTCACCCATTATTGTATTTTCCTTTGTTTTAGTTTACGTGTAATAAAAATTCAGATGAAATAAAATTCGTTTGTTTCAAACATTCTGTCCATTCGTTTAAATTAAAAAAAAATAAAAAATAAAAAATAAAAAAAACAATTTAGGTTCCTTGCACTTTTTGCTTTTACGTTTTATCAAGTTATAAATATTTCTTAGAGATATCTACTATTGTTTTTAAAAGCAAAATGTTGATACACAATAGGAGGAGGATCATTGTCAACTACAAACAACCATGGGAGATGCTGAAGATAGGCGAAAAAAGATGAAAGAATATACAATGCCAATGATTGGCAATGTAACTTCCGGTATCCAATTACAAGAGGCTACAAGGAATTATGAATTGAAAACGATTCATTATTCTTTGTTGCCTTCCTTTTACGGTATCCCTAATGAAGACCCTTTGCATTTCATTCGAGAATTCTATGCTATTGTCCAAACCTTTCCACTACATGCAATTAATGAAGATCAACTTAGGATGAGGTGTTTTCCTTACACTCTCAAAGATAAAGCTTGGTCATGGTTCATTACTCTACAGTCAGGTTCTCTTAAAACTTGGGAGGCAGTCTATGAAATTTTTATGGGTAGGTTCTATTCCCATCAAAAGACTGTTGATCTAAGAACAAAGATAGCAACATTTTCTCAAATGTATGAAGAGCCCTTTCATGAAGCTTGGGAACGATTCAAACTCCTTTTCATTCAATGTCAAAATCATAGCTTTCCATTACAGCTACAAAACCAATTCTTTTATGATGGATTGACACTACAGAGTCAATACATGGTTGATAATGCTGCTGGAGGTGCTGTAGGAGAAAAGACCGCAGAGGAAACCTATAATCTTTATGAGCTGTTGGGTTCTAATTCCCAACAAAGAGGTGGTAGAAGGAAAGCAAAGGTCAATGAAGTTAGCTCTGATAATGAGATAACCTTGCAACTTGCTGAATTGACTAAACAAGTGCAACTCCTCACTACCCATCAAATTTCAAATCAAGAGGTATGTGAAGTGTGTTGTTCAATTGGGCATGGTACTCATAATTGTTCAAATACTTGTGATTCTAGTGTCGATGCCATAGAGGAAGTCCAATCTTTTCAAAGGTATCATCCAAACACCTATAATCACCCAGCCTACACCCAATATCCAACACTAAGGTCGGATAACAACCACCCTTACCCACCAAGCCAATCTTTTAAACCAACCTTAGAAGATAGCTTGAATGCTTTTATTCAAGTTAGTCGTGACAACCAATTGATGACTAATCAAAGGTTGAACACCATGGAGGCTTCGGTTAAAAGAATTGAATCTAAAGTTGGGCAGCTGGCTGAACAAATGCAAAAGAAAGAACCAGTAAAGTTGCCCAGTCAACCAGAACAAGCAAAGGATGTTAGAACCCTTCGAAGTGGTAAGGTAGTCAATACCAGTTTACCTGAAATCTCTAACAATCTACCTTGTAGTTCAGGTAACAAAGAAGGCGATATTCTAATCTTGCAAAAAGGAGAAACAAGTGTTAAACTTAACAAGCCTTCTGAAAAACTCATTGGGGGGTCATCTGACACCCCCAAAATTCAAAAGACAACAGAACCACACCAGATACAAGTACCTTTTCCCCACCGGTTGAAAGAATCCAAACAAGATAAGCAATTCAATGATCTTTTTAATATGCTCTCTAAAGTAAATATTAATTTACCATTATTAGAAGTGATCATGAATGTGCCCTCATATGCCAAGTTTTTCAAAGAGTTGAACACTAAGAAAAGGAGGTATGAACTGAATGAACGAGTAGTAGTATCAGAAATTTCTAGCACTGTACTTCAGCACAAACTACCCCCTAAGTTGAAAGACCCTGGAAGTTTTATTATAAACATAACTATGGGGGATAGGAAGGTTGCTAAAGCAATGCTTGATTTAGGTGCTAGTATAAATTTGATGCCCTACTCTATATTCTTACAACTCAATCTAGGGGATTTAAAACCCACAACTATGTCCCTTCAACTTGCAGATAGATCTCTTAAATATCCAGAGGGAATAGTTGAGGATGTTTTGGTACAGGTAGACAAACTGATAATACCTGTTGACTTTGTGGTTCTGGATATGCAAGAAAATCCAGCATTGGATAGAGAGCACACAATATTGCTTGGTAGGCCATTTATGGCAACTACTAAAACTATTATTGATGTCCAAGATGGAAATTTGACAATGACAGTCTTAGAGGAGACCGTTCATTTTAAAGTTTTTGATTCTTCACCTTTTCCTTCTATTTCTGCCATCGATGAAATATTCGAAGTTGATCCTTTGGATAATCTTGTCCAAAGCACCTTTTTACAAACCAGAATAGAAGACAAGCTTGAAACCGTTCTTACACTTGAAAAGGTTGAAGAAGATATAGATGAGGAAATTAATGGGTACCTTAAACAACTAGACAATGATGAAGTGATGACAAAATCTAGTACACTTTTAAATCTACCCAGTTCTTCATCTAGTAAAGAGGCCAATCCACCTGAACTTGAACTCAAAGTCTTACCTGAGCACTTAAAATATGTGTTTTTGGGAGAGGGAGAAACTTATCCAGTGATAATTTCTTCAACCTTGACCAAACCACAAGAAAAGGAACTCATCAAAGTGCTTAAACAGTTTAAGAAATCTATAGGTTGGAGTATAGGGGATATAAGAGGCATTAGTCCAACAATGTGTATGCACAAGATCAACTTGGAGGATGGTGCTAAACCTGTACGAGAGGCCCAAAGAAGACTAAACCCAAACATGCAAGAGGTAGTTAAAAAGGAAATTCTTAAATTATTAGAAGAAGGGATTATCTATCCTATTGTAGATAGTAAGTGGGTTAGTCTAGTGCATGTGGTACCAAAGAAATCTGGGATAACAGTTGTTAAAAATGACAAAAGTGAATTAGTGCCCACTAGAATAATCACTGGATGGAGAATGTGTATAGATTTTAGGAAACTAAATTTATATACGAAAAAGGATCACTTTCCTCTTCCATTCATTGATCAAATGTTGGAAAGATTAGCTGGGCATGAATTTTACTGTTTTTTGGATGGACTGTCTGGATATTATCAAGTACCCATAGCACCAGAAGATCAGGAAAAGACCACATTTACATGTCCTTTTGGGACATTTGCTTTTCGCAGAATGCCATTTGGGTTATGCAATGCCCCTGCCACTTTCCAGAGATGCATGATATCTATTTTCTCGGACATGGTGGAGAAATTCATTGAGATTTTCATGGACGATTTCTCTGTCTTTGGGAACTCATTTGATGATTGCTTACATAAATTGACTTTGGTTTTAGAGAGATGCATTGAATGCAATCTAACCCTTAGTTGGGAGAAAAGTCATTTTATGGTTCAACAAGGGATAGTTTTAGGACATATAATTTCAAACAAGGGTATTGAAGTTGATAAGGCAAAAGTTGAATTGATATCCAAACTACCTCCCCCTACATCTGTGAAGGGGATAAGAAGCTTCTTGGGACATGCAGGATTTTACAGACGTTTTATTAAAGATTTCTCTAAAATAAGTCGTCCCTTATGTAACTTGCTATCCAAAGATGCTAATTTTGACTTCAACAATGACTGCCTTATTTCCTTTAATACCTTGAAAGATAAACTAACATCTACCCCTATTATAATGGCACCAAACTGGTCTTTACCCTTTGAAATAATGTGTGACGCTTCTGATTATGCAATAGGAGCAGTCCTGGGACAAAGAGTGGATAAGCGTTTACATGTCATCTACTATGCTAGCAAAACACTCAATGATGCCCAGATGAATTACACCACCACTGAAAAGGAATTCTTGGCTATAGTATTCTCTTTAGAAAAATTTCGGTCTTATTTAGTAGGATCTAAAGTGATTGTGCATTCTGATCATGCTGCTTTAAGATACCTATTAAGTAAACCAAATGCCAAGCCAAGATTAATCAGGTGGGTCTTACTCTTACAAGAATTTGACCTAGAAATCAAGGATAAGAAAGGCAGTGAAAACTTAGTAGCTGACCATTTGTCTAGGTTGATTTCTGACTTCAATTCTCTTAAAGATGAGAGTAATGACGATATAGTTGAAACCTTTCCTGATGAACAGTTATTTTTCATAGGTCCGAACCCATGGTATGCTGATATTGTAAACTATCTTGCCACTGGTGTTTTGTGACCTAACACTTCATATCAGGACAAGAAAAGGTTTTTTAAAACTATTAAGGACTATTTCTGGGATGACCCTTATTTATACAAAATTGGTCAAGATCAAGTCATCCGGAGATGTGTACCTGAAGAAGAAGATAAGAGCATTCTGACTTTTTGTCATGAACTTCATTGTGGGGGTCATTTTGGAGGTAAAAAGACAGCCCGTAAGATATTACAGTCTGGATTCTTTTGGCCCACTCTTTTTAAAGATGCTCATATGTTTTGTGCACAATGTGATAGATGTCAAAGAACAGGAAACATAAGCAAAAGAGATGAAATGCCTTTGACATCTAATTTAGTTGTTGAACTCTTTGATGTATGGGGGATTGACTTTATGGGTCCTTTTCCCCCATCTAATGGTTTTCAATACATTTTGGTTGCTGTGGATTATGTGTCCAAGTGGGTAGAAGCTATCCCCACCAAAACCAATGATGCTAATGTTGTTGTGAAATTCTTGAAAGAATTCATATTCAGTAGGTTCGGAACGCCTAGAGCTATAATAAGTGATGGAGGTAGCCATTTTTGTAACAAACTCTTTGATGGAGTACTAAACAAGTACAACATCACACATAAGGTAGCTACTCCATATCATCCTCAAACTTCCGGTTTAGTGGAAGTAAGTAATAGGCAAATTAAGGGAATATTGGAACGCACAGTGTGTCCCTCGATGAAGGATTGGGCATTTAAGCTAAATGATGCCTTATGGGCATACCGCACCGCTTACAAAACACCTATTGGGATGAGCCCTTACCGGTTAATCTTTGGGAAAGCGTGCCACCTTCCAGTTGAACTTGAACACAAGGCTTATTGGGCAATTAAAGAGCTAAACATGGATTTAGATAAAGCAGGTGAAAAACGAGTACTCCAGCTTCATGAGTTGGAAGAAATTAGGAATGAAGCTTATGAGAATGCCAAATTATACAAAGAGCGTACTAAGCGCTATCATGACAAGAGGCTAGTTCCTAAAACTTTTCACCCTGGAATGAAAGTTCTATTATTTAACTCTCGTTTGAGATTGTTTCCAGGAAAGCTGAGATCAAGATGGGATGGACCATTCAAAATAGTTCAGGTATCTGAACATGGAGTGGTAGAACTATTGGACTCCAAGACACAAAAAACGTTCAAAGTTAATGGCCATCGTGTCAAGCCTTATTTAGAAGAACCAAACAACATTGCTGAAATGGATTGCATTTGGCTGAGTAACCCTTAGCACCAAAAAGATACGTCTTGCTAAGACGTTAAACTAACCGCTGGATGGGAGGCAACCCATCATGTTAGGTAATTTTTTGTTATTTGTTTTATTTACTTAATTTTATTATTTATTTCAGTTTACTTATATGTGAATAATTGTTTTTAAAATTGTTAAAACTAAAAATATTTGTTGAGATGTTAGAAGTTCACAGCGATCTGTCTGTACACACTTTAATGATGAATATGATGGATGCACCTGCATTTCTTCATTACTACTTACACATTCTCAAGAAATAGGTAATCTTTCTCCTCTTTTCTCTTTATCTTTAATTTGCAGTTGTTACATTGAGGACAATGTAAGTTCTAGGTTGGGGGTGGTGAAAAGTTACCATGCTTAATAAAATATATATATATATATATATATATAAATTATCACAAAAATGTATCATTTCTTTAAATCAAATTTAAGTAAATAGTTAAGTCTTTGGTACTGTTAGATTAATTTTTGAAAACATATCATGAAATATTTTGTAATTATTTTTGATAATTAGTTAGTTTTTGTCATAAATAGTATTTCTTGATAAAATGTGGAAATTATATTAAACCCAAAATCGGTGTTTATGAATTTTTTTTAGTGGAGACTACCCTTGTGAGATATAATTTGAGCCTAATTTCTTTTATTCAGAGTGAAATATATATTTTTTCTACTCCAAACACATTTCTTATTTATTCAAAAGTTTAGATGATCTCTATAGGTATTAGCATTGAATGTATGAATTTTTTCTCATCTTAATAGAGTATCATATATTTTTGATTATTATTTTTGTTTAGATTAAACGATTTGAGTAGAAATTGATAGTATATGCTTATATCTCATTCATGCATGACTGCTACAAAAACAAAAAGACATATCTGGGGTTACCTAAACCAAGATCAAACAGAAAAGCCACAAAATTAACCACTCACCAAAATCCAAAAAATGTACAATCTGTACATGGGTTGACTCTCTAAAAAATACATATATTAAAAAAAAATGTATAGAGAGTTAAAAAAATAGTATCATCTACATACTATGACCCACATTGCCAACAAAGTTGTGAGTAAAGGTTAAATACAAAAGAAAAATATAGGAAGTAATTCCCTAAAAAGTCATTGCAATTTCTTCATTTGTAAAAAGCATATATCTTGAAATTCTTTCTTAATGAGTTTGATTTATGCATGAAAATAATTTTTATATATGATATCTTTATAATTTATACATTCGATTCCTATCATGAGATCAATGTTAAAATAACACTTTGAGCCTTTATTCTTTATACATATGCGAACATATTAGTTCATTTCTATACATCAACTCTTTCGCATATAAATTAGTATGAGTGTTTGAACCCATAGGATTCAGTGCTTTGAGAGTATTGACTTGTGAGGAATAGAGTCGAAGCGAATTCTGATTCATGACACTGAAATTGGGTAAAATTAAATTGATACATTTTTGAAATGAAATATGAAAATGATTTTCGACTAATTATTATAATAAAATCATGATTGTTTAAAGAGATTAAAATAACTTATGCTTGAGATTTTAATTATGATCTTAAAGGAGATTAAAAAGTATGAGATATTTTTGTGATATGTTGTTTTCTTTTATTCTTAAATTAATTTTTGATTGTGTTGTAATTATAGTTTTTGATTTGATTGTTTTTATAGTTTCTTTTGATTTTTACAATTAGTTCAATGTTTGTGGGTATCATTACTGAAAACCCTCACGAGACTCAAACTCGTCCACTAGGGCAACCTAGGGGTTTAAAGGCTTGTTGATAGGCTAAATGCAACCGTTTCAATCCACGAAAGTGATTTAGGATAGTTTAATTTTTAGCTTTTATCGCTTCTCTTGCTAAGGGACTAGCAAGAAGCTGGTTGGGGGTTGTGATGAGTGCTCAAAAAGCACTAAAATAACCATGATTTTATGTACATTAATTGATTAAAAATATATATATTTATATGTTTTATCATATATTTATATAAATTTGTCTTTTTCGGAATCACGGGTATTTTTATTGTTTTTCAGGAATTTTGGCTTAAAAACGCAATTTAAAGACTCAAAGAGGAATACTTGAAGCAATACATCACAAATATATCAATAAATAAGTGGAAAAAGGTCAACAAACATGGAAAAATTGGACAAAATGGGTCGAAAAGGTCAAAAATGTCAAAAAGACGGAAATCGTGCGCCGCAGCCCAGCCGCGCGCACAGCCTAGCGCCCCAACGCCCAGCCGCGCGCGCCCCAGCGCCGCATGCCGCGCGCGCGTTGACATGCCCATCCGCGCGCGCCCCAGCGCGCGGCCACTGTACACGCGCGCCGAGCTGCGCGCAACGACAGCCCCAGCGCACGCAGCCCCCAGCAACCGCCCATCCGCGCGCCCAACGCGGTTTCGCCACATTTTTCACGTGCAGCAGCCCCTGTGACGTCATGCTGACGTCATTGATGACATCAGCAATTCCAATACGCATTTTTACATTTTTTAATATTTTTTTACTCATTTTTTTTCTCTCCATCCTCACCTATAAATACCCCCCTTCCCTTCACTTCAAATCACACCTTCAAAACTCACTTCTCTCTTCTTTCTTTCTCTCATTTCTTAGTTTTTAGTTTCTCTTAGTTTCTTTCTTAGTTTCTAAGCTTTTCTTAGTTTTTCTCTTAGTTTTTAGTTCAATTCTCTTAGGTTTAGAGTTCTTCTCTTTTTGAGAGGAACTTGTAATGTTTTTGTAATAATTTAGATTTTTGATTCAATATATGGAAGTGCAAATTCCGCTCGGAGGTTTTCCAGCTACGGGAATAGCGTCGAAGTTCTGTAAGGATTTTATTTTCTTTACAGTTATTTTTATGCTTTATTCTTACATGTTATATTCAACTTGTCTGTGGTTAAATTTAACTATGCTGGCTGTTTAGTAAATATGATGTAATAATGACGTTGTTATGCTTGCGAAATATTAAATAGGTAAAAATCTTTAAAATGAATTGATTTTGTTTTTATTCAAGATTTTATATTAAGAATGTTAGAGAGAAATATATTATTTTTCATTACAAACTTAAACCTGAAAATTAGATTTTAAGGTTTAGTTATCCGGTCTAATTTTGAGTAGTGCTCTTTTATTTGTTGGTACAATCGCCCGGTAGTTAGAGTGAAACTCTATTTCAAAAGTTTTTATAAGAATTATTATTTGAAAATGTATTGACAACATGTTTTCAATAGTGGTTTTAAAACTTGAAAGTTAGTACTCGGATAATTAAATTCTTAAGTTTAATTTGGACACCTTGAATAAAGTTTAAATTGTCTAACCCCACTGATGAGTGCTCAAAAAGCACTAAAATAACCATGATTTTATGCACATTAATTGATTAAAAATATATATATTTATATGTTTTATCATATATTTATATAAATTTGTCTTTTTCGGAATCACGGGTATTTTTATTGTTTTTCAGGTATTTTGGCTTAAAAACGCAACTTAAAAACTCAAAGAGGAATACTGGAAGCAATACATCACAAATATATTAATAAATAAATGCGGAAAGGTCGACAAATATGGAAAAATTGGACAAAATGGGTCAAAAAGGTCAAAAATGTCAAAAAGGAGAAAAACGCGCCGCCGCGCCGTCCGGCCGCCGCGCCCCAGCGCCCAGCACCGCTCCAAGCAGCAGCACGCGGCACTGTTCATCCGCGGTTACTGTTCATCAGACTCGGCACTGTTCATACCCCGGTACTGTTCATCAGACTCGGCACTGTTCATACCCGGTACTGTGCAGCCGCCCCATGTCATGCTGACGTCATCAAATGACGTCAGCAATCAATAATCCACGTTTTAACATTTTTTTAACATTTTTTTCTCTACTTTTTCTCTCCATCCTCACCTATAAATACCCCCCCTTCCCTTCACTTCAAAATACACCTTCAAACCACACTTCTCTCTTCTTTCTTTCTCTCATTTCTTAGTTTTTTTGAGTTTTCCTTAGTTTCTTTCTTAGTTTCTAAGTTTTTCTTAGTTTCCTTCTTAGTTTTTAGTTCAATTCTCTTAGTTTTAGTGTTCTTCTCTTTTTGAGAGGAACTTGTAATGTTTTTGTAATAATTTAGTTTTTGATTCAATAAATGGGAGTGCAAATTCCGCTTGGAGGTTTTCTAGCAACGGGAATAGCGTCGAAGTTCTGTAAGGATTTTATTTTCTTTACAGTTATTTTTATGCTTTATTCTTACATGTTATATTTAATTTGTCTATGATTAAATTTAACTCTGCTAGCTGTTTATAAACATGATATAATAATAACGTTGTTATGCTTGCGAAATATTAAATAGGTGAAAATTTCTAAAATGAATTGATTTTGTTTTTATTCAAGATTTTATATTAAGAATGTTAGAGAGAAATATATTATTTTTCATTACAAACTTAAAACTGAAAATTAGATTTTAAGGTTTAGTTATCCGGTCTAATTTAGAGTAGTGCTCTTTTATTTGTTGGTACAATCGCCCGGTAGTTAGAGTGAAACTCTATTTCAAAAGTTTTTATAAGAATTATTATGTGAAAATGTATTGACAACATGTTTTCAATAGTGGTTTTAAAACTTGAAAGTTAGTACTCGGATAATTAAATTCTTATGTTTAATTTGGACACCTTGAATAAAGTTTAAACTGTCTAACCCCACCAAAGGTGGCATTTAAATGGTTCATTTTCAATCTCTTAGAAAAAGGAATTAATTTAATTAAGCATATTAATTATCAACCCCACCCATAGGTGTTAATTGATTTGTTTAGTTAACAAAGAATATCTAACCCCACCAAAGGTGGTATTTATATAAAAAAGAGAGAATCAATAAAATATCAATTTATATCTTTAATAACCTAGATAATATGAGCAAGCATAATTAATTTAGTTATTATATACATAAATACTCCGCTAATATAAATGATAAAATTTGCATAAATATTTATTGAATCTGTATATATGTTTATTTTTAGATAATTATTTATTGAATTTGTATCTATGTTTATTTTTATGTTATTAGATTATATTTAATTAATCTGTATATATATGTTTATTTTATGTTATTAGATTAGGAACACAAAAACCAAACTATCGTGACAGGATGTTTAGGATTTAATTTCGTTTTTAAAAGTTTGAATAATAAATTAAAAACCACATACATTCCTTCCTTAGATCGACCTTGGGAGTATACTTATCATTTTCTTCGAAATGATTCGTGCACTTGCGAGAGTTTTATAAATGTTAAAACCAAAGTATTTGCGAAGATCGGCGATGCCGGTTTTCGTTCATCACCCACCAAAGGTGGCATTTAAATGGTTCATTTTCAATCTCTTAGAAAAATGAATTAATTTAATTAAGCATATTAGTTATCAACCCCACCCATAGGTGTTAATTGATTTGTTTAGTTAACAAAGAATATCTAACCCCACCAAAGGTGGTATTTATATAAAAAAGAGAGAATCAATAAAATATCAATTTATATCTTTAATAACCTAGATAATATGAGCAAGCATAATTAATTTAGTTATTATATCCATAAATACTCCGCTAATATAAATGATAAAATTTGCATGAATATTTATTGAATCTGTATATATGTTTATTTTTAGATAATTATTTATTGAATTTGTATCTATGTTTATTTTTATGTTATTAGATTATATTTAATTAATCTATATATATGTTTATTTTATGTTATTAGATTAGGAACACAAAAACCAAACTATCGTGACAGGATGTTTAGGATTTAATTTCGTTTTTAAAAGTTTGAATAATAAATTAAAAACCACATACATTCCTTCCTTAGATCGACCTTGGGAGTATACTTATCATTTTCTTCGAAATGATTCGTGCACTTGCGAGAGTTTTATAAATATTAAAACCAAAGTATTGGCAAGAATCGGCGATGCCGGTTTTCGCTCATCACCTACAAAAAAAAGCATAAAAAAGAGGATTGCATCCGTTCAGAGTTTAAAAAATCATTTAATAAATCGCAGTTATAACCTTAAACGGTCTTAACTTTTGACTAGAGTATGAGAATGAATATTATAATATAACAACTTGAAACTCGTATCAATTACCATAATTCGAGAAGGCCTTGCTATAAAACTTCATTTTTCAAATCCAAATTATATCATTTACATCACTTATAAAGGGGGTTTAAAGGTTTTGTCATATATTTTCCGTTTTGCTTGCTTTCGCTATTATTCCATAGAGTTGTAATAAAGATTGATGTGCCATTTAGAATACGTTTACATATATTCTAATGATTCTCAATATCATCCAAATAATTTCATGATCCTACAAAAAAATTAGAAAAAAAAGAGGAGTGCACTTGTTCATATATAGTTTAAAAGAAACATTTGAATAATTGGAGTTGTAACTTTAATCGGTCCTACCTTTTGACTCTAGTATGTGAATAACTATTATAATATATCAATCCGAAGCTCGTATCGATTCCCATAATTTGAGTAGGCCTTACTAAAGAACTTCAATTATCAAACCAAAATTCCATCTTTTACATCACTTAGAGAGGGTTTAAAGTTTTGTCACATATTTTCCATTTTGTTTGCTTTCGGTATAATTCAATAGAGTTGTAATGAAGATTGATGTGCCACTAAGAATATGTTTACAAATATTCTAATTATTCTCAAAATAAAACAAATAATTTCATGATCCCACAAAAAAATTGAGAAGAAAACATAAGAGGAGTGCTCCTATTCAGAGTTGTTAAAAAAACATTTGATAAATCGGAGTTGTAACTTTAAACGGTCCTAAATTTTGACTCGAGTATGGGAATGACTATTATAACATATCAAATCGAAACTCGTATGGATTCCCATAATTCGAGCATTCCATGCAAAATAACTTCAATTTTCAAACCAAAATTACAGCATTTACATCACTTACTGGGTGTTTAAAGTTTTTGTCGCATATTTTATATTTAGCTTGTTTCCGGTATTATTCACCAAAGTTGTAAAGAAGATTGATGAGCCACTAAGAATATGTTTACATATAATTTAATGATTCTCAATATCATACAAATAATTTCATGATCCTATAAAAAAAATGAGACCAAAAAGAGGACTGCTCCTGTTCAGAGTTTAAAAGAAACATTTCATAAATCGGAGTTGTAACTTTAAACGGTTCTACCTTTTAACTCTAGTATGGGAAGGACTATTATAATATATAAAATTGAAGCTCGAATCTATTCTCATAATTTGAGTAGGCATTGCTTACGAACTTCAATTTTCAAACCAAAATTCCATCTTTTATATCACTTAGAGAATATTTAAAGTTTTTGTCGCATATATTCCGTTTTGCTTGCTTTCGGTATTATTCAGAGGAGTTGTAATGAAGATTGATGTGCCACTAAGAATATGTTTACATATATTCTAATGATTCTCAATATCATACAAATAATTTCATGATCCTACAAAAAAAAAGAGAATAAAAAGAGGAGTGCTACTGTTTAGAGTTTAAAAACAACATTTTACACATCGCAGTTGCAACTTTAAACGGTCCAAACTATTGACTCGAGTATGAGAATGACGATTATAACATATCAAAATGAAACTCGTATCGATTACCATAATTCCAGCAGGCCTTGATATAAAACTTCATTTCTCAAACCGAAATTCCATCATTTACATCACTTAGAGAGGATTTAAAGTTTTTGTTGTATATTTTCCGTTTTGCTTGCTTTCACTATTATTCCATAGAGTTGTAAAAAAGATTGATGTGCCACTAAGAATATTTTTACATATATTCTAATGATTCTCAATATCATACAAATAATTTCATGATCGTACAAAAAAAATGAGAAGAAAAAAGAGGAGTGCTATTGTTCAGAGTTAAAAAAACATTTAATAAATGGTAGTTGTAACTTTAAACGGTCCTAACTTTTGATTCGAGTATGAGAATGACTATTATAATATATCAAAATGAAACACGTATCGATTACCATAATTCGAGCAGGTCTTTCTAAAGAAATTCAATTTTCAAACTAAATTCCACTATTTACATCACTTAGAAAGGGTTTAAAGTTTTTGTTGCATATTTTACATTTTTCATGCTTTCGTTATTATTCGATAGAGTTGTATTGAAGATTGATCTGCCAACAAGAATCTGTTTACATAAATTCTGATGATTCTCAATATCATTCAAATAATTTCAAGATCCTACAAAAAAAAAAAGAGAATAAAAAGAGGAGTGATGTTTTTTAATGTTAAAAAAAACATTTTACACATCGTAGTTGTAACTTTAAACGGTCCTAACTATTGACTCGAGTATGAGAATGAAGATTATAACAATTCAAAATGAAACTCGTATCGATTACCATAATTTGAACAGGCCTTGCAAAAGAACTTCCATTTTCAATCCCAAATTCCAACATTTACATCACTTAGAGAGTGTTTAAAGTTTTTGTCGCATATTTTCCTTTTTGCTTGCTTTCGCTATTATTCAATAGAGTTGTAATGAAAATTGATGTGCCACTAAAAATATGTTTACATACATTCTAATCATTCTGAAGATCATAAAAATAATTTCATGATCCTACAAAGGAAAAAGAATAAAAAAGCGGAGTTCAGCTGTTCAGAGTTTAAAAAAACATTTAATAAATCCCAGTTGTAACTTTAAACGTTAATAAATTTTTACTCGAGTATGGGAATGACTATTATAATATATCAAAACTATACTCATATAGATTAACATAATTCCACTAGGCATTTCTAAAGAACTTCAATTTTCAAACCAAATTCCACTATTTACATCACTTAGAAAGGGTTTAAAAAGTTTCTCGCATATTTTCCGTTTTTGATGCTTTCGTTATTATTCAATAGAGTTGTATTGAAGATTGATGAGCCACCAAGAATATGTTTACATATATTCTAATGATTCTCAATATCATTCAAATAATTTCATGTTCCTACAAAAAAAAGATAATAAAAAGAGGAATGTTGTTGTTTAGAGTTAAAAAATACATTTTACATATCGCAGTTGTAACTTTAAACGGTCCTAACTATTGACTCGAGTATGAGAATGAAGATTATAAAATTTCAATATGAAACACGTATCGATAACCATAATTCGAGTAGGCCTTGCAAAATTACTTCCAATTTGCAATCCCATATTCCAACATTTACATCACTTAGAGAGGATTTAAAGTTTTTGTCGCATATTTTCCGTTTTGCTTGCTTTCGCTATTATTCAATAGAGTTGTAATAAAAATTGATGTGCCACTAAAAATATGTTTACATACATTATAAACATTCTCGAGATCATAAACCTAATTTCATGATCCCACAAAGGAAAAAGAATAAAAAAGCGGAGTGCAGCTGTTCAGAGTTTAAAAAAACATTTAATAAATCCTAGTTGTAACTTTAAACGGTCATAACTTTTTACTCGAGTATGGGAATGACCATTATAATATATCAAAACTAAACTCGTACAGATTAACATAATTCCACCAGGCATTTCTAAAGAACTTCAATTTTTAAACCAAATTCGACTATTTACATCACTTAGAAAGGGTTTAATGTTTTTGTCGCATATTTTCCGTTTTTGATGCTTTCGCTATTATTCAATAGAGTTGTATTGAAGATTGATGAGCCACCAAGAATGGTTACATATATTCTAATGATTCTCAATATCATTCAAATAATTTCATGATCCTACAAGGAAAAGAGAATAAAAAGATGATTGCTTTTGTTTAGAGTTAAAAAAAACATTTTACACATCCCAGTTGTAACTTTAAACGGTCCTAACTATTGACTCGAGTATGAGAATGAAGATTATAACATTTCAAGATGAAACTCGTATCGATTACCATAATTCGAGCAGGCCTTGCAAAAGAACTTCCATTTTGCAATCCCAAATTCCAACATTTACATCACTTAGAGAGGGTTTAAAGTTTTTGTCGCATATTTTCCGTTTTGCTTGCTTTCGCTATTATTCAACAGAGTTGTAATTAAAATTGATGTGCCACCAAAAATATGTTTACATAGATTCTAATCATTCTCAAGATCATAAAAATAATTTCATGATCCTACAAAAGTAAAAGAATAAAAAAGCGGAGTGCAGCTGTTCAGAGTTTAAGAAAACATTTAATAAATCTCAGTTCTAACGTTAAACGGTAATAACTTTTTAATCGAGTATGGGAATGACTATTATAATATATCAAAACTAAACTCGTATAGATTAAAATAATTCCACCAGGGATTTCTAAACAATCTCAATTTTCAAACCAAATTCCACTATTTACATCACTTAGAAAGGCTTTAATGTTTTTGTCGCATATATTCTATTTATGATGCTTTCGCTATTATTCAATAGAGTTGTATTGAAGATTGATGAGCTACCAAGACTAAGTTTACATATATTCTAATGATTCTCAATATCATTCAAATAATTTCATGATCCTACAAAGAAAAGAGAATAAAAAGAAGAGTGCTTTTGTTTACAGTTAAGAAAAAACATTTTACACATCGCAGTTGTAACTTTAAACGGTCCTAACTATTGACTCGTGTATGAGAATGAAGATTATAACATTTCAAGATGAAACTCGTATCGATTACCATAATTCGAGCAGGCCTTGCAAAAGAACTTCCATTTTGCAATCCCAAATTCCAACATTTACATCACTTAGAGAGGGTTCAAAGTTTTTTCCGCATATCTTTCGTTTTGCTTGCTTTCACTATTATTCAATAGAGTTGTATTGAAAATTGATGTGCCACAAAAAATATGTTTACATATATTCTAATGATTCTCAATATCATTCAAAAAATTTCATGATCCTACAAAGAAAAGAGAATAAAAAGAAGAGTGCTTTTGTTTAGAGTTAAGAAAAAACATTTTACACATCGCAGTTGTAACTTTAAACGGTCCTAACTATTGACTGGTGTATGAGAATGAAGATTATAACATTTCAAGATGAAACTCGTATCCATTACCATAATTCGAGCAGGCCTTGCAAAAGAACTTCCATTTTGCAATCCCAAATTCCAACATTTACATCACTTAGAGAGGGTTTAAAGTTTTTGTCGCATATTTTCCGTTTTGATTGCTTTCCCTATTATTCAATAGAGTTGTAATGAAAATTGATGTGCCACAAAAATATGTTTACATAGATTCTAATCATTCTCAAGATCATAAAAATAATTTCATGATCCTACAAAAGAAAAAGAATAAAAAAGCGGAGTGCAGTTGTTCATAGTTTAAAAAAACATTTAATAAATCCGAGTTGTAACTTCAAACGGTAATAACTTTTTACTCGAGTATGGGAATGACTATTATAATATATCAAAACTAAACTCGTATAGATTAACATAATTCCACCAGGCATTTCTAAAGAACTTCAATTTTCAAACCAAATTCCACTATTTACATAACTTAGAAAGGGTTTAATGTTTTTGTCGCATATTTTCCGTTTTTTATGCTTTCACTATTATTCAATAGAGTTGTATTGAAGATTGATGAGCCACCAAGAAAGGTTACATATATTCTAATGATTCTCAATATCATTCAAATAATTTCATGATCCTACAAGGAAAAGAGAATAAAAAGATGATTGCTTTTGTTTAGAGTTAAAAAAAAACATTTTACACATCCCAGTTGTAACTTTAAACGGTCCTAACTATTGACTCGAGTATGAGAATGAAGATTATAACATTTCAAGATGAAACTTGTATCGATTACCATAATTCGAGCAGGCCTTGCAAAAGAACTTCCATTTTGCAATCCCAAATTCCAACATTTACATCACTTAGATTGTCGCATATTTTCCGTTTTGCTTGCTTTCGCTATTATTCAATAGAGTTGTAATGAAAATTGAGGTGCCACAAAAAATATGTTTACATAGATTCTAATCATTCTCAAGATCATAAAAATAATTTCATGATCCTACAAAAGAAAAAGAATAAAAAAGCGGAGTGCAGCAGTTCATAGTTTAAAAAAACATTTAATAAATCCTAGTTGTAACTTTAAACGGTAATAACTCTTTACTCGAGTATGGGAATGACTATTATAATATATCAAAACTAAACTTGTATAGATTAACATAATTCCACCAGGCTTTTCTAAACAACTTCAATTTTCAAACCAACTTCCACTATTTACATCACTTAGAAAGGGTTTAATGTTTTTGTCGCATATTTTCCGTTTTTGATGTTTCGGTATTATTCAATAGAGTTGTATTGAAGATTGATGAGCCACCAAGAATATGTTTACATATATTCTAATGATTTTCAATATCATTCAAAAAATTTCATGATCCTACAAAGAAAAGAGAATAAAAAGAAGAGTGCTTTTGTTTAGAGTTAAGAAAAAACATTTTACACATCGCAGTTGTAACTTTAAACGGTCCTAACTATTGACTCGTGTATGAGAATGAAGATTATAACATTTCAAGATGAAACTCGTATCGATTACCATAATTCGAACAGGCCTTGCAAAAGAACTTCCATTTTGCAATCCCAAATTCCAACATTTACATCACTTAGAGAGGGTTCAATGTTTTTGTCGCATATTTTCCGTTTTGCTTGCTTTCGCTATTATTCAATAGAGTTGTAATGAAAATTGAGGTGCCACAAAAATATGTTTACATAGATTCTAATCATTCTCAAGATCATAAAAATAATTTCATGATCCTACAAAAGAAAAAGAATAAAAAAGCGGAGTGCAGCTGTTCATAGTTTAAAAAAACATTTAATAAATCTCAGTTGTAACTTTAAACGGTAATAACTTTTTACTCGAGTATAGGAATGACTATTATAATATATCAAAACTAAACTTGTATAGATTAACATAATTCCACCAGGCTTTTCTAAACAACTTCAATTTTCAAACCAAATTCCACTATTTACATCACTTAGAAAGGGTTTAATGTTTTTGTCGCATAATTTCCTTTTTTGATACTTTCGGTATTATTCAATAGAGTTGTATTGAAGATTGATGAGCTACCAAGAATATGTTTACATATATTTTAATGATTCTCAATATCATTCGAATAATTTCATGTTCCTACAAAGAAAAGAGAATAAAAAGAAGAGCGCTTTTGTTTGGAGTTAAAAAAAACATTTTACACATCCCAATTGTAACTTTAAACGGTCCTAACTATTGACTCGAGTATGAGAATGAAGATTATAACATTTCAAGATGAAACTTGTATCGATTACCATAATTCGAGCAGGCCTTGCAAAAGAACTTCCATTTTGCAATCCCAAATTCCAACATTTACATCACTTAGATTGTCGCATATTTTCCGTTTTGCTTGCTTTCGCTATTATTCAATAGACTTGTAATGAAAATTGAGGTGCCACAAAAAATATGTTTACATAGATTCTAATCATTCTCAAGATCATAAAAATAATTTCATGATCCTACAAAAGAAAAAGAATAAAAAAGCGGAGTGCAGCAGTTCATAGTTTAAAAAAACATTTAAATAATCTCAGTTGTAACTTTAAACGGTAATAACTCTTTACTCGAGTATGGGAATGACTATTATAATATATCAAAACTAAACTTGTATAGATTAACATAATTCCACCAGGCTTTTCTAAACAACTTCAATTTTCAAACCAACTTCCACTATTTACATCACTTAGAAAGGGTTTAATGTTTTTGTCGCATATTTTCCGTTTTTGATGCTTTCGGTATTATTCAATAGAGTTGTATTGAAGATTGATGAGCCACCAAGAATATGTTTACATATATTCTAATGATTCTCAATATCATTCAAAAAATTTCATGATCCTACAAAGAAAAGAGAATAAAAAGAAGAGTGCTTTTGTTTAGAGTTAAGAAAAAACATTTTACACATCGCAGTTGTAACTTTAAACGGTCCTAACTATTGACTCGTGTATGAGAATGAAGATTATAACATTTCAAGATGAAACTCGTATCGATTACCATAATTCGAGCAGGCCTTGCAAAAGAACTTCCATTTTGCAATCCCAAATTCCAACATTTACATCACTTAGAGAGGGTTCAATGTTTTTGTCGCATATTTTCCGTTTTGCTTGCTTTCGCTATTATTCAATAGAGTTGTAATGAAAATTGAGGTGCCACAAAAATATGTTTACATAGATTCTAATCATTCTCAAGATCATAAAAATAATTTCATGATCCTACAAAAGAAAAAGAATAAAAAAGCGGAGTGCAGCTGTTCATAGTTTAAAAAAACATTTAATAAATCTCAGTTGTAACTTTAAACGGTAATAACTTTTTACTCGAGTATAGGAATGATCATTATAATATATCAAAACTAAACTTGTATAGATTAACATAATTCCACCAGGCTTTTCTAAACAACTTCAATTTTCAAACCAAATTCCACTATTTACATCACTTAGAAAGGGTTTAATGTTTTTCTCGCATATTATCCTTTTTTGATACTTTCGGTATTATTCAATAGAGTTGTATTGAAGATTGATGAGCTACCAAGAATATGTTTACATATATTTTAATGATTCTCAATATCATTCGAATAATTTCATGTTCCTACAAAGAAAAGAGAATAAAAAGAAGAGTGCTTTTGTTTGCAGTTAAAAAAAACATTTTACACATCCCAATTGTAACTTTAAACGGTCCTAACTATTGACTCGAGTATGAGAATGAAGATTATAACATTTCAAGATGAAACTTGTATCGATTACCATAATTCGAGCAGGCCTTGCAAAAGAACTTCCATTTTGCAATCCCAAATTCCAACATTTACATCACTTAGATTGTCGCATATTTTCCGTTTTGCTTGCTTTCGCTATTATTCAATAGACTTGTAATGAAAATTGAGGTGCCACAAAAAATATGTTTACATAGATTCTAATCATTCTCAAGATCATAAAAATAATTTCATGATCCTACAAAAGAAAAAGAATAAAAAAGCGGAGTGCAGCAGTTCATAGTTTAAAAAAACATTTAATAAATCTCAGTTGTAACTTTAAACGGTAATAACTCTTTACTCGAGTATGGGAATGACTATTATAATATATCAAAACTGAACTTGTATAGATTAACATAATTCCACCAGGCTTTTCTAAACAACTTCAATTTTCAAACCAACTTCCACTATTTACATCACTTAGAAAGGGTTTAATGTTTTTGTCGCATATTTTCCGTTTTTGATGCTTTCGGTATTATTCAATAGAGTTGTATTGAAGATTGATGAGCCACCAAGAATATGTTTACATATATTCTAATGATTCTCAATATCATTCAAAAAATTTCATGATCCTACAAAGAAAAGAGAATAAAAAGAAGAGTGCTTTTGTTTAGAGTTAAGAAAAAACATTTTACACATCGCAGTTGTAACTTTAAACGGTCCTAACTATTGACTCGTGTATGAGAATGAAGATTATAACATTTCAAGATGAAACTCGTATCGATTACCATAATTCGAGCAGGCCTTGCAAAAGAACTTCCATTTCGCAATCCCAAATTCCAACATTTACATCACTTAGAGAGGGTTCAATGTTTTTGTCGCATATTTTCCGTTTTGCTTGCTTTCGCTATTATTCAATAGAGTTGTAATGAAAATTGAGGTGCCACAAAAATATGTTTACATAGATTCTAATCATTCTCAAGATCATAAAAATAATTTCAGAATCCTACAAAAGAAAAAGAATAAAAAAGCGGAGTGCAGCTGTTCCTAGTTTAAAAAAACATTTAATAAATCTCAGTTGTAACTTTAAACGGTAATAACTTTTTACTCGAGTATGGGAATGACTATTATAATATATCAAAACTAAACTTGTATAGATTAACATAATTCCACCAGGCTTTTCTAAACAACTTCAATTTTCAAACCAAATTCCACTATTTACATCACTTAGAAAGGGTTTAATGTTTTTGTCGCATATTTTCCTTTTTTGATATTTTCGGTATTATTCAATAGAGTTGTATTGAAGATTGATGAGCGACCAAGAATATGTTTACATATATTTTAATGATTCTCAATATCATTCGAATAATTTCATGATCCTACAAAGAAAAGAGAATAAAAAGAAGAGTGCTTTTGTTTGTAGTTAAAAAAAACATTTTACACATCCCAGTTGTAACTTTAAACGGTCCTAACTATTGACTCGAGTATGAGAATGAAGATTATAAAATTTCAAGATAAACTCGTATCGATTACCATAATTCGAGCAGGCCTTGCAAAAGAACTTTCATTTTGCAATCCCAAATTCCAACATTTACATCACTGAGAGAGGGTTTAAAGTTTTTGTCGCAAATTTTCCGTTTTGATTGCTTTCGCTATTTTTTAATTGAGTTGTAATGAAAATTGATGTGCCACAAAAAATATGTTTACATACATTCTAATCATTCTCAAGATCATAAAAATAATTTCATGATCCTACAAAGGAAAAACAATAAAAAAGCGGAGTGCAGCTGTTCAGAGTTTAAAAAAACATTTAATAAACCCCAGTTGTCACTATAAACGGTCTTAACTTTTGACTAGAGTATGGGAATGACTATTATAATATATCAAAATAAAACTCGTATCAATTACATAATTCCAGCAGGCTTTTCTAAAGAACTTCAATTTTCAAACCAAATTCCACTATTTACATTACTTAGAAAGGGTTTAATGTTTTTGTGGCATATTTTCCGTTTTTGATGCTTTCGGTATTATTCAATAGAGTTGTATTGAAGATTGATGTGCCACAAAAAATATGTTTACATATATTCTAATGATTCTCAATATCATTCAAAAAATTTCATGATCCTACAAAGAAAAGAGAATAAAAAGAAGAGTGCTTTTGTTTAGAGTGAAGAAAAAACATTTTACACATCGCAGTTGTAACTTTAAACGGTCCTAACTATTGACTCGAGTATGAGAATGAAGAATATAACATTTCAAGATGAAACTCGTATCGATTACCATAATTCGAGCAGGCCTTGCAAAAGAACTTCCATTTTGCAATCCCAAATTCCAACATTTACATCACTTAGAGAGGGTTTAAAGTTTTTGTCGCATATTTTCCGTTTTGCTTGCTTTCGCTATTATTCAATAGAGTTGTAATGAAAATTGAGGTGCCACAAAAAATATGTTTACATAGATTCTAATCATTCTCAAGATCATAAAAATAATTTCTTGATCCTACAAAAGAAAAAGAATAAAAAAGCGGAGTGCAGCAGTTCATAGTTTAAAAAAACATTTAATAAATCTCAGTTGTAACTTTAAACGGTAATAACTCTTTACTCGAGTATGGGAATGACTATTATAATATATCAAAACTAAACTTGTATAGATTAACATAATTCCACCAGGCTTTTCTAAACAACTTCAATTTTCAAACCAACTTCCACTATTTACATCACTTAGAAAGGGTTTAATGTTTTTGTCGCATATTTTCCGTTTTTGATGCTTTCGGTATTATTCAATAGAGTTGTATTGAAGATTGATGAGCCACCAAGAATATGTTTACATATATTCTAATGATTCTCAATATCATTCAAAAAATTTCATGATCCTACAAAGAAAAGAGAATAAAAAGAAGATTGCTTTTGTTTAGAGTTAAGAAAAAACATTTTACACATCGCAGTTGTAACTTTAAACGGTCCTAACTATTGACTCGTGTATGAGAATGAAGATTATAACATTTCAAGATGAAACTCGTATCGATTACCATAATTCGAGCAGGTCTTGCAAAAGAACTTCCATTTTGCAATCCCAAATTCCAACATTTACATCACTTAGAGAGGGTTCAAAGTTTTTGTCGCATATTTTCCGTTTTGCTTGCTTTCGCTATTATTCAATAGTGTTGTAATGAAAATTTATGTGCCAAAAAAAATATGTTTACATAGATTCTAATAATTCTCAAGATCATAAAAATAATTTCATTATCCTACAAAAGAAAAAGAATAAAAAAGCAGAGTGCAGCTGTTCAGAGTTTAAAAAAACATTTAATAAACCCCAGTTGTCACTATAAACGGTCTTAACTTTTGACTAGAGTATGGGAATGACTATTATAATATATCAAAATAAAACTCGTATCAATTACATAATTCCAGCAGGCTTTTCTAAAGAACTTCAATTTTCAAAGCAAATTCCACTATTTACATTACTTAGAAAAGGGTTTAATGTTTTTGTCGCATATTTTCCGTTTTTGATGCTTTCGTTATTATTCAACAGAGTTGTATTGAAGATTGAGGAGCCACCAAGAATATGTTTACATATATTCTAATGATTCTCAATATCATTCAAATAATTTCATGTTCCTACAAAAAAAAGATAATAAAAAGAGGAATGTTGTTGTTTAGAGTTAAAAAATACATTTTAAATATCGCAGTTGTAACTTTAAACGGTCCTAACTATTGACTCGAGTATGAGAATGAAGATTATAAAATTTCAATATGAAACACGTATCGATAACCATAATTCGAGTAGGCATTGCAAAATTACTTCCAATTTGCAATCCCATATTCCAACATTTACATCACTTAGAGAGGATTTAAAGTTTTTGTCGCATATTTTCCGTTTTGCTTGCTTTCGCTATTATTCAATAGAGTTGTAATAAAAATTGATGTGCCACTAAAAATATGTTTACATACATTATAATCATTCTCGAGAGCATAAACCTAATTTCATGATCCCACAAAGGAAAAAGAATAAAAAAGCGGAGTGCAGCTGTTCAGAGTTTAAAAAAACATTTAATAAATCCTAGTTGTAACTTTAAACGGTCATAACTTTTTACTCGAGTATGGGAATGACCATTATAATATATCAAAACTAAACTCGTACAGATTAACATAATTCCACCAGGCATTTCTAAAGAACTTCAATTTTCAAACCAAATTCGACTATTTACATCACTTAGAAAGGGTTTAATGTTTTTGTCGCATATTTTCCGTTTTTGATGCTTTCGCTATTATTCAATAGAGTTGTATTAAAGATTGATGAGCCACCAAGAAAATGTTTACATATATTCAAATGATTCTCAATATCTTTCAAATAATTTCATGATCCTACAAAGAAAAGAGAGTAAAAAGAGTAGTGTTGTTGTTTACAGTTAAAAAAAAAACATTTTACACAACGCAGTTGTAACTTTAAACGGTCCTAACTATTTACTCGAGTATGAGAATGAAGATTACAACACTTCAAGATGAAACTCGTATCGATTACCATAATTCGAGCAGGCCTTGCAAAAGAACTTCCATTTTGCAATCCCAAATTCCAACATTTACATCACTTAGAGAGGGTTTAAAGTTATTGTCGCATATTTTCCATTTTGCTTGCTTTCGCTATTATTCAATAGAGTTGTAATGAAAATTGATGTGCCACTAAAAATATGTTTACATACATTCTAATCATTCTGAAGATCATAAAAATAATTTCATGATCCTACAAAGGAAAAAGAATAAAAAAGCGGAGTGCAGCTGTTCAGAGTTTAAAAAAACATTTAAAAAATCCCAGTTGTAACTTTAAACGTTAATAATTTTTACTCGAGTATGGGAATAACTATTATAATATATCAAAACTAAACTCGTATAGATAACAATAATTCCACCAGGAATTTCTAAAGAAATTCAATTTTCAAACGAAATTCCAACATTTACATCAGTTAGAAAGGGTTTAAAGTTTTTGTCGCATATTTTCCGTTTTTGATGCTTTCGCTATTATTCAATAGAGTTGTATTGAAGATTGATGAGCCAACAAGAATATGTTTACATATTTTCTAATGATTCTCAATATCATTCAAATAATTTCATGATCCTAGTAAGAAAGGAGAATAAAAAGAAGAGTGCTTTTGTTTACAGTTAAAAAAAACATTTTACACAACGTAGTTGTAACTTTAAACGGTCCTAACTATTTACTCGAGTATGAGAATGAAGATTATAAAATTTCAATATGAAACGCGTTTCGATTACCATAATTCGAGCAGGCCTTGCAAAAAAAATTTAATTTTGCAATCCCAAAATCCAACATTTACATCAGTTAGAGAGGATTTAAAGTTTATGTCGCATATTTTCCGTTTTTCTTGCTTTCGCTATTATTCAATAGAGTTGTTATGAAAATTTATGTGCCACTAAAAATATGTTTACATACATTCTAATTATTCTGAAGATCATAAAAATAATTTCATGATCCTACAAAGGAAAAAGAATAAAAAAGAGGAGTGCAGCTGTTCAGAGTTTAAAAAAACATTTAATAAATCCCAGTTGTAACTTTAAACGTTAATAACTTTTTACTCGAGTATGGGAATGACTATTATAATATATCAAAACTAAACTCGTATAGATAAACATAATTCCACCAGGCATTTCTAAAGAACTTCAATTTTCAAACCAAATTCCACTATTTACATCACTTAGAAAGGGTTTAATGTTTTTGTCGCATATTTTCCTTTTTTGATACTTTCGGTATTATTCAATAGAGTTGTATTGAAGATTGATGAGCTACCAAGAATATGTTTACATATATTTTAATGATTCTCAATATCATTCGAATAATTTCATGATCCTACAAAGAAAAGAGAATAAAAAGAAGAGTGCTTTTGTTTGTAGTTAAAAAAAACATTTTACACATCCCACTTGTAACTTTAAACGGTCCTAACTATTGACTCGAGTATGAGAACGAAGATTATAAAATTTCAAGATAAACTCGTATCGATTACCATAATTCGAGCAGGCCTTGCAAAAGAACTTTCATTTTGCAATCCCAAATTCCAACATTTACATCACTGAGAGAGGGTTTAAAGTTTTTGTCGCAAATTTTCCGTTTTGATTGCTTTCGCTATTTTTCAATTGAGTTGTAATGAAAATTGATGTGCCACAAAAAATATGTTTACATACATTCTAATCATTCTCAAGATCATAAAAATAATTTCATGATCCTACAAAGGAAAAACAATAAAAAAGCGGAGTGCAGCTGTTCAGAGTTTAAAAAAACATTTAATAAACCCCAGTTGTCACTATAAACGGTCTTAACTTTTGACTAGAGTATGGGAATGACTATTATAATATATCAAAATAAAACTCGTATCAATTACATAATTCCAGCAGGCTTTTCTAAAGAACTTCAATTTTCAAACCAAATTCCACTATTTACATTACTTAGAAAGGGTTTAATGTTTTTGTCGCATATTTTCCGTTTTTGATGCTTTCGGTATTATTCAATAGAATTGTATTGAAGATTGATGTGCCACAAAAAATATGTTTACATATATTCTAATGATTCTCAATATCATTCAAAAAATTTCATGATCCTACAAAGAAAAGAGAATAAAAAGAAGAGTGCTTTTGTTTAGAGTGAAGAAAAAACATTTTACACATCGCAGTTGTAACTTTAAACGGTCCTAACTATTGACTCGAGTATGAGAATGAAGAATATAACATTTCAAGATGAAACTCGTATCGATTACCATAATTCGAGCAGGCCTTGCAAAAGAACTTCCATTTTGCAATCCCAAATTCCAACATTTACATCACTTAGAGAGGGTTTAAAGTTTTTGTCGCATATTTTCCGTTTTGCTTGCTTTCGCTATTATTCAATAGAGTTGTAATGAAAATTGAGGTGCCACAAAAAATATGTTTACATAGATTCTAATCATTCTCAAGATCATAAAAATAATTTCTTGATCCTACAAAAGAAAAAGAATAAAAAAGCGGAGTGCAGCAGTTCATAGTTTAAAAAAACATTTAATAAATCTCAGTTGTAACTTTAAACGGTAATAACTCTTTACTCGAGTATGGGAATGACTATTATAATATATCAAAACTAAACTTGTATAGATTAACATAATTCCACCAGGCTTTTCTAAACAACTTCAATTTTCAAACCAACTTCCACTATTTACATCACTTAGAAAGGGTTTAATGTTTTTGTCGCATATTTTCCGTTTTTGATGCTTTCGGTATTATTCAATAGAGTTGTATTGAAGATTGATGAGCCACCAAGAATATGTTTACATATATTCTAATGATTCTCAATATCATTCAAAAAATTTCATGATCCTACAAAGAAAAGAGAATAAAAAGAAGAGTGTTTTTGTTTAGAGTTAAGAAAAAACATTTTACACATCGCAGTTGTAACTTTAAACGGTCCTAACTATTGACTCGTGTATGAGAATGAAGATTATAACATTTCAAGATGAAACTCGTATCGATTACCATAATTCGAGCAGGCCTTGCAAAAGAACTTCCATTTTGCAATCCCAAATTCCAACATTTACATCACTTAGAGAGGGTTCAAAGTTTTTGTCGCATATTTTCCGTTTTGCTTGCTTTCTCTATTATTCAATAGTGTTGTAATGAAAATTTATGTGCCAAAATTAATATGTTTACATAGATTCTAATAATTCTCAAGATCATAAAAATAATTTCATTATCCTACAAAAGAAAAAGAATAAAAAAGCAGAGTGCAGCTGTTCAGAGTTTAAAAAAACATTTAATAAACCCCAGTTGTCACTATAAACGGTCTTAACTTTTGACTAGAGTATGGGAATGACTATTATAATATATCAAAATAAAACTCGTATCAATTACATAATTCCAGCAGGCTTTTCTAAAGAACTTCAATTTTCAAAGCAAATTCCACTATTTACATTACTTAGAAAAGGGTTTAATGTTTTTGTCGCATATTTTCCGTTTTTGATGCTTTCGTTATTATTCAACAGAGTTGTATTGAAGATTGAGGAGCCACCAAGAATATGTTTACATATATTCTAATGATTCTCAATATCATTCAAATAATTTCATGTTCCTACAAAAAAAAGATAATAAAAAGAGGAATGTTGTTGTTTAGAGTTAAAAAATACATTTTACATATCGCAGTTGTAACTTTAAACGGTCCTAACTATTGACTCGAGTATGAGAATGAAGATTATAAAATTTCAATATGAAACACGTATCGATAACCATAATTCGAGTAGGCCTTGCAAAATTACTTCCAATTTGCAATCCCATATTCCAACATTTACATCACTTAGAGAGGATTTAATGTTTTTGTCGCATATTTTCCGTTTTGCTTGCTTTCGCTATTATTCAATAGAGTTGTAATAAAAATTGATGTGCCACTAAAAATATGTTTACATACATTATAATCATTCTCGAGATCATAAACCTAATTTCATGATCCCACAAAGGAAAAAGAATAAAAAAGCGGAGTGCAGCTGTTCAGAGTTTAAAAAAACATTTAATAAATCCTAGTTGTAACTTTAAACGGTCATAACTTTTTACTCGAGTATGGGAATGACCATTATAATATATCAAAACTAAACTCGTACAGATTAACATAATTCCACCAGGCATTTCTAAAGAACTTCAATTTTCAAACCAAATTCGACTATTTACATCACTTAGAAAGGGTTTAATGTTTTTGTCGCATATTTTCCGTTTTTGATGCTTTCGCTATTATTCAATAGAGTTGTATTAAAGATTGATGAGCCACCAAGAAAATGTTTACATATATTCAAATGATTCTCAATATCTTTCAAATAATTTCATGATCCTACAAAGAAAAGAGAGTAAAAAGAGTAGTGTTGTTGTTTACAGTTAAAAAAAAAAACATTTTACACAACGCAGTTGTAACTTTAAACGGTCCTAACTATTTACTCGAGTATGAGAATGAAGATTACAACATTTCAAGATGAAACTCGTATCGATTACCATAATTCGAGCAGGCCTTGCAAAAGAACTTCCATTTTGCAATCCCAAATTCCAACATTTACATCACTTAGAGAGGGTTTAAAGTTATTGTCGCATATTTTCCGTTTTGCTTGCTTTCGCTATTATTCAATAGAGTTGTAATGAAAATTGATGTGCCACTAAAAATATGTTTACATACATTCTAATCATTCTGAAGATCATAAAAATAATTTCATGATCCTACAAAGGAAAAAGAATAAAAAAGCGGAGTGCAGCTGTTCAGAGTTTAAAAAAACATTTAATAAATCCCAGTTGTAACTTTAAACGTTAATAATTTTTACTCGAGTATGGGAATAACTATTATAATATATCAAAACTAAACTCGTATAGATTAACATAATTCCACCAGGCATTTCTAAAGAATTTCAATTTTCAAACCAAATTCCACTATTTACATCACTTAGAAAGGGTTTAATGTTTTTGTCGCATATTTTCCTTTTTTGATACTTTCGGTATTATTCAATAGAGTTGTATTGAAGATTGATGAGCTACCAAGAATATGTTTACATATATTTTAATGATTCTCAATATCATTCGAATAATTTCATTATCCTACAAAGAAAAGAGAATAAAAAGAAGAGTGCTTTTGTTTGTAGTTAAAAAAAACATTTTACACATCCCACTTGTAACTTTAAACGGTCCTAACTATTGACTCGAGTATGAGAACGAAGATTATAAAATTTCAAGATAAACTCGTATCGATTACCATAATTCGAGCAGGCCTTGCAAAAGAACTTTCATTTTGCAATCCCAAATTCCAACATTTACATCACTGAGAGAGGGTTTAAAGTTTTTGTCGCAAATTTTCCGTTTTGATTGCTTTCGCTATTTTTCAATTGAGTTGTAATGAAAATTGATGTGCCACAAAAAATATGTTTACATACATTCTAATCATTCTCAAGATCATAAAAATAATTTCATGATCCTACAAAGGAAAAACAATAAAAAAGCGGAGTGCAGCTGTTCAGAGTTTAAAAAAACATTTAATAAACCCCAGTTGTCACTATAAACGGTCTTAACTTTTGACTAGAGTATGGGAATGACTATTATAATATATCAAAATAAAACTCGTATCAATTACATAATTCCAGCAGGCTTTTCTAAAGAACTTCAATTTTCAAACCAAATTCCACTATTTACATTACTTAGAAAGGGTTTAATGTTTTTGTCGCATATTTTCCGTTTTTGATGCTTTCGGTATTATTCAATAGAATTGTATTGAAGATTGATGTGCCACAAAAAATATGTTTACATATATTCTAATGATTCTCAATATCATTCAAAAAATTTCAGGATCCTACAAAGAAAAGAGAATAAAAAGAAGAGTGCTTTTGTTTAGAGTGAAGAAAAAACATTTTACACATCGCAGTTGTAACTTTAAACGGTCCTAACTATTGACTCGAGTATGAGAATGAAGAATATAACATTTCAAGATGAAACTCGTATCGATTACCATAATTCGAGCAGGCCTTGCAAAAGAACTTCCATTTTGCAATCCCAAATTCCAACATTTACATCACTTAGAGAGGGTTTAAAGTTTTTGTCGCATATTTTCCGTTTTGCTTGCTTTCGCTATTATTCAATAGAGTTGTAATGAAAATTGAGGTGCCACAAAAAATATGTTTACATAGATTCTAATCATTCTCAAGATCATAAAAATAATTTCTTGATCCTACAAAAGAAAAAGAATAAAAAAGCGGAGTGCAGCAGTTCATAGTTTAAAAAAACATTTAATAAATCTCAGTTGTAACTTTAAACGGTAATAACTCTTTACTCGAGTATGGGAATGACTATTATAATATATCAAAACTAAACTTGTATAGATTAACATAATTCCACCAGGCTTTTCTAAACAACTTCAATTTTCAAACCAACTTCCACTATTTACATCACTTAGAAAGGGTTTAATGTTTTTGTCGCATATTTTCCGTTTTTGATGCTTTCGGTATTATTCAATAGAGTTGTATTGAAGATTGATGAGCCACCAAGAATATGTTTACATATATTCTAATGATTCTCAATATCATTCAAAAAATTTCATGATCCTACAAAGAAAAGAGAATAAAAAGAAGAGTGCTTTTGTTTAGAGTTAAGAAAAAACATTTTACACATCGCAGTTGTAACTTTAAACGGTCCTAACTATTGACTCGTGTATGAGAATGAAGATTATAACATTTCAAGATGAAACTCGTATCGATTACCATAATTCGAGCAGGCCTTGCAAAAGAACTTCCATTTTGCAATCCCAAATTCCAACATTTACATCACTTAGAGAGGGTTCAAAGTTTTTGTCGCATATTTTCCGTTTTGCTTGCTTTCTCTATTATTCAATAGTGTTGTAATGAAAATTTATGTGCCAAAATTAATATGTTTACATAGATTCTAATAATTCTCAAGATCATAAAAATAATTTCATTATCCTACAAAAGAAAAAGAATAAAAAAGCAGAGTGCAGCTGTTCAGAGTTTAAAAAAACATTTAATAAACCCCAGTTGTCACTATAAACGGTCTTAACTTTTGACTAGAGTATGGGAATGACTATTATAATATATCAAAATAAAACTCGTATCAATTACATAATTCCAGCAGGCTTTTCTAAAGAACTTCAATTTTCAAAGCAAATTCCACTATTTACATTACTTAGAAAAGGGTTTAATGTTTTTGTCGCATATTTTCCGTTTTTGATGCTTTCGTTATTATTCAACAGAGTTGTATTGAAGATTGAGGAGCCACCAAGAATATGTTTACATATATTCTAATGATTCTCAATATCATTCAAATAATTTCATGTTCCTACAAAAAAAAGATAATAAAAAGAGGAATGTTGTTGTTTAGAGTTAAAAAATACATTTTACATATCGCAGTTGTAACTTTAAACGGTCCTAACTATTGACTCGAGTATGAGAATGAAGATTATAATATTTCAATATGAAACACGTATCGATAACCATAATTCGAGTAGGCCTTGCAAAATTACTTCCAATTTGCAATCCCATATTCCAACATTTACATCACTTAGAGAGGATTTAATGTTTTTGTCGCATATTTTCCGTTTTGCTTGCTTTCGCTATTATTCAATAGAGTTGTAATAAAAATTGATGTGCCACTAAAAATATGTTTACATACATTATAATCATTCTCGAGATCATAAACCTAATTTCATGATCCCACAAAGGAAAAAGAATAAAAAAGCGGAGTGCAGCTGTTCAGAGTTTAAAAAAACATTTAATAAATCCTAGTTGTAACTTTAAACGGTCATAACTTTTTACTCGAGTATGGGAATGACCATTATAATATATCAAAACTAAACTCGTACAGATTAACATAATTCCACCAGGCATTTCTAAAGAACTTCAATTTTCAAACCAAATTCGACTATTTACATCACTTAGAAAGGGTTTAATGTTTTTGTCGCATATTTTCCGTTTTTGATGCTTTCGCTATTATTCAATAGAGTTGTATTAAAGATTGATGAGCCACCAAGAAAATGTTTACATATATTCAAATGATTCTCAATATCTTTCAAATAATTTCATGATCCTACAAAGAAAAGAGAGTAAAAAGAGTAGTGTTGTTGTTTACAGTTAAAAAAAAACATTTTACACAACGCAGTTGTAACTTTAAACGGTCCTAACTATTTACTCGAGTATGAGAATGAAGATTACAACATTTCAAGATGAAACTCGTATCGATTACCATAATTCGAGCAGGCCTTGCAAAAGAACTTCCATTTTGCAATCCCAAATTCCAACATTTACATCACTTAGAGAGGGTTTAAAGTTATTGTCGCATATTTTCCGTTTTGCTTGCTTTCGCTATTATTCAATAGAGTTGTAATGAAAATTGATGTGCCACTAAAAATATGTTTACATACATTCTAATCATTCTGAAGATCATAAAAATAATTTCATGATCCTACAAAGGAAAAAGAATAAAAAAGCGGAGTGCAGCTGTTCAGAGTTTAAAAAAACATTTAATAAATCCCAGTTGTAACTTTAAACGTTAATAATTTTTACTCGAGTATGGGAATAACTATTATAATATATCAAAACTAAACTCGTATAGATTAACATAATTCCACCAGGCATTTCTAAAGAATTTCAATTTTCAAACCAAATTCCACTATTTACATCACTTAGAAAGGGTTTAATGTTTTTGTCGCATATTTTCCTTTTTTGATACTTTCGGTATTATTCAATAGAGTTGTATTGAAGATTGATGAGCTACCAAGAATATGTTTACATATATTTTAATGATTCTCAATATCATTCGAATAATTTCATGATCCTACAAAGAAAAGAGAATAAAAAGAAGAGTGCTTTTGTTTGTAGTTAAAAAAAACATTTTACACATCCCACTTGTAACTTTAAACGGTCCTAACTATTGACTCGAGTATGAGAACGAAGATTATAAAATTTCAAGATAAACTCGTATCGATTACCATAATTCGAGCAGGCCTTGCAAAAGAACTTTCATTTTGCAATCCCAAATTCCAACATTTACATCACTGAGAGAGGGTTTAAAGTTTTTGTCGCAAATTTTCCGTTTTGATTGCTTTCGCTATTTTTCAATTGAGTTGTAATGAAAATTGATGTGCCACAAAAAATATGTTTACATACATTCTAATCATTCTCAAGATCATAAAAATAATTTCATGATCCTACAAAGGAAAAACAATAAAAAAGCGGAGTGCAGCTGTTCAGAGTTTAAAAAAACATTTAATAAACCCCAGTTGTCACTATAAACGGTCTTAACTTTTGACTAGAGTATGGGAATGACTATTATAATATATCAAAATAAAACTCGTATCAATTACATAATTCCAGCAGGCTTTTCTAAAGAACTTCAATTTTCAAACCAAATTCCACTATTTACATTACTTAGAAAGGGTTTAATGTTTTTGTCGCATATTTTCCGTTTTTGATGCTTTCGGTATTATTCAATAGAATTGTATTGAAGATTGATGTGCCACAAAAAATATGTTTACATATATTCTAATGATTCTCAATATCATTCAAAAAATTTCATGATCCTACAAAGAAAAGAGAATAAAAAGAAGAGTGCTTTTGTTTAGAGTGAAGAAAAAACATTTTACACATCGCAGTTGTAACTTTAAACGGTCCTAACTATTGACTCGAGTATGAGAATGAAGAATATAACATTTCAAGATGAAACTCGTATCGATTACCATAATTCGAGCAGGCCTTGCAAAAGAACTTCCATTTTGCAATCCCAAATTCCAACATTTACATCACTTAGAGAGGGTTTAAAGTTTTTGTCGCATATTTTCCGTTTTGCTTGCTTTCGCTATTATTCAATAGAGTTGTAATGAAAATTGAGGTGCCACAAAAAATATGTTTACATAGATTCTAATCATTCTCAAGATCATAAAAATAATTTCTTGATCCTACAAAAGAAAAAGAATAAAAAAGCGGAGTGCAGCAGTTCATAGTTTAAAAAAACATTTAATAAATCTCAGTTGTAACTTTAAACGGTAATAACTCTTTACTCGAGTATGGGAATGACTATTATAATATATCAAAACTAAACTTGTATAGATTAACATAATTCCACCAGGCTTTTCTAAACAACTTCAATTTTCAAACCAACTTCCACTATTTACATCACTTAGAAAGGGTTTAATGTTTTTGTCGCATATTTTCCGTTTTTGATGCTTTCGGTATTATTCAATAGAGTTGTATTGAAGATTGATGAGCCACCAAGAATATGTTTACATATATTCTAATGATTCTCAATATCATTCAAAAAATTTCATGATCCTACAAAGAAAAGAGAATAAAAAGAAGAGTGCTTTTGTTTAGAGTTAAGAAAAAACATTTTACACATCGCAGTTGTAACTTTAAACGATCCTAACTATTGACTCGTGTATGAGAATGAAGATTATAACATTTCAAGATGAAACTCGTATCGATTACCATAATTCGAGCAGGCCTTGCAAAAGAACTTCCATTTTGCAATCCCAAATTCCAACATTTACATCACTTAGAGAGGGTTCAAAGTTTTTGTCGCATATTTTCCGTTTTGCTTGCTTTCTCTATTATTCAATAGTGTTGTAATGAAAATTTATGTGCCAAAATTAATATGTTTACATAGATTCTAATAATTCTCAAGATCATAAAAATAATTTCATTATCCTACAAAAGAAAAAGAATAAAAAAGCAGAGTGCAGCTGTTCAGAGTTTAAAAAAACATTTAATAAACCCCAGTTGTCACTATAAACGGTCTTAACTTTTGACTAGAGTATGGGAATGACTATTATAATATATCAAAATAAAACTCGTATCAATTACATAATTCCAGCAGGCTTTTCTAAAGAACTTCAATTTTCAAAGCAAATTCCACTATTTACATTACTTAGAAAAGGGTTTAATGTTTTTGTCGCATATTTTCCGTTTTTGATGCTTTCGTTATTATTCAACAGAGTTGTATTGAAGATTGAGGAGCCACCAAGAATATGTTTACATATATTCTAATGATTCTCAATATCATTCAAATAATTTCATGTTCCTACAAAAAAAAGATAATAAAAAGAGGAATGTTGTTGTTTAGAGTTAAAAAATACATTTTACATATCGCAGTTGTAACTTTAAACGGTCCTAACTATTGACTCGAGTATGAGAATGAAGATTATAAAATTTCAATATGAAACACGTATCGATAACCATAATTCGAGTAGGCCTTGCAAAATTACTTCCAATTTGCAATCCCATATTCCAACATTTACATCACTTAGAGAGGATTTAATGTTTTTGTCGCATATTTTCCGTTTTGCTTGCTTTCGCTATTATTCAATAGAGTTGTAATAAAAATTGATGTGCCACTAAAAATATGTTTACATACATTATAATCATTCTCGAGATCATAAACCTAATTTCATGATCCCACAAAGGAAAAAGAATAAAAAAGCGGAGTGCAGCTGTTCAGAGTTTAAAAAAACATTTAATAAATCCTAGTTGTAACTTTAAACGGTCATAACTTTTTACTCGAGTATGGGAATGACCATTATAATATATCAAAACTAAACTCGTACAGATTAACATAATTCCACCAGGCATTTCTAAAGAACTTCAATTTTCAAACCAAATTCGACTATTTACATCACTTAGAAAGGGTTTAATGTTTTTGTCGCATATTTTCCGTTTTTGATGCTTTCGCTATTATTCAATAGAGTTGTATTAAAGATTGATGAGCCACCAAGAAAATGTTTACATATATTCAAATGATTCTCAATATCTTTCAAATAATTTCATGATCCTACAAAGAAAAGAGAGTAAAAAGAGTAGTGTTGTTGTTTACAGTTAAAAAAAAAACATTTTACACAACGCAGTTGTAACTTTAAACGGTCCTAACTATTTACTCGAGTATGAGAATGAAGATTACAACATTTCAAGATGAAACTCGTATCGATTACCATAATTCGAGCAGGCCTTGCAAAAGAACTTCCATTTTGCAATCCCAAATTCCAACATTTACATCACTTAGAGACGGTTTAAAGTTATTGTCGCATATTTTCCGTTTTGCTTGCTTTCGCTATTATTCAATAGAGTTGTAATGAAAATTGATGTGCCACTAAAAATATGTTTACATACATTCTAATCATTCTGAAGATCATAAAAATAATTTCATGATCCTACAAAGGAAAAAGAATAAAAAAGCGGAGTGCAGCTGTTCAGAGTTTAAAAAAACATTTAATAAATCCCAGTTGTAACTTTAAACGTTAATAATTTTTACTCGAGTATGGGAATAACTATTATAATATATCAAAACTAAACTCGTATAGATAACAATAATTCCACCAGGAATTTCTAAACAACTTCAATTTTCAAACGAAATTCCAACATTTACATCAGTTAGAAAGGGTTTAAAGTTTTTGTCGCATATTTTCCGTTTTTGATGCTTTCGCTATTATTAAATAGAGTTGTATTGAAGATTGATGAGCCAACAAGAATATGTTTACATATTTTCTAATGATTCTCAATATCATTCAAATAATTTCATGATCCTAGTAAGAAAGGAGAATAAAAAGAAGAGTGCTTTTGTTTACAGTTAAAAAAAACATTTTACACAACGGAGTTGTAACTTTAAACGGTCCTAACTATTTACTCGAGTATGAGAATGAAGATTATAAAATTTCAATATGAAACGCGTTTCGATTACCATAATTCGAGCAGGCCTTGCAAAAAAAATTCCATTTTGCAATCCCAAATTCCAACATTTACATCACTTAGAGAGGGTTTAAAGTTTTTGTCGCATATTTTCCGTTTTGCTTGCTTTCGCTATTATTCAATAGAGTTGTAATGAAAATTGATGTGCCACTAAAAATATTTTTACATACATTCTAATCATTCTGAAGATCATAAAAATAATTTCATGATCCTACAAAGGAAAAAGAATAAAAAAGCGGAGTGCAGCTGTTCAGAGTTTAAAAAAACATTTAATAACTCCCAGTTGTAACTTTAAACGGTAATGACTTTTTACTCGAGTATGGGAATGACTATTATAATATATCAAAACTAAACTCGTATAGATTAACATAATTCCACAAGGAACATCTAAAGAACTTCAATTTTCAAACCAAATTCCACTATTTACATCACTTAGAAAGGGTTTAATGATTATTTTGCCAATTTTCCGTTTTGGATGCTTTCGCTATTATTCAATAGAGTTGTGTTGAAGATTGATGAGCCACCAAGAATATGGTTACATATATTCTAATGATTCTCAATATCATTCAAATAATTTCATGATCCTACAAAGAAAGGAGAATAAAAAGAAGGGTGCTTTTGTTTACAGTTAAAAAAAACATTTTACACATCGCAGTTGTAACTATAAACGGTCCTAACAATTGAATCTAGAATGAGAATGAAGATTATAACATTTCAAGATGAAACTCGTATCGATTACCAAAATTCGAGCAGGCCTTGCAAAAGAACTTCCATTTTGCAATCCCAAATTCCAACATTTACATCACTTAGAGAGGGTTTAAAGTATTTGTCGCATATTTTCCGTTTTGCTTGCTTTCGCTATTATTCAATAGAGTTGTAATGAAAATTCATGTGCCACTAAAAATATGTTTACATACATTCTAATCATTCTGAAGATCATAAAAATAATTTCATGATCCTACAAAGGAAAAACAATAAAAAAGCGGAGTGCAGCTGTTCAGAGTTTAAAAAAACATTTAATAAATCCCAGTTGTAACTTTAAACAGTAATAACTTTTTACTCGAGTATGGGAAAGACTATTATAATATATCAAACTAAACTCGTATAGATTAACATAATTCCACAAGGAACTTCTAAAGAACTTCAATTTTCAAACCAAATTCCACTATTTACATCACTTAGAAAGGGTTTAATGATTATTTGGCCATTTTTCCGTTTTGGATGCTTTTGCTATTATTCAATAGAGTTATGTTGAAGATTGATGAGCCACCAAGAATATGGTTACATATATTCTAATGATTCTCAATATCATTCAAATAATTTCATGATCCTACAAAGAAAGGAGAATAAAAAGAAGAGTGCTTTTGTTTACAGTTAAAAAAAACATTTTACACATCGCAGTTGTAACTGTAAACGGTCCTAACCATTGACTCGAGTATGAGAATTAAAATTAGAAAATTTCAATATGAAACGCGTTTCGATTACCATAATTCGAGCAGGCCTTGCAAAAAAAATTCCATTTTACAATCCCAAATTCCAACATTTACATCACTTAGAGAGGATTTAAAGTTTTTGTCGCATATTTTCCTATATGCTTGCTTTCGCTATTATTCAATAGAGTTGTAATGAAAATTTATGTGCCACTAAAAATATGTTTACATACATTCTAATCATTCTGAAGATCATAAAAATAATTTCATGATCCTACAAAGGAAAAAGAATAAAAAAGTGGAGTGGAGCTGTTCAGAGTTTAAAAAAACATTTAATAAATCCGAGTTGTAACTTTAAACGGTAATAACTTTTTACTCGAGTATGAGAATGACTATTATAATATATGAAACCTAAACTTGTATAGATTAACTTAATTCCACCAGGAATTTCTAAAGAACTTCAATTTTCAAACCAAATTGCAATATTTACATCACTTAGAAAGGGTTTAAAGTTTTTGTCGCATATTTTCCGTTTTTGGTGCTTACGTTATTATTTAATAGAGTTGTATTGAAGATTGATGAGCCACCAAGAATATGTTTACATAGATTCTAATGATTCTCAATATCATTCAAATAATTTCATGATCCTACAAAGAAAAGAGAATAAAAAGAAGAGTGCTTTTGTTTACAGTTAAAAAAAACATTTTACACAACGCAGTTGTAACTTTAAACGGTCCTAACTATTTACTCGAGTATGAGAATGAAGATTACAACATTTCAAGATGAAACTCCTATCGATTACCATAATTCGAGCAGGCCTTGCAAAAGAACTTCCATTTTGCAATCCCAAATTCCAACATTTACATCACTTAGAGAGGGTTTAAAGTTATTGTCGCATATTTTCCGTTTTGCTTGCTTTCGCTATTATTCAATAGAGTTGTAATGAAAATTGATGTGCCACTAAAAATATGTTTACATACATTCTAATCATTCTGAAGATCATAAAAATAATTTCATGATCCTACAAAGGAAAAAGAATAAAAAAGCGGAGTGCAGCTGTTCAGAGTTTAAAAAAACATTTAATAAATCCCAGTTGTAACTTTAAACGTTAATAATTTTTACTCGAGTATGGGAATAACTATTATAATATATCAAAACTAAACTCGTATAGATTAACATAATTCCACCAGGCATTTCTAAAGAATTTCAATTTTCAAACCAAATTCCACTATTTACATCACTTAGAAAGGGTTTAATGTTTTTGTCGCATATTTTCCTTTTTTGATACTTTCGGTATTATTCAATAGAGTTGTATTGAAGATTGATGAGCTACCAAGAATATGTTTACATATATTTTAATGATTCTCAATATCATTCGAATAATTTCATGATCCTACAAAGAAAAGAGAATAAAAAGAAGAGTGCTTTTGTTTGTAGTTAAAAAAAACATTTTACACATCCCACTTGTAACTTTAAACGGTCCTAACTATTGACTCGAGTATGAGAACGAAGATTATAAAATTTCAAGATAAACTCGTATCGATTACCATAATTCGAGCAGGCCTTGCAAAAGAACTTTCATTTTGCAATCCCAAATTCCAACATTTACATCACTGAGAGAGGGTTTAAAGTTTTTGTCGCAAATTTTCCGTTTTGATTGCTTTCGCTATTTTTCAATTGAGTTGTAATGAAAATTGATGTGCCACAAAAAATATGTTTACATACATTCTAATCATTCTCAAGATCATAAAAATAATTTCATGATCCTACAAAGGAAAAACAATAAAAAAGCGGAGTGCAGCTGTTCAGAGTTTAAAAAAACATTTAATAAACCCCAGTTGTCACTATAAACGGTCTTAACTTTTGACTAGAGTATGGGAATGACTATTATAATATATCAAAATAAAACTCGTATCAATTACATAATTCCAGCAGGCTTTTCTAAAGAACTTCAATTTTCAAACCAAATTCCACTATTTACATTACTTAGAAAGGGTTTAATGTTTTTGTCGCATATTTTCCGTTTTTGATGCTTTCGGTATTATTCAATAGAATTGTATTGAAGATTGATGTGCCACAAAAAATATGTTTACATATATTCTAATGATTCTCAATATCATTCAAAAAATTTCATGATCCTACAAAGAAAAGAGAATAAAAAGAAGAGTGCTTTTGTTTAGAGTGAAGAAAAAACATTTTACACATCGCAGTTGTAACTTTAAACGGTCCTAACTATTGACTCGAGTATGAGAATGAAGAATATAACATTTCAAGATGAAACTCGTATCGATTACCATAATTCGAGCAGGCCTTGCAAAAGAACTTCCATTTTGCAATCCCAAATTCCAACATTTACATCACTTAGAGAGGGTTTAAAGTTTTTGTCGCATATTTTCCGTTTTGCTTGCTTTCGCTATTATTCAATAGAGTTGTAATGAAAATTGAGGTGCCACAAAAAATATGTTTACATAGATTCTAATCATTCTCAAGATCATAAAAATAATTTCTTGATCCTACAAAAGAAAAAGAATAAAAAAGCGGAGTGCAGCAGTTCATAGTTTAAAAAAACATTTAATAAATCTCAGTTGTAACTTTAAACGGTAATAACTCTTTACTCGAGTATGGGAATGACTATTATAATATATCAAAACTAAACTTGTATAGATTAACATAATTCCACCAGGCTTTTCTAAACAACTTCAATTTTCAAACCAACTTCCACTATTTACATCACTTAGAAAGGGTTTAATGTTTTTGTCGCATATTTTCCGTTTTTGATGCTTTCGGTATTATTCAATAGAGTTGTATTGAAGATTGATGAGCCACCAAGAATATGTTTACATATATTCTAATGATTCTCAATATCATTCAAAAAATTTCATGATCCTACAAAGAAAAGAGAATAAAAAGAAGAGTGTTTTTGTTTAGAGTTAAGAAAAAACATTTTACACATCGCAGTTGTAACTTTAAACGGTCCTAACTATTGACTCGTGTATGAGAATGAAGATTATAACATTTCAAGATGAAACTCGTATCGATTACCATAATTCGAGCAGGCCTTGCAAAAGAACTTCCATTTTGCAATCCCAAATTCCAACATTTACATCACTTAGAGAGGGTTCAAAGTTTTTGTCGCATATTTTCCGTTTTGCTTGCTTTCTCTATTATTCAATAGTGTTGTAATGAAAATTTATGTGCCAAAATTAATATGTTTACATAGATTCTAATAATTCTCAAGATCATAAAAATAATTTCATTATCCTACAAAAGAAAAAGAATAAAAAAGCAGAGTGCAGCTGTTCAGAGTTTAAAAAAACATTTAATAAACCCCAGTTGTCACTATAAACGGTCTTAACTTTTGACTAGAGTATGGGAATGACTATTATAATATATCAAAATAAAACTCGTATCAATTACATAATTCCAGCAGGCTTTTCTAAAGAACTTCAATTTTCAAAGCAAATTCCACTATTTACATTACTTAGAAAAGGGTTTAATGTTTTTGTCGCATATTTTCCGTTTTTGATGCTTTCGTTATTATTCAACAGAGTTGTATTGAAGATTGAGGAGCCACCAAGAATATGTTTACATATATTCTAATGATTCTCAATATCATTCAAATAATTTCATGTTCCTACAAAAAAAAGATAATAAAAAGAGGAATGTTGTTGTTTAGAGTTAAAAAATACATTTTACATATCGCAGTTGTAACTTTAAACGGTCCTAACTATTGACTCGAGTATGAGAATGAAGATTATAAAATTTCAATATGAAACACGTATCGATAACCATAATTCGAGTAGGCCTTGCAAAATTACTTCCAATTTGCAATCCCATATTCCAACATTTACATCACTTAGAGAGGATTTAATGTTTTTGTCGCATATTTTCCGTTTTGCTTGCTTTCGCTATTATTCAATAGAGTTGTAATAAAAATTGATGTGCCACTAAAAATATGTTTACATACATTATAATCATTCTCGAGATCATAAACCTAATTTCATGATCCCACAAAGGAAAAAGAATAAAAAAGCGGAGTGCAGCTGTTCAGAGTTTAAAAAAACATTTAATAAATCCTAGTTGTAACTTTAAACGGTCATAACTTTTTACTCGAGTATGGGAATGACCATTATAATATATCAAAACTAAACTCGTACAGATTAACATAATTCCACCAGGCATTTCTAAAGAACTTCAATTTTCAAACCAAATTCGACTATTTACATCACTTAGAAAGGGTTTAATGTTTTTGTCGCATATTTTCCGTTTTTGATGCTTTCGCTATTATTCAATAGAGTTGTATTAAAGATTGATGAGCCACCAAGAAAATGTTTACATATATTCAAATGATTCTCAATATCTTTCAAATAATTTCATGATCCTACAAAGAAAAGAGAGTAAAAAGAGTAGTGTTGTTGTTTACAGTTAAAAAAAAAACATTTTACACAACGCAGTTGTAACTTTAAACGGTCCTAACTATTTACTCGAGTATGAGAATGAAGATTACAACATTTCAAGATGAAACTCGTATCGATTACCATAATTCGAGCAGGCCTTGCAAAAGAACTTCCATTTTGCAATCCCAAATTCCAACATTTACATCACTTAGAGACGGTTTAAAGTTATTGTCGCATATTTTCCGTTTTGCTTGCTTTCGCTATTATTCAATAGAGTTGTAATGAAAATTGATGTGCCACTAAAAATATGTTTACATACATTCTAATCATTCTGAAGATCATAAAAATAATTTCATGATCCTACAAAGGAAAAAGAATAAAAAAGCGGAGTGCAGCTGTTCAGAGTTTAAAAAAACATTTAATAAATCCCAGTTGTAACTTTAAACGTTAATAATTTTTACTCGAGTATGGGAATAACTATTATAATATATCAAAACTAAACTCGTATAGATAACAATAATTCCACCAGGAATTTCTAAACAACTTCAATTTTCAAACGAAATTCCAACATTTACATCAGTTAGAAAGGGTTTAAAGTTTTTGTCGCATATTTTCCGTTTTTGATGCTTTCGCTATTATTAAATAGAGTTGTATTGAAGATTGATGAGCCAACAAGAATATGTTTACATATTTTCTAATGATTCTCAATATCATTCAAATAATTTCATGATCCTAGTAAGAAAGGAGAATAAAAAGAAGAGTGCTTTTGTTTACAGTTAAAAAAAACATTTTACACAACGTAGTTGTAACTTTAAACGGTCCTAACTATTTACTCGAGTATGAGAATGAAGATTATAAAATTTCAATATGAAACGCGTTTCGATTACCATAATTCGAGCAGGCCTTGCAAAAAAAATTTAATTTTGCAATCCCAAAATCCAACATTTACATCAGTTAGAGAGGATTTAAAGTTTATGTCGCATATTTTCCGTTTTTCTTGCTTTCGCTATTATTCAATAGAGTTGTTATGAAAATTTATGTGCCACTAAAAATATGTTTACATACATTCTAATTATTCTGAAGATCATAAAAATAATTTCATGATCCTACAAAGGAAAAAGAATAAAAAAGAGGAGTGCAGCTGTTCAGAGTTTAAAAAAACATTTAATATATCCCAGTTGTAACTTTAAACGTTAATAACTTTTTACTCGAGTATGGGAATGACTATTATAATATATCAAAACTAAACTCGTATAGATAAACATAATTCCACCAGGCATTTCTAAAGAACTTCAATTTTCAAACCAAATTCCACTATTTACATCACTTAGAAAGCGTTTAAAGTTTTTGTCGCATATTTTCCATTTTTGATGCTTTCGTTATTATTCAATAGAGTTGTATTCAAGATTGATGAGCCACCCAGAATATGTTTACATAGATTCTAATGATTCTCAATATCATTCAAAAAATTTCATGATCCTACAAAGAAAAGAGAATAAAAAGAAGAGTGCTTTTGTTACAGTTAAAAAAAACATTTTACACATCGCAGTTGTAACTTTAAACGGTCCTAACTATTGACTCGAGTATGAGAATGAATATTATAAAATTTCAATATGAAACGCGTTTCGATTACCATAATTCGAGCAGGCCTTGCAAAAAAAATTCCATTTTGCAATCCCAAATTCCAACATTTACATCACTTAGAGAGGGTTTAAAGTTTTTGTCGCATATTTTCCGTTTTGCTTGCTTTCGCTATTATTCAATAGAGTTGTAATGAAAATTGATGTGCCACTAAAAATATTTTTACATACATTCTAATCATTCTGAAGATCATAAAAATAATTTCATGATCCTACAAAGGAAAAAGAATAAAAAAGCGGAGTGCAGCTGTTCAGAGTTTAAAAAAACATTTAATAACTCCCAGTTGTAACTTTAAACGGTAATGACTTTTTACTCGAGTATGGGAATGACTATTATAATATATCAAAACTAAACTCGTATAGATTAACATAATTCCACAAGGAACATCTAAAGAACTTCAATTTTCAAACCAAATTCCACTATTTACATCACTTAGAAAGGGTTTAATGATTATTTTGCCAATTTTCCGTTTTGGATGCTTTCGCTATTATTCAATAGAGTTGTGTTGAAGATTGATGAGCCACCAAGAATATGGTTACATATATTCTAATGATTCTCAATATCATTCAAATAATTTCATGATCCTACAAAGAAAGGAGAATAAAAAGAAGGGTGCTTTTGTTTACAGTTAAAAAAAACATTTTACACATCGCAGTTGTAACTATAAACGGTCCTAACAATTGAATCTAGAATGAGAATGAAGATTATAACATTTCAAGATGAAACTCGTATCGATTACCAAAATTCGAGCAGGCCTTGCAAAAGAACTTCCATTTTGCAATCCCAAATTCCAACATTTACATCACTTAGAGAGGGTTTAAAGTATTTGTCGCATATTTTCCGTTTTGCTTGCTTTCGCTATTATTCAATAGAGTTGTAATGAAAATTCATGTGCCACTAAAAATATGTTTACATACATTCTAATCATTCTGAAGATCATAAAAATAATTTCATGATCCTACAAAGGAAAAACAATAAAAAAGCGGAGTGCAGCTGTTCAGAGTTTAAAAAAACATTTAATAAATCCCAGTTGTAACTTTAAACAGTAATAACTTTTTACTCGAGTATGGGAAAGACTATTATAATATATCAAACTAAACTCGTATAGATTAACATAATTCCACAAGGAACTTCTAAAGAACTTCAATTTTCAAACCAAATTCCACTATTTACATCACTTAGAAAGGGTTTAATGATTATTTGGCCATTTTTCCGTTTTGGATGCTTTTGCTATTATTCAATAGAGTTATGTTGAAGATTGATGAGCCACCAAGAATATGGTTACATATATTCTAATGATTCTCAATATCATTCAAATAATTTCATGATCCTACAAAGAAAGGAGAATAAAAAGAAGAGTGCTTTTGTTTACAGTTAAAAAAAACATTTTACACATCGCAGTTGTAACTGTAAACGGTCCTAACCATTGACTCGAGTATGAGAATTAAAATTAGAAAATTTCAATATGAAACGCGTTTCGATTACCATAATTCGAGCAGGCCTTGCAAAAAAAATTCCATTTTACAATCCCAAATTCCAACATTTACATCACTTAGAGAGGATTTAAAGTTTTTGTCGCATATTTTCCTATATGCTTGCTTTCGCTATTATTCAATAGAGTTGTAATGAAAATTTATGTGCCACTAAAAATATGTTTACATACATTCTAATCATTCTGAAGATCATAAAAATAATTTCATGATCCTACAAAGGAAAAAGAATAAAAAAGTGGAGTGGAGCTGTTCAGAGTTTAAAAAAACATTTAATAAATCCGAGTTGTAACTTTAAACGGTAATAACTTTTTACTCGAGTATGAGAATGACTATTATAATATATGAAACCTAAACTTGTATAGATTAACTTAATTCCACCAGGAATTTCTAAAGAACTTCAATTTTCAAACCAAATTGCAATATTTACATCACTTAGAAAGGGTTTAAAGTTTTTGTCGCATATTTTCCGTTTTTGGTGCTTACGTTATTATTTAATAGAGTTGTATTGAAGATTGATGAGCCACCAAGAATATGTTTACATAGATTCTAATGATTCTCAATATCATTCAAATAATTTCATGATCCTACAAAGAAAAGAGAATAAAAAGAAGAGTGCTTTTGTTTACAGTTAAAAAAAACATTTTACACATCGCAGTTGTAATTTTAAACGGTCCTAACTATTGACTCGAGTATGAGAATGAAGATTATAAAATTTCAATATGAAACTCCTATTGATTACCATAATTCGAGCAGGCCTTGCAAAAGAACTTCCATTTTGTAATCCCAAATTCCAACATTTACATCAGTTAGAGAGGGTTTAAAGTTTTTGTCGCATATTTTCCGTTTTGCTTGCTTGCTTTCGCTATTATTCAATAGAGTTGTAATGAAAATTCATGTGCCACTAAAAATATGTTTACATACATTCTAATCATTCTGAAGATCATAAAAATAATTCCATGATCCTACAAAGAAAAAACAATAAAAAAGCGGAGTGCAGCTGTTCAGAGTTTAAAAAAACATTTAATAAATCCAATTTGTAACTTTAAACGGTAATAACTTTTTACTCGGGTATGGGAATGACTATTATAATATATCAAAACTAAACTCGTATAGATTAACAAAATTCTACCAGGCATTTCTAAAGAACTTCAATTTTCAAACTAAATTCCACTATTTACATCACTTAGAAAGGGTTTAAAGTTTTTGTCGCATATTTTCCGTTTTTGATGCTTACGTTATTATTTAATAGAGTTGTATTGAAGATTGATGAGCCACCAAGAATATGTTTACATAGATTCTAATGATTCTCAATATCGTTCAAATAATTTCATGATCCTACAAAGAAAAGAGAATAAAAAGAAGAGTGTTGTTGTTTACAGTTAAAAAAAACATTTTACACATCGCAGTTGTAACTTTAAAAAGTCCTAACTATTGACTCGAGTATGAGAATAAAGATTATAAAATTTCAATATGAAACGCGTTTTGATTACCATAATTCGAGCAGGCCTTGCAAAAAAAATTCCATTTTGCAATACCAAATTCCAACATTTACATCACTTAGAGAGGATTTAATGTTTTTGTCGCATATTTTCCGTTATGCTTGCTTTCACTATTATTCAATAGAGTTGTAATGAAAATTGATGTGCCACTAAAAATATGTTTACATACATTCTAATCATTCTGAAGATCATAAATATAATTTCATGATCCTACAAAGGAAAAAGAATAAAAAAGCGGAGTGCAGCTGTTCAGAGTTTAAATAAACATTTAATAACTCCCAATTGTAACTTTAAACGGTAATAACTTTTTACTCGAGTATGAGAATGACTATTATAATATATCAAAACTAAACTCGTATAGATTAACATAATTCCACTAGGAACTTCTAAAGAACTTCAATTTTCAAACCAAATTCCACTATTTACATCACTTAGAAAGGGTTTAATGTTTTTGTCGCCAATTTTTCGTTTTGGATGCTTTCGCTATTATTCAATAGAGTTGTATTGAAGATTGATGAGCCACCAAGAATATGTTTACATATATTCTAATGATTCTCAATATCATTTAAATAATTTCATGATCCTACAAAGAAAAGAGAATAAAAAGAAGAGTGCTTTTGTTTACAATTAAAAAAAAACATTTTACACATCGCAGTTGTACCTTTAATCGGTCCTAACTATTGACTGGAGTATGAGAATGAAGATTATGCAATTTCAATATGAAACGCTATTCAATTACCATAATTCGAGCAGGCCTTGCAAAAAAAATTCTATTTTGAAATCCCAAATTCCAACATTTATATCACTTAGAGAGGGTTTAAAGTTTTTGTCGCATATTTTCCGTTTTGCTTGCTTGCTTTCGCTATTATTCAATAGAGTTGTAATGAAAATTGATGTGCCACTAAAAATATGTTTACATACATTCTAATCATTCTGAAGATCATAAAAATAATTACATGATCCTACAAAGGAAAAACAATAAAAAAGCGGAGTGCAGCTGTTCAGAGTTTAAAAAAACATTTAATAAATCCAATTTGTAATTTTAAACGGTAATAACTTTTTACTCGGGTATGGGAATGACTATTATAATATATCAAAACTAAACTCATATAGATTAACAAAATTCCACCAGGCATTTCTAAAGAACTTCAATTTTCAAACTAAATTCCACTATTTACATCACTTAGAAAGGGTTTAAAGTTTTTGTCACATATTTTCCGTTTTTGATGCTTACGTTATTATTTAATAGAGTTGTATTGAAGATTGATGAGCCAACAAGAATATGTTTACAAAGATTCTAATGATTCTCAATATCGTTCAAATAATTTCATGATCCTACAAAGAAAAGAGAATAAAAAGAAGAGTGTTGTTGTTTACAGTTAAAAAAAACATTTTACACATCGCAGTTGTAACTTTAAAAGGTCCTAACTATTGACTCGAGAATCAGAATGAAGATTATAAAATTTCAATATGAAACGCGTTTCGATTACCATAATTCGAGCAGGCCTTGCAAAAAAAATTCCATTTTCCAATACCAAATTCCAACATTTACATCACTTAGAGAGGATTTAATGTTTTTGTCGCATATTTTCCGATATGCTTGCTTTCGCTATTATTCAATAGAGTTGTAATGAAAATTGATGTGCCACTAAAAATATGTTTACATACATTCTAATCATTCTGAAGATCATAAAAATAATTTCATGATCCTACAAAGGAAAAAGAATAAAAAAGCGGAGTGCAGCTGTTCAGAGTTTAAAAAATCATTTAATAACTCCCAGTTGTAACTTTAAACGGTAATAACTTTTTACTCGAGTATGGGAATGACTATTATAATATATCAAAACTAAACTCGTATAGATTAACATAATTCCACCAGGAACTTCTAAAGAACTTCAATTTTCTAACCAAATTACACTATTTACATCACTTAAAAAGGGTTTAATGTTTTTGTCGCCAATTTTCTGTTTTGGATGCTTTCGCTATTATTCAATAGAGTTGTATTGAAGATTCATGAGCCACCAAGAATATGTTTACATATATTTTAATGATTCTCAATATCATTCAAATAATTTCATGATCCTACAAAGAAAAGAGAATAAAAAGAAGAGTGCTTTTGTTTACAGTTAAAAAAAACATTTTACACATCCCAGTTGTAACTTTAAACGGTCCTAACTATTGACTCGAGTATGAGAATGAAGATTATGAAATTTCAATATGAAACGCGTTTCTATTACCATAATTCGAGCAGGCCTTGCAAAAAAAATTCCATTTTGCAATCCCAAATTCCAACATTTACATCACTTAGAGAGGGTTTAAAGTTTTTGTCGCATATTTTCCGTTATGCTTGCTTTCGCTATTATTCAATAGAGTTGTAATGAAAATTGATGTGCCACTAAAAATATGTTTACATACATTCTAATCATTCTGAAGATCATAAAAATAATTTCATGATCCTACAAAGGAAAAAGAATAAAAAAGCGGAGTGTAGCTGTTCAGAGTTTAAAAAATCATTTAATAAATCCCAGTTGTAACTTTAAACGGTAATAACATTTTACTCGAGTATGAGAATGACTATTATAATATATCAAACCTAAACTCGTATAGATTAACTTAATTCCACCAGGAATTTCTAAAGAACTTCAATTTTCAAACCAAATTGCACTATTTACATCATTTAGAAAGGGTTTAAAGTTTTTGTCGCATATTTTCCGTTTTTGATGCTTTCGTTATTATTTAATAGAGTTGTATTGAAGATTGATGAGCCACCAAGAATATGTTTACATAGATTCTAATGATTCTCAATATCATTCAAATAATTTCATGATCCTACAAAGAAAAGAGAATAAAAAGAAGAGTGTTGTTGTTTATAGTTAAAAAAAACATTTTACACATCGCAGTTGTAACTTTAAAAGGTCCTAACTATTGACTCGAGTATGAGAATGAAGATTATAAAATTTCAATATGAAACGCGTTTCGATTACCTTAATTCGAGCAGGCCTTGCAAAAAAAATTCCATTTTGCAATACCAAATTCCAACATTTACATCACTTAGAGAGGATTTAATGTTTTTGTCGCATATTTTCCGTTATGCTTGCTTTCACTATTATTCAATAGAGTTGTAATGAAAATTGATGTGCCACTAAAAATATGTTTACATACATTCTAATCATTCTGAAGATCATAAAAATAATTTCATGATCCTACAAAGGAAAAAGAATAAAAAAGCAGAGTGCAGCTGTTCAGAGTTTAAAAAAACATTTAATAACTCCCAGTTGTAACTTTAAACGGTAATAACTTTTTACTCGAGTATGGGAATGACTATTATAATATTTCAAAACTAACTCGTATAGATTAACATAATTCCACAAGGAACTTCTAAAGAACATCAATTTTGAAACTAAATTCCACTATTTACATCACTTAGAAAGGGTTTAATGATTATTTCGCCAATTTTCCGTTTTGGATGCTTTCGCTATTATTCAATAGAGTTGTGTTGAAGATTGATGAGCCACCAAGAATATGGTTACATATATTCTAATGATTCTCAATATCATACAAATAATTTCATGATCCTACAAAGAAAGGAGAATAAAAAGAAGAGTGCTTTTGTTTACAGTTAAAAAAAACATTTTACACATCGCAGTTGTAACTGTAAACGGTCCTAACTATTGACTCGAGTATGAGAATGAAGATTAGGAAATTTCAATATGAAAAGCGTTTCGATTACCATAATTCGAGCAGGCCTTGCAAAAAAAATTCCATTTTGCAATCCCAAATTCCAACATTTACATCACTTAGAGAGGATTTAAAGTTTTTGTCACATATTTTCCGTTATGCTTGCTTTCGCTATTATTCAATAGATTTGTAATGAAAATTAATGTGCCACTAAAAATATGTTTACATACATTCTAATCATTCTGAAGATCATAAAAATAATTTCATGATCCTACAAAGGAAAAAGAATAAAAAAGCGGAGTGTAGCTGTTCAGAGTTTAAAAAATCATTTAATAAATCCCAGTTGTAACTTTAAACGGTAATAACATTTTACTCGAGTATGAGAATGACTATTATAATATATCAAACCTAAACTCGTATAGATTAACTTAATTCCACCAGGAATTTCTAAAGAACTTCAATTTTCAAACCAAATTGCACTATTTACATCATTTAGAAAGGGTTTAAAGTTTTTGTCGCATATTTTCCGTTTTTGATGCTTTCGTTATTATTTAATAGAGTTGTATTGAAGATTGATGAGCCACCAAGAATATGTTTACATAGATTCTAATGATTCTCAATATCATTCAAATAATTTCATGATCCTACAAAGAAAAGAGAATAAAAAGAAGAGTGTTGTTGTTTACAGTTAAAAAAAACATTTTACACATTGCAGTTGTAACTTTAAAAGGTCCTAACTATTGACTCGACTATGAGAATGAAGATTATAAAATTTCAATATGAAACACGTTTCGATTACCATAATTCGAGCAGGCCTTGCAAAAAAAATTCCATTTTGCAATACCAAATTCCAACATTTACATCACTTAGAGAGGATTTAATGTTTTTGTCGCATATTTTCCGTTATGCTTGCTTTCACTATTATTCAATAGAGTTGTAATGAAAATTGATGTGCTACTAAAAATATGTTTACATACATTCTAATCATTCTGAAGATCATAAAAATAATTGCATGATCCTACACAGGAAAAAGAATAAAAAAGCGGAGTGCAGCTGTTCAGAGTTTAAAAAAACATTTAATAACTCCCAGTTGTAAATTTAAACGGTAATAACTTTTTACTCGAGTATGGGAATGACTATTATAATATATCAAAACTAAACTCGTATAGATTAACATAATTCCACAAGGAACTTCTAAAGAACTTCAATTTTCAAACCAAATTCCACTATTTACATAACTTAGAAAGGGTTTAATGATTATTTCGCCAATTTTCCGTTTTGGATGCTTTCGCTATTATTCAATAGAGTTGTATTGAAGATTCATGAGCCACCAAGAATATGTTTACATATATTCTAATGATTCTCAATATCATACAAATAATTTCATTATCCTACAAAGAAAAGAGAATAAAAAGAAGAGTGCTTTTGTTTACAGTTAAAAAAAACATTTTACACATCGCAGTTGTAACTTTAAACGGTCTTAACTATTGACTCGAGTATGAGAATGAAGATTAGGAAATTTCAATATGAAAAGCGTTTCGATTACCATAATTCGAGCAGGCCTTGCAAAAAAAATTCCATTTTGCAATCCCAAATTCCAACATTTACATCACTTAGAGAGGATTTAAAGTTTTTGTCGCATATTTTCCGTTATGCTTGCTTTCGCTATTATTCAATAGATTTGTAATGAAAATTAATGTGCCACTAAAAATATGTTTACATACATTCTAATCATTCTGAAGATCATAAAAATAATTTCATGATCCTACAAAGGAAAAAGAATAAAAAAGCGGAGTGGAGCTGTTCAGAGTTTAAAAAATCATTTAATAAATCCCAGTTGTAACTTTAAACGGTAATAACTTTTTACTCGAGTATGAGAATGACTATTATAATATATCAAACCGAAACTCGTATAGATTAACTTAATTCCACCAGGAATTTCTAAAGAACTTCAATTTTCAAACCAAATTGCACTATTTACATACTCAGAAAGGGTTTAAAGTTTTTGTCGTATATTTTCTGTTTTGATGCTTTCGTTATTATTTAATAGAGTTGTATTGAAGATTGATGAGCCACCAAGAATATGTTTACATATATTCTAATGATTCTCAATATCATTCAAATAATTTCATGATCCTACAAAGAAAAGAGAATAAAAAGAAGAGTGTTGTTGTTTACAGTTAAAAAAAATATTTTACACATTGCAGTTGTAACTTTAAAAGGTCCTAACTATTGACTCGACTATGAGAATGAAGATTATAAAATTTCAATATGAAACACGTTTCGATTACAATAATTCGAGCAGGCCTTGCAAAAAAAATTCCATTTTGCAATACCAAATTCCAACATTTACATCACTTAGAGAGGATTTAATGTTTTTGTCGCATATTTTCCGTTATGCTTGCTTTCACTATTATTCAATAGAGTTGTAATGAAAATTGATGTGCCACTAAAAATATGTTTACATACATTCTAATCATTCTGAAGATCATAAAAATAATTGCATGATCCTACACAGGAAAAAGAATAAAAAAGCGGAGTGCAGCTGTTAAGAGTTTAAAAAAACATTTAATAACTCCCAGTTGTAAATTTAAACGGTAATAACTTTTTACTCGAGTATGGGAATGACTATTATAATATATCAAAACTAAACTCGTATAGATTAACATAATTCCACAAGGAACTTCTAAAGAATTTCAATTTTCAAACGAAATTCCACTATTTACATCACTTAGAAAGGGTTTAATGATTATTTCGCCAATTTTCCGTTTTGGATGCTTTCGCTATTATTCAATAGAGTTGTATTGAAGATTCATGAGCGACCAAGAATATGTTTACATATATTCTAATGATTCTCAATATCATTCAAATAATTTCATGATCCTACAAAGAAAAGAGAATAAAAAGAAGAGTGCTTTTGTTTACAGTTAAAAAAAACATTTTACACATCGCAGTTGTAACTTTAAACGGTCTTAACTATTGACTCGAGTATGAGAATGAATATTATAAAATTTCAATATGAAAAGCGTTTCGATTACCATAATTCGAGCAGGCCTTGCAAAAAAAATTCCATTTTGCAATCCCAAATTCCAACATTTACATCACTTAGAGAGGATTTAAAGCTTTTGTCGCATATTTTCCGTTTTTGATGCTTTCGCTATTATTCAATAGAGTTGTATTGAAGATTGATGAGCCACCAAGAATATGTTTACATAGATTCTAATGATTCTCAATATCATTCAAATAATTTCATGATCCTACAAAGAAAAGAGAATAAAAAGAAGAGTGCTTTTGTTTAGAGTTAAAAAAAACATTTTACATATCGCAGTTGTAACTGTAAACGGTCCTAACTATTGACTCGAGTATGAGAATGAAGATTATAACATTTCAAGATGAAACTCATATCGATTACCAAAATTAGAGCAGGCCTTGCAAAAGAACTTCCATTTTGCAATCCCAAATTCCAACATTTACATCACTTAGAGAGGGTTTAAAGTTTTTCTCGCATATTTTCCGTCTTGCTTGCTTCCGCTATTATTCAATAGAGTTGTAATGAAAATTGATGTGCCACTAAAAATATGTTTACATACATTCTAATCATTCTGAAGATCATAAAAATAATTTCATGATCCTATAAAGGAAAAAGAATAAAAAAGCGGAGTGCAGCTGTTTAGAGTTTAAAAAAACATTTAATAAATCCCAGTTGTAACTTTAAACGGTAAAACTTTTTACTCGAGTATGGGAATGACTATTATAATATATCAAAACTAAACTCGTATAGATTAACATAATTGCACCAGGAACTTCTAAAGAACTTCAATTTTCAAACCAAATTCCACTATTTACATCACTTAGAAAGGGTTTAATGATTATGTCGCCAATTTTCCGTTTTGGTTGCTTTCGCTATTATTCAATAGAGTGGTATTGAAGATTGATGAGCCACCAAGAATATGGTTACATATATTCTAATGATTCTCAATATCATTCAAATAATTTCATGATCCTACAAAGAAAAGAGAATAACAAGAAGAGTGCTTTTGTTTACAGTTAAAAAAAACATTTTACACATATCAGTTGTAACTGTAAACGGTCCTAACTATTGACTCGAGTATGACAATGGTGATTATTAAATTTCTATATGAAACGCGTTTTGATTACCATAATTCGAGCAGGCCTTGCAAAAAAAATTCCATTTTGCAATACCAAATTCAAACATTTACATCACTTAGAGAGGATTTAAAGTTTTTGTCGCATATTTTCCGTTTTGCTTGCTTTCACTATTATTCAATAGAGTTGTAATGAAAATTGATGTGCCACTAAAAATATGTTTACATACATTCTAATCATTCTGAAGATCATAAAAATAATTTGATGATCCTACAAAGGAAAAAGAATAAAAATCGGAGTGCAGCTGTTTAGAGTTTAAAAAAACATTTAATAACTCCCAGTTGTAACTTTAAACGGTAATAACTTTTTACTCGAGTATGGAAATGACTATTATAATATATCAAAACTAAACTCGTATAGATTAACATAATTCCACCAGGAACTTCTAAAGAACTTCAATTTTCAAACCAAATTCCACTATTTACATCACTTAGAAAGGGTTTAATGTTTTTGTCGCCAATTTTTCGTTTTGGATGCTTTCGCTATTATTCAATAGAGTTGTATTGAAGATTGATGAGCCACCAAGAATATGTTTACATATATTCTAATGATTCTCAATATCATTTAAATAATTTCATGATCCTACAAAGAAAAGAGAATAAAAAGAAGAGTGCTTTTGTTTACAATTAAAAAAAAACATTTTACACATCGCAGTTGTACCTTTAAACGGTCCTAACTATTGACTCGAGTATGAGAATGAAGATTATGAAATTTCAATATGAAATTTCATAACCATAATTAGAGCAGGCCTTGCAAAAAAAATTCCATTTTGAAATCCCAAATTCCAACATTTATATCACTTAGAGAGGGTTTGAAGTTTTTGTCGCATATTTTCCGTTTTGCTTGCTTGCTTTCGCTATTATTCAATAGAGTTGTAATGAAAATTGATGTGCCACTAAAAATATGTTTACATACATTCTAATCATTCTGAAGATCATAAAAATAATTTCATGATCCTACAAAGGAAAAAGAATAAAAAAGCGGAGTGGAGCTGTTCAGAGTTTAAAAAAACATGTAATAAATCCAAGTTGTAACTTTAAACTTTAATAACTTTTTATTCGAGTATGGGAATGACTATTATAATATATCAAAACTAAACTCGTATGGATTAACATAATTCCACCAGGCATTTCTAAAGAACTTCAATTTTTAAACCAAATTCCACTATTTACATAACTTAGAAAGGGTTTAAAGTTTTTGTCGCATATTTCCCGTTTTTGATACTTTCGTTATTATTCAATAGAGTTGTATTGAAGATTGATGAGCCACCAAGAATATGTTTACATATAATCTAATGCTTCTCAATATCATCCAAATAATTTCATGATCATACAAAGAAAAGAGAATAAAAAGAAGAGTGCTTTTGTTTACAGTTAAAAAAAACATTTTACACATCCCAGTTGTAACTTTAAACGGTCCTGACTATTGACTCGAGTATGAGAATGAAGATTATGAAATTTCAATATGAAACGCGTTTCTATTACCATAATTCGAGCAGGCCTTGCAAAAAAAATTCCATTTTGCAATCCCAAATTCCAACATTTACATCACTTAGAGAGGGTTTAAAGTTTTTGTCGGATATTTTCCGTTTTGCTTACTTTCGCTATTATTCAATAGAGTGGTAATGAAAATTCATGTGCCACTAAAAATATGTTTACATACATTCTAATCATTCTGAAGATCATAAAAATAATTTCATGATCCTACAAAGGAAAAAGAATAAAAAAGCGGAGTGCAGCTGTTCAGAGTTTAAAAAAACATTTAATAAATCCTAGTTGTAAATTTAAACTTTAATAACTTTTTATTCGAGTATGGGAATGACTATTATAATATATCAAAACTAAACTCGTATAGATTAACATAATTCCACCAGGAATTTCAAAAGAACTTCAATTTTTAAACCAAATTCCACTATTTACATCACTTAGAAAGGGTTTAAAAATTTTCTCGCATATTTTCCGTTTTTGATGCTTTCCTTATTATTCAATAGAGTTGTATTGAAGATTGATGAGCCACCAAGAATATGTTTACATATATTCTAATGCTTCTCAATATCATCCAAATAATTTCATGATCATACAAAGAAAAGAAAATAAAAAGAAGAGTGCTTTTGTTTACAGTTAAAAAAAACATTTTACACATCGCAGTTGTAACTTTAAACGGTCCTAACTATTGACTCGAGTATGAGAATGAAGATTATAAAATTTCAATATGAAACTCGTTTTGATTACCATAATTCGAGCAGGCCTTGCAAAAGAACTTCCATTTTGCAATCCCAAATTCCAACATTTACATCACTTAGAGAGGGTTTAAAGTTTTTGTCGCATATTTTCCGCTTTGCTTGCTTGCTTTGCTATTATTCAATAGAGTTGTAATGAAAATTCATGTGCAACTAAAAATATGTTTACATACATTCTAATCATTCTGAAGATCATAAAAATAATTTCATGATCCTACAAAGGAAAAAGAATAAAAAAGCGGAGTGCAGCTGTTCAGAGTTTAAAAAAACATTTAATAAATCCTAGTTGTAACTTTAAACTTTAATAACTTTTTACTCGAGTATGGGAATGACTATTATAATATATCAAAACTAAACTCGTATAGATTAACATAATTCCACCAGGCATTTCTAAAGAACTTCAATTTTTAAACCAAATTCCACTATTTACATCACTTAGAAAGGGTTTAAAACTTTTCTCGCATATTTTCCGTTTTTGATGCTTTCGTTATTATTCAATAGAGTTGTATTGAAGATTGATGAGCCACCAAGAATATGTTTACATATATTCTAATGCTTCTCAATATCATCCAAATAATTTCATGATCATACAAAGAAAAGAGAATAAAAAGAAGAGTGCTTTTGTTTACAGTTAAAAAAAACATTTTACACATCCCAGTTGTAACTTTAAACGGTCCTAACTATTGACTCGAGTATGGGAATGAAGATTATAAAATTATAATTTGAAACGCGTTTCGATTACCATAATTCGAGCAGGCCTTGCAAAAAAAATTCCATTTTGCAATCCCAAATTCCAACATTTACATCACTTAGAGAGGGTTTAAAGTTTTTTCGGATATTTTCCGTTTTGCTTGCTTTCGCTATTATTCAATAGAGTTGTAATGAAAATTCATGTGCCACTAAAAATATGTTTACATACATTCTAATCATTCTGAAGATCATAAAAATAATTTCATGATCCTACAAAGGAAAAAGAATAAAAAAGCGGAGTGCAGCTGTTCAGAGTTTAAAAAAACATTTAATAAATCCTAGTTGTAACTTTAAACTTTAATAACTTTTTACTCGAGTATGGGAATGACTATTATAATATATCAAAACTAAACTCGTATAGATTAACATAATTCCACCAGGCATTTCTAAAGAACTTCAATTTTTAAACCAAATTCCACTATTTACATCACTTAGAAAGGGTTTAAAACTTTTCTCGCATATTTTCCGTTTTTGATGCTTTCGTTATTATTCAATAGAGTTGTATTGAAGATTGATGAGCCACCAAGAATATGTTTACATATATTCTAATGCTTCTCAATATCATCCAAATAATTTCATGATCATACAAAGAAAAGAGAATAAAAAGAAGAGTGCTTTTGTTTACAGTTAAAAAAAACATTTTACACATCCCAGTTGTAACTTTAAACGGTCCTAACTATTGACTCGAGTATGGGAATGAAGATTATAAAATTATAATTTGAAACGCGTTTCGATTACCATAATTCGAGCAGGCCTTGCAAAAAAAATTCCATTTTGCAATCCCAAATTCCAACATTTACATCACTTAGAGAGGGTTTAAAGTTTTTTCGGATATTTTCCGTTTTGCTTGCTTTCGCTATTATTCAATAGAGTTGTAATGAAAATTCATGTGCCACTAAAAATATGTTTACATACATTCTAATCATTCTGAAGATCATAAAAATAATTTCATGATCCTACAAAGGAAAAAGAATAAAAAAGCGGAGTGCAGCTGTTCAGAGTTTAAAAAAACATTTAATAAATCCTAGTTGTAACTTTAAACTTTAATAACTTTTTACTCGAGTATGGGAATGACTATTATAATATATCAAAACTAAACTCGTATAGATTAACATAATTCCACCAGGCATTTCTAAAGAACTTCAATTTTTAAACCAAATTCCACTATTTACATCACTTAGAAAGGGTTTAAAACTTTTCTCGCATATTTTCCGTTTTTGATGCTTTCGTTATTATTCAATAGAGTTGTATTGAAGATTGATGAGCCACCAAGAATATGTTTACATATATTCTAATGCTTCTCAATATCATCCAAATAATTTCATGATCATACAAAGAAAAGAAAATAAAAAGAAGAGTGCTTTTGTTTACAGTTAAAAAAAACATTTTACACATTGCAGTTGTAACTTTAAACGGTCCTAACTATTGACTTGAGTATGAGAATGAAGATTATGAAATTTCAATATGAAACGCGTTTCTATTACCATAATTCGAGCAGGCCTTGCAAAAAAAATTCCATTTTGCAATCCCAAATTCCAACATTTACATCACTTAGAGAGGGTTGAAAGTTTTTGTCGCATATTTTCCGTTTTGCTTACTTTTGCTATTATTCAATAGAGTTGTAATGAAAATTCATGTGCCACTAAAAATATGTTTACATACATTCTAATCATTCTGAAGATCATAAAAATAATTTCATGATCCTACAAATTAAAAAGAATAAAAAAGCGGAGTGCAGTTGTTAAGAGTTTAAAAAAACATTTAATAAATCCTAGTTGTAACTTTAAACTTTAATAACTTTTTACTCGAGTATGGGAATGACTATTATAATATATCAAAACTAAACTCGTATAGATTAACATAATTCCACCAGGAACTTCTAAAGAACTTCAATTTTCAAACCAAATTGCACTATTTACATAACTTAGAAAGGGTTTAATGTTTTTGTCGCCAATATTTCGTTTTGGATACTTTCGCTATTATTCAATAGAGTTGTATTGAAGATTCAGGAGCCACCAAGAATATGTTTACATATATTCTAATGATTCTCAATATTATTCAAATAATTTCATTATCCTACAAAGAAAAGAGAATAAAAAGAAGAGTGGTTTTGTTTACAGTTAAAAAAAACATTTTACACATCGCAGTTGTAACTGTAAACGGTCCTAACTATTGACTCGAGTATGAGAATGAAGATTAGAAAATTTCAATATGAAACGCGTTTCGATTACCATAATTCGAGCAGGCCTTGAAAAAAAATTCCATTTTGCAATCCCAAATTCCAACATTTACATCACTTAGAGAGGATTTAAAGTTTTTGTCGCATATTTTCCGTTTTTGATGCTTTCGCTATTATTCAATAGAGTTGTATTGAAGATTGATGAGCCACCAAGAATATGTTTACATAGATTCTAATGATTCTCAATATCAATCAAATAATTTCATGCTCCTACAAAGAAAAGAGAATAAAAAGAAGAGTGCTTTTGTTTAGAGTTAAAAAAAACATTTTACAAATCACAGTTGTAACTGTAAACGGTCCTAACTATTGACTCGAGTTTGAGAATGAAGATTATAACATTTCAAGATGAAACTCGTATCGATTACCAAAATTCGAGCAGGCCTTGCAAAACAACTTCCATTTTGCAATCCCAAATTCCAACATTTACATCACTTAGAGAGGGTTTAAAGTTTTTGTCGGATATTTTCCGTTTTGCTTACTTTCGCTATTATTCAATAGAGTTGTAATGAAAATTCATGTGCCACTAAAAATATGTTTACATACATTCTAATCATTCTGAAGATCATAAAAATAATTTCATGATCCTACAAAGGAAAAAGAATAAAAAAGCGGAGTGCAGCTGTTTAGAGTTTAAAAAAACATTTAATAAATCCCAGTTGTAACTTTAAACGATAATAACTTTTTACTCGAGTATGGGAATGACTATTATAATATATCAAAACTAAACTCGTATAGATTAACATAATTCCACCAGGAACTTCTAAAGAACTTCAATTTTCAAACCAAATTCCACTATTTACATCACTTAGAAAGGGTTTAATGATTATGTCGCCAATTTTCCGTTTTGGATGCTTTCGCTATTATTCAATAGATTTGTATTGAAGATTGATGAGCCACCAAGAATATGGTTACATATATTCTAATGATTCTCAATATCATTCAAATAATTTCATGATCCTACAAAGAAAAGAGAATAAGAAGAAGAGTGCTTTTGTTTACAGTTAAAAAAAACATTTTACACATATCAGTTGTAACTGTAAACGGTCCTAACTATTGACTCGAGTATGAAAATGGTGATTATTAAATTTCTATATGAAACGCGTTTTGATTACCATAATTCGAGCAGGCCTTGCAAACAAAATTCCATTTTGCAATACCAAATTCTAACATTTACATCACTTAGAGAGGATTTAAAGTTTTTGTCGCATATTTTGCGTTAAGCTTGCTTTCACTATTATTCAATAGAGTTGTAATGAAAATTGATGTGCCACTAAAAATATGTTTACATACATTCTAATCATTCTGAAGATCATAAAAATAATTTCATGATCCTAGAAAGGAAAAAGAATAAAAATCGGAGTGCAGCTGTTTAGAGTTTAAAAAAACATTTAATAACTCCCAGTTGTAACTTTAAACGGTAATAACTTTTTACTCGAGTATGGAAATGACTATTATAATACATCAAAACTAAACTCGTATAGATTAACATAATTCCACCAGGAACTTCTAAAGAACTTCAATTTTCAAACCAAATTCCACTATTTACATCACTTAGAAAGGGTTTAATGTTTTTGTCGCCAATTTTTCGTTTTGGATGCTTTCACTATTATTCAATAGAGTAGTATTGATGATTGATGAGCCACCAAGAATATGTTTACATATATTCTAATGATTCTCAATATCATTTAAATAATTTCATGATCCTACAAAGAAAAGAGAATAAAAAGAAGAGTGCTTTTGTTTACAATTAAAAAAAAACATTTTACACATTGCAGTTGTACCTTTAAACGGTCCTAACTATTGACTCGAGTATGAGAATGAAGATTATGAAATTTCAATATGAAACGCGTTTCAATTACCATAATTCGAGAAGGCCTTGCAAAAAAAATTCCATTTTGCAATCCCAAAATCCAACATTTCCATCACTTAGAGAGGGTTTAAAGTTTTTGTCGCATATTTTCCGTTTTGCTTGCTTGCTTTCGCTATTATTCAATAGAGTTGTAATGAAAATTGATGTGCCACTAAAAATATGTTTACATACATTCTAATCATTCTGAAGATCATAAAAATAATTTCATGATCCTACAAAGGAAAAAGAATAAAAAAGCGGAGTGCAGCTGTTCAGAGTTTAAAAAAACATTTAATAAATCCTAGTAGTAACTTTAAACTTTAATAACTTTTTACTCGAGTATGGGAATTAATATTATAATATATCAAAAATAAACTCGTATAGATTAACATAATTCCACCAGGCATTTCTAAAGAACTTCAATTTTTAAACCAAATTCCACTATTTACATCACTTAGAAAGGGTTTAATGTTTTTGTCGCCAATTTTTCGTTTTGGATGCTTTCGCTATTATTCAATAGAGTTGTATTGAAGATTGATGAGCCACCAAGAATATGTTTACATATATTCTAATGATTCTCAATATCATTTAAATAATTTCATGATCCTACAAAGAAAAGAGAATAAAAAGAAGAGTGCTTTTTTTTACAATTAAAAAAAAACATTTTACACATCGTAGTTGTACCTTTAAACGGTCCTATCTATTGACTCGAGTATGAGAATGAAGATTATGAAATTTCAATATGAAACGCGTTTCAATTAGCATAATTCGAGAAGGCCTTGCAAAAAAAATTCCATTTTGAAATCCCAAATTCCAACATTTATATCACTTAGAGAGGGTTTAAAGTTTTTGTCGCATATTTTCCGTTTTGCTTGCTTGCTTTCGCTATTATTCAATAGAGTTGTAATGAAAATTGATGTGCCACTAAAAATATGTTTACATACATTCTAATCATTCTGAAGATCATAAAAATAATTTCATGATCCTACAAAGGAAAAAGAATAAAAAAGCGGAGTGGAGCTGTTCAGAGTTTAAAAAAACATTTAATAACTCCCAGTTGTAACTTTAAACGGTAATAACTTTTTACTCGAGTATGGAAATGACTATTATAATATATCAAAACTAAACTCGTATAGATTAACATAATTCCACCAGGAACTTCTAAAGAACTTCAATTTTCAAACCAAATTCCACTATTTACATCACTTAGAAAGGGTTTAATGTTTTTGTCGCCATTTTTTCGTTTTGGATGCTTTCGCTATTATTCAATAGAGTTGTATTGAAGATTGATGAGCCACCAAGAATATGTTTACATAGATTCTAATGATTCTCAATATCAATCAAATAATTTCATGCTCCTACAAAGAAAAGAGAATAAAAAGAAGAGTGCTTTTGTTTAGAGTTAAAAAAAACATTTTACAAATCACAGTTGTAACTGTAAACGGTCCTAACTATTGACTCGAGTTTGAGAATGAAGATTATAACATTTCAAGATGAAACTCGTATCGATTACCAAAATTCGAGCAGGCCTTGCAAAACAACTTCCATTTTGCAATCCCAAATTCCAACATTTACATCACTTAGAGAGGGTTTAAAGTTTTTGTCGGATATTTTCCGTTTTGCTTACTTTCGCTATTATTCAATAGAGTTGTAATGAAAATTCATGTGCCACTAAAAATATGTTTACATACATTCTAATCATTCTGAAGATCATAAAAATAATTTCATGATCCTACAAAGGAAAAAGAATAAAAAAGCGGAGTGCAGCTGTTTAGAGTTTAAAAAAACATTTAATAAATCCCAGTTGTAACTTTAAACGATAATAACTTTTTACTCGAGTATGGGAATGACTATTATAATATATCAAAACTAAACTCGTATAGATTAACATAATTCCACCAGGAACTTCTAAAGAACTTCAATTTTCAAACCAAATTCCACTATTTACATCACTTAGAAAGGGTTTAATGATTATGTCGCCAATTTTCCGTTTTGGATGCTTTCGCTATTATTCAATAGATTTGTATTGAAGATTGATGAGCCACCAAGAATATGGTTACATATATTCTAATGATTCTCAATATCATTCAAATAATTTCATGATCCTACAAAGAAAAGAGAATAAGAAGAAGAGTGCTTTTGTTTACAGTTAAAAAAAACATTTTACACATATCAGTTGTAACTGTAAACGGTCCTAACTATTGACTCGAGTATGAAAATGGTGATTATTAAATTTCTATATGAAACGCGTTTTGATTACCATAATTCGAGCAGGCCTTGCAAACAAAATTCCATTTTGCAATACCAAATTCTAACATTTACATCACTTAGAGAGGATTTAAAGTTTTTGTCGCATATTTTGCGTTAAGCTTGCTTTCACTATTATTCAATAGAGTTGTAATGAAAATTGATGTGCCACTAAAAATATGTTTACATACATTCTAATCATTCTGAAGATCATAAAAATAATTTCATGATCCTAGAAAGGAAAAAGAATAAAAATCGGAGTGCAGCTGTTTAGAGTTTAAAAAAACATTTAATAACTCCCAGTTGTAACTTTAAACGGTAATAACTTTTTACTCGAGTATGGAAATGACTATTATAATACATCAAAACTAAACTCGTATAGATTAACATAATTCCACCAGGAACTTCTAAAGAACTTCAATTTTCAAACCAAATTCCACTATTTACATCACTTAGAAAGGGTTTAATGTTTTTGTCGCCAATTTTTCGTTTTGGATGCTTTCACTATTATTCAATAGAGTAGTATTGATGATTGATGAGCCACCAAGAATATGTTTACATATATTCTAATGATTCTCAATATCATTTAAATAATTTCATGATCCTACAAAGAAAAGAGAATAAAAAGAAGAGTGCTTTTGTTTACAATTAAAAAAAAACATTTTACACATTGCAGTTGTACCTTTAAACGGTCCTAACTATTGACTCGAGTATGAGAATGAAGATTATGAAATTTCAATATGAAACGCGTTTCAATTACCATAATTCGAGAAGGCCTTGCAAAAAAAATTCCATTTTGCAATCCCAAAATCCAACATTTCCATCACTTAGAGAGGGTTTAAAGTTTTTGTCGCATATTTTCCGTTTTGCTTGCTTGCTTTCGCTATTATTCAATAGAGTTGTAATGAAAATTGATGTGCCACTAAAAATATGTTTACATACATTCTAATCATTCTGAAGATCATAAAAATAATTTCATGATCCTACAAAGGAAAAAGAATAAAAAAGCGGAGTGCAGCTGTTCAGAGTTTAAAAAAACATTTAATAAATCCTAGTAGTAACTTTAAACTTTAATAACTTTTTACTCGAGTATGGGAATTAATATTATAATATATCAAAAATAAACTCGTATAGATTAACATAATTCCACCAGGCATTTCTAAAGAACTTCAATTTTTAAACCAAATTCCACTATTTACATCACTTAGAAAGGGTTTAATGTTTTTGTCGCCAATTTTTCGTTTTGGATGCTTTCGCTATTATTCAATAGAGTTGTATTGAAGATTGATGAGCCACCAAGAATATGTTTACATATATTCTAATGATTCTCAATATCATTTAAATAATTTCATGATCCTACAAAGAAAAGAGAATAAAAAGAAGAGTGCTTTTTTTTACAATTAAAAAAAAACATTTTACACATCGTAGTTGTACCTTTAAACGGTCCTATCTATTGACTCGAGTATGAGAATGAAGATTATGAAATTTCAATATGAAACGCGTTTCAATTAGCATAATTCGAGAAGGCCTTGCAAAAAAAATTCCATTTTGAAATCCCAAATTCCAACATTTATATCACTTAGAGAGGGTTTAAAGTTTTTGTCGCATATTTTCCGTTTTGCTTGCTTGCTTTCGCTATTATTCAATAGAGTTGTAATGAAAATTGATGTGCCACTAAAAATATGTTTACATACATTCTAATCATTCTGAAGATCATAAAAATAATTTCATGATCCTACAAAGGAAAAAGAATAAAAAAGCGGAGTGGAGCTGTTCAGAGTTTAAAAAAACATTTAATAACTCCCAGTTGTAACTTTAAACGGTAATAACTTTTTACTCGAGTATGGAAATGACTATTATAATATATCAAAACTAAACTCGTATAGATTAACATAATTCCACCAGGAACTTCTAAAGAACTTCAATTTTCAAACCAAATTCCACTATTTACATCACTTAGAAAGGGTTTAATGTTTTTGTCGCCATTTTTTCGTTTTGGATGCTTTCGCTATTATTCAATAGAGTTGTATTGAAGATTGATGAGCCACGAAGAATATGTTTTCATAGATTCTAATGATTCTCAATATCATTCAAATAATTTCATGATCCTACGAAGAAAAGATAATAAAAAGAAGAGTGCTTTTGTTTACAGTTAAAAAAAACATTTTACACATCGCAGTTGTAACTTTAAACGGTCCTAACTATTGACTCGAGTATGAGAATGAAGGTTATAAAATTTCAATATGAAACTCGTATTGATTACCATAATTCGAGCAGGCCTTGCAAAAGAACTTCCATTTTGCAATCCCAAATTCCAACATTTACATCACTTAGAGAGGGTTTAAAGTTTTTGTCGCATATTTTCCGTTTTGCTTGCTTGCTTTGCTATTATTCAATAGAGTTGTAATGAAAATTCATGTGCCACTAAAAATATGTTTATATATATTCTAATCATTCTGAAGATCATAAAAATAATTTCATGATCCTACAAAGGAAAAAGAATAAAAAAGCGGAGTGCAGCTGTTCAGAGTTTAAAAAAACATTTAATAACTCCCAGTTGTAACTTTAAACGGTAATAACTTTTTACTCGAGTATGGAAATGACTATTATAATATATCAAAACTAAACTCGTATAGATTAACATAATTCCACCAGGAACTTCTAAAGAACTTCAATTTTCAAACCAAATTCCACTATTTACATCACTTAGAAAGGGTTTAATGTTTTTGTCGCCAATTTTTCGTTTTGGATGCTTTCGCTATTATTCAATAGAGTTGTATTGAAGATTGATGAGCCACGAAGAATATGTTTACATAGATTCTAATGATTCTCAATATCATTCAAATAATTTCATGATCCTACGAAGAAAAGATAATAAAAAGAAGAGTGCTTTTGTTTACAGTTAAAAAAAACATTTTACACATCGCAGTTGTAACTTTAAACGGTCCTAACTATTGACTCGAGTATGAGAATGAAGGTTATAAAATTTCAATATGAAACTCGTATTGATTACCATAATTCGAGGAGGCCTTGCAAAATAACTTCCATTTTGCAATCCCAAATTCCAACATTTACATCACTTAGAGAGGGTTTAAAGTTTTTGTCGCATATTTTCCGTTTTGCTTGCTTGCTTTGCTATTATTCAATAGAGTTGTAATGAAAATTCATGTGCCACTAAAAATATGTTTACATACAATCTCATCATTCTGAAGATCATAAAAATAATTTCATGATCTTACAAAGGAAAAAGAATAAAAAAGCGGAGTGGAGATGTTCTGAGTTTAAAAAAACATTTAATAAATTACAGTTGTAACTTTAAACTTTAATAACTTTTTACTCGAGTATGAGAATGACTATTATAATATATCAAAACTAAACTCGTTTAGATTAACATAATTCCACCAGGCATTTCTAAAGAACTTCAATTTTTAAACCAAATTCCACTATTTACATCACTTAGAAAGGGTTTAAAAAGTTTCTAGCATATTTTCCGTTTTTGATGCTTTCTTTATTATTCAATAGAGTTGTATTGAAGATTGATGAGCCACCAAGAATATGTTTCCATAGATTCTAATGATTCTCAATATCATTCAAATAATTTCATGATCCTACAAAGAAAAGAGAACAAAAAGAAGAGTGCTTTTGTTTACAGTTAAAAAAAACATTTTACACATCGCAGTTGTAACTTTAAACGGTCCTAACTATTGACTCGAGTATGAGAATGAAGATTATGAAATTTCAATATGAAACTCGTATTGATTATCATAATGCGAGCAGGCCTTGCAAAAGAACTTCCATTTTGCAATCCCAAATTCCAACATTTACATCACTTAGAGAGGGTTTAAAGTTTTTGTCGCATATTTTCCGTTTTGCTTGCTTGCTTTGCTATTATTCAATAGAGTTGTAATGAAAATTCATGTGCCACTAAAAATATGTTTACATAAATTCTAATCATTCTGAAGATCATAAAAATAATTTCATGATCCTACAAAGGAAAAAGAATAAAAAAGCGGAGTGCAGCTGTTCAGAGTTTAAAAAAAAATTTAATAAATTCCAGTTGTAACTTTAAACGGTAATAACTTTTTACTCGAGTATGGGAATGACTATTATAATATATCAAAACTAAAATCGTATAGATTAACATAATTCCACCAGGCATTTCTAAAGAACTTCAATTTTCAAACCAAATTCCACTATTTACATAACTTAGAAAGGGTTTAAAGTTTTTGTCGCATATTTCCCGTTTTTGATACTTTCGTTATTATTCAATAGAGTTGTATTGAAGATTGATGAGCCACCAAGAATATGTTTCCATAGATTCTAATGATTCTCAATATCATTCAAATAATTTCATGATCCAACAAAGAAAAGAGAATAAAAAGAAGAGTGCTTTTGTTTAGAGTTAAAAAAAAACATTTTACACATCGCAGTTGTAACTTTAAACGGTCCTAACTATTGACTCGAGTATGAGAATGAAGATTATAATATTTCAATATGAAATGCGTTTCGATTACCATAATTCGAGCAGGCCTTGCAAAAACAATTCCATTTTGCAATCCCAAATTCCAACATTTACATCACTTAGAGAGGATTTAAAGTTTTTGTCGCATATTTTCCGTTTTGCTTGCTTTCGCTATTATTCAATAGAGTTGTAATGAAATTTGATGTGCCACTAAAAATATGTTTACATACATTCTCATCATTCTGAAGATCATAAAAATAATTTCATGATCCTACAAATTAAAGAGAATTAAAAGAAGAGTGCTTTTGTTTACAGTTAAAAAAAACATTTTACACATCCCAGTTGTAACTTTTTACTCGAGTATGGGAATGACTATTATAATATATCAAAAGTAAACTCGTATAGATTAACCTAATTCCACCAGGAACTTCTAAAGAACTTCAATTTTCATACCAAATTCCAGTATTTACATCACTTAGAAAGGGTTTAAAGTTTTTGTCGCATATTTCCCGTTTTTGATACTTTCGTTATTATTCAATAGAGTTGTATTGAAGATTGATGAGCCACCAAGAATATGTTTACATATATTCTAATGCTTCTCAATATCAACCAAATAATTTCATGATCATACAAAGAAAAGAGAATTAAAAGAAGAGTGCTTTTGTTTACAGTTAAAAAAAACATTTTACACATCCCAGTTGTAACTTTAAACGGTCATAACTATTGACTCGAGTATGAGAATGAAGATTATGAAATTTCAATATGAAACGCGTTTCTATTACCATAATTCGAGCAGGCCTTGCAAAAAAAATTCCATTTTGCAATCCCAAATTCCAACATTTACATCACTTAGAGAGGGTTTAAAGTTTTTGTCAGATATTTTCCGTTTTGCTTACTTTCGCTATTATTCAATAGAGTTGTAATGAAAATTCATGTGCCACTAAAAATATGTTTACATACATTCTAATCATTCTGAAGATCATAAAAATAATTTCATGATCCTACAAAGGAAAAAGAATAAAAAAGCGGAGTGCAGCTGTTCAAAGTTTAAAAAAACATTTAATAAATCCCAGTTGTAACTTTAAACGGTAATAACTTTTTACTCGAGTATGGGAATGACTATTATAATATATCAAAACTAAACTCGTATAGATTAACATAATTCCACCAGGAACTTCTAAAGAACTTCAATTTTCAAACCAAATTCCACTATTTACATCACTTAGAAAGGGTTTAATGATTATGTCGCCAATTTTCTGTTTTGGATGCTTTCGCTATTATTCAATAGAGTTGTATTGAAGATTGATGAGCCACCAAGAATATGGTTACATATATTCTAATGATTCTCAATATCATTCAAATAATTTCATGATCCTACAAAGAAAAGAGAATAAGAAGAAGAGTGCTTTTGTTTACAGTTAAAAAAAACATTTTACACATATCAGTTGTAACTGTAAACGGTCCTAACTATTGACTCGAGTATGAGAATGGTGATTATTAAATTTCTATATGAAACGCGTTTTGATTACCATAATTCGAGCAGGCCTTGCAAAAAAAATTCCATTTTGCAATACCAAATTCTAACATTTACATCACTTAGAGAGGATTTAAAGTTTTTGTCGCATATTTTGCGTTATGCTTGCTTTCACTATTATTCAATAGAGTTGTAATGAAAATTGATGTGCCACTAAAAATATGTTTACATACATTCTAATCATTCTGAAGATCATAAAAATAATTTCATGATCCTAGAAAGGAAAAAGAATAAAAATCGGAGTGCAGCTGTTTAGAGTTTAAAAAAACATTTAATAACTCCCAGTTGTAACTTTAAACGGTAATAACTTTTTACTCGAGTATGGAAATGACTATTATAATATATCAAAACTAAACTCGTATAGATTAACATAATTCCACCAGGAACTTCTAAAGAACTTCAATTTTCAAACCAAATTCCACTATTTACATCACTTAGAAAGGGTTTAATGTTTTTGTCGCCAATTTTTCGTTTTGGATGCTTTCGCTATTATTCAATAGAGTTGTATTGAAGATTGATGAGCCACCAAGAATATGTTTACATATATTCTAATGATTCTCAATATCATTTAAATAATTTCATGATCCTACAAAGAAAAGAGAATAAAAAGAAGAGTGCTTTTGTTTACAATTAAAAAAAAAACATTTTACACATTGCAGTTGTACCTTTAAACGGTCCTAACTATTGACTCGAGTATGAAAATGAAGATTATGAAATTTCAATATGAAACGCGTTTCAATTACTATAATTCGAGAAGGCCTTGCAAAAAAATTCCATTTTGCAATCCCAAATTCCAACATTTATATCACTTAGAGAGGATTTAAAGTTTTTGCCGCATATTTTCCGTTTTGCTTGCTTTCGCTATTATTCAATAGAGTTGTAATGAAAATTGATGTGCCACTAAAAATATGTTTACATACATTCTAATCATTCTGAAGATCATAAAAATAATTTCATGATCCTACAAAGGAAAAAGAATAAAAAAGCGGAGTGGAGCTGTTCAGAGTTTAAAAAAACATTTAATAAATCCTAGTAGTAACTTTAAACTTTAATAACTTTTTACTCGAGCATGGGAATGAATATTATAATATATCAAAACTAAACTCGTATAGATTAACATAATTCCACCAGGCATTTCTAAAGAACTTCAATTTTTAAACCAAATTCCACTATTTACATCACTTAGAAAGGGTTTAATGTTTTTGTCGCCAATTTTTCGTTTTGGATGCTTTCGCTATTATTCAATAGAGTTGTATTGAAGATTGATGAGCCACCAAGAATATGTTTACATATATTCTAATGATTCTCAATATCATTTAAATAATTTCATGATCCTACAAAGAAAAGAGAATAAAAAGAAGAGTGCTTTTGTTTACAATTAAAAAAAAACATTTTACACATCGTAGTTGTACCTTTAAACGGTCCTAACTATTGAATCGAGTATGAGAATGAAGATTATGAAATTTCAATATGAAACGCGTTTCAATTACCATAATTCGAGAAGGCCTTGCAAAAAAAATTCCATTTTGAAATCCCAAATTCCAACATTTATATCACTTAGAGAGGGTTTAAAGTTTTTGTCGCATATTTTCCGTTTTGCTTGCTTGCTTTCGCTATTATTCAATAGAGTTGTAATGAAAATTGATGTGCCACTAAAAATATGTTTACATACATTCTAATCATTCTGAAGATCATAAAAATAATTTCATGATCCTACAAAGGAAAAAGAATAAAAAAGCGGAGTGGAGCTGTTCAGAGTTTAAAAAAACATTTAATAACTCCCAATTGTAACTTTAAACGGTAATAACTTTTTACTCGAGTATGAGAATGACTATTATAATATATCAAAACTAAACTCGTATAGATTAACATAATTCCACTAGGAACTTCTAAAGAACTTCAATTTTCAAACCAAATTCCACTATTTACATCACTTAGAAAGGGTTTAATGTTTTTGTCGCCAATTTTTCGTTTTGGATGCTTTCGCTATTATTCAATAGAGTTGTATTGAAGATTGATGAGCCACGAAGAATATGTTTACATAGATTCTAATGATTCTCAATATCATTCAAATAATGTCATGATCCTACGAAGAAAAGATAATAAAAAGAAGAGTGCTTTTGTTTACAGTTAAAAAAAACATTTTACACATCGCAGTTGTAACTTTAAACGGTCCTAACTATTGACTCGAGTATGAGAATGAAGGTTATAAAATTTCAATATGAAACTCGTATTGATTACCATAATTCGAGCAGGCCTTGCAAAAGAACTTCCATTTTGCAATCCCAAATTCCAACATTTACATCACTTAGAGAGGGTTTAAAGTTTTTGTCGCATATTTTCCGTTTTGCTTGCTTGCTTTGCCATTATTCAATAGAGTTGTAATGAAAATTCATGTGCCACTAAAAATATGTTTACATACAATCTCATCATTCTGAAGATCATAAAAATAATTTCATGATCCTACAAAGGAAAAAGAATAAAAAAGCGGAGTGGAGATTTTCAGAGTTTAAAAAAACATTTAATAAATCCGAGTTGTAACTTTAAACTTTAATAACTTTTTACTCGAGTATGGGAATGACTATTATAATATATCAAAACTAAACTCGTATAGATTAACATAATTCCACCAGGCATTTCTAAAGAACTTCAATTTTTAAACCAAATTCCACTATTTACATCACTTAGAAAGGGTTTAAAAAGTTTCTCGCATATTTTCCGTTTTTGATGCTTTCGTTATTATTCAATAGAGTTGTATTGAAGATTGATGAGCCACCAAGAATATGTTTCCATAGATTCTAATGATTCTCAATATCATTCAAATAATTTCATGATCCTACAAAGAAAAGAGAATAAAAAGAAGAGTGCTTTTGTTTACAGTTAAAAAAAACATTTTACACATCGCAGTTGTAACTTTAAACGGTCCTAACTATTGACTCGAGTATGAGAATGAAGAATATGAAATTTCAATATGAAACTCGTATTGATTACCATAATGCGAGCAGGCCTTGCAAAAGAAATTCCATTTTGCAATCCCAAATTCCAACATTTACATCACTTAGAGAGGGTTTAAAGTTTTTGTCGGATATTTTCCGTTTTGCTTACTTTCGCTATTATTCAATAGAGTTGTAATGAAAATTGATGTGCCACTAAAAATATGTTTACATACATTCTAATCATTTTGAAGATCATAAAAATAATTTCATGATCCTACAAAGGAAAAAGAATAAAAAAGCGGAGTACAGCTGTTCAGAGATTAAAAAAAAATTTAATAAATTCTAGTTGTAACTTTAAACGGTAATAACTTTTTACTCGAGTATGGGAATGACTATTATAATATATCAAAACTAAAATCGTATAGATTAACATAATTCCACCAGGCATTTCTAAAGAACTTCAATTTTCAAACAAAATTCCACTATTTACATAACTTAGAAAGGGTTTAAAGTTTTTGTCGCATATTTCCCTTTTTTGATACTTTCGTTATTATTCAATAGAGTTGTATTGAAGATTGATGAGCCACCAAGAATATGTTTACATATATTCTAATGCTTCTCAATATCATCCAAATAATTTCATGATCATACAAAGAAAAGAAAATAAAAAGAAGAGTGCTTTTGTTTACAGTTAAAAAAAACATTTTACACATCCCAGTTGTAACTTTAAACGGTCATAACTATTGACTCGAGTATGAGAATGAAGGTTATAAAATTTCAATATGAAACTCGTATTGATTACCATAATTCGAGCAGGCCTTGCAAAAGAACTTCCATTTTGCAATCCCAAATTCCAACATTTACATCACTTAGAGAGGGTTTAAAGTTTTTGTCGCATATTTTCCGTTTTGCTTGCTTGCTTTGCCATTATTCAATAGAGTTGTAATGAAAATTCATGTGCCACTAAAAATATGTTTACATACAATCTCATCATTCTGAAGATCATAAAAATAATTTCATGATCCTACAAAGGAAAAAGAATAAAAAAGCGGAGTGGAGATTTTCAGAGTTTAAAAAAACATTTAATAAATCCCAGTTGTAACTTTAAACTTTAATAACTTTTTACTCGAGTATGGGAATGACTATTATAATATATCAAAACTAAACTCGTATAGATTAACATAATTCCACCAGGCATTTCTAAAGAACTTCAATTTTTAAACCAAATTCCACTATTTACATCACTTAGAGAGGGTTTAAAAAGTTTCTCGCATATTTTCCGTTTTTGATGCTTTCGTTATTATTCAATAGAGTTGTATTGAAGATTGATGAGCCACCAAGAATATGTTTCCATAGATTCTAATGATTCTCAATATCATTCAAATAATTTCATGATCCTACAAAGAAAAGAGAATAAAAAGAAGAGTGCTTTTGTTTACAGTTAAAAAAAACATTTTACACATCGCAGTTGTAACTTTAAACGGTCCTAACTATTGACTCGAGTATGAGAATGAAGATTATGAAATTTCAATATGAAACTCGTATTGATTACCATAATGCGAGCAGGCCTTGCAAAAGAAATTCCATTTTGCAATCCCAAATTCCAACATTTACATCACTTAGAGAGGGTTTAAAGTTTTTGTCGGATATTTTCCGTTTTGCTTAGTTTTGCTATTATTCAATAGAGTTGTAATGAAAATTCATGTGCCACTAAAAATATGTTTACATACATTCTAATCATTCTGAAGATCATAAAAATAATTTCATGATCCTACAAAGGAAAAAGAATAAAAAAGCGGAGTACAGCTGTTCAGAGATTAAAAAAAAATTTAATAAATTCTAGTTGTAACTTTAAACGGTAATAACTTTTTACTCGAGTATGGGAATGACTATTATAATATATCCAAACTAAAATCGTATAGATTAACATAATTCCACCAGGCATTTCTAAAGAACTTCAATTTTCAAACAAAATTCCACTATTTACATAACTTAGAAAGGGTTTAAAGTTTTTGTCGCATATTTCCCTTTTTTGATACTTTCGTTATTATTCAATAGAGTTGTATTGAAGATTGATGAGCCACCAAGAATATGTTTACATATATTCTAATGCTTCTCAATATCATCCAAATAATTTCATGATCATACAAAGAAAAGAGAATAAAAAGAAGAGTGCTTTTGTTTACAGTTAAAAAAAACATTTTACACATCCTAGTTGTAACTTTAAACGGTCATAACTATTGACTCGAGTATGAGAATGAAGATTATGAAATTTCAATATGAAACGGGTTTCTATTACCATAATTCGAGAAGGCCTTGCAAAAAAATTCCATTTTGCAATCCCAAATTCCAACATTTATATCACTTAGAGAGGATTTAAAGTTTTTGCCGCATATTTTCCGTTTTGCTTGCTTTCGCTATTATTCAATAGAGTTGTAATGAAAATTGATGTGCCACTAAAAATATGTTTACATACATTCTAATCATTCTGAAGATCATAAAAATAATTTCATGATCCTACAAAGGAAAAAGAATAAAAAAGCGGAGTGGAGCTGTTCAGAGTTTAAAAAAACATTTAATAAATCCTAGTAGTAACTTTAAACTTTAATAACTTTTTACTCGAGTATGGGAATGAATATTATAATATATCAAAACTAAACTCGTATAGATTAACATAATTCCACCAGGTATTTCTAAAGAACTTCAATTTTTAAACCAAATTCCACTATTTACATCACTTAGAAAGGGTTTAATGTTTTTGTCGCCAATTTTTCGTTTTGGATGCTTTCGCTATTATTCAATAGAGTTGTATTGAAGATTGATGAGCCACCAAGAATATGTTTACATATATTCTAATGATTCTCAATATCATTTAAATAATTTCATGATCCTACAAAGAAAAGAGAATAAAAAGAAGAGTGCTTTAATTTACAATTAAAAAAAAACATTTTACACATCGTAGTTGTACCTTTAAACGGTCCTAACTATTGACTCGAGTATGAGAATGAAGATTATGAAATTTCAATATGAAACGCGTTTCAATTACCATAATTCGAGAAGGCCTTGCAAAAAAAATTCCATTTTGAAATCCCAAATTCCAACATTTATATCACTTAGAGAGGGTTTAAAGTTTTTGTCGCATATTTTCCGTTTTGCTTGCTTGCTTTCGCTATTATTCAATAGAGTTGTAATGAAAATTGATGTGCCACTAAAAATATGTTTACATACATTCTAATCATTCTGAAGATCATAAAAATAATTTCATGATCCTACAAAGGAAAAAGAATAAAAAAGCGGAGTGGAGCTGTTCAGAGTTTAAAAAATCATTTAATAACTCCCAATTGTAACTTTAAACGGTAATAACTTTTTACTCGAGTATGAGAATGACTATTATAATATATCAAAACTAAACTCGTATAGATTAACATAATTCCACTAGGAACTTCTAAAGAACTTCAATTTTCAAACCAAATTCCACTATTTACATCACTTAGAAAGGGTTTAATGTTTTTGTCGCCAATTTTTCGTTTTGGATGCTTTCGCTATTATTCAATAGAGTTGTATTGAAGATTGATGAGCCACGAAGAATATGTTTACATAGATTCTAATGATTCTCAATATCATTCAAATAATGTCATGATCCTACGAAGAAAAGATAATAAAAAGAAGAGTGCTTTTGTTTACAGTTAAAAAAAACATTTTACACATCGCAGTTGTAACTTTAAACGGTCCTAACTATTGACTCGAGTATGAGAATGAAGGTTATAAAATTTCAATATGAAACTCGTATTGATTACCATAATTCGAGCAGGCCTTGCAAAAGAACTTCCATTTTGCAATCCCAAATTCCAACATTTACATCACTTAGAGAGGGTTTAAAGTTTTTGTCGCATATTTTCCGTTTTGCTTGCTTGCTTTGCCATTATTCAATAGAGTTGTAATGAAAATTCATGTGCCACTAAAAATATGTTTACATACAATCTCATCATTCTGAAGATCATAAAAATAATTTCATGATCCTACAAAGGAAAAAGAATAAAAAAGCGGAGTGGAGATGTTCAGAGTTTAAAAAAACATTTAATAAATCCCAGTTGTAACTTTAAACTTTAATAACTTTTTACTCGAGTATGGGAATGACTATTATAATATATCAAAACTAAACTCGTATAGATTAACATAATTCCACCAGGCATTTCTAAAGAACTTCAATTTTTAAACCAAATTCCACTATTTACATCACTTAGAAAGGGTTTAAAAAGTTTCTCGCATATTTTCCGTTTTTGATGCTTTCGTTATTATTCAATAGAGTTGTATTGAAGATTGATGAGCCACCAAGAATATGTTTCCATAGATTCTAATGATTCTCAATATCATTCAAATAATTTCATGATCCTACAAAGAAAAGAGAATAAAAAGAAGAGTGCTTTTGTTTACAGTTAAAAAAAACATTTTACACATCGCAGTTGTAACTTTAAACGGTCCTAACTATTGACTCGAGTATGAGAATGAAGATTATGAAATTTCAATATGAAACTCGTATTGATTACCATAATGCGAGCAGGCCTTGCAAAAGAAATTCCATTTTGCAATCCCAAATTCCAACATTTACATCACTTAGAGAGGGTTTAAAGTTTTTGTCGGATATTTTCCGTTTTGCTTAGTTTTGCTATTATTCAATAGAGTTGTAATGAAAATTCATGTGCCACTAAAAATATGTTTACATACATTCTAATCATTCTGAAGATCATAAAAATAATTTCATGATCCTACAAAGGAAAAAGAATAAAAAAGCGGAGTGCAGCTGTTCAGAGTTTAAAAAAAAATTTAATAAATTCCAGTTGTAACTTTAAACGGTAATAACTTTTTACTCGAGTATGGGAATGACTATTATAATATATCAAAACTAAAATCGTATAGATTAACATAATTCCACCAGGCATTTCTAAAGAACTTCAATTTTCAAACAAAATTCCACTATTTACATAACTTAGAAAGGGTTTAAAGTTTTTGTCGCATATTTCCCTTTTTTGATACTTTCGTTATTATTCAATAGAGTTGTATTGAAGATTGATGAGCCACCAAGAATATGTTTACATATATTCTAATGCTTCTCAATATCATCCAAATAATTTCATGATCATACAAAGAAAAGAGAATAAAAAGAAGAGTGCTTTTGTTTACAGTTAAAAAAAACATTTTACACATCCCAGTTGTAACTTTAAACGGTCATAACTATTGACTCGAGTATGAGAATGAAGATTATGAAATTTCAATATGAAACGGGTTTCTATTACCATAATTCGAGAAGGCCTTGCAAAAAAATTCCATTTTGCAATCCCAAATTCCAACATTTATATCACTTAGAGAGGATTTAAAGTTTTTGCCGCATATTTTCCGTTTTGCTTGCTTTCGCTATTATTCAATAGAGTTGTAATGAAAATTGATGTGCCACTAAAAATATGTTTACATACATTCTAATCATTCTGAAGATCATAAAAATAATTTCATGATCCTACAAAGGAAAAAGAATAAAAAAGCGGAGTGGAGCTGTTCAGAGTTTAAAAAAACATTTAATAAATCCTAGTAGTAACTTTAAACTTTAATAACTTTTTACTCGAGTATGGGAATGAATATTATAATATATCAAAACTAAACTCGTATAGATTAACATAATTCCACCAGGCATTTCTAAAGAACTTCAATTTTTAAACCAAATTCCACTATTTACATCACTTAGAAAGGGTTTAATGTTTTTGTCGCCAATTTTTCGTTTTGGATGCTTTCGCTATTATTCAATAGAGTTGTATTGAAGATTGATGAGCCACCAAGAATATGTTTACATATATTCTAATGATTCTCAATATCATTTAAATAATTTCATGATCCTACAAAGAAAAGAGAATAAAAAGAAGAGTGCTTTTGTTTACAATTAAAAAAAAAACATTTTACACATCGTAGTTGTACCTTTAAACGGTCCTAACTATTGACTCGAGTATGAGAATGAAGATTATGAAATTTCAATATGAAACGCGTTTCAATTACCATAATTCGAGAAGGCCTTGCAAAAAAAATTCCATTTTGAAATCCCAAATTCCAACATTTATATCACTTAGAGAGGGTTTAAAGTTTTTGTCGCATATTTTCCGTTTTGCTTGCTTGCTTTCGCTATTATTCAATAGAGTTGTAATGAAAATTGATGTGCCACTAAAAATATGTTTACATACATTCTAATCATTCTGAAGATCATAAAAATAATTTCATGATCCTACAAAGGAAAAAGAATAAAAAAGCGGAGTGGAGCTGTTCAGAGTTTAAAAAAACATTTAATAACTCCCAATTGTAACTTTAAACGGTAATAACTTTTTACTCGAGTATGAGAATGACTATTATAATATATCAAAACTAAACTCGTATAGATTAACATAATTCCACTAGGAACTTCTAAAGAACTTCAATTTTCAAACCAAATTCCACTATTTACATCACTTAGAAAGGGTTTAATGTTTTTGTCGCCAATTTTTCGTTTTGGATGCTTTCGCTATTATTCAATAGAGTTGTATTGAAGTTTGATGAGCCACGAAGAATATGTTTACATAGATTCTAATGATTCTCAATATCATTCAAATAATGTCATGATCCTACGAAGAAAAGATAATAAAAAGAAGAGTGCTTTTGTTTACAGTTAAAAAAAACATTTTACACATCGCAGTTGTAACTTTAAACGGTCCTAACTATTGACTCGAGTATGAGAATGAAGGTTATAAAATTTCAATATGAAACTCGTATTGATTACCATAATTCGAGCAGGCCTTGCAAAAGAACTTCCATTTTGCAATCCCAAATTCCAACATTTACATCACTTAGAGAGGGTTTAAAGTTTTTGTCGCATATTTTCCGTTTTGCTTGCTTGCTTTGCCATTATTCAATAGAGTTGTAATGAAAATTCATGTGCCACTAAAAATATGTTTACATACAATCTCATCATTCTGAAGATCATAAAAATAATTTCATGATCCTACAAAGGAAAAAGAATAAAAAAGCGGAGTGGAGATGTTCAGAGTTTAAAAAAACATTTAATAAATCCCAGTTGTAACTTTAAACTTTAATAACTTTTTACTCGAGTATGGGAATGACTATTATAATATATCAAAACTAAACTCGTATAGATTAACATAATTCCACCAGGCATTTCTAAAGAACTTCAATTTTTAAACCAAATTCCACTATTTACATCACTTAGAAAGGGTTTAAAAAGTTTCTCGCATATTTTCCGTTTTTGATGCTTTCGTTATTATTCAATAGAGTTGTATTGAAGATTGATGAGCCACCAAGAATATGTTTCCATAGATTCTAATGATTCTCAATATCATTCAAATAATTTCATGATCCTACAAAGAAAAGAGAATAAAAAGAAGAGTGCTTTTGTTTACAGTTAAAAAAAACATTTTACACATCGCAGTTGTAACTTTAAACGGTCCTAACTATTGACTCGAGTATGAGAATGAAGATTATGAAATTTCAATATGAAACTCGTATTGATTACCATAATGCGAGCAGGCCTTGCAAAAGAAATTCCATTTTGCAATCCCAAATTCCAACATTTACATCACTTAGAGAGGGTTTAAAGTTTTTGTCGGATATTTTCCGTTTTGCTTAGTTTTGCTATTATTCAATAGAGTTGTAATGAAAATTCATGTGCCACTAAAAATATGTTTACATACATTCTAATCATTCTGAAGATCATAAAAATAATTTCATGATCCTACAAAGGAAAAAGAATAAAAAAGCGGAGTGCAGCTGTTCAGAGTTTAAAAAAAAATTTAATAAATTCCAGTTGTAACTTTAAACGGTAATAACTTTTTACTCGAGTATGGGAATGACTATTATAATATATCAAAACTAAAATCGTATAGATTAACATAATTCCACCAGGCATTTCTAAAGAACTTCAATTTTCAAACAAAATTCCACTATTTACATAACTTAGAAAGGGTTTAAAGTTTTTGTCGCATATTTCCCTTTTTTGATACTTTCGTTATTATTCAATAGAGTTGTATTGAAGATTGATGAGCCACCAAGAATATGTTTACATATATTCTAATGCTTCTCAATATCATCCAAATAATTTCATGATCATACAAAGAAAAGAGAATAAAAAGAAGAGTGCTTTTGTTTACAGTTAAAAAAAACATTTTACACATCCCAGTTGTAACTTTAAACGGTCATAACTATTGACTCGAGTATGAGAATGAAGATTATGAAATTTCAATATGAAACGGGTTTCTATTACCATAATTCGAGCAGGCCTTGCAAAAAAAATTCCATTTTGCAATCCCAAATTCCAACATTTACATCACTTAGAAAGGGTTTAAAGTTTTTGTCGGATATTTTCCTTTTTGCTTACTTTCGCTATTATTCAATAGAGTTGTAATGAAAATTCATGTGCCACTAAAAATATGTTTACATACATTCTAATCATTCTGAAGATCATAAAAATAATTTCATGATCCTACAAAGGAAAAAGAATAAAAAAGCGGAGTGCAGCTGTTCAGAGTTTAAAAAAACATTTAATAAATCCTAGTTGTAACTTTAAACTTTAATAACTTTTTACTCGAGTATGGGAATGACTATTATAATATATCAAAACTAAACTCGTATAGATTAACATAATTCCACCACGCATTTCAAAAGAACTTCAATTTTTAAACCAAATTCCACTATTTACATCACTTAGAAAGGGTTTAAAAATTTTCTCGCATATTTTCCGTTTTTGATGCTTTCCTTATTATTCAATAGAGTTGTATTGAAGATTGATGAGCCACCAAGAATATGTTTACATATATTCTAATGCTTCTCAATATCTTTCAAATAATTTCATGATCCTACAAAGAAAAGAGAATAAAAAGAGTAGTGTTGTTGTTTACAGTTAAACAAAAACATTTTACACAACGCAGTTGTAACTTTAAACCGTCCTAACTATTGACTCGAGTATGAGAATGAAGATTATAATATTTCAAGATGAAACTCGTATCGATTACCATAATTCGAGTAGGCCTTGCAAAAGAACTTCCATTTTTCAATCCCAAATTCCAAAGTTTACATCACTTAGAGAGGGTTGAAAGTTTTTGTCGCATATTTTCCGTTTCGCTTACTTTCGCTATTATTCAAGAGAGTTGTAATGAAAATTGATGTGCCACTAAAAATATGTTTACATACATTCTAATCATTCTGAAGATCATAAAAATAATTTCATGATCCTACAAAGGAAAAAGAATAAAATAGCGGAGTGCAGCTGTTCAGACTTTAAAAAAACATTTAATAACTCCAAGTAGTAACTTTAAACGGTAATAACTTTTTACTCGAGTATGGGAATGACTATTATAATATATCAGAACTAAACTCGTATAGATTAACATAATTCCACAAGGCATTTCTAAAGAACTTCTATTTTCAAACCAAATTCCACTATTTACATCACTTAGAAAGGGTTTAATATTTTTTTCGCCAATTTTCCGTTTTGGATGCTTTCGCTATTATTCAATATAGTTGTATTGAAGATTCATGAGCCACCAAGAATATGTTTCCATAGATTCTAATGATTCTCAATATCATTCAAATAATTTCATGATCCTACAAAGAAAAGAGAATAAAAAGAAGAGTGCTTTTGTTTAGAGTTAAAAAAAACATTTTACACATCGCAGTTGTAACTTTAAACGGTCCTAACTATTGACTCGAGTATGAGAATTAAGATTATAAAATTTCAATATGTAACGCGTTTCGATTACCATAATTCGAGCAGGCCTTGCAAAAAAAATTCCATTTTGCAATCCCAAATTCCAACATTTACATCACTTAGAGAGGATTTAAAGTTTTTGTCGCATATTTTCCGTTTTGCTTGCTTTCGCTATTATTCAATAGAGTTGTATTGAAATTTGATGTGCCACTAAAAGTATGTTTACATACATTCTCATCATTCTGAAGATCATAAAAATAATTTCATGATCCTACAAATTAAAAAGAATAAAAAAGCGGAGTGCAGTTGTTAAGAGTTTAAAAAAACATTTTATAAATCCGAGTTGTAACTTTAAACGGTAATAACTTTTTACTCGAGTATGGGAATGACTATTATAATATATCAAAACTAAACTCATATAGATTAACCTAATTCCACCAAGAACTCCTAAAGAACTTCAATTTTCAAACCAAATTCCAGTATTTACATCACTTAGAAAGGGTTTAAAGTTTTTGTCGCATATTTCCCGTTTTTGATACTTTCGTTATTATTCAATAGAGTTGTATTGAAGATTGATGAGCCACCAAGAATATGTTTACATATATTCTAATGCTTCTCAATATCATCCAAATAATTTCATGATCATACAAAGAAAAGAGAATTAAAAGAAGAGTGCTTTTGTTTACAGTTAAAAAAAACATTTTACACATCCCAGTTGTAACTTTAAACGGTCCTAACTATTGACTCGAGTATGGGAATGAAGATTATAAAATTTCAATTTGAAACGCGTTTCGATTACCATAATTCGAGCAGGCCTTGCAAAAAAAAATTCCATTTTGCAATCCCAAATTCCAACATTTACATCACTTAGAGAGGGTTTAAAGTTTTTTCGGATATTTTCCGTTTTGCTTGCTTTCGCTATTATTCAATAGAGTTGTAATGAAAATTGATGTGCCACTAAAAATATGTTTACATACATTCTAATCATTCTGAAGATCATAAAAATAATTTCATGATCCTACAAAGGAAAAAGAATAAAATAGCGGAGTGCAGCTGTTCAGAGTTTAAAAAAACATTTAATAACTCCCAGTTGTAATTTTAAACGGTAATAACTTTTTACTCGAGTATGGGAATGACTATTATAATATATCAGAACTAAATTCGTATAGATTAACATAATTCCACAAGGCATTTCTAAAGAACTTCAATTTTCAAACCAAATTCCACTATTTACATCACTTAGAAAGGGTTTAATATTTTTGTCGCCAATTTTTCGTTTTGGATGCTTTCGCTATTATTCAATATAGTTGTATTGAAGATTCATGAGCCACCAAGAATATGTTTCCATAGATTCTAATTATTCTCAATATCATTCAAATAATTTCATGATCCAACAAAGAAAAGAGAATAAAAAGAAGAGTGCTTTTGTTTAGAGTTAAAAAAAAACATTTTACACATCGCAGTTGTAACTTTAAACGGTCCTAACTATTGACTCGAGTATGAGAATGAAGATTATAAAATTTCAATATGAAATGCGTTTCGATTACCATAATTCGAGCAGGCCTTGGAAAAAAAAATTCCATTTTGCAATCCCATATTCCAACATTTACATCACTTAGAGAGGATTTAAAGTTTTTGTCGCATATTTTCCGTTTTGCTTGCTTTCGCTATTATTCAATAGAGTTGTAATGAAATTGGATGTGCCACTAAAAATATGTTTACATACATTCTCATCATTCTGAAGATCATAAAAATAATTTCATGATCCTACAAATTAAAGAGAATTAAAAGAAGAGTGATTTTGTTTACAGTTAAAAAAAACATTTTACACATCCCAGTTGTAACTTTTTACTCGAGTATGGGAATGACTATTATAATATATCAAAAGTAAACTCGTATAGATTAACCTAATTCCACCAGGAACTTCTAAAGAACTTCAATTTTCAAACCAAATTCCAGTATTTACATCACTTAGAAAGGGTTTAAAGTTTTTGTCGCATATTTCCCGTTTTTGATACTTTCGTTATTATTCAATAGAGTTGTATTGAAGATTGATGAGCCACCAAGAATATGTTTACATATATTCTAATGCTTCTCAATATCATCCAAATAATTTCATGATCATACAAAGAAAAGAGAATTAAAAGAAGAGTGCTTTTGTTTACAGTTAAAAAAAACATTTTACACATCCGAGTTGTAACTTTAAACGGTCATAACTATTGACTCGAGTATGAGAATGAAGATTATGAAATTTCAATATGAAACGTGTTTCTATTACCATAATTCGAGCAGGCCTTGCAAAAAAAATTCCATTTTGCAATCCCAAATTCCAACATTTACATCACTTAGAGAGGGTTTAAAGTTTTTGTCGGATATTTTCCGTTTTGCTTACTTTCGCTATTATTCAATAGAGTTGTAATGAAAATTCATGTGCCACTAAAAATATGTTTACATACATTCTAATCATTCTGAAGATCATAAAAATAATTTCATGATCCTACAAAGGAAAAAGAATAAAAAAGCGGAGTGCAGCTGTTCAGAGTTTAAAAAAACATTTAATAAATCCTAGTTGTAACTTTAAACTTTAATAACTTTTTACTCGAGTATGGGAATGACTATTATAATATATCAAAACTAAACTCGTATAGATTAACATAATTCCACCAGGCATTTCAAAAGAACTTCAATTTTTAAACCAAATTCCACTATTTACATCACTTAGAAAGGGTTTAAAAATTTTCTCGCATATTTTCCGTTTTTGATGCTTTCCTTATTATTCAATAGAGTTGTATTGAAGATTGATGAGCCACCAAGAATATGTTTACATATATTCTAATGCTTCTCAATATCTTTCAAATAATTTCATGATCCTACAAAGAAAAGAGAATAAAAAGAGTAGTGTTGTTGTTTACAGTTAAACAAAAACATTTTACACAACGCAGTTGTAACTTTAAACGGTCCTAACTATTGACTCGAGTATGAGAATGAAGATTATAATATTTCAAGATGAAACTCGTATCGATTACCATAATTCGAGTAGGCCTTGCAAAAGAACTTCCATTTTTCAATCCCAAATTCCAAAGTTTACATCACTTAGAGAGGGTTGAAAGTTTTTGTCGCATATTTTCCGTTTCGCTTACTTTCGCTATTATTCAAGAGAGTTGTAATGAAAATTGATGTGCCACTAAAAATATGTTTACATACATTCTAATCATTCTGAAGATCATAAAAATAATTTCATGATCCTACAAAGGAAAAAGAATAAAATAGCGGAGTGCAGCTGTTCAGAGTTTAAAAAAACATTTAATAACTCCAAGTAGTAACTTTAAACGGTAATAACTTTTTACTCGAGTATGGGAATGACTATTATAATATATCAGAACTAAACTCGTATAGATTAACATAATTCCACAAGGCATTTCTAAAGAACTTCAATTTTCAAACCAAATTCCACTATTTACATCACTTAGAAAGGGTTTAATATTTTTGTCGCCAATTTTCCGTTTTGGATGCTTTCGCTATTATTCAAAATAGTTGTATTGAAGATTCATGAGCCACCAAGAATATGTTTCCATAGATTCTAATGATTCTCAATATCATTCAAATAATTTCATGATCCTACAAAGAAAAGATAATAAAAAGAAGAGTGCTTTTGTTTAGAGTTAAAAAAAAACATTTTACACATCGCAGTTGTAACTTTAAACGGTCCTCACTATTGACTCGAGTATGAGAATTAAGATTATAAAATTTCAATATGAAATGCGTTTCGATTACCATAATTCGAGCAGGCCTTGCAAAAAAAATTCCATTTTGCAATCCCAAATTCCAACATTTACATCACTTAGAGAGGATTTAAAGTTTTTGCCGCATATTTTCCGTTTTGCTTGCTTTCGCTATTATTCAATAGAGTTGTAATGAAATTTGATGTGCCACTAAAAATATGTTTACATACATTCTCATCATTCTGAAGATCATAAAAATAATTTCATGATCCTACAAATTAAAAAGAATAAAAAAGCGGAGTGCAGTTGTTAAGAGTTTAAAAAAACATATAATAAATCCATGTTGTAACTTTAAACGGTAATAACTTTTTACTCGAGTATGGGAATGACTATTATAATATATCAAAACTAAACTCGTATAGATTAACCTAATTCCACCAGGAACTTCTAAAGAACTTCAATTTTCAAACCAAATTCCAGTATTTACATCACTTAGAAAGGGTTTAAAGTTTTTGTCGCATATTTCCCGTTTTTGATACTTTCGTTATTATTCAATAGAGTTGTATTGAAGATTGATGAGCCACCAAGAATATGTTTACATATATTCTAATGCTTCTCAATATCATTCAAATAATTTCATGATCATACAAACAAAAGAGAATTAAAAGAAGAGTGCTTTTGTTTACAGTTAAAAAAAATATTTTACACATCCCAGTTGTAACTTTAAACGGTCCTAACTATTGACTCGAGTATGAGAATGAAGATTATGAAATTTCAATATGAAACGCGTTTCTATTACCATAATTCGAGCAGGCCTTGCAAAAAAAATTCCATTTTACAATCCCAAATTCCAACATTTACATCACTTAGAGAGGGTTTAAAGTTTTTGTCGGATATTTTCCGTTTTGCTTACTTTCGCTATTATTCAATAGAGTTGTAATGAAAATTGATGTGCCACTAAAAATATGTTTACATACATTCTAATAATTCTGAAGATCATAAAAATAATTTCATGATCCTACAAAGGAAAAAGAATAAAAAAGCGGAGTGCAGCTGTTCAGAGTTTAAAAAAACATTTAATAAATCCTAGTTGTAACTTTAAACTTTAATAACTTTTTACTCGAGTATGGGAATGACTATTATAATATATCAAAACTAAACTCGTATAGATTAACATAATTCCACCAGGCATTTCAAAAGAACTTCAATTTTAAAACCAAATTCCACTATTTACATCCCTTAGAAAGGGTTTAAAAATTTTCTCGCATATTTTCCGTTTTTGATGCTTTCCTTATTATTCAATAGAGTTGTATTGAAGATTGATGAGCCACCAAGAATATGTTTACATATATTCTAATGCTTCTCAATATCTTTCAAATAATTTCATGATCCTACAAAGAAAAGAGAATAAAAAGAGTAGTGTTGTTGTTTACAGTTAAACAAAAACATTTTACACAACGCAGTTGTAACTTTAAACGGTCCTAACTATTGACTCGAGTATGAGAATGAAGATTATAATATTTCAAGATGAAACTCGTATCGATTACCATAATTCGAGTAGGCCTTGCAAAAGAACTTCCATTTTTCAATCCCAAATTCCAAAGTTTACATCACTTAGAGAGGGTTGAAAGTTTTTGTCGCATATTTTCCGTTTCGCTTACTTTTGCTATTATTCAAGAGAGTTGTAATGAAAATTGATGTGCCACTAAAAATATGTTTACATACATTCTAATCATTCTGAAGATCATAAAAATAATTTCATGATCCTACAAAGGAAAAAGAATAAAATAGCGGAGTGCAGCTGTTCAGAGTTTAAAAAAACATTTAATAACTCCAAGTAGTAACTTTAAACGGTAATAACTTTTTACTCGAGTATGGGAATGACTATTATAATATATCAGAACTAAACTCGTATAGATTAACATAATTCCACAAGGCATTTCTAAAGAACTTCAATTTTCAAACCAAATTCCACTATTTACATCACTTAGAAAGGGTTTAATATTTTTGTCGCCAATTTTCCGTTTTGGATGCTTTCGCTATTATTCAAAATAGTTGTATTGAAGATTCATGAGCCACCAAGAATATGTTTCCATAGATTCTAATGATTCTCAATATCATTCAAATAATTTCATGATCCTACAAAGAAAAGATAATAAAAAGAAGAGTGCTTTTGTTTAGAGTTAAAAAAAAACATTTTACACATCGCAGTTGTAACTTTAAACGGTCCTAACTATTGACTCGAGTATGAGAATTAAGATTATAAAATTTCAATATGAAATGCGTTTCGATTACCATAATTCGAGCAGGCCTTGCAAAAAAAATTCCATTTTGCAATCCCAAATTCCAACATTTACATCACTTAGAGAGGATTTAAAGTTTTTGCCGCATATTTTCCGTTTTGCTTGCTTTCGCTATTATTCAATAGAGTTGTAATGAAATTTGATGTGCCACTAAAAATATGTTTACATACATTCTCATCATTCTGAAGATCATAAAAATAATTTCATGATCCTACAAATTAAAAAGAATAAAAAAGCGGAGTGCAGTTGTTAAGAGTTTAAAAAAACATATAATAAATCCATGTAGTAACTTTAAACGGTAATAACTTTTTACTCGAGTATGGGAATGACTATTATAATATATCAAAACTAAACTCGTATAGATTAACCTAATTCCACCAGGAACTTCTAAAGAACTTCAATTTTCAAACCAAATTCCAGTATTTACATCACTTAGAAAGGGTTTAAAGTTTTTGTCGCATATTTCCCGTTTTTGATACTTTCGTTATTATTCAATAGAGTTGTATTAAAGATTGATGAGCCACCAAGAATATGTTTACATATATTCTAATGCTTCTCAATATCATCCAAATAATTTCATGATCATACAAACAAAAGAGAATTAAAAGAAGAGTGCTTTTGTTTACAGTTAAAAAAAATATTTTACACATCCCAGTTGTAACTTTAAACGGTCCTAACTATTGACTCGAGTATGAGAATGAAGATTATGAAATTTCAATATGAAACGCGTTTCTATTACCATAATTCGAGCAGGCCTTGCAAAAAAAATTCCATTTTGCAATCCCAAATTCCAACATTTACATCACTTAGAGAGGGTTTAAAGTTTTTGTCGGATATTTTCCGTTTTGCTTACTTTCGCTATTATTCAATAGAGTTGTAATGAAAATTGATGTGCCACTAAAAATATGTTTACATACATTCTAATCATTCTGAAGATCATAAAAATAATTTCATGATCCTACCAAGGAAAAAGAATAAAATAGCGGAGTGCAGCTGTTCAGAGTTTAAAAAAACATTTAATAAATCCTAGTTGTAACTTTAAACTTTAATAACTTTTTACTCGAGTATGGGAATGACTATTATAATATATCAAAACTAAACTCGTATAGATTAACATAATTCCACCAGGCATTTCAAAAGAACTTCCATTTTTAAACCAAATTCCACTATTTACATCACTTAGAAAGGGTTTAAAAAGTTTCTCGCATATTTTCCGTTTTTGATGCTTTCCTTATTATTCAATAGAGTTGTATTGAAGATTGATGAGCCACCAAGAATATGTTTACATATATTCTAATGCTTCTCAATATCATCCAAATAATTTCATGATCATACAAAGAAAAGAGAATAAAATGAAGAGTGCTTTTGTTTACAGTTAAAAAAAACATTTTACACATCCCAGTTGTAACTTTAAACGGTCCTAACTATTGACTCGAGTATGAGAATGAAGATTATGAAATTTCAATATGAAACGTGTTTCTATTACCATAATTCGAGCAGGCCTTGCAAAAAAAATTCCATTTTGCAATCCCAAATTCCAAAGTTTACATCACTTAGAGGGGGTTGAAAGTTTTTGTCGCATATTTTCCGTTTTGCTTACTTTCGCTATTATTCAATAGAGTTGTAATGAAAATTGATGTGCCACTAAAAATATGTTTACATACATTCTCATCATTCTCAAGATCATAAAAATAATTTCATGATCCTACAAATTAAAAAGATTAAAAAAGCGGAGTGCAGTTTTTAACAGTTTAAAAAAACATATAATAAATCCATGTTGTAAATTTAAACGGTAATAACTTTTTACTCGAGTATGGAAATGACTATTATAATATATCAAAACTAAACTCGTATAGATTAACCTAATTCCACCAGGAACTTCTAAAGAACTTCAATTTTCAAACCAAATTCCAGTATTTACATCACTTAGAAAGGGTTTAAAGTTTTTGTCGCATATTTTGCATTTTTGATGCTTTCGTTATTATTAAATAGAGTTGTATTGAAGATTGATGAGCCACAAAGAATATGTTTACATATATTCTAATGATTCTCAATATCTTTCAAATAATTTCATGATCCTACAAAGAAAAGAGAATAAAAAGAGTAGTGTTGTTGTTTACAGTTAAAAAAAAACATTTTACACAACACAGTTGTAACTTTAAACGGTCCTAACTATTGACTCGAGTATGAGAATGATGATTATGAAATTTCAATATGAAACGCGTTTCTATTACCATAATTCGAGCAGGCCTTGCAAAAAAAATTCCATTTTGCAATCCCAAATTCCAAAGTTTACATCACTTAGAGGGGGTTGAAAGTTTTTGTCGCATATTTTCCGTTTTGCTTACTTTCGCTATTATTCAATAGAGTTGTAATGAAAATTGATGTGCCACTAAAAATATGTTTACATACATTCTCATCATTCTCAAGATCATAAAAATAATTTCATGATCCTACAAATTAAAAAGATTAAAAAAGCGGAGTGCAGTTTTTAAGAGTTTAAAAAAACATATAATAAATCCATGTTGTAACTTTAAACGGTAATAACTTTTTACTCGAGTATGGGAATGACTATTATAATATATCAAAACTAAACTCGTATAGATTAACCTAATTCCACCAGGAACTTCTAAAGAACTTCAATTTTCAAACCAAATTCCAGTATTTACATCACTTAGAAAGGGTTTAAAGTTTTTGTCGCATATTTCCCGTTTTTGATACTTTCGTTATTATTCAATAGAGTTGTATTGAAGATTGATGAGCCACCAAGAATATGTTTACATATATTCTAATGCTTCTCAATATCATCCAAATAATTTCATGATCATACAAAGAAAAGAGAATAAAAAGAAGAGTGCTTTTGTTTACAGTTAAAAAAAACATTTTACACATCCCAGTTGTAACTTTAAACGGTTTTAACTATTGACTCGAGTATGAGAATGAAGATTATGAAATTTCAATATGAAACGCGTTTCTATTACCATAATTCGAGCAGGCCTTGCAAAAAAAATTCCATTTTGCAATCCCAAATTCCAACATTTACATCACTTAGAGAGGGTTTAAAGTTTTTGTCGGATATTTTCCGTTTTGCTTACTTTCGCTATTATTCAAGAGAGTTGTAATGAAAATTGATGTGCCACTAAAATTATGTTTACATACATTCTAATCATTCTGAAGATCATAAAAATAATTTCATGATCCTACAAAGGAAAAAGAATAAAATAGCGGAGTGCAGCTGTTCAGAGTTTAAAAAAATATTTAATAACTCCAAGTAGTAACTTTAAACGGTAATAACTTTTTACTCGAGTATGGGAATGACTATTATAATATATCAGAACTAAACTCGTATAGATTAACATAATTCCACAAGGCATTTCTAAAGAACTTCAATTTTCAAACCAAATTCCACTATTTACATCACTTAGAAAGGGTTTAATATTTTTGTCGCCAATTTTCCGTTTTGGATGCTTTCGCTATTATTCAAAATAGTTGTATTGAAGATTCATGAGCCACCAAGAATATGTTTCCATAGATTCTAATGATTCTCAATATCATTCAAATAATTTCATGATCCTACAAAGAAAAGATAATAAAAAGAAGAGTGCTTTTGTTTAGAGTTAAAAAAAAACATTTTACACATCGCAGTTGTAACTTTAAACGGTCCTAACTATTGACTCGAGTATGAGAATTAAGATTATAAAATTTCAATATGAAATGCGTTTCGATTACCATAATTCGAGCAGGCCTTGCAAAAAAAATTCCATTTTGCAATCATAAATTCCAACATTTACATCACTTAGAGAGGATTTAAAGTTTTTGCCGCATATTTTCCGTTTTGCTTGCTTTCGCTATTATTCAATAGAGTTGTAATGAAATTTGATGTGCCACTAAAAATATGTTTACATACATTCTCATCATTCTGAAGATCATAAAAATAATTTCATGATCCTACAAATTAAAAAGAATAAAAAAGCGGAGTGCAGTTGTTAAGAGTTTAAAAAAACATATAATAAATCCATGTTGTAACTTTAAACGGTAATAACTTTTTACTCGAGTATGGGAATGACTATTATAATATATCAAAACTAAACTCGTATAGATTAACCTAATTCCACCAGGAACTTCTAAAGAACTTCAATTTTCAAACCAAATTCCAGTATTTACATCACTTAGAAAGGGTTTAAAGTTTTTGTCGCATATTTCCCGTTTTTGATACTTTCGTTATTATTCAATAGAGTTGTATTGAAGATTGATGAGCCACCAAGAATATGTTTACATATATTCTAATGCTTCTCAATATCATCCAAATAATTTCATGATCATACAAACAAAAGAGAATTAAAAGAAGAGTGCTTTTGTTTACAGTTAAAAAAAATATTTTACACATCCCAGTTGTAACTTTAAACGGTCCTAACTATTGACTCGAGTATGAGAATGAAGATTATGAAATTTCAATATGAAACGCGTTTCTATTACCATAATTCCAGCAGGCCTTGCAAAAAAAATTCCATTTTGCAATCCCAAATTCCAACATTTACATCACTTAGAGAGGGTTTAAAGTTTTTGTCGGATATTTTCCGTTTTGCTTACTTTCGCTATTATTCAATAGAGTTGTAATGAAAATTGATGTGCCACTAAAAATATGTTTACATACATTCTCATCATTCTCAAGATCATAAAAATAATTTCATGATCCTACAAATTAAAAAGATTAAAAAAGCGGAGTGCAGTTTTTAACAGTTTAAAAAAACATATAATAAATCCATGTTGTAACTTTAAACGGTAATAACTTTTTACTCGAGTATGGGAATGACTATTATAATATATCAAAACTAAACTCGTATAGATTAACCTAATTCCACCAGGAACTTCTAAAGAACTTCAATTTTCAAACCAAATTCCAGTATTTACATCACTTAGAAAGGGTTTAAAGTTTTTGTCGCATATTTCCCGTTTTTGATACTTTCGTTATTATTCAATAGAGTTGTATTGAAGATTGATGAGCCACCAAGAATATGTTTACATATATTCTAATGCTTCTCAATATCATCCAAATAATTTCATGATCATACAAACAAAAGAGAATTAAAAGAAGAGTGCTTTTGTTTACAGTTAAAAAAAATATTTTACACATCCCAGTTGTAACTTTAAACGGTCCTAACTATTGACTCGAGTATGAGAATGAAGATTATGAAATTTCAATATGAAACGCGTTTCTATTACCATAATTCGAGCAGGCCTTGCAAAAAAAATTCCATTTTGCAATCCCAAATTCCAAAGTTTACATCACTTAGAGGGGGTTGAAAGTTTTTGTCGCATATTTTCCGTTTTGCTTACTTTCGCTATTATTCAATAGAGTTGTAATGAAAATTGATGTGCCACTAAAAATATGTTTACATACATTCTCATCATTCTCAAGATCATAAAAATAATTTCATGATCCTACAAATTAAAAAGATTAAAAAAGCGGAGTGCAGTTTTTAAGAGTTTAAAAAAACATATAATAAATCCATGTTGTAACTTTAAACGGTAATAACTTTTTACTCGAGTATGGGAATGACTATTATAATATATCAAAACTAAACTCGTATAGATTAACCTAATTCCACCAGGAACTTCTAAAGAACTTCAATTTTCAAACCAAATTCCAGTATTTACATCACTTAGAAAGGGTTTAAAGTTTTTGTCGCATATTTCCCGTTTTTGATACTTTCGTTATTATTCAATAGAGTTGTATTGAAGATTGATGAGCCACCAAGAATATGTTTACATATATTCTAATGCTTCTCAATATCATCCAAATAATTTCATGATCATACAAAGAAAAGAGAATAAAAAGAAGAGTGCTTTTGTTTACAGTTAAAAAAAACATTTTACACATCCCAGTTGTAACTTTAAACGGTTTTAACTATTGACTCGAGTATGAGAATGAAGATTATGAAATTTCAATATGAAACGCGTTTCTATTACCATAATTCGAGCAGGCCTTGCAAAAAAAATTCCATTTTGCAATCCCAAATTCCAACATTTACATCACTTAGAGAGGGTTTAATGTTTTTGTCGGATATTTTCCGTTTTGCTTACTTTCGCTATTATTCAAGAGAGTTGTAATGAAAATTGATGTGCCACTAAAATTATGTTTACATACATTCTAATCATTCTGAAGATCATAAAAATAATTTCATGATCCTACAAAGGAAAAAGAATAAAATAGCGGAGTGCAGCTGTTCAGAGTTTAAAAAAACATTTAATAACTCCAAGTAGTAACTTTAAACGGTAATAACTTTTTACTCGAGTATGGGAATGACTATTATAATATATCAGAACTAAACTCGTATAGATTAACATAATTCCACAAGGCATTTCTAAAGAACTTCAATTTTCAAACCAAATTCCACTATTTACATCACTTAGAAAGGGTTTAATATTTTTGTCGCCAATTTTCCGTTTTGGATGCTTTCGCTATTATTCAAAATAGTTGTATTGAAGATTCATGAGCCACCAAGAATATGTTTCCATTGATTCTAATGATTCTCAATATCATTCAAATAATTTCATGATCCTACAAAGAAAAGATAATAAAAAGAAGAGTGCTTTTGTTTAGAGTTAAAAAAAAACATTTTACACATCGCAGTTGTAACTTTAAACGGTCCTAACTATTGACTCGAGTATGAGAATTAAGATTATAAAATTTCAATATGAAATGCGTTTCGATTACCATAATTCGAGCAGGCCTTGCAAAAAAAATTCCATTTTGCAATCATAAATTCCAACATTTACATCACTTAGAGAGGATTTAAAGTTTTTGCCGCATATTTTCCGTTTTGCTTGCTTTCGCTATTATTCAATAGAGTTGTAATGAAATTTGATGTGCCACTAAAAATATGTTTACATACATTCTCATCATTCTGAAGATCATAAAAATAATTTCATGATCCTACAAATTAAAAAGAATAAAAAAGCGGAGTGCAGTTGTTAAGAGTTTAAAAAAACATATAATAAATCCATGTTGTAACTTTAAACGGTAATAACTTTTTACTCGAGTATGGGAATGACTATTATAATATATCAAAACTAAACTCGTATAGATTAACCTAATTCCACCAGGAACTTCTAAAGAACTTCAATTTTCAAACCAAATTCCAGTATTTACATCACTTAGAAAGGGTTTAAAGTTTTTGTCGCATATTTCCCGTTTTTGATACTTTCGTTATTATTCAATAGAGTTGTATTGAAGATTGATGAGCCACCAAGAATATGTTTACATATATTCTAATGCTTCTCAATATCATCCAAATAATTTCATGATCATACAAACAAAAGAGAATTAAAAGAAGAGTGCTTTTGTTTACAGTTAAAAAAAATATTTTACACATCCCAGTTGTAACTTTAAACGGTCCTAACTATTGACTCGAGTATGAGAATGAAGATTATGAAATTTCAATATGAAACGCGTTTCTATTACCATAATTCGAGCAGGCCTTGCAAAAAAAATTCCATTTTGCAATCCCAAATTCCAACATTTACATCACTTAGAGAGGGTTTAAAGTTTTTGTCGGATATTTTCCGTTTTGCTTACTTTCGCTATTATTCAATAGAGTTGTAATGAAAATTGATGTGCCACTAAAAATATGTTTACATACATTCTAATAATTCTGAAGATCATAAAAATAATTTCATGATCCTACAAAGGAAAAAGAATAAAAAAGCGGAGTGCAACTATTCAGAGTTTAAAACAACATTTAATAAATCCTAGTTGTAACTTTAAACTTTAATAACTTTTTACTCGAGTATGGGAATGACTATTATAATATATCAAAACTAAACTCGTATAGATTAACATAATTCCACCAGGCATTTCAAAAGAACTTCAATTTTTAAACCAAATTCCACTATTTACATCACTTAGAAAGGGTTTAAAAAGTTTCTCGCATATTTTCCGTTTTTGATGCTTTCCTTATTATTCAATAGAGTTGTATTGAAGATTGATGAGCCACCAAGAATATGTTTACATATATTCTAATGCTTCTCAATATCATCCAAATAATTTCATGATCATACAAAGAAAAGAGAATAAAAAGAAGAGTGCTTTTGTTTACAGTTAAAAAAAACATTTTACACATCCCAGTTGTAACTTTAAACGGTCCTAACTATTGACTCGAGTATGAGAATGATGATTATGAAATTTCAATATGAAACGCGTTTCTATTACCATAATTCGAGCAGGCCTTGCAAAAAAAATTCCATTTTGCAATCCCAAATTCCAAAGTTTACATCCCTTAGAGGGGGTTGAAAGTTTTTGTCGCATATTTTCCGTTTTGCTTACTTTCGCTATTATTCAATAGAGTTGTAATGAAAATTGATGTGCCACTAAAAATATGTTTACATACATTCTCATCATTCTCAAGATCATAAAAATAATTTCATGATCCTACAAATTAAAAAGATTAAAAAAGCGGAGTGCAGTTTTTAACAGTTTAAAAAAACATATAATAAATCCATGTTGTAACTTTAAACGGTAATAACTTTTTACTCGAGTATGGGAATGACTATTATAATATATCAAAACTAAACTCGTATAGATTAACCTAATTCCACCAGGAACTTCTAAAGAACTTCAATTTTCAAACCAAATTCCAGTATTTACATCACTTAGAAAGGGTTTAAAGTTTTTGTCGCATATTTTGCATTTTTGATGCTTTCGTTATTATTAAATAGAGTTGTATTGAAGATTGATGAGCCACAAAGAATATGTTTACATATATTCTAATGATTCTCAATATCTTTCAAATAATTTCATGATCCTACAAAGAAAAGAGAATAAAAAGAGTAGTGTTGTTGTTTACAGTTAAAAAAAAACATTTTACACAACGCAGTTGTAACTTTAAACGGTCCTAACTATTGACTCGAGTATGAGAATGAAGATTATGAAATTTCAATATGAAACGCGTTTCTATTACCATAATTCGAGCAGGCCTTGCAAAAAAAATTCCATTTTGCAATCCCAAATTCCAACATTTACATCACTTAGAGAGGATTTAAAGTTTTTGCCGCATATTTTCCGTTTTGCTTGCTTTCGCTATTATTCAATAGAGTTGTAATGAAAATTGATGTGCCACTAAAAATATGTTTACATACATTCTCATCATTCTCAAGATCATAAAAATAATTTCATGATCCTACAAATTAAAAAGATTAAAAAAGCGGAGTGCAGTTTTTAAGAGTTTAAAAAAACATATAATAAATCCATGTTGTAACTTTAAACGGTAATAACGTTTTACTCGAGTATGGGAATGACTATTATAATATATCAAAACTAAACTCGTATAGATTAACCTAATTCCACCAGGAACTTCTAAAGAACTTCAATTTTCAAACCAAATTCCAGTATTTACATCACTTAGAAAGGGTTTAAAGTTTTTGTCGCATATTTCCCGTTTTTGATACTTTCGTTATTATTCAATAGAGTTGTATTGAAGATTGATGAGCCACCAAGAGTATGTTTACATATATTCTAATGCTTCTCAATATCATCCAAATAATTTCATGATCATACAAAGAAAAGAGAATAAAAAGAAGAGTGCTTTTGTTTACAGTTAAAAAAAACATTTTACACATCCCAGTTGTAACTTTAAACGGTTTTAACTATTGACTCGAGTATGAGAATGAAGATTATGAAATTTCAATATGAAACGCGTTTCTATTACCATAATTCGAGCAGGCCTTGTAAAAAAAATTCCATTTTGCAATCCCAAATTCCAACATTTACATCACTTAAAGAGGGTTTAAAGTTTTTGTCGGATATTTTCCGTTTTGCTTACTTTCGCTATTATTCAATAGAGTTGTAATGAAAATTCATGTGCCACTAAAAATATGTTTACATACATTCTAATCATTCTGAAGATCATAAAAATAATTTCATGATCCTACAAAGGAAAAAGAAAAAAAAGCGGAGTGTAGCTGTTCAGAGTTTAAAAAAACATTTAATAAATCCCAGTAGTAACATTAAACGGTAACAACTTTTTACTCGAGTATTGGAATGACTATTATAATATATCAAAACTAAACTCGTATAGATTAACATAATTCCACCAGGAACTTCTAAAGAAATTCAATTTTCAAACCAAATTCCAGTATTTACATCACTTAGAAAGGGTTTAAAGTTTTTGTCGCATATTTTGCATTTTTGATGCTTTCGTTATTATTAAATAGAGTTGTATTGAAGATTGATGAGCCACCAAGAATATGTTTACATATATTCTAATGCTTCTCAATATCATCCAAATAATTTCATGATCCTACAAAGAAAAGAGAATAAAAAGAGTAGTGTTGTTGTTTACAGTTAAAAAAAAACATTTTACACAACGCAGTTGTAACTTTAAACGGTCCTAACTATTGACTCGAGTATGAGAATGAAGATTATGAAATTTCAATATGAAACGCGTTTCTATTATCATAATTCGAGCAGGCCTTGCAAAAAAAATTCCATTTTGCAATCCCAAATTCCAACATTTACATCACTTAGAGAGGGTTTAAAGTTTTTGTCGGATATTTTCCGTTTTGCTTGCTTTCTCTATTATTCAATAGAGTTGTAATGAAATTTGATGTGCCACTAAAAATATGTTTACATACATTCTCATCATTCTGAAGATCATAAAAATAATTTCATGATCCTACAAATTTATAAGAATAAAAAAGCGGAGTGCAGTTGTTAAGAGTTTAAAAAAACATTTAATAAATCCGAGTTGTAACTTTAAACGGTAATAACTTTTTACTCGAGTATGGGAATGACTATTATAATATATCAAAACTAAACTCGTATAGATTAACCTAATTCCACCAGGAACTTCTAAAGAACTTCAATTTTCAAACCAAATTCCAGTATTTACATCACTTAGAAAGGGTTTAAAGTTTTTGTCGCATATTTTCCGTTTTTGATACTTTCGTTATTATTCAATAGAGTTGTATTGAAGATTGATGAGCCACCAAGAATATGTTTACATATATTCTAATGCTTCTCAATATCATCCAAATAATTTCATGATCATACAAAGAAAAGAGAATAAAAAGAAGAGTGTTGTTGTTTACAGTTAAAAAAAACATTTTACACGACGCATTTGTAACTTTAAACGGTCCTAACTATTGACTCGAGTATGAGAATGAAGATTATGAAATTTCAATATGAAACGCGTTTCTATTATCATAATTCGAGCAGGCCTTGCAAAAAAAATTCCATTTTGCAATCCCAAATTCCAACATTTACATCACTTAGAGAGGGTTTAAAGTTTTTGTCGGATATTTTCCGTTTTGCTTGCTTTCTCTATAATTCAATAGAGTTGTAATGAAAATTGATGTGCCACTAAAAATATGTTTATATGCATTCTAATCATTCTGAAGATCATAAAAATAATTTCATGATCCTACAAAGGAAAAAGAAAAAAAAAGCGGAGTGTAGCTGTTCAGAGTTTAAAAAAACATTTAATAAATCCCAGTTGTAACTTTAAACGGTAATAACTTTTTACTCGAGTATTGGAATGACTATTATAATATATCAAAACTAAACTCGTATAGATTAACATAATTCCACCAGGAACTTCTAAAGAACTTCAATTTTCAAAACAAATTCCACTATTTACATCACTTAGAAAGGGTTTAATGTTTTTGTCGCCAATTTTCCGTTTTGGATGCTTTCGCTATTATTCAATAGAGTTGTATTGAAGATTGATGAGCCACCAAGAATATGGTTACATATATTCTAATGATTCTCAATATCATTCAAATAATTTCATGATCCTACAAAGAAAAGAGAATAAGAAGAAGAGTGCTTTTGTTTACAGTTAAAAAAAACATTTTACACATCGCAGTTGTAACTTTAAACGGTCCTAACTATTGACTCGAGTATGAGAATGAAGATTATGAAATTGCAATATGAAACACGTTTCTATTACCATAATTCGAGCAGGCCTCGCAAAAAAAATTCTATTTTGCAATCCCAAATTCCAACATTTATATCACTTAGAAAAGGTTTAATGTTTTCGTCGCATATTTTCCGTTTTGCTTGCTTGCTTTCGCTATTATTCAATAGAGTTGTAATGAAAATTGATGTGCCACTAAAAATATGTTTACATACATTCTAATAATTCTGAAGATCATAAAAATAATTTCATGATCCTACAAAGGAAAAAGAATAAAAAAGCGGAGTGCAGCTGTTCAGAGTTTAAAAAAACATTTAATAAATCCCAGTTGTAACTTTAAACCGTAATAACTTTTTACTCGAGTATGGGAATGACTATTATAATATATCAAAACTAAACTCGCATAGATTAACATAATTCCACCAGGCATTTCTAAAGAACTTCAATTTTCAAACCAAATTCCACTATTTACATCACTTAGAAAGGGTTTAAAGTTTTTGTCGCATATTTTGCATTTTTGATGCTTTCGTTATTATTAAATAGAGTTGTATTGAAGATTGATGAGCCACAAAGAATATGTTTACATATATTCTAATGCTTCTCAATATCTTTCAAATAATTTCATGATCCTACAAAGAAAAGAGAATAAAAAGAAGAATGCTTTTGTTTACAGTTAAAAAAAACATTTTACACATCGCAGTTGTAACTTTAAACGACCCTAACTATTGACTCGAGTATGAGAATGAAGATTATAAAATTTCAATATGAAACGCGTTTCGATTACCATAATTCGAACAGGCCTTGCAAAAAAAATTCCATTTTGCAATCCCAAATTCCAACATTTACATCACTTAGAGAGGATTTAAAGTTTTTGTCGCATATTTTCCGTTTTGCTTGCTTTCGCTATTATTCAATAGAGTTGTAATGAAATTCGATGTGCCACTAAAAATATGTTTACATACATTCTCATCATTCTGAAGATCATAAAAATAATTTCATGATCCTACAAATTAAAAAGAATAAAAAAGCGGAGTGCAGTTGTTAAGAGTTTAAAAAAACATTTAATAAATCCGAGTTGTAACTTTAAACGGTAATAACTTTTTACTCGAGTATGGGAATGACTATTATAATATATCAAAACTAAACTCATATAGATTAACCTAATTCCACCAAGAACTTCTAAAGAACTTCAATTTTCAAACCAAATTCCAGTATTTACATCACTTAGAAAGGGTTTAAAGTTTTTGTCGCATATTTTCCGTTTTTGATACTTTCTTTATTATTCAATTGAGTTGTATTGAAGATTGATGAGCCACTAAGAATATGTTTACATATATTCTAGTGCTTCTCAATATCATCCAAATAATTTCATGATCATACAAAGAAAAAAGAATAAAAAGAAGAGTGCTTTTGTTTACAGTTAAAAAAAACATTTTACACATCGCAGTTGTAACTTTAAACGGTCCTAACTATTGACTCGAGTATGAGAATGAAGATTATGAAATTTCAATATGAAACACGTTTCTATTACCATAATTCGAGCAGGCCTTGCAAAAAAAAATTCCATTTTGCAATCCCAAATTCCAACATTTACATCACTTAGAGAGGGTTTAAAGTTTTTGTCGCATATTTTCCGTTTTGCTTGCTTTCGCTATTATTCAATAGAGTTGTAATGAAAATTGATGTGCCACTAAAAATATGTTTACATACATTCTAATCATTCTGAAGATCATAAAAATAATTTCATGATCCTACAAAGGAAAAAGAAAAAAAAGCGGAGTGTAGCTGTTCAGAGTTTAAAAAAACATTTAATAAATCCCAGTTGTAACTTTAAACGGTAATAACTTTTTACTCGAGTATTGGAATGACTATTATAATATATCAAAACTAAACTCGTATAGATTAACATAATTCCACCAGGAACTTCTAAAGAACTTCAATTTTCAAACCAAATTCCAGTATTTACATCACTTAGAAAGGGTTTAAAGTTTTTGTCGCATATTTTGCATTTTTGATGCTTTTGTTATTATTAAATAGAGTTGTATTGAAGATTGATGAGCCACCAAGAATATGTTTACATATATTCTAATGCTTCTCAATATAATCCAAATAATTTCATGATCATACAAAGAAAAAAGAATAAAAAGAAGAGTGCTTTTGTTTAAAGTTAAAAAAAACATTTTACACATCGCAGTTGTAACTTTAAACGGTCCTAACTATTGACTCGAGTATGAGAATGAAGATTATGAAATTTCAATATGAAACACGTTTCTATTACCATAATTCGAGCAGGGCTTGCAAAAAAATTTCCATTTTGCAATCCCAAATTCCAACATTTATATCACTTAGAGAGGGTTTAATGTTTTCGTCGCATATTTTCCGTTTTGCTTGCTTGCTTTCGCTATTATTCAATAGAGTTGTAATGAAAATTGATGTGCCACTAAAAATATGTTTACATACATTCTAATAATTCTGAAGATCATAAAAATAATTTCATGATCCTACAAAGGAAAAAGAATAAAAAAGCGGAGTGTAGCTGTTTAGAGTTTAAAAAAACATTTAATAAATCCCAGTTGTAACTTTAAACGGTAATAACTTTTTACTCGAGTATGGGAATGACTATTATAATATATCAAAACTAAACTCGGATAGATTAACATAATTCCACCAGGCATTTCTAAAGAACTTCAATTTTCAAACCAAATTCCACTATTTACATCACTTAGAAAGGGTTTAAAGTTTTTGTCGCATATATTGCATTTTTGATGCTTTCGTTATTATTAAATAGAGTTGTATTGAAGATTGATGAGCCACAAAGAATATGTTTACATATATTCTAATGCTTCTCAATATCTTTCAAATAATTTCATGATCCTACAAAGAAAAGAGAATAAAAAGAAGAGTGCTTTTGTTTACAGTTAAAAAAATCATTTTACACATCGCAGTGGTAACTTTAAACGGTCCTAACTATTGACTCGAGTATGAGAATGAAGATTATAAAATTTCACTATGAAACGCGTTTCGATTACCATAATTAGAACAGGCCTTGCAAAAAAAATCCATTTTGCAATCCCAAATTCCAACATTTACATCACTTAGAGAGGATTTAAAGTTTTTGTCGCATATTTTCCGTTTTGCTTGCTTTCGCTATTATTCAATAGAGTTGTAATGAAATTTGATGTGCCACTAAAAATATGTTTACACACATTCTCATCATTCTTAAGATCATAAAAATAATTTCATGATCCTACAAATTAAAAAGAATAAAAAAGCGGAGTGCAATTGTTAAGAGTTTAAAAAAACATTTAATAAATCCGAGTTGTAACTTTAAACGGTAATAACTTTTTACTCGAGTATAGGAATGACTATTATAATATATCAAAACTAAACTCATATAGATTAACCTAATTCCACCAAGAACTTCAAAAGAACTTCAATTTTCAAACCAAATTCCAGTATTTACATCACTTAGAAAAGGTTTAAAGTTTTTGTCGCATATTTTCCGTTTTTCATACTTTCGTTATTATTCAATAGAGTTGTATTGAAGATTGATGAGCCACTAAGAATATGTTCACATATATTCTAATGCTTCTCAATATCATCCTAATAATTTCATGATCATACAAAGAAAAAAGAATAAAAAGAAGAGTGCTTTTGTTTACAATTAAAAAAAACATTTTACACATCGCAGTTGTAACTTTAAACGGTCCTAACTATTGACTCGAGTATGAGAATGAAGATTATGAAATTTCAATATGAAACACGTTTCTATTACCATAATTCGAGCAGGCCTTGCAAAAAAAATTCCATTTTGCAATCCCAAATTCCAACATTTACATCACTTAGAAAGGGTTTAAAGTTTTTGTCGCATATTTTCCGTTTTGCTTGCTTTCGCTATTATTCAATAGAGTTGTAATGAAAATTGATGTGCCACTAAAAATATGTTTACATACATTCTAATCATTCTGAAGATCATAAAAATAATTTCATGATCCTACGAAGGAAAAACAATAAAAAAGCAGAGTGCAGCTGTTCAAAGTTTAAAAAATCATTTAATAACTCCGAATTGTAACTTTAAACGGTAATAACTTTTTACTCGAGTATGGGAATGACTATTATAATATATCAAAACTAAACTCGGATAGATTAACATAATTCCACCAGGCATTTCTAAAGAAACTCAATTTTCAAACCAAATTCCACTATTTACATCACTTAGAAAGGGTTTAAAGTTTTTGTCGCATATTTTGCATTTTTGATGCTTTCGTTATTATTAAATAGAGTTGTATTGAAGATTGATGAGCCACAAAGAATATGTTTACATATATTCTAATGCTTCTAAATATCTTTCAAATAATTTCATGATCCTACAAAGAAAAGAGAATAAAAAGAAGAATGCTTTTATTTACAGTTAAAAAAAACATTTTACACATCGCAGTTGTAACTTTAAACGGTCCTAACTATTGACTCGAGTATGAGAATGAAGATTATGAAATTTCAATATGAAACACATTTCTATTGCCATAATTCGAGCAGGCCTTGCAAAAAAAATTCCATTTTGCAATCCCAAATTCCAACATTTACATCACTTAGAGAGGGTTTAAAGTTTTTGTCGGATATTTTCCGTTTTTCTTGCTTTCTCTATTATTCAATAGAGTTGTAATGAAAATTGATGTGCCACTAAAAATATGTTTATATACATTCTAATCATTCTGAAGATCATAAAAATAATTTCATGATCCTACAAAGGAAAAAGAAAAAAAAAGCGGAGTGTAGCTAATCAGAGTTTAAAAAAACATTTAATAAATCCCAGTTGTAACTTTAAACGGTAATAACTTTTTACTCGAGTATTGGAATGACTATTATAATATATCAAAACTAAACTCATATAGATTAACATAATTCCACCAGGAACTTCTAAAGAACTTCAATTTTCAAACCAAATTCCACTATTTACATCACTTAGAAAGGGTTTAATGTTTTTGTCGCCAATTTTCCGTTTTGGATGCTTTCGCTATTATTCAATAGAGTTGTATTGAAGATTGATGAGGCACCAAGAATATGTTTACATATATTCTAATGCTTCTCAATATCATCCAAATAATTTCATGATCATACAAAGAAAAAAGAATAAAAAGAAGAGTGCTTTTGTTTACAGTTAAAAAAAACATTTTACACATCGCAGTTGTAACTTTAAACGGTCCTAACTATTGACTCGAGTATGAGAATGAAGATTATGAAATTTCAATATGAAACACGTTTCTATTACCATAATTCGAGCAGTTCTTGCAAAAAAAATTCCATTTTGCAATCCCAAATTCCAACATTTATATCACTTAGAGAGGGTTTAAAGTTATTGTCGCATATTTTCCATTTTGCTTGCTTTCGCTATTATTCAATAGAGTTGTAATGAAAATTGATGTGCCACTAAAAATATGTTTACGTACATTCTAATAATTCTGATGATCATAAAAATAATTTCATGATCCTACAAAGGAAAAAGAATAAAAAAGCGGAGTGCAGCTGTTCAGAGTTTAAAAAATCATTTAATAACTCCGAATTATAACTTTAAACGGTAATAACTTTTTACTCGAGTATGGGAATGACTATTATAATATATCAAAACTAAACTCGGATAGATTAACATAATTCCACCAAGCATTTCTAAAGAACTTCAATTTTCAAACCAAATTCCAGTATTTACATCACTTAGAAAGGGTTTAAAGTTTTTGTCGCATATTTTGCATTTTTGATGCTTTCGTTATTATTAAATAGAGTTGTATTGAAGATTGATGAGCCACAAAGAATATGTTTACATATATTATAATGCTTCTCAATATCTTTCAAATAATTTCATGATCGTACAAAGAAAAGAGAATAAAAAGAGTAGTGTTGTTGTTTACAGTTAAAAAAAAACATTTTACACAACGCAGTTGTAACTTTAAACGGTCCTAACTATTGACTCGAGTATGAGAATGAAGATTATAAAATTTCAATATGAAACGCGTTTCGATTACCATAATTCGAGCAGGCCTTGCAAAAAAAATTCCATTTTGCAATCTGATGAACGAAAACCGGCATCGCCGATTCCCGCAAATACTTTGGTTTTAATATTTATAAAACTCTCGCAAGTGCACGAATCATTTCGAAGAAAATGATAAGTATACTCCCAAGGTCGATCTAAGGAAGGAATGTATGTGGTTTTTAATTTATTATTCAAACTTTTAAAAACGAAATTAAATCCTAAACATCCTGTCACGATAGTTTGGTTTTTGTGTTCCTAATCTAATAACATAAAATAAACATATATGCAGATTAATTAAATATAGTCTAATAACATAAAAATAAACATAGATACAAATTCAATAAATAATTATCTAAAAATAAACATATATACGGATTCAATAAATATTCATGCAAATTTTTATCATTTATATTAGCGGAGTATTTATGGATATAATAACTAAATTAATTATGCTTGCTCATATTAACTAGGTTATTAAAGATATAAATTGATATTTTATTGATTCTCTCTTTTTTATATAAATACCACCTTTGGTGGGGTTAGATATTCTTTGTTAACTAAACAAATCAATTAACACCTATGGGTGGGGTTGATAACTAATATGCTTAATTAAATTAATTCCTTTTTCTAAGAGATTGAAAATGAACCATTTAAATGCCACCTTTGGTGGGGTTAGACAATTTAAACATTATTCAAGGTGTCCAAATTAAACTTAAGAATTTAATTATCCGAGTACTAACTTTCAAGTTTTAAAACCACTATTGAAAACATGTTGTCAATACATTTTCACATAATAATTCTTATAAAAACTTTTGAAATAGAGTTTCACTCTAACTACCGGGCGATTGTACCAACAAATAAAAGAGCACTACTCTAAATTAGACCGGATAACTAAACCTTAAAATCTAATTTTCGGGTTTAAGTTTGTAATGAAAAATAATATATTTCTCTCTAACATTCTTAATATAAAATCTTGAATAAAAACAAAATCAATTCATTTTAAAGATTTTTACCTATTTAATATTTCGCAAGCATAACAACGTCGTTATTACATTATTTTTACTAAACAGCTAGCATAGTTAAATTTAACCACAGACAAGTTGAATATAACATGTAAGAATAAAGCATAAAAATAACTGTAAAGAAAATAAAATCCTTACAGAACTTCGACGCTATTCTCGTTGCTAGAAAACCTCCGAGCGGAATTTGCACTTCCATATATTGAATCAAAAATCTAAATTATTACAAAAACATTACAAGTTCCTCTCAAAAAGAGAAGAACACTAAACCTAAGAGAATTGAACTAAAAACTAAGAGAAAAACTAAGAAAAGCTTAGAAACTTAGAAAGAAACTAAGAGAAACTAAAAACTAAGAAATGAGAGAAAGAAAGAAGAGAGAAGTGAGTTTTGAAGGTGTGTTTTGAAGTGAATGGAAGGGGGGTATTTATAGGTGAGGATGGAGAGAAAAAATGAGTAAAAAAATGTTAAAAAAATATTAAAAAATGTAAAAACGCGTATTGGAATTCCTGATGTCATCAATGACGTCAGCATGACGTCACAGGGGCAGATGCACGTGAAAAATGGGGCGAAAACGCGTTGGGCGCGCGGAGGGGGGCTGCTGGGGCGCTGCGCGCAGCTCGGCGCGCGTGAACAGTGCCAGCGCGCTGCGCTGCGCGCAGCTTGGCATGCCAGCGCGCGCGGGCGCGCGCGGAATGGGCGCTGGGGCGCGCGCGGCTGGGCGCTGGGGCGCGCGCGGCTGGGCGCTGGGGCGCGCGCGGCTGGGCGCTGGGCTGCGCGCACGGCTGGGCGCTGGGGCGCGCGCGGCTGGGCGCTGGGCTGCGCGCACGGCTGGGCTGCGGCGCGCAATTTCCGTCTTTTTGACATTTTTGACCTTTTCGACCCATTTCGTCCGATTTTTCCATGTTTTTTGACCTTTTCTCACTTATTTGTTGATATATTTGTGATGTATTGCTTCAAATATTCCTCTTTGAGTCTTTACATTGCGTTTTTAAGCCAAAATACCTGAAAAACAATAAAAATACCCGTGATTCCGAAAAAGACAAATTTATATAAATATATGATAAAACATATAAATATATGTATTTTTAATCAATTAAGGTACATAAAATCATGGTTATTTTAGTGCTTTTTGAGCACTCATCACAACCCCCAACTAGCTTCTTGCTAGTCTCTTAGCAAGAGAAGCGATAAAAGCTAAAAATTAAACTATCCTAAATCACTTTCGTGGATTGAAACGGTTGCATTTAGCCTATGCAACAAGCCGTTAAACCCCTAGGTTTCCCTAGTGGACGAGTTTGAGTCTCGTGAGGGTTTTCAGTAATGATACCCACAAACATTGAACTAAATGTAAAGATAAAAACAATCAAATCAAAAATTAAAATTACAACACAATCAAAAATTAATTTAAGAGTAAAAGAACACAACATATCACAAAAATATCTCATACTTTTTAATCTCCTTTAAGATCATAATTAAAATCTCAAGCATAAGTTATTTTAATCTCTTTAAACAATCATGATTTTATTACAATAATTAGTCGAAAATCATTTTCATATTTCATTTCAAAAATGTATCAATTTAATTTTACCCAATTTCAGTGTCATGAATAAGTATTCGCTTCGACTCTATTCCTCACAAGTCAATACTCTCAAAGCACTGAATCCTATGGGTTCAAACACTCATACTAATTTATATGCGAAAGAGTTGATGTATAGAAATGAACTAATATGTTCGCATATGTATAAAGAATAAAGGCTCAAAGTGTTATTTTAACATTGATCTCATGAAAGGAATCGAATGTATAAATTATAAAGATATCATATACAAAAATTATTTTCATGCATAAATCAAACTCATTAAGAAAGAATTTCAAGATATATGCTTTAACAAATGAAGAAATTGCAATGACTTTTTAGGGAATTACTTCCTATATCTTTCTTTTGTAATTAGCCTTTACTCACAACTTTGTAGGCAATGTGGGTCATAGTATGTAGATGATACTATTTTTTTATCTCTCTATTTTTTTTTTTTTTTTTTTTTTTAATATATGTTTTTTTTTTTTAGAGAGTCAACCCATGTACAGATTGTACATTTTTTTGGATTTTGGTGAGTGGTTAATTTTTTTGGCTTTTCTGTTTGATCTTGGTTTAGGTAACCCCAGATATGTCTTTTTGTTTTTGTAACAGTCATGCATAAATGAGATATAAGCATATACTATCAATTTCTACTCAAATCATTTAATCTAAGCAAAAATAATAATCAAAAATATATGATACTCTATTAAGATGAGAAAAAATTCATACATTCAATGCTAATACCTATAGAGATCATCTAAACTTTTTGAATAAATAAGAAATGTGTTTGGAGTAGAAAAAATATATATTTCACTCTGAATAAAAGAAATTAGGCTCAAATTATATCTCACAAGGGTAGTCTCCACTAAAAAAAATTCATAAACACCGATTTTGGGTTTAATATAATTTCCACATTTTATCAAGAAATACTAGTTATGACAAAAACTAACTAATTATCAAAAATAATTACAAAATATTTCATGATATGTTTTCAAAAATTAATCTAACAGTACCAAAGACTTTAACTATTTACTTAAATTTGATTTAAAGATATGATACATTTTTGTGATAATTTTTTTTATATATAGCATGGTAACTTTTCACCACCCCCAACCTAGAACTTACATTGTCCTCAATGTAACAACTGCAAATTAAAGATAAAGAGAAAAGAGGAGAAAGATTACCTATTTCTTGAGAATGTGTAAGTAGTAATGAAGAAATGCAGGTGCATCCATCATATTCATCATTAAAGTGTATACAGACAGATCGCTGTGAACTTCTAACATCTCAACAAATATTTTAGTTTTAACAATTTTAAAAATTATTCACATACAAGTAAACTAAAATAAACAATAAAATTAAGTAAATAAAACAAATAACAAAAAAAATTACCTAACATGATGGGTTGCCTCCCATCCAGCGCTTAGTTTAACGTCTTAGCAAGACGTATCTTTTTGGTGCTAAGGGTTACTCAGCCAAATGCAATCCATTTCAGCAATGTTGTTTGGTTCTTCCACATAAGGCTTGACATGATGGCCATTAACTTTGAACGTTTTTTGTGTCTTGGAGTCCAATAGTTCTACTACTCCATGTTCAGATACCTGAACTATTTTGAATGGTCCATCCCATCTTGATCTTAGCTTTCCTGGAAACAATCTCAAACGAGAGTTAAATAAAAGAACTTTCATTCCAGGGTGAAGAGTCTTAGGAACTAGCCTCTTGTCATGATAGCGCTTAGTACGCTCCTTGTATAATTTGGCATTCTCATAGGCTTCATTCCTAATTTCTTCCAACTCATGAAGCTGGAGTACTCGTTTTTCACCTGCTTTATCTAAATCCATGTTTAGCTCTTTAATTGCCCAATAAGCCTTGTGTTCAAGTTCAACTGGAAGGTGGCACGCTTTCCCAAAGATTAACCGGTAAGGGCTCATCCCAATAGGTGTTTTGTAAGCGGTGCGGTATGCCCATAAGGCATCATTTAACTTAAATGCCCAATCCTTCCTTGAAGGACACACAGTGCGTTCCAGTATTCCCTTGATTTGCCTATTACTTACTTCCACTAATCCGGAAGTTTGAGGATGATATGGAGTAGCTACCTTATGTGTGATGTTGTACTTGTTTAGTACTCCATCAAAGAGTTTGTTACAAAAATGGCTACCTCCATCACTTATTATAGCTCTAGGCGTTCCGAACCTACTGAATATGAAATCTTTCAAGAATTTCACAACAACATTAGCATCATTGGTTTTGGTGGGGATAGCTTCTACCCACTTGGACACATAATCCACAGCAACCAAAATGTATTGAAAACCATTAGATGGGGGAAAAGGACCCATAAAGTCAATCCCCCATACGTCAAAGAGTTCAACAACTAAATTAGATGTCAAAGGCATTTCATCTCTTTTGCTTATGTTTCCTGTTCTTTGACATCTATCACATTGTGCACAAAACATATGAGCATCTTTAAAAAGAGTGGGCCAAAAGAATCCAGACTGTAATATCTTACGGGCTGTCTTTTCTCCTCCAAAATGACCCCCACAATGAAGTTCATGACAAAAAGTCAGAATGCTCTTATGTTCTTCTTCAGGTACACATCTCCGGATGACTTGATCTTGACCAATCTTGTATAAATAAGGGTCATCCCAGAAATAGTCCTTAATAGTTTTAAAAAACCTTTTCTTCTCCTGATATGAAGTGTTAGGTCGCAAAACACCAGTGGCAAGATAGTTTACAATATCAGCGTACCATGGGTTCGGACCTATGAAAAATAACTGTTCATCAGGAAAGGTTTCAACTATATCGTCATTACTCTCATCTTTAAGAGAATTAAAGTCAGAAATCAACCTAGACAAATGGTCAGCTACTAAGTTTTCACTGCCTTTCTTATCCTTGATTTCTAGGTCAAATTCTTGTAAGAGTAAGACCCACCTGATTAACCTTGGCTTGGCATTTGGTTTACTTAATAGGTATCTTAAAGCAGCATGATCAGAATGCACAATCACTTTAGATCCTACTAAATAAGACCGAAATTTGTCTAAAGAGAATACTATAGCCAAGAATTCCTTTTCAGTGGTGGTGTAATTCATCTGGGCATCATTGAGTGTTTTGCTAGCATAGTAGATGACATGTAAACGCTTTTCCACTCTTTGTCCCAGGACTGCTCCTATTGCATAATCAGAAGCGTCACACATTATTTCAAAGGGTAAAGACCAGTTTGGTGCCATTATAACAGGGGTAGATGTGAGTTTATCTTTCAAGGTATTAAAGGAAGTAAGGCAGTCATTGTTGAAATCAAAATCAGCATCTTTGGATAGCAAGTTACATAATGGACGACTTATTTTAGAGAAATCTTTAATAAATCGTCTGTAGAATCCTGCATGTCCCAAGAAGCTTCTTATCCCCTTCACAGATGTAGGGGGAGGTAGTTTGGATATCAATTCAACTTTTGCCTTATCAACTTCAATACCCTTGTTTGAAATTATATGTCCTAAAACTATCCCTTGTTGAACCATAAAATGACTTTTCTCCCAACTAAGGGTTAGATTGCATTCAATGCATCTTTCTAAAACCAAAGTCAATTTATGTAAGCAATCATCAAATGAGTTCCCAAAGACAGAGAAATCGTCCATGAAAATCTCAATGAATTTTTCCACCATGTCCGAGAAAATAGATATCATGCATCTTTGGAACGTGGCAGGGGCATTGCATAACCCAAATGGCATTCTGCGAAAAGCAAATGTCCCAAAAGGACATGTAAATGTGGTCTTTTCCTGATCTTCTGGTGCTATGGGTACTTGATAATATCCAGACAGTCCATCCAAAAAACAGTAAAATTCGTGCCCAGCTAATCTTTCCAACATTTGATCAATGAATGGAAGAGGAAAGTGATCCTTTTTCGTATATAAATTTAGTTTCCTAAAATCTATACACATTCTCCATCCAGTGATTATTCTAGTGGGCACTAATTCACTTTTGTCATTCTTAACAACTGTTATCCCAGATTTCTTTGGTACCACATGCACTGGACTAACCCACTTACTATCTGCAATAGGGTAGATAATCCCTTCTTCTAATAATTTAAGAATTTCCTTCTTAACTACCTCTTGCATGTTTGGGTTTAGTCTTCTTTGGGCCTCTCGTACAGGTTTAGCACCGTCCTCCAAGTTGATCTTGTGCATACACATTGTTGGACTAATGCCTCTTATATCCCCTATACTCCAACCTATAGATTTCTTAAACTGTTTAAGCACTTTGATGAGTTCCTTTTCTTGTGGTTTGGTCAAGGTTGAAGAAATTATCACTGGATAAGTTTCCCCTTCTCCCAAAAACACATATTTTAAGTGCTCAGGTAAGTCTTTGAGTTCAAGTTCAGGTGGATTGGCCTCTTTAATAGATGAAGAACTGGGTAGATTTAAAAGTGTACTAGATTTTGTCATCACTTCATTATTGTCTAGTTGTTCAAGGTACCCCTTTATTTCCTCATCTAAATCTTCTTCAACCTTTTCAAGTGTAAGAACGGTTTCAAGCTTGTCTTCTATTCTGGTTCGGAAAAAGGTGTTTTGGACAAGATTATCCAAAGGATCAACATCGAATATTTCATCGATGGCAGAAATAGAAGGGAAAGGTGAAGAATCAAAAACTTTAAAATGAACAGTCTCTCCTAAGACTGTCATTGTCAAATTTCCATCTTGGACATCAATAATAGTTTTAGTAGTTGCCATAAATGGTCTACCAAGCAGTATTGTGTGCTCTCTGTCCAATGCTGGATTTTCTTGCATATCCAGAACCACAAAGTCAACAGGTATTATCAGTTTGTCTACCTGTACCAAAACATCCTCAACTATTCCCTCTGGATATTTAAGAGATCTATCTGCAAGTTGAAGGGACATAGTTGTGGGTTTTAAATCCCCTAGATTGAGTTGTAAGAATATAGAGTAGGGCATCAAATTTATACTAGCACCTAAATCAAGCATTGCTTTAGCAACCTTCTTATCCCCCATAGTTATGTTTATAATAAAACTTCCAGGGTCTTTCAACTTAGGGGGTAGTTTGTGCTGAAGTACAGCGCTAGAAATTTCTGATACTACTACTCGTTCATTCAGTTCATACCTCCTTTTCTTAGTGTTCAACTCTTTGAAAAACTTGGCATATGAGGGCACATTCATGATCACTTCTAACAATGGTAAATTGATATTTACTTTAGAGAGCATATTAAAAAGATCATTGAATTGCTTATCTTGTTTGGACTCTTTTAACCGGTGGGGAAAAGGTACTTGTATCTGGTGTGGTTCTGTTGTCTTTTGAATTTTGGGGGTGTCAGATGACCCCCCAATGAGTTTTTCAGAAGGCTTGTTAAGTTTAACACTTGTCTCTCCTTTTTGCGAGATTAGAATATCGCCTTCTTTGTTACCGGAACTACAAGGTAGATTGTTAGAGATTTCAGGTAAACTAGTATTGACTACCTTACCACTTCGAAGGGTTCTAACATCCTTTGCTTGTTCTGGTTGACTGGGCAACTTTCCTGGTTCTTTCTTTTGCATTTGTTCAGCCAGTTGCCCAACTTTAGATTCAATTCTTTTAACCGAAGCCTCCATGGTGTTCAACCTTTGATTAGTCATCAATTGGTTGTCACGACTAACTTGAATAAAAGCATTCAAGCTATCTTCTAAGGTTGGTTTAAAAGATTGGCTTGGTGGGTAAGGGTGGTTGTTATCCGACCTTAGTGTTGGATATTGGGTGTAGGCTGGGTGATTATAGGTGTTTGGATGATACCTTTGAAAAGATTGGACTTCCTCTATGGCATCGACACTAGAATCACAAGTATTTGAACAATTATAAGTACCATGCCCAATTGAACAACACACTTCACATACCTCTTGATTTGAAATTTGGTGGGAAGTGAGGAATTTCACTTGTTTAGTCAATTCAGCAAGTTGCAAGGTTATCTCATTATCAGAGCCGACTTCATTGACCTTTGCTTTCCTTCTACCACCTCTTTGTTGGGAATTAGAACCCAACAGCTCATAAAGATTATAGGTTTCCTCTGCGGTCTTTTCTCCTACAGCACCTCCAGCAGCATTATCAACCATGTATTGACTCTGTAGTGTCAATCCATCATAAAAGAATTGGTTTTGTAGCTGTAAGGGAAAGCTATGATTTTGACATTGAATGAAAAGGAGTTTGAATCGTTCCCAAGCTTCATGAAAGGGCTCTTCATACATTTGAGAAAATGTTGCTATCTTTGTTCTTAGATCAACAGTCTTTTGATGGGAATAGAACCTACCCATAAAAATTTCATAGACTGCCTCCCAAGTTTTAAGAGAACCTGACTGTAGAGTAATGAACCATGACCAAGCTTTATCTTTGAGAGTGTAAGGAAAACACCTCATCCTAAGTTGATCTTCATTAATTGCATGTAGTGGAAAGGTTTGGACAATAGCATAGAATTCTCGAATGAAATGCAAAGGGTCTTCATTAGGGATACCGTAAAAGGAAGGCAACAAAGAATAATGAATCTTTTTCAATTCATAATTCCTTGCAGCCTCTTGTAATTGGATACCGGAAGTTATATTGTCAATGATTGGCATTGTATATTCTTTCATCTTTTTCCGCCTATCTTCAGCATCTCCCATGGTTGTTTGTAGTTGAAAATGATCCTCCTCCTATTGTGTATCAACATTTTGCTTTTAGTAGATATCTCTAAGAAATATTTATAACTTGATAAAACGTAAAAGCAAAAAGTGCAAGGAACCTAATATTTTTTTTTTTTTATTTTTTTTATTTTTAAATTTAAGCGAATGGACAGAATTTTTGAAACAAACGAATTTTATTTCATCTGAATTTTTATTACACGCAAACTAAAACAAAGGAAAATACAATAATGGGTGACCTCCCATACAGGACTAAAATTTATCGTCTTCTAGTAAGACGTTGCTTGGAGATTGCAGAATGAAAAACTCAATGTCTCCTCTTCATTGAATTAGTCTTTGCCTTTTTGCAAATGTTCAACTAACTGTTCAACTTGAACTTCCACCTTTTTGATAGAAGCTTCCACAGAGTCCAACCGTTGATTGGTTTTAGATTGATTATCCCTACAGACTTGAATAAAAGAATTCAAGTTGTCCTCCAGGGTTGGTTTATTGGGAATGCTTCTTGGAATAGGTGGGTGGAATTGCTGACCTGCCTGGTTTGAGCCTTGAGTGAAAGGAGGGTTGTTTTGCCTCCAAGAGAAATTTGGATGACTTCTCCACCCAGGATTATAGGTATTTGAATTGGGATCAAACCTTGGTCTCTGTTGATATGCTCCCAACACATTGACCTGTTCAGGTCCAGTTGTTTCTCCTTGATATGGACAGGCTTCAGTACCATGTCCCATGTTGCTATACAAACCATATTGATCATTATTGGTGTTGGTTTGTGTAGCGAGAAGGGCAACTTGCTTAGTCAGTTGAACAAGTTGTTGTTGAACTTCATTACTGGAGTCGATTTCATGAACTCCAGCTTTTCTCACTCGGGAACTTTTCTGTTGGGAATTAGCACCCAACATCTCAAAGAGGTTATACGTCTCTGAGGCAGTTTTTTCTCCTATTGCTCCTCCTGCAGCGTTGTCGACAATGAACTGACATTGTTGTGTAAGTCCATCGTAAAAGAATTGGTTCTGCAACTGCAGGGGAAAGCTATGATGGGGACACTGAGTGAGAAACATCTTGAACCTTTCCCAAGCTTCATGGAATGGTTCTCCATCCATCTGAGAGAAAGTAGCAATCTTTCCTCTCAACTCTGATGTTTTTTGATGGGAATAGAATTTTCCCATGAATTTATTGTAAATGTTACCCCATGTCATCAGAGAACCTGGGGGAAGTGACATCAACCAAGCTTTGGCCTTATCCTTTAGAGTGTAGGGAAAACATCGCATCCTAAGTTGATCCTCGTTTAGAATACCGAGGGGGAATGTTTGGACCGTAGCATAGAAATCTCTCATAAAGGAAAGAGAATCTTCATTAGGTAATCCATAAAAGGAAGGAAGCATAGAAAAATGAATATTTTTAAGGTCATAATTCCGAGCAGCCTCTCCCAACTGGATAGCGGCAGTTGCCGTGCCAATCACCGGTCTTGCAAACTCCTTCATCGTGGTTTCCCTCATAGGTTGGTTTTCCTCCATTTCTTTTGGTTCTAGTAAAGGATTAAGACTTGGTTCTATGTTTGGCTCAAAAACAGGTTGATGGGTAGAATCCAGTTTTGTTGACACTTGTTTAAATTTATGAAATTTATTTACATATGGTGTAAGGGGGTTTCCTAAGGATCTCCTACCACGCATAGACTATTGTAAACGTAAATTTAAAACTCCTGTCAACAAAATAAAAAAATTTAGATAAAATTTACATGTTATTTTATACAAAACACTAAACAAAACTAGTTAAACCCTAAAAAAAAAGAAATTTTTCATTTTTTTTTTTCATTTTTTTTTTTTATTTTTTTTTATTTTTTTGTAACATAATTAGTATTAACCAAGAGTGCTCCCAGGAAAGAATGGTGGTGCAAACGGCACCTTAAATACCATTCTCCTAGCCAGAGCAACGTTCCCAGGAAAGACTAGTGGCACAAAGGCTTCCAAGAACTAGTCTCCTAGACAGAACTCCCTTAGATTTTTACTTTTTATGTTATTTAGTTAATTAGGTATAAATTCAAGTAATGTTTTTTTTTTTTTTTTTTTTTTTTTATAAACGGTAATTTTATTTTACTATTCACGCTATATTATTTCTTATTAACTTAAAATTTTTTTATATTTTGAATTTTAAATTTTTTTTTTTTTTCTTTGTTTTGTTTTTTTTTTTTTTTTTTTTTTTTTTTTTTACTATTTATGAACGGTAAATTTTTTACTTCAAATTTCAAATTTCTAAATTATTTTACAAAAAAAATTATTATTTTTTTTTATTTTTTTTTATTTTTTTTATTTTTTTATTTTTTTATTTATTATGAATTTTGAAATTTGATTATTATTAAAATATCACAATTATTTACAGCACAAAAATGTTTTTAAAATTTTGATAAATAATTTAAAAACGCTATTCCTCCCCGGCAACGGCGCCAAAAACTTGATGAACGAAAACCGGCATCGCCGATTCCCGCAAATACTTTGGTTTTAATATTTATAAAACTCTCGCAAGTGCACGAATCATTTCGAAGAAAATGATAAGTATACTCCCAAGGTCGATCTAAGGAAGGAATGTATGTGGTTTTTAATTTATTATTCAAACTTTTAAAAACGAAATTAAATCCTAAACATCCTGTCACGATAGTTTGGTTTTTGTGTTCCTAATCTAATAACATAAAATAAACATATATGCAGATTAATTAAATATAGTCTAATAACATAAAAATAAACATAGATACAAATTCAATAAATAATTATCTAAAAATAAACATATATACGGATTCAATAAATATTCATGCAAATTTTTATCATTTATATTAGCGGAGTATTTATGGATATAATAACTAAATTAATTATGCTTGCTCATATTAACTAGGTTATTAAAGATATAAATTGATATTTTATTGATTCTCTCTTTTTTATATAAATACCACCTTTGGTGGGGTTAGATATTCTTTGTTAACTAAACAAATCAATTAACACCTATGGGTGGGGTTGATAACTAATATGCTTAATTAAATTAATTCCTTTTTCTAAGAGATTGAAAATGAACCATTTAAATGCCACCTTTGGTGGGGTTAGACAATTTAAACATTATTCAAGGTGTCCAAATTAAACTTAAGAATTTAATTATCCGAGTACTAACTTTCAAGTTTTAAAACCACTATTGAAAACATGTTGTCAATACATTTTCACATAATAATTCTTATAAAAACTTTTGAAATAGAGTTTCACTCTAACTACCGGGCGATTGTACCAACAAATAAAAGAGCACTACTCTAAATTAGACCGGATAACTAAACCTTAAAATCTAATTTTCGGGTTTAAGTTTGTAATGAAAAATAATATATTTCTCTCTAACATTCTTAATATAAAATCTTGAATAAAAACAAAATCAATTCATTTTAAAGATTTTTACCTATTTAATATTTCGCAAGCATAACAACGTCGTTATTACATTATTTTTACTAAACAGCTAGCATAGTTAAATTTAACCACAGACAAGTTGAATATAACATGTAAGAATAAAGCATAAAAATAACTGTAAAGAAAATAAAATCCTTACAGAACTTCGACGCTATTCTCGTTGCTAGAAAACCTCCGAGCGGAATTTGCACTTCCATATATTGAATCAAAAATCTAAATTATTACAAAAACATTACAAGTTCCTCTCAAAAAGAGAAGAACACTAAACCTAAGAGAATTGAACTAAAAACTAAGAGAAAAACTAAGAAAAGCTTAGAAACTTAGAAAGAAACTAAGAGAAACTAAAAACTAAGAAATGAGAGAAAGAAAGAAGAGAGAAGTGAGTTTTGAAGGTGTGTTTTGAAGTGAATGGAAGGGGGGTATTTATAGGTGAGGATGGAGAGAAAAAATGAGTAAAAAAATGTTAAAAAAATATTAAAAAATGTAAAAACGCGTATTGGAATTGCTGATGTCATCAATGACGTCAGCATGACGTCACAGGGCGGCTGCACGTGAAAAATGGGGCGAAAACGCGTTGGGCGCGCGGAGGGGGGCTGCTGGGGCGCTGCGCGTGCGCGCTGGGGCTGTCGCTGCGCGCAGCTCGGCGCGCGTGAACAGTGCCAGCGCGCAGCGCTGCGCGCAGCTTGGCATGCCAGCGCGCGCGGGCGCGCGCGGAATGGGCGCTGGGGCGCGCGCGGCTGGGCGCTGGGGCGCTGGGCTGCGCGCACGGCTGGGCTGCGGCGCGCAATTTCCGTCTTTTTGACATTTTTGACCTTTTCGACCCATTTCGTCCGATTTTTCCATGTTTGTTGACCTTTTCTCACTTATTTGTTGATATATTTGTGATGTATTGCTTCAAATATTCCTCTTTGAGTCTTTACATTGCGTTTTTAAGCCAAAATACCTGAAAAACAATAAAAATACCCGTGATTCCGAAAAAGACAAATTTATATAAATATATGATAAAACATATAAATATATGTATTTTTAATCAATTAAGGTACATAAAATCATGGTTATTTTAGTGCTTTTTGAGCACTCATCACAATCCCAAATTCCAACATTTACATCACTTAGAGAGGATTTAAAGTTTTTGTCGTACATTTTCCGTTTTGCTTGCTTTCGCTATTATTCAATAGAGTTATAATGAAATTTGATGTGCCACTAAAAATATGTTTACATACATTCTCTTCATTCTGAAGATCATAAAAATAATTTCATGATCCTACAAATTAAAAAGAATAAAAAAGCGGAGTGCAGTTGTTAAGAGTTTAAAAAAACATTTAATAAATCCGAGTTGTAACTTTAAACGGTAATAAATTTTTACTCGAGTATGGGAATGACTATTATAATATATCAAAACTAAACTCATATAGATTAACCTAATTCCACCAAGAACTTCTAAAGAACATCAATTTTCAAACCAAATTCCAGTATTTACATCACTTAGAAAGGGTTTAAAGTTTTTGTCGCATATTGTCCGTTTTTGATACTTTCGTTATTATTCAATAGAGTTGTATTGAAGATTGATGAGCCACTAAGAATATGTTTACATATATTCTAATGCTTCTCAATATCATCCAAATAATTTCATGATCATACAAAGAAAAGAGAATAAAAAGAAGAGTGCTTTTGTTTATAGTTAAAAAAAACATTTTACACATCGCAGTTGTAACTTTAAACGGTCCTAACTATTGACTCGAGTATGAGAATGAAGATTATGAAATTTCAATATGAAACACGTTTCTATTACCATAATTCGAGCAGGCCTTGCAAAAAAAAATTCCATTTTGCAATCCCAAATTCCAACATTTACATCACTTAGAGAGGGTTTAAAGTTTTTGTCGCATATTTTCCGTTTTGCTTGCTTTCGCTATTATTCAATAGAGTTGTAATGAAAATTGATGTGCCACTAAAAACATGTTTACATACATTCTAATCATTCTGAAGATCATAAAAATAATTTCATGATCCTACAAAGGAAAAAGAATAAAAAAGCGGAGTGCAGCTGTTCAGAGTTTAAAAAATCATTTAATAACTCCGAATTGTAACTTTAAACGGTAATAACTTTTTACTCGAGTATGGGAATGACTATTATAATATATCAAAACTAAACTCGTATAGATTAACATAATTCCACCAGGAACTTCTAAAGAACTTCAATTTTCAAACCAAATTCCAGTATTTACATGATCACTTAGAAAGGGTTTAAAGTTTTTGTCGCATATTTTGCATTTTTGATGCTTTCGTTATTATTAAATAGAGTTGTATTGAAGATTGATGAGCCACAAAGAATATGTTTACATATATTCTAATGCTTCTCAATATCTTTCAAATAATTTCATGATCGTACAAAGAAAAGAGATAAAAAAGAAGAGTGCTTTTGTTTACAGTTAAAAAAAACATTTTACACATCGCAGTTGTAACTTTAAACGGTCCTAACTATTGACTCGAGTATGAGAATGAAGATTATAAAATTTCAATATGAAACGTGTTTCGATTACCATAATTAGAGCAGGCCTTGCAAAAAAAATTCCATTTTGCAATCCCAAATTCCAACATTTACATCACTTAGAGAGGATTTAAAGTTTTTGTCGTACATTTTCCGTTTTGCTTGCTTTCGCTATTATTCAATAGAGTTGTAATGAAATTTGATATGCCACTAAAAATATGTTTACATACATTCTCATCATTCTGAAGATCATAAAAATAATTTCATGATCCTACAAATTTATAAGAATAAAAAAGCGGAGTGCAGTTGTTAAGAGTTTAAAAAAACATTTAATAAATCAGAGTTGTAACTTTAAACGGTAATAACTTTTTACTCGAGTATGGGAATGACTATTATAATATATCAAAACTAAACTCGTATAGATTAACCTAATTCCACCAGGAACTTCTAAAGAACTTCAATTTTCAAACCAAATTCCAGTATTTACATCACTTAGAAAGGGTTTAAAGTTTTTGTCGCATATTTTCCGTTTTTGATACTTTCGTTATTATTCAATAGAGTTGTATTGAAGATTGATGAGCCACCAAGAATATGTTTACATATATTCTAATGCTTCTCAATATCATCCAAATAATTTCATGATCATACAAAGAAAAGAGAATAAAAAGAAGAGTGTTGTTGTTTACAGTTAAAAAAAACATTTTACACAACGCATTTGTAACTTTAAACGGTCCTAACTATTGACTCGAGTATGGCAATGAAGATTATGAAATTTCAATATGAAACGCGTTTCTATTATCATAATTCGAGCAGGCCTTGCAAAAAAAATTCCATTTTGCAATCCCAAATTCCAACATTTACATCACTTAGAGAGGGTTTAAAGTTTTTGTCGGATATTTTCCGTTTTGCTTGCTTTCTCTATTATTCAATAGAGTTGTAATGAAAATTGATGTGCCACTAAAAATATGTTTATATACATTCTAATCATTCTGAAGATCATAAAAATAATTTCATGATCCTACAAAGGAAAAAGAAAAAAAAAGCTCAGCGTAGCTGTTCAGAGTTTAAAAAAACATTTAATAAATCCCAGTTGTAACTTTAAACGGTAATAACTTTTTACTCGAGTATGGGAATGACTATTATAATATATCAAAACTAAACTCGGATAGATTAACATAATTCCACCAGGTATTTCTAAAGAACTTCAATTTTCAAACCAAATTCCACTATTTACATCAATTAGAAAGGGTTTAATGTTTTTGTCGCATATTTTGCATTTTTGATGCTTTCGTTATTATTAAATAGAGTTGTATTGAAGATTGATGAGCCACAAAGAATATGTTTACATATATTCTAATGCTTCTCAATATCTTTCAAATAATTTCATGATCCTAAAAAAGAAAAGAAAATAAAAAGAAGAGTGCTTTTGTTTACAGTTAAAAAAAACATTTTACACATCGCAGTTGTAACTTTAAACGGTCCTAACTATTGACTCGAGTATGATAATGAAGATTATAAAATTTCAATATGAAACGCGTTTCGATTACCATAATTCGAACAGGCCTTGCAAAAAAAATTCCATTTTGCAATCCCAAATTCCAACATTTACATCACTTAGAGAGGATTTAAAGTTTTTGTCGCATATTTTCCGTTTTGCTTGCTTTCGCTATTATTCAATAGAGTTGTAATGAAATTTGATGTGCCACTAAAAATATGTTTACATACATTCTCATCATTCTGAAGATCATAAAAATAATTTCATGATCCTACAAATTAAAAAGAATAAAAAAGCGGAGTGCAGTTGTTAAGAGTTTAAAAAAACATTTAATAAATCCGAGTTGTAACTTTAAACGGTAATAACTTTTTACTCGAGTATGGGAATGACTATTATAATATATCAAAACTAAACTCATATAGATTAACCTAATTCCAATAAGAACTTCTAAAGACCTTAAATTTTCAAACCAAATTCCAGTATTTACATCACTTAGAAAGGGTTTAAAGTTTTTGTCGCATATTTTCCGTTTTTGATACTTTCGTTATTATTCAATAGAATTGTATTGAAGATTGATGAGCCACTAAGAATATGTTTACATATATTCTAATGCTTCTCAATATCATCCAAATAATTTCATGATCATACAAAGAAAAAAGAATAAAAAGAAGAGTGCTTTTGTTTACAGTTAAAAAAAACATTTTACACATCGCAGTTGTAACTTTAAACGGTCCTAACTATTGACTCGAGTATGAGAATGAAGATTATGAAATTTCAATATGAAACACGTATCTATTACCATAATTCGAGCAGGCCTTGCAAAAAAAATTCCATTTTGCAATCCCAAATTCCAACATTTACATCACTTAGAGAGGGTTTAAAGTTTTTGTCGCATATTTTCCGTTTTGCTTGCTTTCGCTATTATTCAATAGAGTTGTAATGAAAATTGATGTGCCACTAAAAATATGTTTACATACATTCTAATCATTCTGAAGATCATAAAAATAGTTTCATGATCCTACAAAGGAAAAAGAATAAAAAAGCGGAGTGCAGCTGTTCAGAGTTTAAAAAAACATTTAATAAATCCCAGTTGTAACTTTAAACGATAATAAATTTTTACTCGAGTATGGGAATGACTATTATAATATATCAAAACTAAACTCGTATAGATTAACATAATTCCACCAGGAACTTCTAAAGAACTTCAATTTTCAAACCAAATTCCACTATTTACATCACTTAGAAAAGGTTTAATGTTTTTGTCGCCAATTTTCCGTTTTGGATGCTTTCGCTATTATTCAATAGAGTTGTATTGAAGATTGATGAGCCACCAAGAATATGTTTACATATATTCTAATGCTTCTCAATATCATCCAAATAATTTCATGATCATACAAAGAAAAAAGAATAAAAAGAAGAGTGCTTTTGTTTTTCCAGTTAAAAAAAACATTTTACACATCGCAGTTGTAACTTTAAACGGTCCTAACTATTAACTCGAGTATGAGAATGAAGATTATGAAATTTCAATATGAAACACGTTTCTATTACCATAATTCGATTAGGCCTTGCAAAAGAACTTCCATTTTGCAATCCCAAATTCCAACATTTACATCACTTAGAGAGGATTTAAAGTTTTTGTCGCATATTTTCCGTTTTGCTTGCTTTCGCTATTATTCAATAGAGTTGTAATGAAATTTGATGTGCCACTAAAAATATGTTTACATACATTCTCATCATTCTGAAGATCATAAAAATAATTTCATGATCCTACAAATTAAAAAGAATAAAAAAGCGGAGTGCAGATGTTCAGAGTTTAAAAAAACATTTAATAAATCCCAGTTGTAACTTTAAACGGTAATAACTTTTTACTCGAGTATTGGAATGACTATTATAATATATCAAAACTAAACTCGTATAGATTAACCTAATTCGACCAGGAACTTCTAAAGAACTTCAATTTTCAAACCAAATTCCAGTATTTACATCACTTAGAAAGGGTTTAAAGTTTTTGTCGCATATTTTCCGTTTTTGATACTTTCGTTATTATTCAATAGAGTTGTATTGAAGATTGATGAGCCACCAAGAATATGTTTACATATATTCTAATGCTTCTCAATATCATCCAAATAATTTCATGATCATACAAAGAAAAAAGATAAAAAAGAAGAGTGCTTTTGTTTACAGTTAAAAAAACATTTTACACAACGCATTTGTAACTTTAAATGGTCCTAACTATTGACTCGAGTATGAGAATGAAGATTATGAAATTTCAATATGAAACGCGTTTCTATTATCATAATTCGAGCAGGCCTTGCAAAAAAAATTCCATTTTGCAATCCCAAATTCCAACATTTACATCACTTAGAGAGGGTTTAAAGTTTTTGTCGGATATTTTCCGTTTTGCTTGCTTTCTCTATTATTCAATAGAGTTGTAATGAAAATTGATGTGCCACTAAAAATATGTTTATATACATTCTAATCATTCTGAAGATCATAAAAATAATTTCATGATCCTACAAAGGAAAAAGAAAAAAAAAGCGGAGTGCAGCTGTTCAGAGTTTAAAGAAACATTTAATAACTCACAGTTGTAACTTTAAACGGTAATAACTTTTTACTCGAGTATGGGAATGACTATTATAATATATCAAAACTAAACTCATATAGATTAACCTAATTCCACCAAGAACTTCTAAAGAACTTCAATTTTCAAACCAAATTCCAGTATTTACATCACTTAGAAAGGGTTTAAAGTTTTTGTCGCATATTTTCCGTTTTTGATACTTTCGTTATTATTCAATAGAGTTGTATTGAAGATTGATGAGCCACCAAGAATATGTTTACATATATTCTAATGCTTCTCAATATCATCCAAATAATTTCATGATCATACAAAGAAAAAAGATAAAAAAGAAGAGTGCTTTTGTTTACAGTTAAAAAAAACATTTTACACATCGCACTTGTAACTTTAAACGGTCCTAACTATTGACTCGAGTAAGAGAATGACGATTATAAAATTTCAATATGAAACGTGTTTCGATTACCATAATTCGAGCAGGCCTTGCAAAAAAAATTCCATTTTGCAATCCCAAATTCCAACATTTACATCACTTAGAGAGGATTTAAAGTTTTTGTCGTACATTTTCCGTTTTGCTTGCTTTCGCTATTATTCAATAGAGTTGTAATGAAATTTGATATGCCACTAAAAATATGTTTACATACATTCTCATCATTCTGAAGATCATAAAAATAATTTCATGATCCTTCAAATTTATAAGAATAAAAAAGCGGAGTGCAGTTGTTAAGAGTTTAAAAAAACATTTAATAAATCCGAGTTGTAACTTTAAACGGTAAATACTTTTTACTCGAGTATGGGAATGACTATTATAATATATCAAAACTAAACTCGTATAGATTAACCTAATTCCACCAGGAACTTCTAAAGAACTTCAATTTTCAAACCAAATTCCACTATTTACATCACTTAGAAAGGGTTTAAAGTTTTTGTCGCATATTTTCCGTTTCTGATACTTTCGTTATTATTCAATAGAGTTGTATTGAAGATTGATGAGCCACCAAGAATATGTTTACATATATTCTAATGCTTCTCAATATCATCCAAATAATTTCATGATCATACAAAGAAAAGAGAATAAAAAGAAGAGTGTTGTTGTTTACAGTTAAAAAAAACATTTTACACAATGCATTTGTAACTTTAAACGGTCCTAACTATTGACTCGAGTATGGGAATGAAGATTATGAAATTTCAATATGAAACGCGTTTCTATTATCATAATTCGAGCAGGCCTTGCAAAAAAAATTCCATTTTGCAATCCCAAATTCCAACATTTACATCACTTAGAGAGGGTTTAAAGTTTTTGTCGGATATTTTCTGTTTTGCTTGCTTTCTCTATTATTCAATAGAGTTGTAATGAAAATTGATGTGCCACTAAAAATATGTTTATATACATTCTAATCATTCTGAAGATCATAAAATTAATTTCATGATCCTACAAAGGAAAAAGAAAAAAAAAGCGGAGCGTAGCTGTTCAGAGTTTAAAAAAACATTTAATAAATCCCAGTTGTAACTTTAAACGGTAATAACTTTTTACTCGAGTATTGGAATGACTATTATAATATATCAAAACTAAACTCGGATAGATTAACATAATTCCAAAAGGCATTTCTTAAGAACTTCAATTTTCAAACCAAATTCCACTATTTACATCAATTAGAAAGGGTTTAAAGTTTTTGTCGCATATTTTCCATTTTTGATGCTTTCGTTATTATTAAATAGAGTTGTATTGAAGATTGATGAGCCACAAAGAATATGTTTACATATATTCTAATGCTTCTCAATATCTTTCAAATAATTTCATGATCCTAAAAAAGAAAAGAAAATAAAAAGAAGAGTGCTTTTGTTTACAGTTAAAAAAAACATTTTACACATCGCAGTTGTAACTTTAAACGGTCCTAACTATTGACTCGAGTATGATAATGAAGATTATAAAATTTCAATATGAAACGCGTTTGGATTACCATAATTCGAACAGGCCTTGCAAAAAAAATTCCATTTTGCAATCCCAAATTCCAACATTTACATCACTTAGAGAGGATTTAAAGTTTTTGTCGCAAATTTTCTGTTTTGCTTGCTTGCGCTATTATTCAATAGAGTTGTAATGAAATTTGATGTGCCACTAAAAATATGTTTACATACATTCTCATCATTCTGAAGATCATAAAAATAATTTCATGATCCTACAAATTAAAAAGAATAAAAAAGCGGAGTGCAGTTGTTAAGAGTTTAAAAAAACATTTAATAAATCCGAGTTGTAACTTTAAACGGTAATAACTTTTTACTCGAGTATGGGAATGACTATTATAATATATCAAAACTAAACTCATATAGATTAACCTAATTCCACCAAGAACTTCTAAAGACCTTCAATTTTCAAACCAAATTCCAGTATTTACATCACTTAGAAAGGGTTTAAAGTTTTTGTCGCATATTTTCCGTTTTTGATACTTTCGTTATTATTCAATAGAATTGTATTGAAGATTGATGAGCCACTAAGAATATGTTTACATATATTCTAATGCTTCTCAATATCATCCAAATAATTTCATGATCATACAAAGAAAAAAGAATAAAAAGAAGAGTACTTTTGTTTACAGTTAAAAAAAACATTTTACACATCGCAGTTGTAACTTTAAACGGTCCTAACTATTGACTCGAGTATGAGAATGAAGATTATGAAATTTCAATATGAAACACGTTTCTATTACCATAATTCGAGCAGGCCTTGCAAAAAAAATTCCATTTTGCAATCCCAAATTCCAACATTTACATCACTTAGAGAGGATTTAAAGTTTTTGTCGCATATTTTCCGTTTTGCTTGCTTTCGCTATTATTCAATAGAGTTGTAATGAAAATTGATGTGCCACTAAAAATATGTTTACATACATTCTAATCATTCTGAAGATCATAAAAATAGTTTCATGATCCTACAAAGGAAAAAGAATAAAAAAGCGGAGTGCAGCTGTTCAGAGTTTAAAAAAACATTTAATAAATCCCAGTTGTAACTTTAAACGGTAATAAATTTTTACTCGAGTATGGGAATGACTATTATAATATATCAAATCTAAACTCGTATAGATTAACATAATTCCACCAGGAACTTCTAAAGAACTTCAATTTTCAAACCAAATTCCACTATTTACATCACTTAGAAAGGGTTTAATTTTTTTGTCGCCAATTTTCCGTTTTGGATGCTTTCGCTATTATTCAATAGAGTTGTATTGAAGATTGATGAGCCACCAAGAATATGTTTACATATATTCTAATGCTTCTCAATATCATCCAAATAATTTCATGATCATACAAAGAAAAAAGAATAAAAAGAAGAGTGCTTTTGTTTTTCCAGTTAAAAAAAACATTTTACACATCGCAGTTGTAACTTTAAACGGTCCTAACTATTGACTCGAGTATGAGAATGAAGATTATGAAATTTCAATATGAAACACGTTTCTATTACCATAATTCGAGCAGGCCTTGCAAAAAAAATTCCATTTTGCAATCCCAAATTCCAACATTTACATCACTTAGAGAGGGTTTAAAGTTTTTGTCGCATATTTTCCTTTTTGCTTGCTTTCACTATTATTCAATAGAGTTGTAATGAAAATTGATGTGCCACTAAAAATATGTTTACATACATTCTAATCATTCTAAAGATCATAAAAATAATTTCATGATCCTACAAAGGAAAAAGAATAAAAAAGCGGAGTTCAGATGTTCAGAGTTTAAAAAAACATTTAATAAATCCCAGTTGTAACTTTAAACGGTAATAAATTTTTACTCGAGTATGGGAATGACTATTATAATATATCAAAACTAAACTCGTATAGATTAACATAATTCCACCAGAAACTTCTAAAGAACTTCAATTTTCAAACCAAAGTCCACTATTTACATCACTTAGAAAAGGTTTAATGTTTTTGTCGCCAATTTTCCGTTTTGGATGCTTTCGCTATTATTCAATAGAGTTGTATTGAAGATTGATGAGCCACCAAGAATATGTTTACATATATTCTAATGCTTCTCAATATCATCCAAATAATTTCATGATCATACAAAGAAAAAAGAATAAAAAGAAGAGTGCTTTTGTTTTTCCAGTTAAAAAAAACATTTTACACATCGCAGTTGTAACTTTAAACGGTCCTAACTATTGACTCGAGTATGAGAATGAAGATTATGAAATTTCAATATGAAACACGTTTCTATTACCATAATTCGATTAGGCCTTGCAAAAGAACTTCCATTTTGCAATCCCAAATTCCAACATTTACATCACTTAGAGAGGGTTTAAAGTTTTTGTCGCATATTTTCCGTTTTGCTTGCTTTCACTATTATTCAATAGAGTTGTAATGAAAATTGATGTGCCACTAAAAATATGTTTACATACATTCTAATCATTCTGAAGATCATAAAAATAATTTCATGATCCTACAAAGGAAAAAGAATAAAAAAGCGGAGTTCAGATGTTCAGAGTTTAAAAAAACATTTAATAAATCCCAGTTGTAACTTTAAACGGTAATAACCTTTTACTCGAGTATGGGAATGACTATTATAATATATCAAAACTAAACTCGTATAGATTAACATAATTCCACCAGGCATTTCTAAAGAACTTCAATTTTCAAACCAAATTCCACTATTTACATCACTTAGAAAGGGTTTAAAGTTTTTGTCGCATATTTTGCATTTTTGATGCTTTCGTTATTATTAAATAGAGTTGTATGGAAGATTGATGAGCCACAAAGAATATGTTTACATATATTCTAATGCTTCTCAATATCTTTCAAATAATTTCATGATCGTACAAAGAAAAGAGAATAAAAAGAGTAGTGTTGTTGTTTACAGTTAAAAAAAAACATTTTACAAAACGCATTTGTAACATGAAACGGTCCTAACTATTGACTCGAGTATGAGAATGAAGATTATGAAATTTCAATATGAAACGCGTTTCTATTACCATAATTCGAGCAGGCCTTACAAAAAAAATTCCATTTTCCAATCCCAAATTCCAACATTTACATCACTTAGAGAGGGTTTAAAGTTTTTGTCGGATATTTTCCGTTTTGCTTGCTTTCTCTATTATTCAATAGAGTTGTAATGAAAATTGATATGCCACTAAAAATATGTTTATATACATTCTAATCATTCTGAAGATCATAAAAATAATTTCATGATCCTACAAAGGAAAAAGAAAAAAAAAGTGGAGTGTAGTTGTTCAGAGTTTAAAAAAACATTTAATAAATCCCAGTTGTAACTTTAAACGGTAATAACTTTTTACTCGAGTATTGGAATGACTATTATAATATATCAAAACTAAACTCGTATAGATTAACATAATTCCACCAGGAACTTCTAAAGAACTTCAATTTTCAAACCAAATTCCACTATTTATATCACTTAGAAAGGGTTTAATGTTTTTGTCGCCAATTTTCCGTTTTGGATGCTTTCGCTATTATTCAATAGAGTTGATTTGAAGATTGATGAGCCACCAAGAATATGTTTACATATATTCTAATGATTCTCAATATCATTTAAATAATTTCATGATCCTACAAAGAAAAGAGAATAAAAAGAAGAGTGCTTTTGTTTACAGTTAAAAAAAACATTTTACACATCGCAGTTGTACCTTTAAACGGTCCTAACTATTGCCTCGAGTATGAGAATGAAGATTATAAAATTTCAATATGAAACGCGTTTCGATTACCATAATTCGAGCAGGCCTTGCAAAAAAAATTCCATTTTGAAATCCCAAATTCCAACATTTATATCACTTAGAGAGGGTTTAATGTTTTTGTCGCATATTTTCCGTTTTGCTTGCTTGCTTTCGCTATTATTCAATAGTGTTGTAATGAAAATTGATGTGCCACTAAAAATATGTTTACATACATTCTAATCATTCTGAAGATCATAAAAATAATTTCATGATCCTATAAAGGGAAAAGAATAAAAAAGCGGAGTGCAGCTGTTCAGAGTTTAAAAAAACATTTAATAAATCCTAGTTGTAACTTTAAACGGTAATAACTTTTTACTCGAGTATGGGAATGACTATTATAATATATCAAAACTAAACTCGTATAGATTAACATAATTCCACCAGGCATTTCTAAAGAACTTCAATTTTCAAACCAAATTCCACTATTTACATCACTTAGAAAGGGTTTTAAGTTTTTGTCGCATATTTTGCATTTTTGATGCTTTCGTTATTATTAAATAGAGTTGTATTGAAGATTGATGAGCCACCAAGAATATGTTTACATATATTCTAATGCTTCTCAATATCTTTCAAATAATTTCATGATCCTACAAAGAAAAGAGAATAAAAAGAAGAGTGCTTTTGTTTACAGTTAAAAAAAACATTTTACACATCGCAGTTGTAACTTTAAACGGTCCTAACTATTGACTCGAGTATGGGAATGAAGATTATGAAATTTCAATATGAAACGCGTTTCTATTATCATAATTCGAGCAGACCTTGCAAAAAAAATTCCATTTTGCAATCCCAAATTCCAACATTTACATCACTTAGAGAGGGTTTAAAGTTTTTGTCGGATATTTTCCGTTTTGCTTGCTTTCTCTATTATTCAATAGAGTTGTAATGAAAATTGATGTGCCACTAAAAATATGTTTATATACATTCTAATCATTCTGAAGATCATAAAATTAATTTCATGATCCTACAAAGGAAAAAGAAAAAAAAAGCGGAGCGTAGCTGTTCAGAGTTTAAAAAAACATTTAATAAATCCCAGTTGTAACTATAAACGGTAATAACTTTTTACTCGAGTATTGGAATGACTATTATAATATATCAAAACTAAACTCGGATAGATTAACATAATTCCACCAGGCATTTCTAAAGAACTTCAATTTTCAAACCAAATTCCACTATTTACATCAATTAGAAAGGGTTTAAAGTTTTTGTCGCATATTTTGCATTTTTGATGCTTTCGTTATTATTAAATAGAGTTGTATTGAAGATTGATGAGCCACAAAGAATATGTTTACATATATTCTAATGCTTCTCAATATCTTTCAAATAATTTCATGATCCTAAAAAAGAAAAGAAAATAAAAAGAAGAGTGCTTTTGTTTATAGTTAAAAAAAACATTTTACACATCGCAGTTGTAACTTTAAACGGTCCTAACTATTGACTCGAGTATGATAATGAAGATTATAAAATTTCAATATGAAACGCGTTTCGATTACCATAATTCGAACAGGCCTTGCAAAAAAAATTCCATTTTGCAATCCCAAATTCCAACATTTACATCAATTAGAGAGGATTTAAAGTTTTTGTCGCATATTTTCCGTTTTGCTTGCTTTCGCTATTATTCAATAGAGTTGTAATGAAATTTGATGTGCCACTAAAAATATGTTTACATACATTCTCATCATACTGAAGATCATAAAAATAATTTCATGATCCTACAAATTAAAAAGAATAAAAAAGCGGAGTGCAGTTGTTAAGAGTTTAAAAAAACATTTAATAAATCCGAGTTGTAACTTTAAACGGTAATAACTTTTTACTCGAGTATGGGAATGACTATTATAATATATCAAAACTAAACTCATATAGATTAACCTAATTCCACCAAGAACTTCTAAAGACCTTCAATTTTCAAACCAAATTCCAGTATTTACATCACTTAGAAAGGGTTTAAAGTTTTTGTCGCATATTTTCCGTTTTTGATACTTTCGTTATTATTCAATAGAATTGTATTGAAGATTGATGAGCCACTAAGAATATGTTTACATATATTCTAATGCTTCTCAATATCATCCAAATAATTTCATGATCATACAAAGAAAAAAGAATAAAAAGAAGAGTGCTTTTGTTTACAGTTTAAAAAAACATTTTACACATCGCAGTTGTAACTTTAAACGGTCCTAACTATTGACTCGAGTATGAGAATGAAGATTATGAAATTTCAATATGAAACACGTTTCTATTACCATAATTCGAGCAGGCCTTGCAAAAAAAATTCCATTTTGCAATCCCAAATTCCAACATTTACATCACTTAGAGAGGATTTAAAGTTTTTGTCGCATATTTTCCGTTTTGCTTGCTTTCGCTATTATTCAATAGAGTTGTAATGAAATTTGATGTGCCACTAAAAATATGTTTACATACATTCTCATCATTCTGAAGATCATAAAAATAATTTCATGATCCTACAAATTAAAAAGAATAAAAAAGCGGAGTGCAGTTGTTAAGAGTTTAAAAAAACATTTAATAAATCCGAGTTGTAACTTTAAACGGTAATAACTTTTTACTCGAGTATGGGAATGACTATTATAATATATCAAAACTAAACTCATATAGATTAACCTAATTCCACCAAGAACTTCTAAAGACCTTCAATTTTCAAACCAAATTCCAGTATTTACATCACTTAGAAAGGGTTTAAAGTTTTTGTCGCATATTTTCCGTTTTTGATACTTTCGTTATTATTCAATAGAATTGTATTGAAGATTGATGAGCCACTAAGAATATGTTTACATATATTCTAATGCTTCTCAATATCATCCAAATAATTTCATGATCATACAAAGAAAAAAGAATAAAAAGAAGAGTGCTTTTGTTTACAGTTTAAAAAAACATTTTACACATCGCAGTTGTAACTTTAAACGGTCCTAACTATTGACTCGAGTATGAGAATGAAGATTATGAAATTTCAATATGAAACACGTTTCTATTACCATAATTCGAGCAGGCCTTGCAAAAAAAATTCCATTTTGCAATCCCAAATTCCAACATTTACATCACTTAGAGAGGATTTAAAGTTTTTGTCGCATATTTTCCGTTTTGCTTGCTTTCGCTATTATTCAATAGAGTTGTAATGAAATTTGATGTGCCACTAAAAATATGTTTACATACATTCTCATCATTCTGAAGATCATAAAAATAATTTCATGATCCTACAAATTAAAAAGAATAAAAAAGCGGAGTGCAGTTTTTAAGAGTTTAAAAAAACATTTAATAAATCCGAGTTGTAACTTTAAACGGTAATAACTTTTTACTCGAGTATGGGAATGACTATTATAATATATCAAAACTAAACTCATATAGATTAACCTAATTCCACCAAGAACTTCTAAAGACCTTCAATTTTCAAACCAAATTCCAGTATTTACATCACTTAGAAAGGGTTTAATGTTTTTGTCGCATATTTTCCGTTTTTGATACTTTCGTTATTATTCAATAGAATTGTATTGAAGATTGATGAGCCACTAAGAATATGTTTACATATATTCTAATGCTTCTCAATATCATCCAAATAATTTCATGATCATACAAAGAAAAAAGAATAAAAAGAAGAGTGCTTTTGTTTACAGTTTAAAAAAACATTTTACACATCGCAGTTGTAACTTTAAACGGTCCTACCTATTGACTCGAGTATGAGAATGAAGATTATGAAATTTCAATATGAAACACGTTTCTATTACCATAATTCGAGCAGGCCTTGCAAAAAAAATATCATTTTGCAATCCCAAATTCCAACATTTACATCACTTAGAGAGGATTTAAAGTTTTTGTCGCATATTTTCCGTTTTGCTTGCTTTCGCTATTATTCAATAGAGTTGTAATGAAAATTGATGTGCCACTAAAAATATGTTTACATACATTCTAATCATTCTGAAGATCATAAAAATAGTTTCATGATCCTACAAAGGAAAAAGAATAAAAAAGCGGAGTGCAGCTGTTCAGAGTTTAAAAAAACATTTAATAAATCCCAGTTGTAACTTTAAACGGTAATAAATTTTTACTCGAGTATGGGAATGACTATTATAATATATCAAAACTAAACTCGTATAGATTAACATAATTCCACCGGGAACTTCTAAAGAACTTCAATTTTCAAACCAAATTCCACTATTTACATCACTTAGAAAGGGTTTAATGTTTTTGTCGCCAATTTTCCGTTTTGGATGCTTTCGCTATTATTCAATAGAGTTGTATTGAAGATTGATGAGCCACCAAGAATATGTTTACATATATTCTAATGCTTCTCAATATCATCCAAATAATTTCATGATCATACAAAGAAAAAAGAATAAAAAGAAGAGTGCTTTTGTTTTTCCAGTTAAAAAAAACATTTTACACATCGCAGTTGTAACTTTAAACGGTCCTAACTATTGACTCGAGTATGAGAATGAAGATTATGAAATTTCAATATGAAACACGTTTCTATTACCATAATTCGATTAGGCCTTGCAAAAGAACTTCCATTTTGCAATCCCAAATTCCAACATTTACATCACTTAGAGAGGGTTTAAAGTTTTTGTCGCATATTTTCCGTTTTGCTTGCTTTCGCTATTATTCAATAGAGTTGTAATGAAAATTGATGTGTCACTAAAAATATGTTTACATACATTCTAATCATTCTGAAGATCATAAAAATAATTTCATGATCCTACAAAGGAAAAAGAATAAAAAAGCGGAGTGCAGCTGTTCAGAGTTTAAAAAAAACATTTAATAAATCCCAGTTGCAACTTTAAACGGTAATAACTTTTTACTCGAGTATGGGAATGACTATTATAATATATCAAAACTAAACTCGTATAGATTAACATAATTCCACCAGGCATTTCTAAAGAACTTTAATTTTCAAACCAAATTCCACTATTTACATCACTTAGAAAGTGTTTAAAGTTTTTGTCGCATATTTTGCATTTTTGATGCTTTCGTTATTATTAAATAGAGTTGTATTGAAGATTGATGAGCCACAAAGAATATGTTTACATATATTCTAATGCTTCTCAATATCTTTCAAATAATTTCATGATCGTACAAAGAAAAGAGAATAAAAAGAGTAGTGTTGTTGTTTACAGTTAAAAAAAACATTTTACACAACGCATTTGTAACTTTAAACGGTCCTAACTATTGACTCGAGTATATGAATGAAGATTATACAATTTCAAGATGAAACTCGTATCGATTACCATAATTCGAGTAGGCCTTGCAAAAGAACTTCCATTTTGCAATCCCAAATTCCAACATTTACATCTAAAGTTTTTGTCGCATATTTTCCGTTTTGCTTGCTTTCACTATTATTCAATAGAGTTGTAATGAAAATTGATGTGCCACTAAAAATATGTTTACATACATTCTAATCATTCTGAAGATCATAAAAATAATTTCATGATCCTACAAAGGAAAAAGAATAAAAAAGCGGAGTGCAGATGTTCAGAGTATAAAAAAATATTTAATAAATCCCAGTTGTAACTTTAAACGGTAATAACTTTTTACTCGAGTATGGGAATGCTATTATAATATATCAAAACTAAACTCGTATAGATTAACATAATTCCACCATGCATTTCTAAAGAACTTCAATTTTCAAACCAAATTCCACTATTTACATCACTTAGAAAGGGTTTAAAGTTTTTGTCGCATATTTTGCATTTTTGATGCTTTTGTTACTATTAAATAGAGTTGTATTAAAGATTGATGAGCCAGAAAGAATATGTTTACATATATTCTAATGCTTCTCAATATCTTTCAAATAATTTCATGATCCTACAAAGAAAAGAGAATAAAAAGAGTAGTGTTGTTGTTTACAGTTAAAAAAAACATTTTACACAACGCATTTATAACTTGAAACGGTCCTAACTATTGACTCGAGTATGAGAATGAAGATTATGAAATTTCAATATGAAACGCGTTTCTATTACCATAATTCGAGCAGGCCTTGCAAAAAAAATTCCATTTTGCAATCCCAAATTCCAACATTTACATCACTTAGAGAGGGTTTAAAGTTTTTGTTGGATATTTTCCGTTTTGCTTGCTTTCTCTATTATTCAATAGAGTTGTAATGAAAATTGATGTGCCACTAAAAATATGTTTATATACATTCCAATCATTCTGAAGATCCTAAAAATAATTTCATGATCCTACAAAGGAAAAAGAAAAAAAAAAGCGGAGTGTAGCTGTTCAGAGTTTAAAAAAACATTTAATAAATCCCAGTTGTAACTTTAAACGGTAATAACTTTTTACTCGAGTATTGGAATGACTATTATAATATATCAAAACTAAACTCGTATAGATTAACATAATTCCACCAAGAACTTCTAAAGAACTTCAATTTTCAAACCAAATTCCACTATTTACATCACTTAGAAAGGGTTTAATGTTTTTGTCGCCAATTTTCCGTTTTGGATGCTTTCGCTATTATTCAATAGAGTTGTATTGAAGATTGCTGAGCCACCAAGAATATGTTTACATATATTCTAATGATTCTCAATATCATTTAAATAATTTCATGATCCTACAAAGAAAAGAGAATAAAAAGAAGAGTGCTTTTGTTTACAGTTAAAAAAAACATTTTACACATCGCAGTTGTACCTTTAAACGGTCCTAACTATTGCCTCGAGTATGAGAATGAAGATTATAAAATTTCAATATGAAACACGTTTGGATTACCATAATTCGAGCAGGCCTTGCAAAAAAAATTATATTTTGAAATCCCAAATTCCAACATTTATATCACTTAGAGAGGGTTTAATGTTTTTGTCGCATATTTTCCGTTTTGCTTGCTTGCTTTCGCTATTATTCAATAGAGTTGTAATGAAAATTGATGTGCCACTAAAAATATGTTTACATACATTCTAATAATTCTGAAGATCATAAAAATAATTTCATGATCCAATAAAGGAAAAAGAATAAAAAAGCGGAGTGCAGCTGTTCAGAGTTTAAAAAAACATTTAATAATTCCCAGTTGTAACTTTAAACGGTAATAACTTTTTACTCGAGTATGGGAATGACTATTATAATATATCAAAACTAAACTCATATAGATTAACATAATTCCACCAGGCATTTCTAAAGAACTTCAATTTTCAAACCAAATTCCACTATTTACATCACTTAGAAAGGGTTTAAAGTTTTTGTCGCATATTTTGCATTTTTGATGCTTTCGTTATTATTAAATAGAGTTGTATTGAAGATTGATGAGCCACCAAGAATATGTTTACATATATTCTAATGCTTCTCAATATCTTTCAAATAATTTCATGATCGTACAAAGAAAAGAGAATAAAAAGAAGAGTGCTTTTGTTTACAGTTAAAAAAAACATTTTACACATCGCAGTTGTAACTTTAAACGGTCCTAACTATTGACTCGAGTATGAGAATGAAGATTATGAAATTTCAATATGAAACGCGTTTCGATTACCATAATTCGAGCAGGCCTTGCAAAAAAAATTCCATTTTGCAATCCCAAATTCCAACATTTACATCACTTAGAGAGGATTTAAAGTTTTTGTCGCATATTTTCCGTTTTGCTTGCTTTCGCTATTATTCAATAGAGTTGTAATGAAATTTGATGTGCCACTAAAAATATGTTTACATACATTTTCATCATTCTGAAGATCATAAAAATAATTTCATGATCCCACAAATTAAAAAGAATAAAAAAGCGGAGTGCAGTTGTTAAGAGTTTAAAAAAACATTTAATAAATCCGTGTTGTAACTTTAAACGGTAATAACTTTTTACTCGAGTATGGGAATGACTATTATAATATATCAAAACTAAACTCGTATAGATTAACATAATTCCACCAGGCATTTCTAAAGAACTTCAATTTTCAAACCAAATTCCACTATTTCCATCACTTAGAAAGGGTTTAATGTTTTTGTCGCCAATTTTCCGTTTTGGATGCTTTCGCTATTATTCAATAGAGTTGTATTGAAGATTGATGAACCACCAAGAATATGTTTACATATATTCTAATGCTTCTCAATATCTTTCAAATAATTTCATGATCCTACAAAGAAAAGAGAATAAAAAGAAGAGTGCTTTTGTTTACAGTTAAAAAAAACATTTTACACATCGCAGTTGTAACTTTAAACGGTCCTAACTATTGACTCGAGTATGAGAATGAAGATTATGAAATTTCAATATGAAACGCGTTTTGATTACCATAATTCGAGCAGGCCTTGCAAAAAAAATTCCATTTTGCAATCCCAAATTCCAACATTTACATCACTTAGAGAGGATTTAAAGTTTTTGTCGCATATTTTCCGTTTTGCTTGCTTTCGCTATTATTCAATAGAGTTGTAATGAAATTTGATGTGCCACTAAAAATATGTTTACATACATTCTCATCATTCTGAAGATCATAAAAATAATTTCATGATCCTACAAATTAAAAAGAATAAAAAAGCGGAGTGCAGATGTTCAGAGTTTAAAAAAACATTTAATAAATCCTAGTTGTAACTTTAAACGGTAATAACTTTTTACTCGAGTATGGGAATGACTATTATAATATATCAAAACTAAACTCGTATAGATTAACCTAATTCCACCAGGCATTTCTAAAGAACTTCAATTTTCAAACCAAATTCCACTATTTACATCACTTAGAAAGGGTTTAAAGTTTTTGTCGCATATTTTGCATTTTTGATGCTTTCGTTATTATTAAATAGAGTTGTATTGAAGATTGATGAGCCACAAAGAATATGTTTACATATATTCTAATGCTTCTCAATATCTTTCAAATAATTTCATGATCCTACAAAGAAAAGAGAATAAAAAGAGTAGTGTTGTTGTTTAAAGTTAAAAAAAACATTTTACACAACGCATTTGTAACTTGAAACGGTCCTAACTATTGACTCGAGTATGAGAATGAAGATTATAAAATTTCAATATGAAACGCGTTTCTATTACCATAATTCGAGCAGGCCTTGCAAAAAAAATTCCATTTTGCAATCCCAAATTCCAACATTTACATCACTTAGAGAGGGTTTAAAGTTTTTGTCGGATATTTTCCGTTTTGCTTGCTTTCTCTATTATTCAATAGAGTTGTAATGAAAATTGATGTGCCACTAAAAATATGTTTATATACATTCTAATCATTCTGAATATCATAAAAATAATTTCATGATCCTACAAAGGAAAAAGAAAAAAAATCGGAGTGTAGCTGTTCAGAGTTTAAAAAAACATTTAATAAATCCCAGTTGTAACTTTAAACGGTAATAACTTTTTACTCGACTATTGGAATGACTATTATAATATATCAAAACTAAACTCGTATAGATTAACATAATTCCACCAGGAACTTCTAAAGAACTTCAATTTTCAAACCAAATTCCACTATTTACATCACTTAGAAAGGGTTTAATGTTTTTGTCGCCAATTTTCCGTTTTGGATGCTTTCGCTATTATTCAATAGAGTTGTATTGAAGATTGATGAGCCACCAAGAATATGTTTACATATATTCTAATGCTTCTCAATATCATCCAAATAATTTCATGATCATACAAAGAAAAAAGAATAAAAAGAAGAGTGCTTTTGTTTACAGTTAAAAAAAACATTTTACACATCGCAGTTGTAACTTTAAACGGTCCTAACTATTGACTCGAGTATGAGAATGAAGATTATAAAATTTCAATATGAAACACGTTTCGATTACCATAATTCGAACAGGCCTTGCAAAAAAAATTCCATTTTGCAATCCCAAATTCCAACATTTACATCACTTAGAGAGGATTTAAAGTTTTTGTCGCATATTTTCCGTTTTGCTTGCTTTCGCTATTATTCAATAGAGTTATAATGAAATTTGATGTGCCGCTAAAAATATGTTTACATACATTCTCATCATTCTGAAGATCATAAAAATAATTTCATGATCCTACAAATTAAAAAGAATAAAAAAGCGGAGTGCAGATGTTCAGAGTTTAAAAAAACATTTAATAAATCCTAGTTGTAACTTTAAACGGTAATAACTTTTTACTCGAGTATGGGAATGACTATTATAATATATCAAAACTAAACTCGTATAGATTAACCTAATTCCACCAGGCATTTCTAAAGAACTTCAATTTTCAAACCAAATTCCACTATTTACATCACTTAGAAAGGGTTTAAAGTTTTTGTCGCATATTTTGCATTTTTGATGCTTTCGTTATTATTAAATAGAGTTGTATTGAAGATTGATGAGCCACAAAGAATATGTTTACATATATTCTAATGCTTCTCAATATCTTTCAAATAATTTCATGATCCTACAAAGAAAAGAGAATAAAAAGAGTAGTGTTGTTGTTTAAAGTTAAAAAAAACATTTTACACAACGCATTTGTAACTTGAAACGGTCCTAACTATTGACTCGAGTATGAGAATGAAGATTATAAAATTTCAATATGAAACGCGTTTCTATTACCATAATTCGAGCAGGCCTTGCAAAAAAAATTTCATTTTGCAATCCCAAATGCCAACATTTACATCACTTAGAGAGGGTTTAAAGTTTTTGTCGTATATTTTCCGTTTTGCTTGCTTTCTCTATTATTCAATAGAGTTGTAATGAAAATTGATGTGCCACTAAAAATATGTTTATATACATTCTAATCATTCTGAATATCATAAAAATAATTTCATGATCCTACAAAGGAAAAAGAAAAAAAATCGGAGTGTAGCTGTTCAGAGTTTAAAAAAACATTTAATAAATCCCAGTTGTAACTTTAAACGGTAATAACTTTTTACTCGACTATTGGAATGACTATTATAATATATCAAAACTAAACTCGTATAGATTAACATAATTCCACCAGGAACTTCTAAAGAACTTCAATTTTCAAACCAAATTCCACTATTTACATCTCTTAGAAAGGGTTTAATGTTTTTGTCGCCAATTTTCCGTTTTGGATGCTTTCGCTATTATTCAATAGAGTTGTATTGAAGATTGATGAGCCACCAAGAATATGTTTACATAGATTCTAATGATTCTCAATATCATTCAAATAATTTCATGATCCTACAAAGAAAAGAGAATAAAAAGAAGAGTGCTTTTGTTTAGAGTTAAAAAAAACATTTTACACATCGCAGTTGTAACTTTAAACGGTCCTAACTATTGACTCGAGTATGAGAATGAAGATTATAAAATTTCAATATGAAATGCGTTTCGATTACCATAATTCGAGCAGGCCTTGCAAAAAAAATTCTATTTTGCAATCCCAAATTCCAACATTTACATCACTTAGAGAGGATTTAATGTTTTTGTCGCATATTTTCCGTTTTGCTTGCTTGCTTTCGCTATTATTAAATAGAGTTGTAATGAAAATTGATGTGCCACTAAAAATATGTTTACATACATTCTAATAATTCTGAAGATCATAAAAATAATTTCATGATCCTATAAAGGAAAAAGAATAAAAAAGCGGAGTGCAGCTGTTCAGAGTTTAAAAAAACATTTAATAAATCCCAGTTGTAACTTTAAACGGTAATAACTTTTTACTCGAGTATGGGAATGACTATTATAATATATCAAAACTAAACTCGTATAGATTAACATAATTCCACCAGGCATTTCTAAAGAACTTCAATTTTCAAACCAAATTCCACTATTTCCATCACTTAGAAAGGGTTTAATGTTTTTGTCGCCAATTTTCCGTTTTGGATGCTTTCGCTATTATTCAATAGAGTTGTATTGAAGATTGATGAGCCACCAAGAATATGTTTACATATATTCTAATGCTTCTCAATATCTTTCAAATAATTTCATGATCCTACAAAGAAAAGAGAATAAAAAGAAGAGTGCTTTTGTTTACAGTTAAAAAAAACATTTTACACATCGCAGTTGTAACTTTAAACGGTCCTAACTATTGACTCGAGTATGAGAATGAAGATTATGAAATTTCAATATGAAACGCGTTTTGATTACCATAATTCGAGCAGGCCTTGCAAAAAAAATTCCATTTTGCAATCCCAAATTCCAACATTTACATCACTTAGAGAGGATTTAAAGTTTTTGTCGCATATTTTCCGTTTTGCTTGCTTTCGCTATTATTCAATAGAGTTGTAATGAAATTTGATGTGCCACTAAAAATATGTTTACATACATTCTCATCATTCTGAAGATCATAAAAATAATTTCATGATCCTACAAATTAAAAAGAATAAAAAAGCGGAGTGCAGATGTTCAGAGTTTAAAAAAACATTTAATAAATCCTAGTTGTAACTTTAAACGGTAATAACTTTTTACTCGAGTATGGGAATGACTATTATAATATATCAAAACTAAACTCGTATAGATTAACCTAATTCCACCAGGCATTTCTAAAGAACTTCAATTTTCAAACCAAATTCCACTATTTACATCACTTAGAAAGGGTTTAAAGTTTTTGTCGCATATTTTGCATTTTTGATGCTTTCGTTATTATTAAATAGAGTTGTATTGAAGATTGATGAGCCACAAAGAATATGTTTACATATATTCTAATGCTTCTCAATATCTTTCAAATAATTTCATGATCCTACAAAGAAAAGAGAATAAAAAGAGTAGTGTTGTTGTTTAAAGTTAAAAAAAACATTTTACACAACGCATTTGTAACTTGAAACGGTCCTAACTATTGACTCGAGTATGAGAATGAAGATTATAAAATTTCAATATGAAACGCGTTTCTATTACCATAATTCGAGCAGGCCTTGCAAAAAAAATTCCATTTTGCAATCCCAAATTCCAACATTTACATCACTTAGAGAGGGTTTAAAGTTTTTGTCGTATATTTTCCGTTTTGCTTGCTTTCTCTATTATTCAATAGAGTTGTAATGAAAATTGATGTGCCACTAAAAATATGTTTATATACATTCTAATCATTCTGAATATCATAAAAATAATTTCATGATCCTACAAAGGAAAAAGAAAAAAAATCGGAGTGTAGCTGTTCAGAGTTTAAAAAAACATTTAATAAATCCCAGTTGTAACTTTAAACGGTAATAACTTTTTACTCGACTATTGGAATGACTATTATAATATATCAAAACTAAACTCGTATAGATTAACATAATTCCACCAGGAACTTCTAAAGAACTTCAATTTTCAAACCAAATTCCACTATTTACATCTCTTAGAAAGGGTTTAATGTTTTTGTCGCCAATTTTCCGTTTTGGATGCTTTCGCTATTATTCAATAGAGTTGTATTGAAGATTGATGAGCCACCAAGAATATGTTTACATAGATTCTAATGATTCTCAATATCATTCAAATAATTTCATGATCCTACAAAGAAAAGAGAATAAAAAGAAGAGTGCTTTTGTTTAGAGTTAAAAAAAACATTTTACACATCGCAGTTGTAACTTTAAACGGTCCTAACTATTGACTCGAGTATGAGAATGAAGATTATAAAATTTCAATATGAAATGCGTTTCGATTACCATAATTCGAGCAGGCCTTGCAAAAAAAATTCTATTTTGCAATCCCAAATTCCAACATTTACATCACTTAGAGAGGATTTAATGTTTTTGTCGCATATTTTCCGTTTTGCTTGCTTGCTTTCGCTATTATTAAATAGAGTTGTAATGAAAATTGATGTGCCACTAAAAATATGTTTACATACATTCTAATAATTCTGAAGATCATAAAAATAATTTCATGATCCTATAAAGGAAAAAGAATAAAAAAGCGGAGTGCAGCTGTTCAGAGTTTAAAAAAACATTTAATAAATCCCAGTTGTAACTTTAAACGGTAATAACTTTTTACTCGAGTATGGGAATGACTATTATAATATATCAAAACTAAACTCGTATAGATTAACATAATTCCACCAGGCATTTCTAAAGAACTTCAATTTTCAAACCAAATTCCACTATTTCCATCACTTAGAAAGGGTTTAATGTTTTTGTCGCCAATTTTCCGTTTTGGATGCTTTCGCTATTATTCAATAGAGTTGTATTGAAGATTGATGAGCCACCAAGAATATGTTTACATATATTCTAATGCTTCTCAATATCTTTCAAATAATTTCATGATCCTACAAAGAAAAGAGAATAAAAAGAAGAGTGCTTTTGTTTACAGTTAAAAAAAACATTTTACACATCGCAGTTGTAACTTTAAACGGTCCTAACTATTGACTCGAGTATGAGAATGAAGATTATGAAATTTCAATATGAAACGCGTTTTGATTACCATAATTCGAGCAGGCCTTGCAAAAAAAATTCCATTTTGCAATCCCAAATTCCAACATTTACATCACTTAGAGAGGATTTAAAGTTTTTGTCGCATATTTTCCGTTTTGCTTGCTTTCGCTATTATTCAATAGAGTTGTAATGAAATTTGATGTGCCACTAAAAATATGTTTACATACATTCTCATCATTCTGAAGATCATAAAAATAATTTCATGATCCTACAAATTAAAAAGAATAAAAAAGCGGAGTGCAGATGTTCAGAGTTTAAAAAAACATTTAATAAATCCTAGTTGTAACTTTAAACGGTAATAACTTTTTACTCGAGTATGGGAATGACTATTATAATATATCAAAACTAAACTCGTATAGATTAACCTAATTCCACCAGGCATTTCTAAAGAACTTCAATTTTCAAACCAAATTCCACTATTTACATCACTTAGAAAGGGTTTAAAGTTTTTGTCGCATATTTTGCATTTTTGATGCTTTCGTTATTATTAAATAGAGTTGTATTGAAGATTGATGAGCCACAAAGAATATGTTTACATATATTCTAATGCTTCTCAATATCTTTCAAATAATTTCATGATCCTACAAAGAAAAGAGAATAAAAAGAGTAGTGTTGTTGTTTAAAGTTAAAAAAAACATTTTACACAACGCATTTGTAACTTGAAACGGTCCTAACTATTGACTCGAGTATGAGAATGAAGATTATAAAATTTCAATATGAAACGCGTTTCTATTACCATAATTCGAGCAGGCCTTGCAAAAAAAATTCCATTTTGCAATCCCAAATTCCAACATTTACATCACTTAGAGAGGGTTTAAAGTTTTTGTCGTATATTTTCCGTTTTGCTTGCTTTCTCTATTATTCAATAGAGTTGTAATGAAAATTGATGTGCCACTAAAAATATGTTTATATACATTCTAATCATTCTGAATATCATAAAAATAATTTCATGATCCTACAAAGGAAAAAGAAAAAAAATCGGAGTGTAGCTGTTCAGAGTTTAAAAAAACATTTAATAAATCCCAGTTGTAACTTTAAACGGTAATAACTTTTTACTCGACTATTGGAATGACTATTATAATATATCAAAACTAAACTCGTATAGATTAACATAATTCCACCAGGAACTTCTAAAGAACTTCAATTTTCAAACCAAATTCCACTATTTACATCTCTTAGAAAGGGTTTAATGTTTTTGTCGCCAATTTTCCGTTTTGGATGCTTTCGCTATTATTCAATAGAGTTGTATTGAAGATTGATGAGCCACCAAGAATATGTTTACATAGATTCTAATGATTCTCAATATCATTCAAATAATTTCATGATCCTACAAAGAAAAGAGAATAAAAAGAAGAGTGCTTTTGTTTAGAGTTAAAAAAAACATTTTACACATCGCAGTTGTAACTTTAAACGGTCCTAACTATTGACTCGAGTATGAGAATGAAGATTATAAAATTTCAATATGAAATGCGTTTCGATTACCATAATTCGAGCAGGCCTTGCAAAAAAAATTCTATTTTGCAATCCCAAATTCCAACATTTACATCACTTAGAGAGGATTTAATGTTTTTGTCGCATATTTTCCGTTTTGCTTGCTTGCTTTCGCTATTATTAAATAGAGTTGTAATGAAAATTGATGTGCCACTAAAAATATGTTTACATACATTCTAATAATTCTGAAGATCATAAAAATAATTTCATGATCCTATAAAGGAAAAAGAATAAAAAAGCGGAGTGCAGCTGTTCAGAGTTTAAAAAAACATTTAATAAATCCCAGTTGTAACTTTAAACGGTAATAACTTTTTACTCGAGTATGGGAATGACTATTATAATATATCAAAACTAAACTCGTATAGATTAACATAATTCCACCAGGCATTTCTAAAGAACTTCAATTTTCAAACCAAATTCCACTATTTCCATCACTTAGAAAGGGTTTAATGTTTTTGTCGCCAATTTTCCGTTTTGGATGCTTTCGCTATTATTCAATAGAGTTGTATTGAAGATTGATGAGCCACCAAGAATATGTTTACATATATTCTAATGCTTCTCAATATCTTTCAAATAATTTCATGATCCTACAAAGAAAAGAGAATAAAAAGAAGAGTGCTTTTGTTTACAGTTAAAAAAAACATTTTACACATCGCAGTTGTAACTTTAAACGGTCCTAACTATTGACTCGAGTATGAGAATGAAGATTATGAAATTTCAATATGAAACGCGTTTTGATTACCATAATTCGAGCAGGCCTTGCAAAAAAAATTCCATTTTGCAATCCCAAATTCCAACATTTACATCACTTAGAGAGGATTTAAAGTTTTTGTCGCATATTTTCCGTTTTGCTTGCTTTCGCTATTATTCAATAGAGTTGTAATGAAATTTGATGTGCCACTAAAAATATGTTTACATACATTCTCATCATTCTGAAGATCATAAAAATAATTTCATGATCCTACAAATTAAAAAGAATAAAAAAGCGGAGTGCAGATGTTCAGAGTTTAAAAAAACATTTAATAAATCCTAGTTGTAACTTTAAACGGTAATAACTTTTTACTCGAGTATGGGAATGACTATTATAATATATCAAAACTAAACTCGTATAGATTAACCTAATTCCACCAGGCATTTCTAAAGAACTTCAATTTTCAAACCAAATTCCACTATTTACATCACTTAGAAAGGGTTTAAAGTTTTTGTCGCATATTTTGCATTTTTGATGCTTTCGTTATTATTAAATAGAGTTGTATTGAAGATTGATGAGCCACAAAGAATATGTTTACATATATTCTAATGCTTCTCAATATCTTTCAAATAATTTCATGATCCTACAAAGAAAAGAGAATAAAAAGAGTAGTGTTGTTGTTTAAAGTTAAAAAAAACATTTTACACAACGCATTTGTAACTTGAAACGGTCCTAACTATTGACTCGAGTATGAGAATGAAGATTATAAAATTTCAATATGAAACGCGTTTCTATTACCATAATTCGAGCAGGCCTTGCAAAAAAAATTCCATTTTGCAATCCCAAATTCCAACATTTACATCACTTAGAGAGGGTTTAAAGTTTTTGTCGTATATTTTCCGTTTTGCTTGCTTTCTCTATTATTCAATAGAGTTGTAATGAAAATTGATGTGCCACTAAAAATATGTTTATATACATTCTAATCATTCTGAATATCATAAAAATAATTTCATGATCCTACAAAGGAAAAAGAAAAAAAATCGGAGTGTAGCTGTTCAGAGTTTAAAAAAACATTTAATAAATCCCAGTTGTAACTTTAAACGGTAATAACTTTTTACTCGACTATTGGAATGACTATTATAATATATCAAAACTAAACTCGTATAGATTAACATAATTCCACCAGGAACTTCTAAAGAACTTCAATTTTCAAACCAAATTCCACTATTTACATCTCTTAGAAAGGGTTTAATGTTTTTGTCGCCAATTTTCCGTTTTGGATGCTTTCGCTATTATTCAATAGAGTTGTATTGAAGATTGATGAGCCACCAAGAATATGTTTACATAGATTCTAATGATTCTCAATATCATTCAAATAATTTCATGATCCTACAAAGAAAAGAGAATAAAAAGAAGAGTGCTTTTGTTTAGAGTTAAAAAAAACATTTTACACATCGCAGTTGTAACTTTAAACGGTCCTAACTATTGACTCGAGTATGAGAATGAAGATTATAAAATTTCAATATGAAATGCGTTTCGATTACCATAATTCGAGCAGGCCTTGCAAAAAAAATTCTATTTTGCAATCCCAAATTCCAACATTTACATCACTTAGAGAGGATTTAATGTTTTTGTCGCATATTTTCCGTTTTGCTTGCTTGCTTTCGCTATTATTAAATAGAGTTGTAATGAAAATTGATGTGCCACTAAAAATATGTTTACATACATTCTAATAATTCTGAAGATCATAAAAATAATTTCATGATCCTATAAAGGAAAAAGAATAAAAAAGCGGAGTGCAGCTGTTCAGAGTTTAAAAAAACATTTAATAAATCCCAGTTGTAACTTTAAACGGTAATAACTTTTTACTCGAGTATGGGAATGACTATTATAATATATCAAAACTAAACTCGTACAGATTAACATAATTCCACCAGGCATTTCTAAAGAACTTCAATTTTCAAACCAAATTCCACTATTTCCATCACTTAGAAAGGGTTTAATGTTTTTGTCGCCAATTTTCCGTTTTGGATGCTTTCGCTATTATTCAATAGAGTTGTATTGAAGATTGATGAGCCACCAAGAATATGTTTACATATATTCTAATGCTTTTCAATATCTTTCAAATAATTTCATGATCCTACAAAGAAAAGAGAATAAAAAGAAGAGTGCTTTTGTTTACAGTTAAAAAAAACATTTTACACATCGCAGTTGTAACTTTAAACGGTCCTAACTATTGACTCGAGTATGAGAATGAAGATTATGAAATTTCAATATGAAACGCGTTTTGATTACCATAATTCGAGCAGGCCTTGCAAAAAAAATTCCATTTTGCAATCCCAAATTCCAACATTTACATCACTTAGAGAGGATTTAAAGTTTTTGTCGCATATTTTCCGTTTTGCTTGCTTTCGCTATTATTCAATAGAGTTGTAATGAAATTTGATGTGCCACTAAAAATATGTTTACATACATTCTCATCATTCTGAAGATCATAAAAATAATTTCATGATCCTACAAATTAAAAAGAATAAAAAAGCGGAGTGCAGTTGTTAAGATTTTAAAAAAACATTTAATAAATCCGAGTTGTAACTTTAAACGGTAATAACTTTTTACTCGAGTATGGGAATGACTATTATAATATATCAAAACAAAACTCGTATAGATTAACCTAATTCCACCAGGAACTTCTAAAGAACTTCAATTTTCAAACCAAATTCCAGTATTTACATCACTTAGAAAGGGTTTAAAGTTTTTGTCGCATATTTTGCATTTTTGATGCTTTTGTTATTATTAAATAGAGTTGTATTGAAGATTGATGAGCCACAAAGAATATGTTTACATATATTCTAATGCTTCTCAATATCTTTCAAATAATTTCATGATCCTACAAAGAAAAGAGAATAAAAAGAGTAGTGTTGTTGTTTACAGTTAAAAAAAAACATTTTACACAACGCATTTGTAACTTTAAACGGTCCTAACTATTGACTCGAGTATGAGAATGAAGATTATAACATTTCAAGATGAAACTCGTATCGATTACCATAATTCGAGTAGGCCTTGCAATAGAACTTCCATTTTGCAATCCCAAATTCCAACATTTACATCACTTAGAGAGGGTTTAACGTTTTTGTCGCATATTTTCCGTTTTGCTTGCTTTCACTATTATTCAATAGAGTTGTAATGAAAATTGATGTGCCACTTAAAATATGTTTACATACATTCTAATCATTCTGAAGATCATAAAAATAATTTCATGATCCTACAAAGGAAAAAGAATAAAAAAGCGGAGTGCAGATGTTCAGAGTTTAAAAAAACATTTAATAAATCCCAGTTGTAACTTTAAACGGTAATAACTTTTTACTCGAGTATGGGAATGACTATTATAATATATCAAAACTAAACTCGTATAGATTAACATAATTCCACCAGGAACTTCTAAAGAACTTCAATTTTCAAACCAAATTCCACTATTTACATAACTTAGAAAGGGTTTAATGTTTTTGTCGCCAATTTTCTGTTTTGGATGCTTTCGCTATTATTCAATAGAGTTGTATTGAAGATTCATGAGCCACCAAGAATATGTTTCCATAGATTCTAATGATTCTCAATATCATTCAAATAATTTCATGATCCTACAAAGAAAAGAGAATAAAAAGAAGAGTGCTTTTGTTTAGAGTTAAAAAAAACATTTTACACATCGCAGTTGTAACTTTAAACGGTCCTAACTATTGACTAGAGTATGAGAATGAAGATTATAAAATTTCAATATGAAATGCGTTTCGATTACCATAATTCGAGCAGGCCTTGCAAAAAAAAAATTCCATTTTGCAATCCCAAATTCCAACATTTACATCACTTAGAGAGGATTTAAAGTTTTTGTCGCATATTTTCCGTTTTGCTTGCTTTCGCTATTATTCAATAGAGTTGTAATGAAATTTGATGTGCCACTAAAAATATGTTTACATACATTCTCATCATTCTGAAGATCATAAAAATAATTTCATGATCCTACAAATTAAAAAGAATAAAAAAGCGGAGTGCAGTTGTTAAGAGTTTAAAAAAACATTTAATAAATCCGAGTTGTAACTTTAAACGGTAATAACTTTTTACTCGAGTATGGGAATGACTATTATAATATATCAAAACAAAACTCGTATAGATTAACCTAATTCCACCAGGAACTTCTAAAGAACTTCAATTTTCAAACCAAATTCCAGTATTTACATCACTTAGAAAGGGTTTAAAGTTTTTGTCGCATATTTTGCATTTTTGATGCTTTTGTTATTATTAAATAGAGTTGTATTGAAGATTGATGAGCCACAAAGAATATGTTTACATATATTCTAATGCTTCTCAATATCTTTCAAATAATTTCATGATCCTACAAAGAAAAGAGAATAAAAAGAGTAGTGTTGTTGTTTACAGTTAAAAAAAAACATTTTACACAACGCATTTGTAACTTTAAACGGTCCTAACTATTGACTCGAGTATGAGAATGAAGATTATAACATTTCAAGATGAAACTCGTATCGATTACCATAATTCGAGTAGGCCTTGCAATAGAACTTCCATTTTGCAATCCCAAATTCCAACATTTACATCACTTAGAGAGGGTTTAACGTTTTTGTCGCATATTTTCCGTTTTGCTTGCTTTCACTATTATTCAATAGAGTTGTAATGAAAATTGATGTGCCACTTAAAATATGTTTACATACATTCTAATCATTCTGAAGATCATAAAAATAATTTCATGATCCTACAAAGGAAAAAGAATAAAAAAGCGGAGTGCAGATGTTCAGAGTTTAAAAAAACATTTAATAAATCCCAGTTGTAACTTTAAACGGTAATAACTTTTTACTCGAGTATGGGAATGACTATTATAATATATCAAAACTAAACTCGTATAGATTAACATAATTCCACCAGGAACTTCTAAAGAACTTCAATTTTCAAACCAAATTCCACTATTTACATCACTTAGAAAGGGTTTAATGTTTTTGTCGCCAATTTTCTGTTTTGGATGCTTTCGCTATTATTCAATAGAGTTGTATTGAAGATTCATGAGCCACCAAGAATATGTTTCCATAGATTCTAATGATTCTCAATATCATTCAAATAATTTCATGATCCTACAAAGAAAAGAGAATAAAAAGAAGAGTGCTTTTGTTTAGAGTTAAAAAAAACATTTTACACATCGCAGTTGTAACTTTAAACGGTCCTAACTATTGACTAGAGTATGAGAATGAAGATTATAAAATTTCAATATGAAATGCGTTTCGATTACCATAATTCGAGCAGGCCTTGCAAAAAAAATTCCATTTTGCAATCCCAAATTCCAACATTTACATCACTTAGAGAGGATTTAAAGTTTTTGTCGCATATTTTCCGTTTTGCTTGCTTTTGCTATTATTCAATAGAGTTGTAATGAAATTTGATGTGCCACTAAAAATATGTTTACATACATTCTCATCATTCTGAAGATCATAAAAATAATTTCATGATCCTACAAATTAAAAATAATAAAAAAGCGGGGTGCAGTTTTTAAGAGTTTAAAAAAACATTTAATAAATCCGAGTTGTAACTTCAAACGGTAATAACTTTTTACTCGAGTATGGGAATGACTATTATAATATATCAAAACTAAACTCATATAGATTAACCTAATTCCACCAAGAACTTCTAAAGAACTTCAATTTTCAAACCAAATTCCAGTATTTACATCACTTAGAAAGGGTTTAAAGTTTTTGTCGCATATTTTCCGTTTTTGATACTTTCGTTATTATTCAATAGAGTTGTATTGAAGATTGATGAGCCACCAAGAATATGTTTACATATATTCTAATGCTTCTCAATATCATCCATATAATTTCATGATCATACAAAGAAAAAAGAATAAAAAGAAGAGTGCTTTTGTTTACAGTTAAAAAAAACATTTTACACATCGCAGTTGTAACTTTAAACGGTCCTAACTATTGACTCGAGTATGAGAATGAAGATTATGAAATTTCAATATGAAACGCGTTTCGATTACCATAATTCGAGCAGGCCTTGCAAAATAAATTCCATTTTGCAATCCCAAATTCCAACATTTACATCACTTAGAGAGGATTTAAAGTTTTTGTCGCATATTTTCCGTTTTGCTTGCTTTCGCTATTATTCAATAGAGTTGTAATGAAATTTGATGTGCCACTAAAAATATGTTTACATACATTCTCATCATTCTGAAGATCATAAAAATAATTTCATGATCCTACAAATTAAAAAGAATAAAAAAGCGGAGTGCAGTTGTTAAGAGTTTAAAAAAACATTTAATAAATCCGAGTTGTAACTTTAAACGGTAATAACTTTTTACTCGGGTATGGGAATGACTATTATAATATATCAAAACTAAACTCGTATAGATTAACCTAATTCCACCAGGCATTTCTATAGAACTTCAATTTTCAAACCAAATTCCACTATTTACTTCACTTAGAAAGGGTTTAAAGTTTTTGTCGCATATTTTGCAATTTTGATGCTTTCGTTATTATTAAATAGAGTTGTATTGAAGATTGATGAGCCACAAAGAATATGTTTACATATATTCTAATGCTTCTCAATATCTTTCAAATAATTTCATGATCCTACAAAGAAAAGAGAATAAAAATAGTAGTGTTGTTGTTTACAGTTAAAAAAAAACATTTTACACAACGCATTTGTAACTTTAAACGGTCCTAACTATTGACTCGAGTATGAGAATGAAGATTATAACATTTCAAGATGAAACTCATATCGATTACCATAATTCGAGTAGGCCTTGCAAAAGAACTTCCATTTTGCAATCCCAAATTCCAACATTTACATCACTTGGAGAGGGTTTAAAGTTTTTGTCGCATATTTTCCGTTTTGCTTGCTTTCGCTATTATTCAATAGAGTTGTAATGAAAATTGATGTGCCACTAAAAATATGTTTACATACATTCTAATCATTCTGAAGATCATAAAAATAATTTCATGATTCTACAAAGGAAAAAGAATAAAAAAGCGGAGTGCAGATGTTCAGAGTTTAAAAAAACATTTAATAAATCCCAGTTGTAACTTTAAACGGTAATAACTTTTTACTCGAGTATGAGAATGACTATTTTAATATATCAAAACTAAACTCGTATAGATTAACATAATTCCACCAGGAATTTCTAAAGAACTTCAATTTTCAAACCAAATTCCACTATTTACATCACTTAGAAAGGGTTTAAAGTTTTTGTCGCATATTTTGCATTTTTGATACTTTTGTTATTATTAAATAGAGTTGTATTGAAGATTGATGAGCCACAAAGAATATGTTTACATATATTCTAATGCTTCTCAATATCTTTCAAATAATTTCATGATCCTACAAAGAAAAGAGAATAAAAAGAGTAGTGTTGTTGTTTACAGTTAAAAAAAAAACATTTTACACAACGCATTTGTAACTTTAAACGGTCCTAACTATTGACTCGAATATGAGAATGAAGATTATAACATTTCAAGATGAAACTCGTATCGATTACCATAATTCGAGTAGGCCTTGCAAAAGAACTTCCATTTTGCAATCCCAAATTCCAACATTTACATCACTTAGAGAGGGTTTAACGTTTTTGTCGCATATTTTCCGTTTTGCTTGCTTTCCCTATTATTCAATAGAGTTGTAATGAAAATTGATGTGCCACTTAAAATATGTTTACATACATTCTAATCATTCTGAAGATCATAAAAATAATTTCATGATCCTACAAAGGAAAAAGAATAAAAAAGCGGAGTGCAGATGTTCAGAGTTTAAAAAAACATTTAATAAATCCCAGTTGTAACTTTAAACGGTAATAACTTTTTACTCGAGTATGGGAATGACTAATATAATATATCAAAACTAAACTCGTATAGATTAACATAATTCCACCAGGAACTTCTAAAGAACTTCAATTTTCAAACCAAATTCCACTATTTACTTCACTTAGAAAGGGTTTAAAGTTTTTGTCGCATATTTTGCATTTTTGATGCTTTCGTTATTATTAAATAGAGTTGTATTGAAGATTGATGAGCCACAAAGAATATGTTTACATATATTCTAATGCTTCTCAATATCTTTCAAATAATTTCATGATCCTACAAAGAAAAGAGAATAAAAATAGTAGTGTTGTTGTTTACAGTTAAAAAAAAACATTTTACACAACGCATTTGTAACTTTAAACGGTCCTAACTATTGACTCGAGTATGAGAATGAAGATTATAACATTTCAAGATGAAACTCGTATCGATTACCATAATTCGAGTAGGCCTTGCAAAAGAACTTCCATTTTGCAATCCCAAATTCCAACATTTACATCACTTAGAGAGGGTTTAAAGTTTTTGTCGCATATTTTCCGTTTTGCTTGCTTTCGCTATTATTCAATAGAGTTGTAATGAAAATTGATGTGCCACTAAAAATATGTTTACATACATTCTAATCATTCTGAAGATCATAAAAATAATTTCATGATTCTACAAAGGAAAAAGAATAAAAAAGCGGAGTGCAGATGTTCAGTGTTTAAAAAAACATTTAATAAATCCCAGTTGTAACTTTAAACGGTAATAACTTTTTACTCGAGTATGAGAATGAATATTTTAATATATCAAAACTAAACTCGTATAGATTAACATAATTCCACCAGGAATTTCTAAAGAACTTCAATTTTCAAACCAAATTCCACTATTTACATCACTTAGAAAGGGTTTAAAGTTTTTGTCGCATATTTTGCATTTTTGATACTTTTGTTATTATTAAATAGAGTTGTATTGAAGATTGATGAGCCACAAAGAATATGTTTACATATATTCTAATGCTTCTCAATATCTTTCAAATAATTTCATGATCCTACAAAGAAAAGAGAATAAAAAGAGTAGTGTTGTTGTTTACAGTTAAAAAAAAACATTTTACACAACGCATTTGTAACTTTAAACGGTCCTAACTATTGACTCGAGTATGAGAATGAAGATTATAACATTTCAAGATGAAACTCGTATCGATTACCATAATTCGAGTAGGCCTTGCAAAAGAACTTCCATTTTGCAATCCCAAATTCCAACATTTACATCACTTAGAGAGGGTTTAACGTTTTTGTCGCATATTTTCCGTTTTGCTTGCTTTCCCTATTATTCAATAGAGTTGTAATGAAAATTGATGTGCCACTTAAAATATGTTTACATACATTCTAATCATTCTGAAGATCATAAAAATAATTTCATGATCCTACAAAGGGAAAAGAATAAAAAAGCGGAGTGCAGATGTTCAGAGTTTAAAAAAACATTTAATAAATCCCAGTTGTAACTTTAAACGGTAATAACTTTTTACTCGAGTATGGGAATGACTAATATAATATATCAAAACTAAACTCGTATAGATTAACATAATTCCACCAGGAACATCTAAAGAACTTCAATTTTCAAACCAAATTCCACTATTTACTTCACTTAGAAAGGGTTTAATGTTTTTGTCGCCAATTTTCTGTTTTGGATGCTTTCGCTATTATTCAATAGAGTTGTATTGAAGATTCATGAGCCACCAAGAATATGTTTCCATAGATTCTAATGATTCTCAATATCATTCAAATAATTTCATGATCCTACAAAGAAAAGAGAATAAAAAGAAGAGTGCTTTTGTTTAGAGTTAAAAAAAACATTTTACACATCGCAGTTGTAACTTTAAACGGTCCTAACTATTGACTAGAGTATGAGAATGAAGATTATAAAATTTCAATATGAAATGCGTTTCGATTACCATAATTCGAGCAGGCCTTGCAAAAAAAATTCCATTTTGCAATCCCAAATTCCAACATTTACATCACTTAGAGAGGATTTAAAGTTTTTGTCGCATATTTTCCGTTTTGCTTGCTTTTGCTATTATTCAATAGAGTTGTAATGAAATTTGATGTGCCACTAAAAATATGTTTACATACATTCTCATCATTCTGAAGATCATAAAAATAATTTCATGATCCTACAAATTAAAAATAATAAAAAAGCGGGGTGCAGTTTTTAAGAGTTTAAAAAAACATTTAATAAATCCGAGTTGTAACTTCAAACGGTAATAACTTTTTACTCGAGTATGGGAATGACTATTATAATATATCAAAACTAAACTCATATAGATTAACCTAATTCCACCAAGAACTTCTAAAGAACTTCAATTTTCAAACCAAATTCCAGTATTTACATCACTTAGAAAGGGTTTAAAGTTTTTGTCGCATATTTTCCGTTTTTGATACTTTCGTTATTATTCAATAGAGTTGTATTGAAGATTGATGAGCCACCAAGAATATGTTTACATATATTCTAATGCTTCTCAATATCATCCATATAATTTCATGATCATACAAAGAAAAAAGAATAAAAAGAAGAGTGCTTTTGTTTACAGTTAAAAAAAACATTTTACACATCGCAGTTGTAACTTTAAACGGTCCTAACTATTGACTCGAGTATGAGAATGAAGATTATGAAATTTCAATATGAAACGCGTTTCGATTACCATAATTCGAGCAGGCCTTGCAAAATAAATTCCATTTTGCAATCCCAAATTCCAACATTTACATCACTTAGAGAGGATTTAAAGTTTTTGTCGCATATTTTCCGTTTTGCTTGCTTTCGCTATTATTCAATAGAGTTGTAATGAAATTTGATGTGCCACTAAAAATATGTTTACATACATTCTCATCATTCTGAAGATCATAAAAATAATTTCATGATCCTACAAATTAAAAAGAATAAAAAAGCGGAGTGCAGTTGTTAAGAGTTTAAAAAAACATTTAATAAATCCGAGTTGTAACTTTAAACGGTAATAACTTTTTACTCGGGTATGGGAATGACTATTATAATATATCAAAACTAAACTCGTATAGATTAACCTAATTCCACCAGGCATTTCTATAGAACTTCAATTTTCAAACCAAATTCCACTATTTACTTCACTTAGAAAGGGTTTAAAGTTTTTGTCGCATATTTTGCAATTTTGATGCTTTCGTTATTATTAAATAGAGTTGTATTGAAGATTGATGAGCCACAAAGAATATGTTTACATATATTCTAATGCTTCTCAATATCTTTCAAATAATTTCATGATCCTACAAAGAAAAGAGAATAAAAATAGTAGTGTTGTTGTTTACAGTTAAAAAAAAACATTTTACACAACGCATTTGTAACTTTAAACGGTCCTAACTATTGACTCGAGTATGAGAATGAAGATTATAACATTTCAAGATGAAACTCATATCGATTACCATAATTCGAGTAGGCCTTGCAAAAGAACTTCCATTTTGCAATCCCAAATTCCAACATTTACATCACTTGGAGAGGGTTTAAAGTTTTTGTCGCATATTTTCCGTTTTGCTTGCTTTCGCTATTATTCAATAGAGTTGTAATGAAAATTGATGTGCCACTAAAAATATGTTTACATACATTCTAATCATTCTGAAGATCATAAAAATAATTTCATGATTCTACAAAGGAAAAAGAATAAAAAAGCGGAGTGCAGATGTTCAGAGTTTAAAAAAACATTTAATAAATCCCAGTTGTAACTTTAAACGGTAATAACTTTTTACTCGAGTATGAGAATGACTATTTTAATATATCAAAACTAAACTCGTATAGATTAACATAATTCCACCAGGAATTTCTAAAGAACTTCAATTTTCAAACCAAATTCCACTATTTACATCACTTAGAAAGGGTTTAAAGTTTTTGTCGCATATTTTGCATTTTTGATACTTTTGTTATTATTAAATAGAGTTGTATTGAAGATTGATGAGCCACAAAGAATATGTTTACATATATTCTAATGCTTCTCAATATCTTTCAAATAATTTCATGATCCTACAAAGAAAAGAGAATAAAAAGAGTAGTGTTGTTGTTTACAGTTAAAAAAAAAACATTTTACACAACGCATTTGTAACTTTAAACGGTCCTAACTATTGACTCGAATATGAGAATGAAGATTATAACATTTCAAGATGAAACTCGTATCGATTACCATAATTCGAGTAGGCCTTGCAAAAGAACTTCCATTTTGCAATCCCAAATTCCAACATTTACATCACTTAGAGAGGGTTTAACGTTTTTGTCGCATATTTTCCGTTTTGCTTGCTTTCCCTATTATTCAATAGAGTTGTAATGAAAATTGATGTGCCACTTAAAATATGTTTACATACATTCTAATCATTCTGAAGATCATAAAAATAATTTCATGATCCTACAAAGGAAAAAGAATAAAAAAGCGGAGTGCAGATGTTCAGAGTTTAAAAAAACATTTAATAAATCCCAGTTGTAACTTTAAACGGTAATAACTTTTTACTCGAGTATGGGAATGACTAATATAATATATCAAAACTAAACTCGTATAGATTAACATAATTCCACCAGGAACTTCTAAAGAACTTCAATTTTCAAACCAAATTCCACTATTTACTTCACTTAGAAAGGGTTTAAAGTTTTTGTCGCATATTTTGCATTTTTGATGCTTTCGTTATTATTAAATAGAGTTGTATTGAAGATTGATGAGCCACAAAGAATATGTTTACATATATTCTAATGCTTCTCAATATCTTTCAAATAATTTCATGATCCTACAAAGAAAAGAGAATAAAAATAGTAGTGTTGTTGTTTACAGTTAAAAAAAAACATTTTACACAACGCATTTGTAACTTTAAACGGTCCTAACTATTGACTCGAGTATGAGAATGAAGATTATAACATTTCAAGATGAAACTCGTATCGATTACCATAATTCGAGTAGGCCTTGCAAAAGAACTTCCATTTTGCAATCCCAAATTCCAACATTTACATCACTTAGAGAGGGTTTAAAGTTTTTGTCGCATATTTTCCGTTTTGCTTGCTTTCGCTATTATTCAATAGAGTTGTAATGAAAATTGATGTGCCACTAAAAATATGTTTACATACATTCTAATCATTCTGAAGATCATAAAAATAATTTCATGATTCTACAAAGGAAAAAGAATAAAAAAGCGGAGTGCAGATGTTCAGTGTTTAAAAAAACATTTAATAAATCCCAGTTGTAACTTTAAACGGTAATAACTTTTTACTCGAGTATGAGAATGAATATTTTAATATATCAAAACTAAACTCGTATAGATTAACATAATTCCACCAGGAATTTCTAAAGAACTTCAATTTTCAAACCAAATTCCACTATTTACATCACTTAGAAAGGGTTTAAAGTTTTTGTCGCATATTTTGCATTTTTGATACTTTTGTTATTATTAAATAGAGTTGTATTGAAGATTGATGAGCCACAAAGAATATGTTTACATATATTCTAATGCTTCTCAATATCTTTCAAATAATTTCATGATCCTACAAAGAAAAGAGAATAAAAAGAGTAGTGTTGTTGTTTACAGTTAAAAAAAAACATTTTACACAACGCATTTGTAACTTTAAACGGTCCTAACTATTGACTCGAGTATGAGAATGAAGATTATAACATTTCAAGATGAAACTCGTATCGATTACCATAATTCGAGTAGGCCTTGCAAAAGAACTTCCATTTTGCAATCCCAAATTCCAACATTTACATCACTTAGAGAGGGTTTAACGTTTTTGTCGCATATTTTCCGTTTTGCTTGCTTTCCCTATTATTCAATAGAGTTGTAATGAAAATTGATGTGCCACTTAAAATATGTTTACATACATTCTAATCATTCTGAAGATCATAAAAATAATTTCATGATCCTACAAAGGGAAAAGAATAAAAAAGCGGAGTGCAGATGTTCAGAGTTTAAAAAAACATTTAATAAATCCCAGTTGTAACTTTAAACGGTAATAACTTTTTACTCGAGTATGGGAATGACTAATATAATATATCAAAACTAAACTCGTATAGATTAACATAATTCCACCAGGAACTTCTAAAGAACTTCAATTTTCAAACCAAATTCCACTATTTACTTCACTTAGAAAGGGTTTAATGTTTTTGTCGCCAATTTTCTGTTTTGGATGCTTTCGCTATTATTCAATAGAGTTGTATTGAAGATTCATGAGCCACCAAGAATATGTTTCCATAGATTCTAATGATTCTCAATATCATTCAAATAATTTCATGATCCTACAAAGAAAAGAGAATAAAAATAGTAGTGTTTTTGTTACAGTTAAAAAAAAACATTTTACACAACGCATTTGTAACTTTAAACGGTCCTAACTATTGACTCGAGTATGAGAATGAAGATTATAACATTTCAAGATGAAACTCGTATCGATTACCATAATTCGAGTAGGCCTTGCAAAAGAACTTCCATTTTGCAATCCCAAATTCCAACATTTACATCACTTAGAGAGGGTTTAAAGTTTTTGTCGCATATTTTCCGTTTTGCTTGCTTTCGCTATTATTCAATAGAGTTGTAATGAAAATTGATGTGCCACTAAAAATATGTTTACATACATTCTAATCATTCTGAAGATCATAAAAATAATTTCATGATTCTACAAAGGAAAAAGAATAAAAAAGCGGAGTGCAGATGTTCAGAGTTTAAAAAAACATTTAATAAATCCCAGTTGTAACTTTAAACGGTAATAACTTTTTACTCGAGTATGAGAATGAATATTTTAATATATCAAAACTAAACTCGTATAGATTAACATAATTCCACCAGGAATTTCTAAAGAACTTCAATTTTCAAACCAAATTCCACTATTTACATCACTTAGAAAGGGTTTAAAGTTTTTGTCGCATATTTTGCATTTTTGATACTTTTGTTATTATTAAATAGAGTTGTATTGAAGATTGATGAGCCACAAAGAATATGTTTACATATATTCTAATGCTTCTCAATATCTTTCAAATAATTTCATGATCCTACAAAGAAAAGAGAATAAAAAGAGTAGTGTTGTTGTTTACAGTTAAAAAAAAACATTTTACACAACGCATTTGTAACTTTAAACGGTCCTAACTATTGACTCGAGTATGAGAATGAAGATTATAACATTTCAAGATGAAACTCGTATCGATTACCATAATTCGAGTAGGCCTTGCAAAAGAACTTCCATTTTGCAATCCCAAATTCCAACATTTACATCACTTAGAGAGGGTTTAACGTTTTTGTCGCATATTTTCCGTTTTGCTTGCTTTCCCTATTATTCAATAGAGTTGTAATGAAAATTGATGTGCCACTTAAAATATGTTTACATACATTCTAATCATTCTGAAGATCATAAAAATAATTTCATGATCCTACAAAGGGAAAAGAATAAAAAAGCGGAGTGCAGATGTTCAGTGTTTAAAAAAACATTTAATAAATCCGAGTTGTAACTTTAAACGGTAATAACTTTTTACTCGGGTATGGGAATGACTATTATAATATATCAAAACTAAACTCGTATAGATTAACCTAATTCCACCAGGCATTTCTATAGAACTTCAATTTTCAAACCAAATTCCACTATTTACTTCACTTAGAAAGGGTTTAAAGTTTTTGTCGCATATTTTGCAATTTTGATGCTTTCGTTATTATTAAATAGAGTTGTATTGAAGATTGATGAGCCACAAAGAATATGTTTACATATATTCTAATGCTTCTCAATATCTTTCAAATAATTTCATGATCCTACAAAGAAAAGAGAATAAAAATAGTAGTGTTGTTGTTTAGAGTTAAAAAAAAACATTTTACACAACGCATTTGTAACTTTAAACGGTCCTAACTATTGACTCGAGTATGAGAATGAAGATTATAACATTTCAAGATGAAACTCGTATCGATTACCATAATTCGAGTAGGCCTTGCAAAAGAACTTCCATTTTGCAATCCCAAATTCCAACATTTACATCACTTGGAGAGGGTTTAAAGTTTTTGTCGCATATTTTCCGTTTTGCTTGCTTTCGCTATTATTCAATAGAGTTGTAATGAAAATTGATGTGCCACTAAAAATATGTTTACATACATTCTAATCATTCTGAAGATCATAAAAATAATTTCATGATCCTACAAAGGGAAAAGAATAAAAAAGCGGAGTGCAGATGTTCAGAGTTTAAAAAAACATTTAATAAATCCCAGTTGTAACTTTAAACGGTAATAACTTTTTACTCGAGTATGGGAATGACTAATATAATATATCAAAACTAAACTCGTATAGATTAACATAATTCCACCAGGAACTTCTAAAGAACTTCAATTTTCAAACCAAATTCCACTATTTACTTCACTTAGAAAGGGTTTAATGTTTTTGTCGCCAATTTTCTGTTTTGGATGCTTTCGCTATTATTCAATAGAGTTGTATTGAAGATTCATGAGCCACCAAGAATATGTTTCCATAGATTCTAATGATTCTCAATATCATTCAAATAATTTCATGATCCTACAAAGAAAAGAGAATAAAAATAGTAGTGTTTTTGTTACAGTTAAAAAAAAACATTTTACACAACGCATTTGTAACTTTAAACGGTCCTAACTATTGACTCGAGTATGAGAATGAAGATTATAACATTTCAAGATGAAACTCGTATCGATTACCATAATTCGAGTAGGCCTTGCAAAAGAACTTCCATTTTGCAATCCCAAATTCCAACATTTACATCACTTAGAGAGGGTTTAAAGTTTTTGTCGCATATTTTCCGTTTTGCTTGCTTTCGCTATTATTCAATAGAGTTGTAATGAAAATTGATGTGCCACTAAAAATATGTTTACATACATTCTAATCATTCTGAAGATCATAAAAATAATTTCATGATTCTACAAAGGAAAAAGAATAAAAAAGCGGAGTGCAGATGTTCAGAGTTTAAAAAAACATTTAATAAATCCCAGTTGTAACTTTAAACGGTAATAACTTTTTACTCGAGTATGAGAATGAATATTTTAATATATCAAAACTAAACTCGTATAGATTAACATAATTCCACCAGGAATTTCTAAAGAACTTCAATTTTCAAACCAAATTCCACTATTTACATCACTTAGAAAGGGTTTAAAGTTTTTGTCGCATATTTTGCATTTTTGATACTTTTGTTATTATTAAATAGAGTTGTATTGAAGATTGATGAGCCACAAAGAATATGTTTACATATATTCTAATGCTTCTCAATATCTTTCAAATAATTTCATGATCCTACAAAGAAAAGAGAATAAAAAGAGTAGTGTTGTTGTTTACAGTTAAAAAAAAACATTTTACACAACGCATTTGTAACTTTAAACGGTCCTAACTATTGACTCGAGTATGAGAATGAAGATTATAACATTTCAAGATGAAACTCGTATCGATTACCATAATTCGAGTAGGCCTTGCAAAAGAACTTCCATTTTGCAATCCCAAATTCCAACATTTACATCACTTAGAGAGGGTTTAACGTTTTTGTCGCATATTTTCCGTTTTGCTTGCTTTCCCTATTATTCAATAGAGTTGTAATGAAAATTGATGTGCCACTTAAAATATGTTTACATACATTCTAATCATTCTGAAGATCATAAAAATAATTTCATGATCCTACAAAGGGAAAAGAATAAAAAAGCGGAGTGCAGATGTTCAGAGTTTAAAAAAACATTTAATAAATCCGAGTTGTAACTTTAAACGGTAATAACTTTTTACTCGGGTATGGGAATGACTATTATAATATATCAAAACTAAACTCGTATAGATTAACCTAATTCCACCAGGCATTTCTATAGAACTTCAATTTTCAAACCAAATTCCACTATTTACTTCACTTAGAAAGGGTTTAAAGTTTTTGTCGCATATTTTGCAATTTTGATGCTTTCGTTATTATTAAATAGAGTTGTATTGAAGATTGATGAGCCACAAAGAATATGTTTACATATATTCTAATGCTTCTCAATATCTTTCAAATAATTTCATGATCCTACAAAGAAAAGAGAATAAAAATAGTAGTGTTGTTGTTTAGAGTTAAAAAAAAACATTTTACACAACGCATTTGTAACTTTAAACGGTCCTAACTATTGACTCGAGTATGAGAATGAAGATTATAACATTTCAAGATGAAACTCGTATCGATTACCATAATTCGAGTAGGCCTTGCAAAAGAACTTCCATTTTGCAATCCCAAATTCCAACATTTACATCACTTGGAGAGGGTTTAAAGTTTTTGTCGCATATTTTCCGTTTTGCTTGCTTTCGCTATTATTCAATAGAGTTGTAATGAAAATTGATGTGCCACTAAAAATATGTTTACATACATTCTAATCATTCTGAAGATCATAAAAATAATTTCATGATCCTACAAAGGGAAAAGAATAAAAAAGCGGAGTGCAGATGTTCAGAGTTTAAAAAAACATTTAATAAATCCCAGTTGTAACTTTAAACGGTAATAACTTTTTACTCGAGTATGGGAATGACTAATATAATATATCAAAACTAAACTCGTATAGATTAACATAATTCCACCAGGAACTTCTAAAGAACTTCAATTTTCAAACCAAATTCCACTATTTACTTCACTTAGAAAGGGTTTAATGTTTTTGTCGCCAATTTTCTGTTTTGGATGCTTTCGCTATTATTCAATAGAGTTGTATTGAAGATTCATGAGCCACCAAGAATATGTTTCCATAGATTCTAATGATTCTCAATATCATTCAAATAATTTCATGATCCTACAAAGAAAAGAGAATAAAAATAGTAGTGTTTTTGTTACAGTTAAAAAAAAACATTTTACACAACGCATTTGTAACTTTAAACGGTCCTAACTATTGACTCGAGTATGAGAATGAAGATTATAACATTTCAAGATGAAACTCGTATCGATTACCATAATTCGAGTAGGCCTTGCAAAAGAACTTCCATTTTGCAATCCCAAATTCCAACATTTACATCACTTAGAGAGGGTTTAAAGTTTTTGTCGCATATTTTCCGTTTTGCTTGCTTTCGCTATTATTCAATAGAGTTGTAATGAAAATTGATGTGCCACTAAAAATATGTTTACATACATTCTAATCATTCTGAAGATCATAAAAATAATTTCATGATTCTACAAAGGAAAAAGAATAAAAAAGCGGAGTGCAGATGTTCAGAGTTTAAAAAAACATTTAATAAATCCCAGTTGTAACTTTAAACGGTAATAACTTTTTACTCGAGTATGAGAATGAATATTTTAATATATCAAAACTAAACTCGTATAGATTAACATAATTCCACCAGGAATTTCTAAAGAACTTCAATTTTCAAACCAAATTCCACTATTTACATCACTTAGAAAGGGTTTAAAGTTTTTGTCGCATATTTTGCATTTTTGATACTTTTGTTATTATTAAATAGAGTTGTATTGAAGATTGATGAGCCACAAAGAATATGTTTACATATATTCTAATGCTTCTCAATATCTTTCAAATAATTTCATGATCCTACAAAGAAAAGAGAATAAAAAGAGTAGTGTTGTTGTTTACAGTTAAAAAAAAACATTTTACACAACGCATTTGTAACTTTAAACGGTCCTAACTATTGACTCGAGTATGAGAATGAAGATTATAACATTTCAAGATGAAACTCGTATCGATTACCATAATTCGAGTAGGCCTTGCAAAAGAACTTCCATTTTGCAATCCCAAATTCCAACATTTACATCACTTAGAGAGGGTTTAACGTTTTTGTCGCATATTTTCCGTTTTGCTTGCTTTCCCTATTATTCAATAGAGTTGTAATGAAAATTGATGTGCCACTTAAAATATGTTTACATACATTCTAATCATTCTGAAGATCATAAAAATAATTTCATGATCCTACAAAGGGAAAAGAATAAAAAAGCGGAGTGCAGATGTTCAGAGTTTAAAAAAACATTTAATAAATCCCAGTTGTAACTTTAAACGGTAATAACTTTTTACTCGAGTGTGGGAATGACTAATATAATATATCAAAACTAAACTCGTATAGATTAACATAATTCCACCAGGAACTTCTAAAGAACTTCAATTTTCAAACCAAATTCCACTATTTACTTCACTTAGAAAGGGTTTAATGTTTTTGTCGCCAATTTTCTGTTTTGGATGCTTTCGCTATTATTCAATAGAGTTGTATTGAAGATTCATGAGCCACCAAGAATATGTTTCCATAGATTCTAATGATTCTCAATATCATTCAAATAATTTCATGATCCTACAAAGAAAAGAGAATAAAAAGAAGAGTGCTTTTGTTTAGAGTTAAAAAAAACATTTTACACATCGCAGTTGTAACTTTAAACGGTCCTAACTATTGACTCGACTATGAGAATGAAGATTATAAAATTTCAATATGAAATGCGTTTCGATTACCATAATTCGAGCAGGCCTTGCAAAAAAAATTCCATTTTGCAATCCCAAATTCAAACATTTACATCACTTAGAGAGGATTTAAAGTTTTTGTCGCATATTTTCCGTTTTGCTTGCTTTTGCTATTATTCAATAGAGTTGTAATGAAATTTGATGTGCCACTAAAAATATGTTTACATACATTCTCATCATTCTGAAGATCATAAAAATAATTTCATGATCCTACAAATTAAAAAGAATAAAAAAGCGGAGCGCAGTTGTTAAGAGTTTAAAAAAACATTTAATAAATCCGAGTTGTAACTTTAAACGGTAATAACTTTTTACTCGAGTATGGGAATGACTATTATAATATATCAAAACTAAACTCATATAGATTAACCTAATTCCACCAGGAACTTCTAAAGAACTTCAATTTTCAAACCAAATTCCAGTATTTACATCACTTAGAAAGGGTTTAATGTTTTTGTCGCCAATTTTCCGTTTTTGATACTTTCGTTATTATTCAATAGAGTTGTATTGAAGATTGATGAGCCACCAAGAATATGTTTCCATAGATTCTAATGCTTCTCAATATCATCCATATAATTTCATGATCATACAAAGAAAAAAGAATAAAAAGAAGAGTGCTTTTGTTTACAGTTAAAAAAAACATTTTACACATCGCAGTTGTAACTTTAAACGGTCCTAACTATTGACTCGAGTATGAGAATGAAGATTATGAAATTTCAATATGAAACGCGTTTCGATTACCATAATTCGAGCAGGCCTTGCAAAATAAATTCCATTTTGCAATCCCAAATTCCAACATTTACATCACTTAGAGAGGATTTAAAGTTTTTGTCGCATATTTTCCGTTTTGCTTGCTTTCGCTATTATTCAATAGAGTTGTAATGAAATTTGATGTGCCACTAAAAATATGTTTACATACATTCTCATCATTCTGAAGATCATAAAAATAATTTCATGATCCTACAAATTAAAAAGAATAAAAAAGCGGAGTGCAGTTGTTAAGAGTTTAAAAAAACATTTAATAAATCCGAGTTGTAACTTTAAACGGTAATAACTTTTTACTCGGGTATGGGAATGAATATTATAATATATCAAAACTAAACTCGTATAGATTAACCTAATTCCACCAGGCATTTCTATAGAACTTCAATTTTCAAACCAAATTCCACTATTTACTTCACTTAGAAAGGGTTTAAAGTTTTTGTCGCATATTTTGCATTTTTGATGCTTTCGTTATTATTAAATAGAGTTGTATTGAAGATTGATGAGCCACCAAGAATATGTTTACATATATTCTAATGCTTCTCAATATCATTCAAATAATTTCATGATCCTACAAAGAAAAAAGAATAAAAAGAGTAGTGTTGTTGTTTACAGTTAAAAAAAAACATTTTACACAACGCATTTGTAACTTTAAACGGTCCTAACTATTGACTCGAGTATGAGAATGAAGATTATAACATTTCAAGATGAAACTCGTATCGATTACCATAATTCGAGTAGGTCTTGCAAAAGAACTTCCATTTTGCAATCCCAAATTCCAACATTTACATCACTTAGAGAGGGTTTAAAGTTTTTGTCGCATATTTTCCGTTTTGCTTGCTTTCGCTATTATTCAATAGAGTTGTAATGAAAATTGATGTGCCACTAAAAATATGTTTACATACATTCTAATCATTCTGAAGATCATAAAAATAATTTCATGATCCTACAAAGGAAAAAGAATAAAAAAGCGGAGTGCAGCTGTTCAGAGTTTAAAAAAACATTTAATAAATCCGAGTTGTAACTTTAAACGGTAATAACTTTTTACTCGAGTATGGGAATGACTATTATAATATATCAAAACTAAACTCGTATAGATTAACATAATTCCACCTGGAATTTCTAAAGAACTTCAATTTTCAAACCAAATTCCACTATTTACATCACTTAGAAAGGGTTTAAAGTTTTTGTCGCATATTTTTAATTTTTGATGCTTTCGTTATTATTAAATAGAGTTGTATTGAAGATTGATGAGCCACAAAGAATATGTTTACATATATTCTAATGCTTCTCAATATCTTTCAAATAATTTCATGATCCTACAAAGAAAAGAGAATAAAAAGAGTAGTGTTGTTGTTTACAGTTAAAAAAAAACATTTTACACAACGCATTTGTAACTTTAAACGGTCCTAACTATTGACTCGAGTATTGGAATGAATATTATAACATTTCAAGATGAAACTCGTATCGATTACCATACTTCGAGTAGGCCTTGCAAAAGAACTTCCATTTTGCAATCCCAAATTCCAACATTTACATCACTTAGAGAGGGTTTAAAGTTTTTGTCGCATATTTTCCGTTTTGCTTGCTTTCACTATTATTCAATAGAGTTGTAATGAAAATTGATGTGCCACTAAAAATATGTTTACATACATTCTAATCATTCTGAAGATCATAAAAATAATTTCATGATTCTACAAAGGAAAAAGAATAAAAAAGCGGAGTGCAGATGTTCAGAGTTTAAAAAAACATTTAATAAATCCCAGTTGTAACTTTAAACGGTAATAACTTTTTACTCGAGTATGAGAATGACTATTATAATATATCAAAACTAAACTCGTATAGATTAACATAATTCCACCAGGAATTTCTAAAGAACTTCAATTTTCAAACCAAATTCCACTATTTACATCACTTAGAAAGGGTTTAAAGTTTTTGTCGCATATTTTGCATTTTTGATGCTTTCGTTATTATTAAATAGAGTTGTATTGAAGATTGATGAGCCACAAAGAATATGTTTACATATATTCTAATGCTTCTCAATATCTTTGAAATAATTTCATGATCCTACAAAGAAAAGAGAATAAAAAGAAGAGTGCTTTTGTTTAGAGTTAAAAAAAACATTTTACACATCGCAGTTGTAACTTTAAACGGTCCTAACTATTGACTCGAGTATGAGAATGAAGATTATAAAATTTCAATATGAAATGTGTTTCGATTACCATAATTCGAGCAGGCCTTGCAAAAAAAATTCAATTTTGCAATCCCAAATTCCAACATTTACATCACTTAGAGAGGATTTAAAGTTTTTTTCGCATATTTTCCGTTTTGCTTGCTTTCGCTATTATTCAATAGAGTTGTAATGAAATTTGATGTGCCACTAAAAATATGTTTACATACATTCTCATCATTCTGAAGATCATAAAAATAATTTCATGATCCTACAAATTAAAAAGAATAAAAAAGTGGAGTGCAGTTGTTAAGAGTTTAAAAAAACATTTAATAAATCCGAGTTGTAACTTTAAACGGTAATAACTTTTTACTCAAGTATGGGAATGACTATTATAATATATCAAAACTAAACTCGTATAGATTAACCTAATTCCACCAGGAACTTCTAAAGAACTTCAATTTTCAAACCAATATCCAGTATTAACATCACTTAGAAAGGGTTTAAAGTTTTTGTCGCATATTTTCCGTTTTTGATACTTTCGTTATTATTCAATAGAGTTGTATTCAAGATTGATGAGCCACCAAGAATATGTTTCCATATATTCTAATGCTTCTCAATATCATCAAAATAATTTCATGATCATACAAAGAAAAGAGAATAAAAAGTAGAGTGCTTTTGTTTACAGTTAAAAAAAACATTTTACACATCGCAGTTGTAACTTTAAACGGTCCTAACTATTGACTCGAGTATGAGAATGAAGATTATGAAATTTCAATATGAAAGGCGTTTCGATTAACATAATTCGAGCAGGCCTTGCAAAAAAAATTCCATTTTGCAATCCCAAATTCCATCATTTACATCACTTAGAGAGGATTTAAAGTTTTTGTCGCATATTTTCCGTTTTGCTTGCTTTCGCTATTATTCAATAGAGTTGTAATGAAATTTGATGTGCCACTAAAAATATGTTTACATACATTCTAATCATTCTGAAGATCATAAAAATAATTTCATGATACTACAAAGGAAAAAGAATAAAAAAGCGGAGTGCAGCTGTTCAGAGTTTAAAAAAACATTTAATAAATCCCAGTTGTAACTTTAAACGGTAATAACTTTTTACTCGAGTATGGGAATGACTATTATAATATATCAAAACTAAACTCGTATAGATTAACATAATTCCACCAGGAATTTCTAAAGAACTTCAATTTTCAAACCAAATTCCACTATTTACATCACTTAGAAAGGGTTTAAAGTTTTTGTCGCATATTTTGCATTTTTGATGCTTTCGTTATTATTAAATAGAGTTGTATTGAAGATTGATGAGCCACAAAGAATATGTTTACATATATTCTAATGCTTCTCAATATCTTTCAAATAATTTCATGATCCTACAAAGAAAAGAGAATAAAAAGAAGAGTGCTTTTGTTTAGAGTTAAAAAAAACATTTTACACATCGCAGTTGTAACTTTAAACGGTCCTAACTATTGACTCGAGTATGAGAATGAAGATTATAAAATTTCAATATGAAATGCGTTTCGATTACCATAATTCGAGCAGGCCTTGCAAAAAAAATTCAATTTTGCAATCCCAAATTCCAACATTTACATCACTTAGAGAGGATTTAAAGTTTTTGTCGCATATTTTCCGTTTTCCTTGCTTTCGCTATTATTCAATAGAGTTGTAATGAAATTTGATGTGCCACTAAAAATATGTTTACATACATTCTCATCATTCTGAAGATCATAAAAATAATTTCATGATCCTACAAATTAAAAAGAATAAAAAAGTGGAGTGCAGTTGTTAAGAGTTTAAAAAAACATTTAATAAATCCGAGTTGTACTTTATACGGTAATAACTTTTTACTCGAGTATGGGAATGACTATTATAATATATCAAAACTAAACTCGTATAGATTAACCTAATTCCACCAGGAACTTCTAAAGAACTTCAATTTTCAAACCAAATTCCAGTATTAACATCACTTAGAAAGGGTTTAAAGTTTTTGTCGCATATTTTCCGTTTTTGATACTTTCGTTATTATTCAATAGAGTTGTATTGAAGATTGATGAGCCACCAAGAATATGTTTCCATATATTCTAATGCTTCTCAATATCATCAAAATAATTTCATGATCATACAAAGAAAAGAGAATAAAAAGAAGAGTGCTTTTGTTTACAGTTAAAAAAAACATTTTACACATCGCAGTTGTAACTTTAAACGGTCCTAACTATTGACTCGAGTATGAGAATGAAGATTATGAAATTTCAATATGAAAGGCGTTTCGATTAACATAATTCGAGCAGGTCTTGCAAAAAAAATTCCATTTTGCAATCCCAAATTCCATCATTTACATCACTTAGAGAGGATTTAAAGTTTTTGTCGCATATTTTCCGTTTTGCTTGCTTTCGCTATTATTCAATAGAGTTGTAATGAAATTTGATGTGCCACTAAAAATATGTTTACATACATTCTCATCATTCTGAAGATCATAAAAATAATTTCATGATCCTACAAATTAAAAAGAATAAAAAAGCGGAGTGCAGTTGTTAAGAGTTTAAAAAAACATTTAATAAATCCGAGTTGTAACTTTAAACGGTAATAACTTTTTACTCGAGTATGGGAATGACTATTATGATATATCAAAACTAAACTCGTATAGATTAACCTAATTCCACCAGGAACTTCTAAAGAACTTCAATTTTCAAACCAATATCCAGTATTAACATCACTTAGAAAGGGTTTAAAGTTTTTGTCGCATATTTTCCGTTTTTGATACTTTCGTTATTATTCAATAGAGTTGTATTGAAGATTGATGAGCCACCAAGAATATGTTTCCATATATTCTAATGCTTCTCAATATCATCAAAATAATTTCATGATCATACAAAGAAAAGAGAATAAAAAGAAGAGTGCTTTTGTTTACAGTTAAAAAAAACATTTTACACATCGCAGTTGTAACTTTAAACGGTCCTAACTATTGACTCGAGTATGAGAATGAAGATTATGAAATTTCAATATGAAAGGCGTTTCGATTAACATAATTCGAGCAGGCCTTGCAAAAAAAATTCCATTTTGCAATCCCAAATTCCATCATTTACATCACTTAGAGAGGATTTAAAGTTTTTGTCGCATATTTTCCGTTTTGCTTGCTTTCGCTATTATTCAATAGAGTTGTAATGAAATTTGATGTGCCACTAAAAATATGTTTACATACATTCTAATCATTCTGAAGATCATAAAAATAATTTCATGATCCTACAAAGGAAAAAGAATAAAAAAGCGGAGTGCAGCTGTTCAGAGTTTAAAAAAACATTTAATAAATCCCAGTTGTAACTTTAAACGGTAATAACTTTTTACTCGAGTATGGGAATGACTATTATAATATATCAAAACTAAACTCGTATAGATTAACATAATTCCACCAGGAATTTCTAAAGAACTTCAATTTTCAAACCAAATTCCACTATTTACATCACTTAGAAAGGGTTTAAAGTTTTTGTCGCATATTTTTAATTTTTGATGCTTTCGTTATTATTAAATAGAGTTGTATTGAAGATTGATGAGCCACAAAGAATATGTTTACATATATTCTAATGCTTCTCAATATCTTTCAAATAATTTCATGATCCTACAAAGAAAAGAGAATAAAAAGAGTAGTGTTGTTGTTTACAGTTAAAAAAAAACATTTTACACAACGCATTTGTAACTTTAAACGGTCCTAACTATTGACTCGAGTATGAGAATGAATATTATAACATTTCAAGATGAAACTCGTATCGATTACCATACTTCGAGTAGGCCTTGCAAAAGAACTTCCATTTTGCAATCCCAAATTCCAACATTTACATCACTTAGAGAGGGTTTAAAGTTTTTGTCGCATATTTTCCGTTTTGCTTGCTTTCACTATTATTCAATAGAGTTGTAATGAAAATTGATATGCCACTAAAAATATGTTTACATACATTCTAATCATTCTGAAGATCATAAAAATAATTTCATGATTCTACAAAGGAAAAAGAATAAAAAAGCGGAGTGCAGATGTTCAGAGTTTAAAAAAATATTTAATAAATCCCAGTTGTAACTTTAAACGGTAATAACTTTTTACTCGAGTATGAGAATGACTATTATAATATATCAAAACTAAACTCGTATAGATTAACATAATTCCACCAGGAATTTCTAAAGAACTTCAATTTTCAAACCAAATTCCACTATTTACATCACTTAGAAAGGGTTTAAAGTTTTTGTCGCATATTTTGCATTTTTGATGCTTTCGTTATTATTAAATAGAGTTGTATTGAAGATTGATGAGCCACAAAGAATATGTTTACAGATATTCTAATGCTTCTCAATATCTTTCAAATAATTTCATGATCCTACAAAGAAAAGAGAATAAAAAGAAGAGTGCTTTTGTTTAGAGTTAAAAAAAACATTTTACACATCGCAGTTGTAACTTTAAACGGTCCTAACTATTGACTCGAGTATGATAATGAAGATTATAAAATTTCAATATGAAATGCGTTTCGATTACCATAATTCGAGCAGGCCTTGCAAAAAAAATTCAATTTTGCAATCCCAAATTCCAACATTTACATCACTTAGAGAGGATTTAAAGTTTTTGTCGCATATTTTCCGTTTTCCTTGCTTTCGCTATTATTCAATAGAGTTGTAATGAAATTTGATGTGCCACTAAAAATATGTTTACATACATTCTCATCATTCTGAAGATCATAAAAATAATTTCATGATCCTACAAATTAAAAAGAATAAAAAAGTGGAGTGCAGTTGTTAAGAGTTTAAAAAAACATTTAATAAATCCGAGTTGTAACTTTATACGGTAATAACTTTTTACTCGAGTATGGGAATGACTATTATAATATATCAAAACTAAACTCGTATAGATTAACCTAATTCCACCAGGAACTTCTAAAGAACTTCAATTTTCAAACCAAATTCCAGTATTAACATCACTTAGAAAGGGTTTAAAGTTTTTGTCGCATATTTTCCGTTTTTGATACTTTCGTTATTATTCAATAGAGTTGTATTGAAGATTGATGAGCCACCAAGAATATGTTTCCATATATTCTAATGCTTCTCAATATCATCAAAATAATTTCATGATCATACAAAGAAAAGAGAATAAAAAGAAGAGTGCTTTTGTTTACAGTTAAAAAAAACATTTTACACATCGCAGTTGTAACTTTAAACGGTCCTAACTATTGACTCGAGTATGAGAATGAAGATTATGAAATTTCAATATGAAAGGCGTTTCGATTAACATAATTCGAGCAGGTCTTGCAAAAAAAATTCCATTTTGCAATCCCAAATTCCATCATTTACATCACTTAGAGAGGATTTAAAGTTTTTGTCGCATATTTTCCGTTTTGCTTGCTTTCGCTATTATTCAATAGAGTTGTAATGAAATTTGATGTGCCACTAAAAATATGTTTACATACATTCTCATCATTCTGAAGATCATAAAAATAATTTCATGATCCTACAAATTAAAAAGAATAAAAAAGCGGAGTGCAGTTGTTAAGAGTTTAAAAAAACATTTAATAAATCCGAGTTGTAACTTTAAACGGTAATAACTTTTTACTCGAGTATGGGAATGACTATTATGATATATCAAAACTAAACTCGTATAGATTAACCTAATTCCACCAGGAACTTCTAAAGAACTTCAATTTTCAAACCAATATCCAGTATTAACATCACTTAGAAAGGGTTTAAAGTTTTTGTCGCATATTTTCCGTTTTTGATACTTTCGTTATTATTCAATAGAGTTGTATTGAAGATTGATGAGCCACCAAGAATATGTTTCCATATATTCTAATGCTTCTCAATATCATCAAAATAATTTCATGATCATACAAAGAAAAGAGAATAAAAAGAAGAGTGCTTTTGTTTACAGTTAAAAAAAACATTTTACACATCGCAGTTGTAACTTTAAACGGTCCTAACTATTGACTCGAGTATGAGAATGAAGATTATGAAATTTCAATATGAAAGGCGTTTCGATTAACATAATTCGAGCAGGCCTTGCAAAAAAAATTCCATTTTGCAATCCCAAATTCCATCATTTACATCACTTAGAGAGGATTTAAAGTTTTTGTCGCATATTTTCCGTTTTGCTTGCTTTCGCTATTATTCAATAGAGTTGTAATGAAATTTGATGTGCCACTAAAAATATGTTTACATACATTCTAATCATTCTGAAGATCATAAAAATAATTTCATGATCCTACAAAGGAAAAAGAATAAAAAAGCGGAGTGCAGCTGTTCAGAGTTTAAAAAAACATTTAATAAATCCCAGTTGTAACTTTAAACGGTAATAACTTTTTACTCGAGTATGGGAATGACTATTATAATATATCAAAACTAAACTCGTATAGATTAACATAATTCCACCAGGAATTTCTAAAGAACTTCAATTTTCAAACCAAATTCCACTATTTACATCACTTAGAAAGGGTTTAAAGTTTTTGTCGCATATTTTTAATTTTTGATGCTTTCGTTATTATTAAATAGAGTTGTATTGAAGATTGATGAGCCACAAAGAATATGTTTACATATATTCTAATGCTTCTCAATATCTTTCAAATAATTTCATGATCCTACAAAGAAAAGAGAATAAAAAGAGTAGTGTTGTTGTTTACAGTTAAAAAAAAACATTTTACACAACGCATTTGTAACTTTAAACGGTCCTAACTATTGACTCGAGTATGAGAATGAATATTATAACATTTCAAGATGAAACTCGTATCGATTACCATACTTCGAGTAGGCCTTGCAAAAGAACTTCCATTTTGCAATCCCAAATTCCAACATTTACATCACTTAGAGAGGGTTTAAAGTTTTTGTCGCATATTTTCCGTTTTGCTTGCTTTCACTCTTATTCAATAGAGTTGTAATGAAAATTGATATGCCACTAAAAATATGTTTACATACATTCTAATCATTCTGAAGATCATAAAAATAATTTCATGATTCTACAAAGGAAAAAGAATAAAAAAGCGGAGTGCAGATGTTCAGAGTTTAAAAAAATATTTAATAAATCCCAGTTGTAACTTTAAACGGTAATAACTTTTTACTCGAGTATGAGAATGACTATTATAATATATCAAAACTAAACTCGTATAGATTAACATAATTCCACCAGGAATTTCTAAAGAACTTCAATTTTCAAACCAAATTCCACTATTTACATCACTTAGAAAGGGTTTAAAGTTTTTGTCGCATATTTTGCATTTTTGATGCTTTCGTTATTATTAAATAGAGTTGTATTGAAGATTGATGAGCCACAAAGAATATGTTTACAGATATTCTAATGCTTCTCAATATCTTTCAAATAATTTCATGATCCTACAAAGAAAAGAGAATAAAAAGAAGAGTGCTTTTGTTTAGAGTTAAAAAAAACATTTTACACATCGCAGTTGTAACTTTAAACGGTCCTAACTATTGACTCGAGTATGAGAATGAAGATTATAAAATTTCAATATGAAATGCGTTTCGATTACCATAATTCGAGCAGGCCTTGCAAAAAAAATTCAATTTTGCAATCCCAAATTCCAACATTTACATCACTTAGAGAGGATTTAAAGTTTTTGTCGCATATTTTCCGTTTTCCTTGCTTTCGCTATTATTCAATAGAGTTGTAATGAAATTTGATGTGCCACTAAAAATATGTTTACATACATTCTCATCATTCTGAAGATCATAAAAATAATTTCATGATCCTACAAATTAAAAAGAATAAAAAAGTGGAGTGCAGTTGTTAAGAGTTTAAAAAAACATTTAATAAATCCGAGTTGTAACTTTATACGGTAATAACTTTTTACTCGAGTATGGGAATGACTATTATAATATATCAAAACTAAACTCGTATAGATTAACCTAATTCCACCAGGAACTTCTAAAGAACTTCAATTTTCAAACCAAATTCCAGTATTAACATCACTTAGAAAGGGTTTAAAGTTTTTGTCGCATATTTTCCGTTTTTGATACTTTCGTTATTATTCAATAGAGTTGTATTGAAGATTGATGAGCCACCAAGAATATGTTTCCATATATTCTAATGCTTCTCAATATCATCAAAATAATTTCATGATCATACAAAGAAAAGAGAATAAAAAGAAGAGTGCTTTTGTTTACAGTTAAAAAAAACATTTTACACATCGCAGTTGTAACTTTAAACGGTCCTAACTATTGACTCGAGTATGAGAATGAAGATTATGAAATTTCAATATGAAAGGCGTTTCGATTAACATAATTCGAGCAGGTCTTGCAAAAAAAATTCCATTTTGCAATCCCAAATTCCATCATTTACATCACTTAGAGAGGGTTTAAAGTTTTTGTCGCATATTTTCCGTTTTGCTTGCTTTCGCTATTATTCAATAGAGTTGTAATGAAATTTGATGTGCCACTAAAAATATGTTTACATACATTCTCATCATTCTGAAGATCATAAAAATAATTTCATGATCCTACAAATTAAAAAGAATAAAAAAGCGGAGTGCAGTTGTTAAGAGTTTAAAAAAACATTTAATAAATCCGAGTTGTAACTTTAAACGGTAATAACTTTTTACTCGAGTATGGGAATGACTATTATGATATATCAAAACTAAACTCGTATAGATTAACCTAATTCCACCAGGAACTTCTAAAGAACTTCAATTTTCAAACCAAATTCCAGTATTTACATCACTTAGAAAGGGTTTAGAGTTTTTGTCGCATATTTTCCGTTTTTGTACTTCCGTTATTATTCAATAGAGTTGTATTGAAGATTGTGAGCCACCAAGAATATGTTTACATATATTTTAATGCTTCTTAATATCATCAAAATAATTTCATGATCATACAAAGAAAAGAGAATAAAAAGAAGAGTGCTTTTGTTTACAGTTAAAAAAAACATTTTACACATCGCAGTTGTAACTTTAAACGGTCCTAACTATTGACTCGAGTATGAGAATGAAGATTATGAAATTTCAATATGAAACGCGTTTCGATTACCATAATTCTAGCAGGCCTTGCAAACAAAATTCCATTTTGCAATCCCAAATTCCAACATTTACATCACTTAGAGAGGATTTAAAGTTTTTATCGCATATTTTCCGTTTTGCTTGCTTTCGCTATTATTCAATAGAGTTGTAATGAAATTTGATGTGCCACTAAAAATATGTTTACATACATTCTCATCATTCTGAAGATCATAAAAATTATTTCATGATCCTACAAATTAAAAAGAATAAAAAAGCGGAGTGCAGTTGTTAAGAGTTTAAAAAAACATTTAATAAATCCGAGTTGTAACTTTAAACGGTAATAACTTTTTACTCGGGTATGGAAATGACTATTATAATATATCAAAACTAAACTCGTATAGATTAACCTAATTCCACCAGGCATTTCTATAGAACTTCAATTTTCAAACCAAATTCCACTATTTACTTCACTTAGAAAGGGTTTAAGGTTTTTGTCGCATATTTTGCATTTTTGATGCTTTCGTTATTTTTAAATAGAGTTGTATTGAAGATTGATGAGCCACAAAGAATATGTTTACATATATTCTAATGCTTCTCAATATCTTTCAAATAATTTCATGATCCTACAAAGAAAAGAGAATAAAAAGAGTAGTGTTGTTGTTTACAGTTAAAAAAAAAACATTTTACACAACGCATTTGCAACTTTAAACGGTCCTAACTATTGACTCGAGTATGAGAATGAATATTATAACATTTCAAGATGAAACTCGTATCGATTACCATACTTCGAGTAGGCCTTGCAAAAGAACTTCCATTTTGCAATCCCAAATTCCAACATTTACATCACTTAGAGAGGGTTTAAAGTTTTTGTCGCATATTTTCCGTTTTGCTTGCTTTCACTATTATTCAATAGAGTTGTAATGAAAATTGATGTGCCACTAAAAATATGTTTACATACATTCTAATCATTCTGAAGATCATAAAAATAATTTCATGATCCTACAAAGGAAAAAGAATAAAAAAGCGGAGTGCAGATGTTCAGAGTTTAAAAAAACATTTAATAAATCCCAGTTGTAACTTTAAACGGTAATAACTTTTTACTCGAGTATGAGAATGACTATTATAATATATCAAAACTAAACTCGTATAGATTAACATAATTCCACCAGGAATTTCTAAAGAACTTCAATTTTCAAACCAAATTCCACTATTTACATCACTTAGAAAGGGTTTAAAGTTTTTGTCGCATATTTTGCATTTTTGATGCTTTCGTTATTATTAAATAGAGTTGTATTGAAGATTGATGAGCCACAAAGAATATGTTTACATATATTCTAATGCTTCTCAATATCTTTCAAATAATTTCATGATCCTACAAAGAAAAGAGAATAAAAAGAAGAGTGCTTTTGTTTAGAGTTAAAAAAAACATTTTACACATCGCAGTTGTAACTTTAAACGGTCCTAACTATTGACTCGAGTATGAGAATGAAGATTATAAAATTTCAATATGAAATGCGTTTCGATTACCATAATTCGAGCAGGCCTTGCAAAAAAAATTCAATTTTGCAATCCCAAATTCCAACATTTACATCACTTAGAGAGGATTTAAAGTTTTTTTCGCATATTTTCCGTTTTGCTTGCTTTCGCTATTATTCAATAGAGTTGTAATGAAATTTGATGTGCCACTAAAAATATGTTTACATACATTCTCATCATTCTGAAGATCATAAAAATAATTTCATGATCCTACAAATTAAAAAGAATAAAAAAGTGGAGTGGAGTTGTTAAGAGTTTAAAAAAACATTTAATAAATCCGAGTTGTAACTTTAAACGGTAATAACTTTTTACTCGAGTATGGGAATGACTATTATAATATATCAAAACTAAACTCATATAGATTAAAATAATTCCACCAGGAACTTCTAAAGAACTTCAATTTTCAAACCAATATCCAGTATTAACATCACTTAGAAAGGGTTTAAAGTTTTTGTCGCATATTTTCCGTTTTTGATACTTTCGTTATTATTCAATAGAGTTGTATTGAAGATTGATGAGCCACCAAGAATATGTTTCCATATATTCTAATGCTTCTCAATATCATCAAAATAATTTCATGATCATACAAAGAAAAGAGAATAAAAAGAAGAGTGCTTTTGTTTACAGTTAAAAAAAACATTTTACACATCGCAGTTGTAACTTTAAACGGTCCTAACTATTGACTCGAGTATGAGAATGAAGATTATGAAATTTCAATATGAAAGGCGTTTCGATTAACATAATTCGAGCAGGCCTTGCAAAAAAAATTCCATTTTGCAATCCCCAATTCCATCATTTACATCACTTAGAGAGGATTTAAAGTTTTTGTCGCATATTTTCCGTTTTGCTTGCTTTCGCTATTATTCAATAGAGTTGTAATGAAATTTGATGTGCCACTAAAAATATGTTTACATACATTCTAATCATTCTGAAGATCATAAAAATAATTTCATGATCCTACAAAGGAAAAAGAATAAAAAAGCGGAGTGCAGCTGTTCAGAGTTTAAAAAAACATTTAATAAATCCCAGTTGTAACTTTAAACGGTAATAACTTTTTACTCGAGTATGGGAATGACTATTATAATATATAAAAACTAAACTCGTATAGATTAACATAATTCCACCAGGAATTTCTAAAGAACTTCAATTTTCAAACCAAATTCCACTATTTACATCACTTAGAAAGGGTTTAAAGTTTTTGTCGCATATTTTTAATTTTTGATGCTTTTGTTATTATTAAATAGAGTTGTATTGAAGATTGATGAGCCACAAAGAATATGTTTACATATATTCTAATGCTTCTCAATATCTTTCAAATAATTTCATGATCCTACAAAGAAAAGAGAATAAAAAGAGTAGTGTTGTTGTTTACAGTTAAAAAAAAACATTTTACACAACGCATTTGTAACTTTAAACGGTCCTAACTATTGACTCGAGTATGAGAATGAATATTATAACATTTCAAGATGAAACTCGTATCGATTACCATACTTCGAGTAGGCCTTGCAAAAGAACTTCCATTTTGCAATCCCAAATTCCAACATTTACATCACTTAGAGAGGGTTTAAAGTTTTTGTCGCATATTTTCCGTTTTGCTTGCTTTCACTATTATTCAATAGAGTTGTAATGAAAATTGATATGCCACTAAAAATATGTTTACATACATTCTAATCATTCTGAAGATCATAAAAATAATTTCATGATTCTACAAAGGAAAAAGAATAAAAAAGCGGAGTGCAGATGTTCAGAGTTTAAAAAAATATTTAATAAATCCCAGTTGTAACTTTAAACGGTAATAACTTTTTACTCGAGTATGAGAATGACTATTATAATATATCAAAACTAAACTCGTATAGATTAACATAATTCCACCAGGAATTTCTAAAGAACTTCAATTTTCAAACCAAATTCCACTATTTACATCACTTAGAAAGGGTTTAAAGTTTTTGTCGCATATTTTGCATTTTTGATGCTTTCGTTATTATTAAATAGAGTTGTATTGAAGATTGATGAGCCACAAAGAATATGTTTACATATATTCTAATGCTTCTCAATATCTTTCAAATAATTTCATGATCCTACAAAGAAAAGAGAATAAAAAGAAGAGTGCTTTTGTTTAGAGTTAAAAAAAACATTTTACACATCGCAGTTGTAACTTTAAACGGTCCTAACTATTGACTCGAGTATGAGAATGAAGATTATAAAATTTCAATATGAAATGCGTTTCGATTACCATAATTCGAGCAGGCCTTGCAAAAAAAATTCAATTTTGCAATCCCAAATTCCAACATTTACATCACTTGGAGAGGATTTAAAGTTTTTGTCGCATATTTTCCGTTTTCCTTGCTTTCGCTATTATTCAATAGAGTTGTAATGAAATTTGATGTGCCACTAAAAATATGTTTACATACATTCTCATCATTCTGAAGATCATAAAAATAATTTCATGATCCTACAAATTAAAAAGAATAAAAAAGCGGAGTGCAGTTGTTAAGAGTTTAAAAAAATATTTAATAAATCCGAGTTGTAACTTTATACGGTAATAACTTTTTACTCGAGTATGGGAATGACTATTATAATATATCAAAACTAAACTCGTATAGATTAACCTAATTCCACCAGGAACTTCTAAAGAACTTCAATTTTCAAACCAAATTCCAGTATTAACATCACTTAGAAAGGGTTTAAAGTTTTTGTCGCATATTTTCCGTTTTTGATACTTTCATTATTATTCAATAGAGTTGTATTGAAGATTGATGAGCCACCAAGAATATGTTTCCATATATTCTAATGCTTCTCAATATCATCAAAATAATTTCATGATCATACAAAGAAAAGAGAATAAAAAGAAGAGTGCTTTTGTTTACAGTTAAAAAAAACATTTTACACATCGCAGTTGTAACTTTAAACGGTCCTAACTATTGACTCGAGTATGAGAATGAAGATTATGAAATTTCAATATGAAAGGCGTTTCGATTAACATAATTCGAGCAGGTCTTGCAAAAAAAATTCCATTTTGCAATCCCAAATTCCATCATTTACATCACTTAGAGAGGATTTAAAGTTTTTGTCGCATATTTTCCGTTTTGCTTGCTTTCGCTATTATTCAATAGAGTTGTAATGAAATTTGATGTGCCACTAAAAATATGTTTACATACATTCTCATCATTCTGAAGATCATAAAAATAATTTCATGATCCTACAAATTAAAAAGAATAAAAAAGCGAAGTGCAGTTGTTAAGAGTTTAAAAAAACATTTAATAAATCCGAGTTGTAACTTTAAACGGTAATAACTTTTTACTCGAGTATGGGAATGACTATTATAATATATCAAAACTAAACTCGTATAGATTAACCTAATTCCACCAGGAACTTCTAAAGAACTTCAATTTTCAAACCAAATTCCAGTATTAACATCACTTAGAAAGGGTTTAAAGTTTTTGTCGCATATTTTCCGTTTTTGATACTTTCGTTATTATTCAATAGAGTTGTATTGAAGATTGATGAGCCACCAAGAATATGTTTCCATATATTCTAATGCTTCTCAATATCATCAAAATAATTTCATGATCATACAAAGAAAAGAGAATAAAAAGAAGAGTGCTTTTGTTTACAGTTAAAAAAAACATTTTACACATCGCAGTTGTAACTTTAAACGGTCCTAACTATTGACTCGAGTATGAGAATGAAGATTATGAAATTTCAATATGAAACGCGTTTCGATTACCATAATTCTAGCAGGTCTTGCAAAAAAAATTCCATTTTGCAATCCCAAATTCCATCATTTACATCACTTAGAGAGGATTTAAAGTTTTTGTCGCATATTTTCCGTTTTGCTTGCTTTCGCTATTATTCAATAGAGTTGTAATGAAATTTGATGTGCCACTAAAAATATGTTTACATACATTCTCATCATTCTGAAGATCATAAAAATAATTTCATGATCCTACAAATTAAAAAGAATAAAAAAGCGGAGTGCAGTTGTTAAGAGTTTAAAAAAACATTTAATAAATCCGAGTTGTAACTTTAAACGGTAATAACTTTTTACTCGAGTATGGGAATGACTATTATAATATATCAATACTAAACTCGTATAGATTAACCTAATTCCACCAGGAACTTCTAAAGAACTTCAATTTTCAAACCAAATTCCAGTATTTACATCACTTAGAAAGGGTTTAGAGTTTTTGTCGCATATTTTCCGTTTTTGTACTTTCGTTATTATTCAATAGAGTTGTATTGAAGATTGATGAGCCACCAAGAATATGTTTATATATATTTTAATGCTTCTTAATATCATCAAAATAATTTCATGATCATACAAAGAAAAGAGAATAAAAAGAAGAGTGCTTTCGTTTACAGTTAAAAAAAACATTTTACACATCGCAGTTGTAACTTTAAACGGTCCTAACTATTGACTCGAGTATGAGAATGAAGATTATGAAATTTCAATATGAAACGCGTTTCGATTACCATAATTCTAGCAGGCCTTGCAAACAAAATTCCATTTTGCAATCCCAAATTCCATCATTTACATCACTTAGAGAGGATTTAAAGTTTTTGTCGCATATTTTCCGTTTTGCTTGCTTTCGCTATTATTCAATAGAGTTGTAATGAAATTTGATGTGCCACTAAAAATATGTTTACATACATTCTCATCATTCTGAAGATCATAAAAATAATTTCATGATCCTACAAATTAAAAAGAATAAAAAAGCGGAGTGCAGTTGTTAAGAGTTTAAAAAAACATTTAATAAATCCGAGTTGTAACTTTAAACGGTAATAACATTTTACTCGAGTATGGGAATGACTATTATAATATATCAAAACTAAACTCGTATAGATTAACCTAATTCCACCAGGAACTTCTAAAGAACTTCAATTTTCAAACCAAATTCCAGTATTTACATCACTTAGAAAGGGTTTAGAGTTTTTGTCGCATATTTTCCGTTTTTGTACTTTCGTTATTATTCAATAGAGTTGTATTGAAGATTGATGAGCCACCAAGAATATGTTTACATATATTTTAATGCTTCTTAATATCATCAAAATAATTTCATGATCATACAAAGAAAAGAGAATAAAAAGAAGAGTGCTTTCGTTTACAGTTAAAAAAAACATTTTACACATCGCAGTTGTAACTTTAAACGGTCCTAACTATTGACTCGAGTATGAGAATGAAGATTATGAAATTTCAATATGAAAGGCGTTTCGATTAACATAATTCGAGCAGGTCTTGCAAAAAAAATTCCATTTTGCAATCCCAAATTCCATCATTTACATCACTTAGAGAGGATTTAAAGTTTTTGTCGCATATTTTCCGTTTTGCTTGCTTTCGCTATTATTCAATAGAGTTGTAATGAAATTTGATGTGCCACTAAAAATATGTTTACATACATTCTCATCATTCTGAAGATCATAAAAATAATTTCATGATCCTACAAATTAAAAAGAATAAAAAAGCGGAGTGCAGTTGTTAAGAGTTTAAAAAAACATTTAATAAATCCGAGTTGTAACTTTAAACGGTAATAACTTTTTACTCGAGTATGGGAATGACTATTATAATATATCAACACTAAACTCGTATAGATTAACTAATTCCACCAGGAACTTCTAAAGAACTTCAATTTTCAAACCAAATTCCAGTATTTACATCACTTAGAAAGGGTTTAGAGTTTTTGTCGCATATTTTCCGTTTTTGTACTTTCGTTATTATTCAATAGAGTTGTATTGAAGATTGATGAGCCACCAAGAATATGTTTACATATATTCTAATGCTTCTCAATATCATCCAAATAATTTCATGATCATACAAAGAAAAAAAGAATAAAAGAGAAGAGTGCTTTTGTTTACAGTTAAAAAAAACATTTTACACATCGCAGTTGTAACTTTAAACGGTCCTGACTATTGACTCGAGTATGAGAATGAAGATTATGATATTTCAATATGAAACACGTTTCTATTACCATAATTCGAGCAGGCCTTGCAAAAAAAATTCCATTTTGCAATCCCAAATTCCAACATTTACATCACTTAGAGGGGGTTTACAGTTTTTGTCGCATATTTTCCGTTTTGCCTGCTTTCGCTATTATTCAATAGAGTTGTAATGAAAATTGATGTGCCACTAAAAATATGTTTACATACATTCTAATCATTCTGAAGATCATAAAAATAATTTCATGATCCTAGAAAGGAAAAAGAATAAAAAAGCGAAGTGCAGTTGTTAAGAGTTAAAAAAACATTTAATAAATCTGAGTTGTAACTTTAAACGGTAATAACTTTTTACTCGAGTATGGGAATGAATATTATAATATATCAAAACTAAACTCGTATAGATTAACCTAATTCCACCAGGCATTTCTAAAGAACTTCAATTTTGAAACCTAATTCCAGTATTTACATCACTTAGAAAGGGTTTAAAGTTTTTGTCGCATATTTTCCGTTTTTGATGCTTTCGTTATTATTAAATAGAGTTGTATTGAAGATTGATGAGCCACAAAGAATATGTTTACATATATTCTAATGCTTCTCAATATCATCCAAATAATTTCATGATCCTAAAAAGAAAAGAGAATAAAAAGAAGAGTGCTTTTGTTTACAGTAAAAAAAAACATTTTACACATCGCAGTTGTAACTTTAAACGGTCCTAACTATTGACTCGAGTATGAGAATGAAGATTATGAAATTTCAATATGAAACACGTTTCTATTACCATAATTCAAGCAGGGCTTGCAAAAAAAATTCCATTTTGCAATCCGAAATTCCAACATTTACATCACTTAGAGAGGGTTTAAAGTTTTTGTCGCATATTTTCCGTTTTGCTTGCTTTCGCTATTATTCAATAGAGTTGTAATGAAATTTGATGTGCCACTAAAAATATGTTTACATACATTCTCATCATTCTGAAGATCATAAAAATAATTTCATGATCCTACAAAGGAAAAAGAATAAAAAAGCGAAGTGCAGTTGTTAAGAGTTAAAAAAACATTTAATAAATCCGAGTTGTAACTTTAAACGGTAATAACTTTTTACTCGAGTATGGGAATGAATATTATAATATATCAAAAACTAAACTCGTATAGATTAACCTAATTCCACCAGGCATTTCTAAAGAACTTCAATTTTGAAACCTAATTCCAGTATTTACATCACTTAGAAAGGGTTTAAAGTTTTTGTCGCATATTTTCCGTTTTTGATGCTTTCGTTATTATTAAATAGAGTTGTATTGAAGATTGATGAGCCACAAAGAATATGTTTACATATATTCTAATGCTTCTCAATATCTTTCAAATAATTTCATGATCCTACAAAGAAAAGAGAATAAAAAGAGTAGTGTTGTTGTTTACAGTTAAAAAAAAACATTTTACACATCGCAGTTGTAACTTTAAACGGTCCTAACTATTGACTCGAGTATGAGAATGAAGATTATAACATTTCAAGATGAAACTCGTATCGATTACAATAATTCGAGTAGGCCTTGCAAAAGAACTTCCATTTTGCAATCCCAAATTCCAACATTTACATCACTTAGAGAGGGTTTTAAGTTTTTGTCGCATATTTTCCGTTTTGCTTGCTTTCACTATTATTCAATAGAGTTGTAATGAAAATTGATGTGCCATAGATTCTAATGATTCTCAATATCATTCAAATAATTTCATGATCCTACAAAGAAAAGGGAATAAAAAGAAGAGTGCTTTTGTTTAGAGTTAAAAAAAAACATTTTACACATCGCAGTTGTAACTTTAAACGGTCTTAACTATTGACTCGAGTATGAGAATGAAGATTATAAAATTTCAATATGAAATGCGTTTCGATTACCATAATTCGAGCAGGCCTTGCAAAAAAAATTCCATTTTGCAATCCCAAATTCCAACATTTACATCACATAGAGAGGATTTAAAGTTTTTGTCGCATATTTTCCGTTTTGCTTGCTATCGCTATTATTCAATAGAGTTGTAATGAAATTTGATGTACCACTAAAAATATGTTTACATACATTCTCATCATTCTGAAGATCATAAAAATAATTTCATGATCCTACAAATTAAAAAGAATAAAAAAGCGGAGTGGAGTTGTTAAGAGTTTAAAAAAACATTTAATAAATCCGAGTTGTAACTTTAAACGGTAATAACTATTTACTCGAGTATGGGAAAGACTATTATAATATATCAAAACTAAACTCGTATAGATTAACCTAATTCCACCAAGAACTTCTAAACAACTTCAATTTTCAAACCAAATTCCAGTATTTACATCACTTAGAAAGGGTTTAAAGTTTTTGTCGCATATTTTCCGTTTTTGATACTTTCGTTATTATTCATTAGAGTTGTATTGAAGATTGATGAGCCACCAAGAATATGTTTACATATATTCTAATGCTTCTCAATATCATCCAAATAATTTCATGATCATACAAAGAAAAAAGAATAAAAAGAAGAGTGCTTTTGTTTACAGTTAAAAAAAACATTTTACACATCGCAGTTGTAACTTTAAACGGTCCTAACTATTGACTCGAGTATGAGAATGAAGATTATGATATTTCAATATGAAACACGTTTCTATTACCATAAGTCGAGCAGGCCTTGCAAAAAAAATTCCATTTTGCAATCCCAAATTCCAACATTTACATCACTTAGAGGGGGTTTAAAGTTTTTGTCGCATATTTTCCGTTTTGCTTGCTTTCGCTATTATTCAATAGAGTTGTAATGATAATTGATGTGCCACTAAAAATATGTTTACATACATTCTAATCATTCTGAAGATCATAAAAATAATTTCATGATCCTACAAAGGAAAAACAATAAAAAAGCGGAGTGCAGATGTTCAGAGTTTAAAAAAACATTTAATAAATCCAAGTTGTAACTTTAAACGGTAATAACTTTTTACTCGAGTATGGGAATGACTATTATAATATATCAAAACTAAACTCGTATAGATTAACAAAATTCCACGAGGAACTTCTAAAGAACTTCAATTTTCAAACCAAATTCCACTATTTACATGACTTAGAAAGGGTTTAATGTTTTTGTCGCCAATTTTCTGTTTTGGATGCTTTCGCTATTATTCAATATAGTTGTATTGAAGATTCATGAGCCACCAAGAATATGTTTCCATAGATTCTAATGATTCTCAATATCATTCAAATAATTTCATGATCCTACAAAGAAAAGAGAATAAAAAGAAGAGTGCTTTTGTTTAGAGTTAAAAAAAAACATTTTACACATCGCAGTTGTAACTTTAAACGGTCTTAACTATTGACTCGAGTATGAGAATGAAGATTATAAAATTTCAATATGAAATGCGTTTCGATTACCATAATTCGAGCAGGCCTTGCAAAAAAAAATTCCATTTTGCAATCCCAAATTCCAACATTTACATCACATAGAGAGGATTTAAAGTTTTTGTCGCATATTTTCCGTTTTGCTTGCTATCGCTATTATTCAATAGAGTTGTAATGAAATTTGATGTGCCACTAAAAATATGTTTACATACATTCTCATCATTCTGAAGATCATAAAAATAATTTCATGATCCTACAAATTAAAAAGAATAAAAAAGCGGAGTGCAGTTGTTAAGAGTTTAAAAAAACATTTAATAAATCCGAGTTGTAACTTTAAACGGTAATAACTTTTTACTCGAGTATGGGAATGACTATTATAATATATCAAAACTAAACTCGTATAGATTAACCTAATTCCACCAAGAACTTCTAAACAACTTCAATTTTCAAACCAAATTCCAGTATTTACATCACTTAGAAAGGGTTTAAAGTTTTTGTCGCATATTTTCCGTTTTTGATACTTTCGTTATTATTCATTAGAGTTGTATTGAAGATTGATGAGCCACCAAGAAAATGTTTACATATATTCTAATGCTTCTCAATATCATCCAAATAATTTCATGATCATACAAAGAAAAAAGAATAAAAAGAAGAGTGCTTTTGTTTACAGTTAAAAAAAAACATTTTACACATCGCAGTTGTAACTTTAAACGGTCCTAACTATTGACTCGAGTATGAGAATGAAGATTATGATATTTCAATATGAAACACGTTTCTATTACCATAAGTCGAGCAGGCCTTGCAAAAAAAATTCCATTTTGCAATCCCAAATTCCAACATTTACATCACTTAGAGGGGGTTTAAAGTTTTTGTCGCATATTTTCCGTTTTGCTTGCTTTCGCTATTATTCAATAGAGTTGTAATGAAAATTGATGTGCCACTAAAAATATGTTTACATACATTCTAATCATTCTGAAGATCATAAAAATAATTTCATGATCCTACAAAGGAAAAAGAATAAAAAAGCGGAGTGCAGCTGTTCAGAGTTAAAAAAAAACATTTAATAAATCCGAGCTGTAACTTTAAACGGTAATAACTTTTTACTCGAGTATGGGAATGACTATTATAATATATCAAAACTAAACTCGTATAGATTAACATAATTCCACCAGAAATTTCTAAAGAACTTCAATTTTCAAACCAAATTCCACTATTTACATCACTTAGGAAGGGTTTAAAGTTTTTGTCGCATATTTTGCATTTTTGATGCTTTCGTTATTATTAAATAGAATTGTATTGAAGATTGATGAGCCACAAAGAATATGTTTACATAAGTTCTAATGCTTCTCAATATCATCCAAATAATTTCATGATCCTAAAAAGAAAAGAGAATAAAAAGAAGAGTGCTTTTGTTTACAGTAAAAAAAAACATTTTACACATCGCAGTTGTAACTTTAAACGGTCCTAACTATTGACTCGAGTATGAGAATGAAGATTATGAAATTTCAATATGAAACACGTTTCTATTACCATAATTCAAGCAGGCCTTGCAAAAAAAATTCCATTTTGCAATCCGAAATTCCAACATTTACATCACTTAGAGAGGGTTTAAAGTTTTTGTCGCATATTTTCCGTTTTGCTTGCTTTCGCTATTATTCAATAGAGTTGTAATGAAATTTGATGTGCCACTAAAAATATGTTTACATACATTCTCATCATTCTGAAGATCATAAAAATAATTTCATGATCCTACAAAGGAAAAAGAATAAAAAAGCGGAGTGCAGCTGTTCAGAGTTTAAAAAAACATTTAATAAATCCTAGTTGTAACTTTAAACGGTAATAACTTTTTACACGAGTATGGGAATGACTATTATAATATATCAAAACTAAACTCGTATAGAATAACATAATTCCACCAGGAACTTCTAAAGAACTTCAATTTTCAAACCAAATTCCACTATTTACATCACTTAGAAAGGGTTTAATGTTTTTGTCGCCAATTTTCTGTTTTGGATGCTTTCGCTATTATTCAATATAGTTGTATTGAAGATTCATGAGCCACCAAGAATATGTTTCCATAGATTCTAATGATTCTCAATATCATTCAAATAATTTCATGATCCTACAAAGAAAAGAGAATAAAAAGAAGAGTGCTTTTGTTTAGAGTTAAAAAAAAACATTTTACACATCGCAGTTGTAACTTTAAACGGTCTTAACTATTGACTCGAGTATGAGAATGAAGATTATAAAATTTCAATATGAAACTCGTATCGATTACAATAATTCGAGCAGGCCTTGCAAAAAAAATTCCATTTTGCAATCCCAAATTCCAACATTTACGTCACATAGAGAGGATTTAATGTTTTTGTCGCATATTTTCCGTTTTGCTTGCTTTCGCTATTATTCAATAGAGTTGTAATGATAATTGATGTGCCACTAAAAATATGTTTACATACATTCTAATCATTCTGAAGATCATAAAAATAATTTCATGATCCTACAAAGGAAAAACAATAAAAAAGCGGAGTGCAGATGTTCAGAGTTTAAAAAAACATTTAATAAATCCAAGTTGTAACTTTAAACGGTAATAACTTTTTACTCGAGTATGGGAATGACTATTATAATATATCAAAACTAAACTCGTATAGATTAACAAAATTCCACGAGGAACTTCTAAAGAACTTCAATTTTCAAACCAAATTCCACTATTTACATGACTTAGAAAGGGTTTAATGTTTTTGTCGCCAATTTTCTGTTTTGGATGCTTTCGCTATTATTCAATATAGTTGTATTGAAGATTCATGAGCCACCAAGAATATGTTTCCATAGATTCTAATGATTCTCAATATCATTCAAATAATTTCATGATCCTACAAAGAAAAGAGAATAAAAAGAAGAGTGCTTTTGTTTAGAGTTAAAAAAAAACATTTTACACATCGCAGTTGTAACTTTAAACGGTCTTAACTATTGACTCGAGTATGAGAATGAAGATTATAAAATTTCAATATGAAATGCGTTTCGATTACCATAATTCGAGCAGGCCTTGCAAAAAAAATTCCATTTTGCAATCCCAAATTCCAACATTTACATCACATAGAGAGGATTTAAAGTTTTTGTCGCATATTTTCCGTTTTGCTTGCTATCGCTATTATTCAATAGAGTTGTAATGAAATTTGATGTGCCACTAAAAATATGTTTACATACATTCTCATCATTCTGAAGATCATAAAAATAATTTCATGATCCTACAAATTAAAAAGAATAAAAAAGCGGAGTGCAGTTGTTAAGAGTTTAAAAAAACATTTAATAAATCCGAGATGTAACTTTAAACGGTAATAACTTTTTACTCGAGTATGGGAATGACTATTATAATATATCAAAACTAAACTCGTATAGATTAACCTAATTCCACCAAGAACTTCTAAACAACTTCAATTTTCAAACCAAATTCCAGTATTTACATCACTTAGAAAGGGTTTAAAGTTTTTGTCGCATATTTTCCGTTTTTGATACTTTCGTTATTATTCATTAGAGTTGTATTGAAGATTGATGAGCCACCAAGAAAATGTTTACATATATTCTAATGCTTCTCAATATCATCCAAATAATTTCATGATCATACAAAGAAAAAAGAATAAAAAGAAGAGTGCTTTTGTTTACAGTTAAAAAAAACATTTTACACATCGCAGTTGTAACTTTAAACGGTCCTAACTATTGACTCGAGTATGAGAATGAAGATTATGATATTTCAATATGAAACACGTTTCTATTACCATAAGTCGAGCAGGCCTTGCAAAAAAAATTCCATTTTGCAATCCCAAATTCCAACATTTACATCACTTAGAGGGGGTTTAAAGTTTTTGTCGCATATTTTCCGTTTTGCTTGCTTTCGCTATTATTCAATAGAGTTGTAATGAAAATTGATGTGCCACTAAAAATATGTTTACATACATTCTAATCATTCTGAAGATCATAAAAATAATTTCATGATCCTACAAAGGAAAAAGAATAAAAAAGCGGAGTGCAGCTGTTCAGAGTTAAAAAAAAACATTTAATAAATCCGAGCTGTAACTTTAAACGGTAATAACTTTTTACTCGAGTATGGGAATGACTATTATAATATATCAAAACTAAACTCGTATAGATTAACATAATTCCACCAGAAATTTCTAAAGAACTTCAATTTTCAAACCAAATTCCACTATTTACATCACTTAGGAAGGGTTTAAAGTTTTTGTCGCATATTTTGCATTTTTGATGCTTTCGTTATTATTAAATAGAATTGTATTGAAGATTGATGAGCCACAAAGAATATGTTTACATAAGTTCTAATGCTTCTCAATATCATCCAAATAATTTCATGATCCTAAAAAGAAAAGAGAATAAAAAGAAGAGTGCTTTTGTTTACAGTAAAAAAAAACATTTTACACATCGCAGTTGTAACTTTAAACGGTCCTAACTATTGACTCGAGTATGAGAATGAAGATTATGAAATTTCAATATGAAACACGTTTCTATTACCATAATTCAAGCAGGCCTTGCAAAAAAAATTCCATTTTGCAATCCGAAATTCCAACATTTACATCACTTAGAGAGGGTTTAAAGTTTTTGTCGCATATTTTCCGTTTTGCTTGCTTTCGCTATTATTCAATAGAGTTGTAATGAAATTTGATGTGCCACTAAAAATATGTTTACATATATTCTCATCATTCTGAAGATCATAAAAATAATATCATGATCCTACAAAGGAAAAAGAATAAAAAAGCGAAGTGCAGTTGTTAAGAGTTAAAAAAACATTTAATAAATCCGAGTTGTAACTTTAAACGGTAATAACTTTTTACTCGAGTATGGGAATGACTATTATAATATATCAAAACTAAACTCGTATAGATTAACCTAATTCCACCAGGCATTTCTAAAGAACTTCAATTTTCAAACCTAATTCCAGTATTTACATCACTTAGAAAGGGTTTAAAGTTTTTGTCGCATATTTTCCGTTTTTGATGCTTTCGTTATTATTAAATAGAGTTGTATTGAAGATTGATGAGCCACAAAGAATATGTTTACATATATTCTAATGCTTCTCAATTTCTTTCAAATAATTTCATGATCCTACAAAGAAAAGAGAATAAAAAGAGTAGTGTTGTTGTTTACAGTAAAAAAAAAACATTTTACACATCGCAGTTGTAACTTTAAACGGTCCTAACTATTGACTCGAGTATGAGAATGAAGATTATAACATTTCAAGATGAAACTCGTATCGATTACAATAATTCGAGTAGGCCTTGCAAAAGAACTTCCATTTTGCAATCCCAAATTCCAACATTTACATCACTTAGAGAGGGTTTAAAGTTTTTGTCGCATATTTTCCGTTTTGCTTGCTTTCACTATTATTCAATAGAGTTGTAATGAAAATTGATGTGCCACTAAAAATATGTTTACATACATTCTAATCATTCTGAAGATCATAAAAATAATTTCATGATCCTACAAAGGAAAAAGAATAAAAAAGCGGAGTGCAGATGTTCAGAGTTTAAAAAAACATTTAATAAATCCTAGTTGTAACTTTAAACGGTAATAACTTTTTACACGAGTATGGGAATGACTATTATAATATATCAAAACTAAACTCGTATAGAATAACATAATTCCACCAAGAACTTCTAAAGAACTTCAATTTTCAAACCAAATTCCACTATTTACATCACTTAGAAAGGGTTTAATGTTTTTGTCGCCAATTTTCTGTTTTGGATGCTTTCGCTATTATTCAATATAGTTGTATTGAAGATTCATGAGCCACCAAGAATATGTTTCCATAGATTCTAATGATTCTCAATATCATTCAAATAATTTCATGATCCTACAAAGAAAAGAGAATAAAAAGAAGAGTGCTTTTGTTTAGAGTTAAAAAAAAACATTTTACACATCGCAGTTGTAACTTTAAACGGTCTTAACTATTGACTCGAGTATGAGAATGAAGATTATAAAATTTCAATATGAAACTCGTATCGATTACAATAATTCGAGCAGGCCTTGCAAAAAAAATTCCATTTTGCAATCCCAAATTCCAACATTTACATCACATAGAGAGGATTTAATGTTTTTGTCGCATATTTTCCGTTTTGCTTGCTTTCGCTATTATTCAATAGAGTTGTAATGAAAATTGATGTGCCACTAAAAATATGTTTACATACATTCTAATCATTCTGAAGATCATAAAAATAATTTCATGATCCTACAAAGGAAAAAGAATAAAAAAGCGGAGTGCAGATGTTCAGAGTTTAAAAAAACATTTAATAAATCCAAGTTGTAACTTTAAACGGTAATAACTTTTTACTCGAGTATGGGAATGACTATTATAATATATCAAAACTAAACTCGTATAGATTAACAAAATTCCACGAGGAACTTCTAAAGAACTTCAATTTTCAAACCAAATTCCACTATTTACATGACTTAGAAAGGGTTTAATGTTTTTGTCGCCAATTTTCTGTTTTGGATGCTTTCGCTATTATTCAATATAGTTGTATTGAAGATTCATGAGACACCAAGAATATGTTTCCATAGATTCTAATGATTGTCAATATCATTCAAATAATTTCATGATCCTACAAAGAAAAGAGAATAAAAAGAAGAGTGCTTTTGTTTAGAGTTAAAAAAAAACATTTTACACATCGCAGTTATAACTTTAAACGGTCCTAACTATTGACTCGAGTTTGAGAATGAAGATTATAAAATTTCAATATGAAATGCGTTTCGATTACCATAATTCTAGCAGGCCTTGCAAAAAAATTCCATTTTGCAATCCCAAATTCCAACATTTACATCACTTAGAGAGGGTTTAAAGTTTTTGTCGCATATTTTCCGTTTTGCTTGCTTTCGCTATTATTCAATAGAGTTGTAATGAAAATTGATGTGCCACTAAAAATATGTTTACATACATTCTAATCATTCTGAAGATCATAAAAATAATTTCATGATCCTACAAAGGAAAAAGAATAAAAAAGCGGAGTGCAGATGTTCAGAGTTTAAAAAAACATTTAATAAATCCAAGTTGTAACTTTAAACGGTAATAACTTTTTACTCGAGTATGGGAATGACTATTATAATATATCAAAACTAAACTCGTATAGATTAACAAAATTCCACGAGGAACTTCTAAAGAACTTCAATTTTCAAACCAAATTCCACTATTTACATGACTTAGAAAGGGTTTAATGTTTTTGTCGCCAATTTTCTGTTTTGGATGCTTTCGCTATTATTCAATATAGTTGTATTGAAGATTCATGAGACACCAAGAATATGTTTCCATAGATTCTAATGATTCTCAATATCATTCAAATAATTTCATGATCCTACAAAGAAAAGAGAATAAAAAGAAGAGTGCTTTTGTTTAGAGTTAAAAAAAAACATTTTACACATCGCAGTTATAACTTTAAACGGTCCTAACTATTACTCGAGTATGAGAATGAAGATTATAAAATTTCAATATGAAATGCGTTTCGATTACCATAATTCTAGCAGGCCTTGCTAAAAAAATTCCATTTTGCAATCCCAAATTCCAACATTTACATCACTTAGAGAGGGTTTAAAGTTTTTGTCGCATATTTTCCGTTTTGCTTGCTTTCGCTATTATTCAATAGAGTTGTAATGAAAATTGATGTGCCACTAAAAATATGTTTACATACATTCTAATCATTTTGAAGATCATAAAAATAATTTGATGATCCTACAAAGGAAAAAGAATAAAAAAGCGAAGTGCAGCTGTTCAGAGTTTAAAAAAACATTTAATAAATCCGAGTTGTAACTTTAAACGGTAATAACTTTTTACTCGAGTATGGGAATGACTATTATAATATATCAAAACTAAACTCGTATAGATTAACATAATTCCACCAGGAATTTCTAAAGAACTTCAATTTTCAAACCAAATTCCACTATTTACATCACTTAGAAAGGGTTTAAAGTTTTTGTCGCATATTTTCCGTTTTTGATGCTTTCGTTATTATTAAATAGAGTTGTATTGAAGATTGATTAGCCACAAAGAATATGTTTACATATATTCTAATGCTTCTCAATATCTTTCAAATAATTTCATGATCCTACAAAGAAAAGAGAATAAAAAGAGTAGTGTTGTTGTTTACAGTTAAAAAAAACATTTTACACATCGCAGTTGTAACTTTAAACGGTCCTAACTATTGACTCGAGTATGAGAATGAAGATTATAACATTTCAAGATGAGACTCGTATCGATTACAATAATTCGAGTAGGCCTTGCAAAAGAATTTCCATTTTGCAATCCCAAATTCCAACATTTACATCATTTAGAGAGGGTTTAAAGTTTTTGTCGCATATTTTCCGTTTTGCTTGCTTTCACTATTATTCAATAGAGTTGTAATGAAAATTGATGTGCCACTAAAAATATGTTTACATACATTCTAATCATTCTGAAGATCATAAAAATAATTTCATGATCCTGCAAAGGAAAAAAGAATAAAAAAGCGGAGTGCAGATGTTCAGAGTTTAAAAAAACATTTAATAAATCCCAGTTGTAACTTTAAACGGTAATAACTTTTTACATGAGTATGGGAATGACTATTATAATATATCAAAACTAAACTCGTATAGATTAACATAATTCCACCAGGAACTTCTAAAGAACTTCAATTTTCAAACCAAATTCCACTATTTACATCACTTAAAAAGGGTTTAATGTTTTTGTCGCCAATTTTCTGTTTTGGATGCTTTCGCTATTATTCAATATAGTTGTATTGAAGATTCATGAGCCACCAAGAATATGTTTCCATAGATTCTAATGATTCTCAATATCATTCAAATAATTTCATGATCCTACAAAGAAAAGAGAATAAAAAGAAGAGTGCTTTTGTTTAGAGTTAAAAAAAAACATTTTACACATCGCAGTTGTAACTTTAAACGGTCTTAACTATTGACTCGAGTATGAGAATGAAGATTATAAAATTTCAATATGAAACTCGTATCGATTACAATAATTCGAGCAGGCCTTGCAAAAAAAATTCTATTTTGCAATCCCAAATTCCAACATTTACATCACATAGAGAGGATTTAATGTTTTTGTCGCATATTTTCCGTTTTGCTTGCTTTCGCTATTATTCAATAGAGTTGTAATGAAAATTGATGTGCCACTAAAAATATGTTTACATACATTCTAATCATTCTGAAGATCATAAAAATATTTTCATGATCCTACAAAGGAAAAACAATAAAAAAGCGGAGTGCAGATGTTCAGAGTTTAAAAAAACATTTAATAAATCCAAGTTGTAACTTTAAACGGTAATAAATTTTTACTCGAGTATGGGAATGACTATTATAATATATCAAAACTAAACTCGTATAGATTAACAAAATTCCACGAGGAACTTCTAAAGAACTTCAATTTTCAAACCAAATTCCACTATTTACATGACTTAGAAAGGGTTTATGTTTTTGTCGCCAATTTTCTGTTTTGGATGCTTTCGCTATTATTCAATATAGTTGTATTGAAGATTCATGAGCCACCAAGAATATGTTTCCATAGATTCTAATGATTCTCAATATCATTCAAATAATTTCATGATCCTACAAAGAAAAGAGAATAAAAAGAAGAGTGCTTTTGTTTAGAGTTAAAAAAAAAACATTTTACACATCGCAGTTGTAACTTTAAACGGTCTTAACTATTGACTCGAGTATGGGAATGAAGATTATAAAATTTCAATATGAAATGCGTTTCGATTACCATAATTCGAGCAGGCCTTGCAAAAAAAATTCCATTTTACAATCCCAAATTCCAACATTTACATCACATAGAGAGGATTTAAAGTTTTTGTCGCATATTTTCCGTTTTGCTTGCTTTCGCTATTATTCAATAGAGTTGTAATGAAAATTGATGTGCCACTAAAAATATGTTTACATACATTCTAATCATTCTGAAGATCATAAAAATAATTTCATGATCCTACAAAGGAAAAAGAATAAAAAAGCGGAGTGCAGATGTTCAGAGTTTAAAAAAACATTTAATAAATCCCAGTTGTAACTTTAAACGGTAATAACTTTTTACATGAGTATGGGAATGACTATTATAATATATCAAAACTAAACTCGTATAGATTAACATAATTCCACCAGGAACTTCTAAAGAACTTCAATTTTCAAACCAAATTCGACTATTTACATCACTTAGAAAGGGTTTAATGTTTTTGTCGCCAATTTTCTGTTTTGGATGCTTTCGCTATTATTCAATATAGTTGTATTGAAGATTCATGAGACACCAAGAATATGTTTCCATAGATTCTAATGATTGTCAATATCATTCAAATAATTTCATGATCCTACAAAGAAAAGAGAATAAAAAGAAGAGTGCTTTTGTTTAGAGTTAAAAAAAAACATTTTACACATCGCAGTTATAACTTTAAACGGTCCTAACTATTGACTCGAGTATGAGAATGAAGATTATAAAATTTCAATATGAAATGCGTTTCGATTACCATAATTCTAGCAGGCCTTGCAAAAAAAATTCCATTTTGCAATCCCAAATTCCAACATTTACATCACTTAGATAGGGTTTAAAGTTTTTGTCGCATATTTTCCGTTTTGCTTGCTTTCGCTATTATTCAATAGAGTTGTAATGAAAATTGATGTGCCACTAAAAATATGTTTACATACATTCTAATCATTCTGAAGATCATAAAAATAATTTGATGATCCTACAAAGGAAAAAGAATAAAAAAGCGAAGTGCAGCTGTTCAGAGTTTAAAAAAACATTTAATAAATCCGAGTTGTAACTTTAAACGGTAATAACTTTTTACTCGAGTATGGGAATGACTATTATAATATATCAAAACTAAACTCGTATAGATTAACATAATTCCACCAGGAATTTCTAAAGAACTTCAATTTTCAAACCAAATTCCACTATTTACATCACTTAGAAAGGGTTTAAAGTTTTTGTCGCATATTTTCCGTTTTTGATGCTTTCGTTATTATTAAATAGAGTTGTATTGAAGATTGATTAGCCACAAAGAATATGTTTACATATATTCTAATGCTTCTCAATATCTTTCAAATAATTTCATGATCCTACAAAGAAAAGAGAATAAAAAGAGTAGTGGTGTTGTTTACAGTTAAAAAAAAACATTTTACACATCGCAGTTGTAACTTTAAACGGTCCTAACTATTGACTCGAGTATGAGAATGAAGATTATAACATTTCAAGATGAGACTCGTATCGATTACAATAATTCGAGTAGGCCTTGCAAAAGAATTTCCATTTTGCAATCCCAAATTCCAACATTTACATCACTTAGAGAGGGTTTAAAGTTTTTGTCGCATATTTTCCGTTTTGCTTGCTTTCACTATTATTCAATAGAGTTGTAATGAAAATTGATGTGCCACTAAAAATATGTTTACATACATTCTAATCATTCTGAAGATCATAAAAATAATTTCATGATCCTGCAAAGGAAAAAAGAATAAAAAAGCGGAGTGCAGATGTTCAGAGTTTAAAAAAACATTTAATAAATCCCAGTTGTAACTTTAAACGGTAATAACTTTTTACATGAGTATGGGAATGACTATTATAATATATCAAAACTAAACTCGTATAGATTAACATAATTCCACCAGGAACTTCTAAAGAACTTCAATTTTCAAACCAAATTCCACTATTTACATCACTTAGAAAGGGTTTAATGTTTTTGTCGCCAATTTTCTGTTTTGGATGCTTTCGCTATTATTCAATATAGTTGTATTGAAGATTCATGAGCCACCAAGAATATGTTTCCACATATTCTAATGATTCTCAATATCATTCAAATAATTTCATGATCCTACAAAGAAAAGAGAATAAAAAGAAGAGTGCTTTTGTTTAGAGTTAAAAAAAAACATTTTACACATCGCAGTTGTAACATTAAACGGTCCTAACTATTGACTCGAGTATGAGAATGAAGATTATAAAATTTCAATATGAAATGCGTTTCGATTACCATAATTCTAGCAGGCCTTGCAAAAAAAATTCCATTTTGCAATCCCAAATTCCAACATTTACATCACTTAGAGAGGGTTTAAAGTTTTTGTCGCATATTTTCCGTTTTGCTTGCTTTCGCTATTATTCAATAGAGTTGTAATGAAAATTGATGTGCCACTAAAAATATGTTTACATACATTCTAATCATTCTGAAGATCATAAAAATAATTTCATGATCCTACAAAGGAAAAAGAATAAAAAAGCGAAGTGCAGCTGTTCAGAGTTTAAAAAAACATTTAATAAATCCCAGTTGTAACTTTAAACGGTAATATCTTTTTACTCGAGTATGGGAATGACTATTATAATATATCAAAACTAAACTCGTATAGATTAACCTAATTCCACCAGGCATTTCTAAAGAACTTCAATTTTCAAACCAAATTCCAGTATTTACATCACTTAGAAAGGGTTTAAAGTTTTTGTCGCATATTTTCCGTTTTTGATACTTTCATTATTATTCAATAGAGTTGTATTGAAGATTGATGAGCCACCAAGAATATGTTTACATATATTCTAATGCTTCTCAATATCATCCAAATAATTTCATGATCATACAAAGAAAAAAGAATAAAAAGAAGAGTGCTTTTGTTTACAGTTAAAAAAAACATTTTACACATCGCAGTTGTAATTTTAAACGGTCCTAACTATTGACTCGAGTATGAGAATGAAGATTATGAAATTTTCAATATGAAACACATTTCTATTACCATAATTCGAGCAGGCCTTGAAAAAAAAATTCCATTTTGCAATCCCAAATTCCAACATTTACATCACTTAGAGAGGGTTTAAACTTTTTGTCGCATATTTTCCGTTTTGCTTGCTTTCACTATTATTCAATAGACTTGTAATGAAAATTGATGTGCCCCTAAAAATATGTTTACATACATTCTAATCATTCTGAAGATCATAAAAATAATTTCATGGTCCTACAAAGGAAAAAGAATAAAAAAGCGGAGTGCAGTTGTTAAGAGTTTAAAAAAACATTTAATAAATCCCAGTTGTAACTTTAAAGGGTAATAACTTTTTACTCGAGTATGGGAATGACTATTATAATATATCAAAACTAAACTCGTATAGATTAACATAATTCCACCAGGAATTTCTAAAGAACTTCAATTTTCAAACCAAATTCCAGTATTTACATCACTTAGAAAGGGTTTAAAGTTTTTGTCGCATATTTTCCGTTTTTGATGCTTTCGTTATTATTAAATAGAGTTGTATTGAAGATTGATGAGCCACAAAGAATATGTTTACATATATTCTAATGCTTCTCAATATCTTTCAAATAATTTCATGATCCTACAAAGAAAAGAGAATAAAAAGAGTAGTGTTGTTGTTTACAGTTAAAAAAAAACATTTTACACATCGCAGTTGTAACTTTAAACGGTCATAACTATTGACTCGAGTATGAGAATGAAGATTATAAAATTTCAATATGAAATGCGTTTCGATTACCATAATTCTAGCAGGCCTTGCAAAAAAAATTCCATTTTGCAATCCCAAATTCCAACATTTATATCACTTAGAGAGGGTTTAAAGTTTTTGTCGCATATTTTCCGTTTTGCTTGCTTTCGCTATTATTCAATAGAGTTGTAATGAAAATTGATGTGCCACTAAAAATATGTTTACATACATTCTAATCATTCTGAAGATCATAAAAATAATTTCATGATCCTACAAAGGAAAAAGAATAAAAAAGCGAAGTGCAGCTGTTCAGAGTTTAAAAAAACATTTAATAAATCCCAGTTGTAACTTTAAACGGTAATATCTTTATACTCGAGTATGGGAATGACTATTATAATATATCAAAACTAAACTCGTATAGATTAACCTAATTCCACTAGGCATTTCTAAAGAACTTCAATTTTCAAACCAAATTCCAGTATTTACATCACTTAGAAAGGGTTTAAAGTTTTTGTCGCATATTTTCCGTTTTTGATACTTTCGTTATTATTCAATAGAGTTGTATTGAAGATTGATGAGCCACCAAGAATATGTTTACATATATTCTAATGCTTCTCAATATCATCCAAATAATTTCATGATCATACAAAGAAAAAAGAATAAAAAGATGAGTGCCTTTGTTTACAGTTAAAAAAAACATTTTACACATCGCAGTTGTAATTTTAAACGGTCCTAACTATTGACTCGAGTATGAGAATGAAGATTATGAAATTTTCAATATGAAACACATTTCTATTACCATAATTCGAGCAGGCCTTGAAAAAAAAATTCCATTTTGCAATCCCAAATTCCAACATTTACATCACTTAGAGAGGGTTTAAACTTTTTGTCGCATATTTTCCGTTTTGCTTGCTTTCACTATTATTCAATAGACTTGTAATGAAAATTGATGTGCCACTAAAAATATGTTTACATACATTCTAATCATTCTGAAGATCATAAAAATAATTTCATGGTCCTACAAAGGAAAAAGAATAAAAAAGCGGAGTGCAGTTGTTAAGAGTTTAAAAAAACATTTAATAAATCCCAGTTGTAACTTTAAACGGTAATAACTTTTTACTCGAGTATGGGAATGACTATTATAATATATCAAAACTAAACTCGTATAGATTAACATAATTCCACCATGAATTTCTAAAGAACTTCAATTTTCAAACCAAATTCCAGTATTTACATCACTTAGAAAGGGTTTAAAGTTTTTGTCGCATATTTTCCGTTTTTGATGCTTTCGTTATTATTAAATAGAGTTGTATTGAAGATTGATGAGCCACAAAGAATATGTTTACATATATTCTAATGCTTCTCAATATCTTTCAAATAATTTCATGATCCTACAAAGAAAAGAGAATAAAAAGAGTAGTGTTGTTGTTTACAGTTAAAAAAAAACATTTTACACATCGCAGTTGTAACTTTAAACGGTCATAACTATTGACTCGAGTATGAGAATGAAGATTATAAAATTTCAATATGAAATGCGTTTCGATTACCATAATTCTAGCAGGCCTTGCAAAAAAAATTCCATTTTGCAATCCCAAATTCCAACATTTATATCACTTAGAGAGGGTTTAAAGTTTTTGTCGCATATTTTCCGTTTTGCTTGCTTTCGCTATTATTCAATAGAGTTGTAATGAAAATTGATGTGCCACTAAAAATATGTTTACATACATTCTAATCATTCTGAAGATCATAAAAATAATTTCATGATCCTACAAAGGAAAAAGAATAAAAAAGCGAAGTGCAGCTGTTCAGAGTTTAAAAAAACATTTAATAAATCCCAGTTGTAACTTTAAACGGTAATATCTTTTTACTCGAGTATGGGAATGACTATTATAATATATCAAAACTAAACTCGTATAGATTAACCTAATTCCACCAGGCATTTCTAAAGAACTTCTATTTTCAAACCAAATTCCAGTATTTACATCACTTAGAAAGGGTTTAAAGTTTTTGTCGCATATTTTCCGTTTTGCTTGCTTTCGCTATTATTCAATAGAGTTGTAATGAAAATTGATGTGCCACTAAAAATATGTTTACATACATTCTAATCATTCTGAAGATCATAAAAATAATTTCATGATCCTACAAAGGAAAGAGAATAAAAAAGCGGAGTGCAGCTGTTCAGAGTTTAAAAAAACATTTAATAACTCCTAGTTGTAACTTTAAACGGTAATAACTTTTTACTCGAGTATGGGAATAACTATTATAATATATCAAAACTAAACTCATATAGATTAACCTAATTCCACCAAGAACTTCTAAAGAACTTCAATTTTCAAACCAAATTCCAGTATTTACATCACTTAGAAAGGGTTTAATGTTTTTGTCGCATATTTTCCGTTTTTGATACTTTCGTTATTATTCAATAGAGTTGTATTGAAGATTGATGAGCCACCAAGAATATGTTTACATATATTCCAATGCTTCTCAATATCATCCAAATAATTTCATGATCATACAAAGAAAAAAGAATAAAAAGAAGAGTGCTTTTGTTTACAGTTAAAAAAAACATTTTACACATCGCAGTTGTAACTTTAAACGGTCCTAACTATTGACTCGAGTATGAGAATGAAGATTATGAAATTTCAATATGAAACACGTTTCTATTACCATAATTCGAGCAGGCCTTGAAAAAAAATTCCATTTTGCAATCCCAAATTCCAACATTTACATCACTTAGAGAGGGTTTAAAGTTTTTGTCGCATATTTTCCGTTTTGCTTGCTTTCACTATTATTCAATAGAGTTGTAATGAAAATTGATGTGCCACTAAAAATATGTTTACATACATTCTAATCATTCTGAAGATCATAAAAATAATTTCATGGTCCTACAAAGGAAAAAGAATAAAAAAGCGGAGTGCAGTTGTTAAGAGTTTAAAAAAACATTTAATAAATCCCAGTTGTAACTTTAAAAGGTAATAACTTTTTACTCGAGTATGGGAATGACTATTATAATATATCAAAACTAAACTTGTATAGATTAACATAATTCCACCATGAAATTCTAAAGAACTTCAATTTTCAAACCAAATTCCACTATTTACATCACTTAGAAAGGGTTTAATGTTTTTGTCGCCAATTTTCTGTTTTGGATGCTTTCGCTATTATTCAATAGAGTTGTATTGAATATTCATGAGCCACCAAGAATATGTTTACATATATTCTAATGATTCTCAATATCATTCAAATAATTTCATGATCCTACAAAGAAAAGAGAATAAAAAGAAGAGTGCTTTTGTTTACAGTTAAAAAAAACATTTTACATATCGCAGTTGTAACTTTAAACGGTCCTAACTATTGACTCGAGTATGAGAATGAAGATTATAAAATTTCAATATGAAACGCGTTTCGATTACCATAATTCGAGCAGGCCTTGCAAAAAAAATTCCATTTTCCAATCCCAAATTCCAACATTTACATCACTTAGAGAGGATTTAAAGTTTTTGTCGCATATTTTCCGTTTTGCTTGCTTTCGCTATTATTCAATACAGTTGTAATGAAATTTGATGTGCCACTAAAAATATGTTTACATACATTCTCATCATTCTGAAGATCAAAAAAATTATTTCATGATCCTACAAATTAAAATGAATAAAAAAGCGGAGTGCAGTTGTTAAGAGATTAAAAAAACATTTAATAAATCCGATTTGTAACTTTATACGGTAATAACTTTTTACTCGAGTATGGGAATGACTATTATAATATATCAAAACTAAACTCGTATAGATTAACATAATTCCACCAGGAACTTCTAAAGAACTTCAATTTTCAAACCAAATTCCACTATTTACATCACTTAGAAAGGGTTTAATGTTTTTGTCGCCAATTTCTGTTGTGGATGCTTTCGCCATTATTAAATAGAGTTGTATTGAAGATTCATGAGCCACCAAGAATATGTTTACATATATTCTAATGATTCTCAATATCATTCAAATAATTTCATGATCCTACAAAGAAAAGAGAATAAAAAGAAGAGTGCTTTTGTTTACAGTTAAAAAAAACATTTTACATATCGCAGTTGTAACTTTAAACGGTGCTAACTATTGACTCGAGTATGAGAATGAAGATTATAAAATTTCAATATGAAACGCGTTTCGATTACCATAATTCGAGCAGGCCTTGCAAAAAAAATTCCATTTTGAAATCCCAAATTCCAAGATTTACATCACTTGGAGAGGATTTAAAGTTTTTGTCGCATATTTTCCGTTTTGCTTGCTTTCGCTATTATTCAATAGAGTTGTAATGAAATTTGATGTGCCACTAAAAATATGTTTACATACATTCTCATCATTCTGAAGATCATAAAAATTATTTCATGATCCTACAAATTAAAAAGAATAAAAAAGCGGAGTGCAGTTGTTAAGAGTTTAAAAAAACATTTAATAAATCCGAGTTGTAACTTTAAATGGTAATAACTTTTTACTCGAGTATGGGAATGACTATTATAATATATCAAAACTAAACTTATATAGATTAACCTAATTCCACCAGGAACTTCTAAAAAACTTCAATTTTCAAACCAAATTCCCGTATTTACATCACTTAGAAAGGGTTTAGAGTTTTTGTCGAATATTTTCCGTTTTTGATACTTTAGTTATTATTCAATAGAGTTGTATTGAAGATTGATGAGCCACCACGAATATGTTTACATATATTCTAATGCTTCTCAATATCATCCAAATAATTTCATGATCCTACAAAGAAAAGAGAATAAAAAGAAGAGTGCTTTTGTTTAGAGTTAAAAAAAAAAATTTACACATCGCAGTTGTAACTTTAAACGGTCTTAACTATTGACTCGAGTATGAGAATGAAGATTATGAAATTTCAATATGAAACGCGTTTCTATTACCATAATTCGAGCAGGCCTTGCAAAAAAAATTCCATTTTGCAATCCCAAATTCCAACATTTACATCACTTAGAGAGGGTTTAAAGTTTTTGTCGCATATTTTCCGTTTTGCTTGCTTTCACTATTATTCAATAGAGTTGTAATGAAAATTGATGTGCCACTAAAAATATGTTTACATACATTCTAATCATTCTGAAGATCATAAAAATAATTTCATGATACTACAAAGGAAAAAGAATAAAAAAGCGGAGTGCAGTTGTTAAGAGTTTAAAAAAACATTTAATAAATCTCAGTTGTAACTTTAAACGGTAATAACTTTTTACTCGAGTATGGGAATGACTATTATAATATATCTAAACTAAACTCGTATAGATTAACATAATTCCGCGAGGAACTTCTAAAGAACTTCTATTTTCAAACCAAATTCCAGTATTTACATCACTTAGAAAGGGTTTAAAGTTTTTGTCGCATATTTTCCGTTTTGCTTGCTTTCGCTATTATTCAATAGAGTTGTAATGAAAATTGATGTGCCACTAAAAATATGTTTACATACATTCTAATCATTCTGAAGATCATAAAAATAATTTCATGATCCTACAAAGGAAAGAGAATAAAAAAGCGGAGTGCAGCTATTCAGAGTTTAAAAAAACATTTAATAACTCCTAGTTGTAACTTTAAACGGTAATAACTTTTTACTCGAGTATGGGAATGACTATTATAATATATCAAAACTAAACTCATATAGATTAACCTAATTCCACCAAGAACTTCTAAAGAACTTCAATTTTCAAACCAAATTCCAGTATTTACATCACTTAGAAAGGGTTTAATGTTTTTGTCGCCAATTTCTGTTTTGGATGCTTTCGCCATTATTCAATAGAGTTGTATTGAAGATTCATGAGCCACCAAGAATATGTTTACATATATTCTAATGATTCTCAATATCATTCAAATAATTTCATGATCCTACAAAGAAAAGAGAATAAAAAGAAGAGTGCTTTTGTTTACAGTTAAAAAAAACATTTTACATATCGCAGTTGTAACTTTAAACGGTCCTAACTATTGACTCGAGTATGAGAATGAAGATTATGAAATTTCAATATGAAACGCGTTTCTATTACCATAATTCGAGCAGGCCTTGCAAAAAAAATTCCATATTGCAATCCCAAATTCTAACATTTACATCACTTAGAGAGGGTTTAAAGTTTTTGTCGCATATTTTCCGTTTTGCTTGCTTTTGCTATTATTCAATAGAGTTGTAATGAAAATTGATGTGCCACTAAAAATATGTTTACATACATTCTAATCATTCTGAAGATCATAAAAATAATTTCATGATACTATAAAGGAAAAAGAATAAAAAAGAGGAGTGCATCTGTTCAGAGTTTAAAAAAACATTTAATAAATCCCAGTTGTAACTTTAAACGGTAATAACTTTTTACTCGAGTATGGGAATGACTATTATAATATATCAAAACTAAACTCATATAGATTAACAAAATTCCACCAGGAACTTCTAAAGAACTTCAATTTTCAAACCAAATTCCACTATTTACATCACTTAAAAAGGCTTTAATGTTTTTGTCGCCAATTTTCTGTTTTGGATGCTTTCGCTATTATTCAATAGAGTTGTATTGACGATTCATGAGCCACCAAGAATATGTTTCCATAGATTCTAATGATTCTCAATATCCTTCAAATAATTTCATGATCCTACAAAGAAAAGAGAATAAAAAGAAGAGTGCTTTTGTTTAGAGTTAAAAAAAACATTTTACACATCGCAGTTGTAACTTTAAACGGTCCTAGCTATTGACTCGAGTATGAGAATGAAGATTATGAAATTTCAATATGAAACGCGTTTCTATTACCATAATTCGAGCAGGCCTTGAAAAAAAATTCCATTTTGCAATCCCAAATTCCAACATTTACATCAATTAGAGAGGATTTAAAGTTTTTGTCGCATATTTTTCGTTTTGCTTGCTTTCGCTATTATTCAATAGAGTTGTAATGAAAATTGATGTGCCACTAAAAATATGTTTACATACATTCTAATCATTCTGAAGATCATAAAAATAATTTCATGATCCTACAAAGGAAAAAGAATAAAAAAGCGGAGTGCAGATGTTCAGAGTTTAAAAAAACATTTAATAAATCCAAGTTGCAACTTTAAACGGTAATAACTTTTTACTCGAGTATGGGAATGACTATTATAATATATCAAAACTAAACTCGTATAGATTAACATAATTCCACCAGGGACTTCTAAAGAACTTCAATTTTCAAACCAAATTCCACTATTTACATCACTTAGAAAGGGTTTAATGTTTTTGTCGCCAATTTTCTGTTTTGGATGCTTTCGCTATTATTCAATAGAGTTGTATTGAAGATTCATGAGCCACCAAGAATATGTTTCCATAGATTCTAATGATTCTCAATATCATTCAAATAATTTCTTGATCCTACAAAGAAAAGAGAATAAAAAGAAGAGTTCTTTTGTTTAGAGTTAAAAAAAACATTTTACACATCGCAGTTGTAACTTTAAACAGTCCTAACTATTGACTCGAGTATGAGAATGAAGATTATAAAATTTCAATATGAAATGCGTTTCGATTACCATAATTCGAGCAGGCCTTGCAAAAAAAATTCCATTTTGCAATCCCAAATTCCAACATTTACATCAATTAGAGAGGATTTAAAGTTTTTGTCGCATATTTTCCGTTTTGCTTGCTTTAGCTATTATTCAATAGAGTTGTAATGAAAATTGATGTGCCACTAAAAATATGTTTAAATACATTCTAATCATTCTGAAGATCATAAAAATAATTTCATGATCCTACAAAGGAAAAAGAATAAAAAAGTGGAGTGTAGCTGTTCAGAGTTTAAAAAAACATTTAATAACTCCTAGTTGTAACTTTAAACGGTAATAACTTTTTACTCGAGTATGGGAATGACTATTATAATATATCAAAACTAAACTCATATAGATTAACCTAATTCCACCATGAACTTCTAAAGAACTTCAATTTTCAAACCAAATTCTAGTATTTACATCACTTAGAAAGGGTTTAAAGTTTGTGTCGCATATTTTCCGTTTTTGATGCTTTCGTTATTATTCAATAGAGTTGTATTGAAGATTGATGAGCCACCAAGAATATGTTTCCATAAATTCTAATGATTCTCAATATCATTCAAATAATTTCATGATCCTACAAAGAAAAGAGAATAAAAAGAAGAGTGCTTTTGTTTAGAGTTAAAAAAAAACATTTTACACATCGCAGTTGTAACTTTAAACGGTCCTAACTATTGACTCGAGTATGAGAATGAAGATTATAAAATTTCAATATGAAACGCGTTTCGATTACCATAATTCGAGCAGGCCTTGCAAAAAAAATCAATTTTGCAATCCTAAATTCCAACATTTACATCACTTAGAGAGGGTTTAATGTTTTTGGCGCATATTTTCCGTTTTGCTTGCTTCCTTTCGCTATTATTCAATAGAGTTGTAATGAAAATTGATGTGCCACTAAAAATATGTTTACATACATTCTAATCATTCTGAAGATCATAAAAATAATTTCATGATCCTACAAAGGAAAAAGAATAAAAAAGCGGAGTGCAGCTGTTCAGAGTTTAAAAAAACATTTAATAACTCCTATTTGTAACTTTAAACGGTAATAACTTTTTACTCGAGTATGGGAATGACTATTATAATATATCAGAACTAAACTCGTATAGATTAACATAATTCCACCAGGGATTTCTAAAGAACTTCAATTTTCAAACCAAATTCCACTATTTACATCACTTAGAAAGGGTTTAAAGTTTTTGTCGCATATTTTCCGTTTTTGATGCTTTCGTTATTATTCAATAGAGTTGTATTGAAGATTGATGAGCCACCAAGAATATGTTTCCATAAATTCTAATGATTCCCAATATCATTCAAATAATTTCATGATCCTACAAAGAAAAGAGAATAAAAAGAAGAGTGCTTTTGTTTAGAGTTAAAAAAAAACATTTTACACATCGCAGTTGTAACTTTAAACGGTCCTAACTATTGACTCGAGTATGAGAATGAAGATTATAAAATTTCAATATGAAACGCGTTTCGATTACCATAATTCGAGCAGGCCTTGCAAAAAAAATCCATTTTGCAATCCTAAATTCCAACATTTACATCACTTAGAGAGGATTTAAAGTTTTTGTCGCATATTTTCCGTTTTGCTTGCTTTTGCTATTATTCAATAGAGTTGTAATGAAAATTGATGTGCCACTAAAAATATGTTTACATACATTCTAATCATTCTGAAGATCATAAAAATAATTTCATGATCCTACAAAGGAAAAAGAATAAAAAAGCGGAGTGCAGATGTTCAGAGTTTAAAAAAACATTTAATAAATCCAAGTTGCAACTTTAAACGGTAATAACTTTTTACTCGAGTATGGGAATGACTATTATAATATATCAAAACTAAACTCGTATAGATTAACATAATTCCACCAGGGACTTCTAAAGAACTTCAATTTTCAAACCAAATTCCACTATTTACATCACTTAGAAAGGGTTTAATGTTTTTGTCGCCAATTTTCTGTTTTGGATGCTTTCGCTATTATTCAATAGAGTTGTATTGAAGATTCATGAGCCACCAAGAATATGTTTCCATAGATTCTAATGATTCTCAATATCATTCAAATAATTTCTTGATCCTACAAAGAAAAGAGAATAAAAAGAAGAGTTCTTTTGTTTAGAGTTAAAAAAAACATTTTACACATCGCAGTTGTAACTTTAAACAGTCCTAACTATTGACTCGAGTATGAGAATGAAGATTATAAAATTTCAATATGAAATGCGTTTCGATTACCATAATTCGAGCAGGCCTTGCAAAAAAAATTCCATTTTGCAATCCCAAATTCCAACATTTACATCAATTAGAGAGGATTTAAAGTTTTTGTCGCATATTTTCCGTTTTGCTTGCTTTAGCTATTATTCAATAGAGTTGTAATGAAAATTGATGTGCCACTAAAAATATGTTTAAATACATTCTAATCATTCTGAAGATCATAAAAATAATTTCATGATCCTACAAAGGAAAAAGAATAAAAAAGTGGAGTGTAGCTGTTCAAAGTTTAAAAAAACATTTAATAACTCCTAGTTGTAACTTTAAACGGTAATAACTTTTTACTCGAGTATGGGAATGACTATTATAATATATCAAAACTAAACTCATATAGATTAACCTAATTCCACCATGAACTTCTAAAGAACTTCAATTTTCAAACCAAATTCTAGTATTTACATCACTTAGAAAGGGTTTAAAGTTTGTGTCGCATATTTTCCGTTTTTGATGCTTTCGTTATTATTCAATAGAGTTGTATTGAAGATTGATGAGCCACCAAGAATATGTTTCCATAAATTCTAATGATTCTCAATATCATTCAAATAATTTCATGATCCTACAAAGAAAAGAGAATAAAAAGAAGAGTGCTTTTGTTTAGAGTTAAAAAAAAACATTTTACACATCGCAGTTGTAACTTTAAACGGTCCTAACTATTGACTCGAGTATGAGAATGAAGATTATAAAATTTCAATATGAAACGCGTTTCGATTACCATAATTCGAGCAGGCCTTGCAAAAAAAATCAATTTTGCAATCCTAAATTCCAACATTTACATCACTTAGAGAGGGTTTAATGTTTTTGGCGCATATTTTCCGTTTTGCTTGCTTCCTTTCGCTATTATTCAATAGAGTTGTAATGAAAATTGATGTGCCACTAAAAATATGTTTACATACATTCTAATCATTCTGAAGATCATAAAAATAATTTCATGATCCTACAAAGGAAAAAGAATAAAAAAGCGGAGTGCAGCTGTTCAGAGTTTAAAAAAACATTTAATAACTCCTAGTTGTAACTTTAAACGGTAATAACTTTTTACTCGAGTATGGGAATGACTATTATAATATATCAGAACTAAACTCGTATAGATTAACATAATTCCACCAGGGATTTCTAAAGAACTTCAATTTTCAAACCAAATTCCACTATTTACATCACTTAGAAAGGGTTTAAAGTTTTTGTCGCATATTTTCCGTTTTTGATGCTTTCGTTATTATTCAATAGAGTTGTATTGAAGATTGATGAGCCACCAAGAATATGTTTCCATAAATTCTAATGATTCCCAATATCATTCAAATAATTTCATGATCCTACAAAGAAAAGAGAATAAAAAGAAGAGTGCTTTTGTTTAGAGTTAAAAAAAAACATTTTACACATCGCAGTTGTAACTTTAAACGGTCCTAACTATTGACTCGAGTATGAGAATGAAGATTATAAAATTTCAATATGAAACGCGTTTCGATTACCATAATTCGAGCAGGCCTTGCAAAAAAAATCCATTTTGCAATCCTAAATTCCAACATTTACATCACTTAGAGAGGATTTAAAGTTTTTGTCGCATATTTTCCGTTTTGCTTGCTTTTGCTATTATTCAATAGAGTTGTAATGAAAATTGATGTGCCACTAAAAATATGTTTACATACATTCTAATCATTCTGAAGATCATAAAAATAATTTCATGATCCTACAAAGGAAAAAGAATAAAAAAGCGGAGTGCAGATGTTCAGAGTTTAAAAAAACATTTAATAAATCCAAGTTGCAACTTTAAACGGTAATAACTTTTTACTCGAGTATGGGAATGACTATTATAATATATCAAAACTAAACTCGTATAGATTAACATAATTCCACCAGGGACTTCTAAAGAACTTCAATTTTCAAACCAAATTCCACTATTTACATCACTTAGAAAGGGTTTAATGTTTTTGTCGCCAATTTTCTGTTTTGGATGCTTTCGCTATTATTCAATAGAGTTGTATTGAAGATTCATGAGCCACCAAGAATATGTTTCCATAGATTCTAATGATTCTCAATATCATTCAAATAATTTCTTGATCCTACAAAGAAAAGAGAATAAAAAGAAGAGTTCTTTTGTTTAGAGTTAAAAAAAACATTTTACACATCGCAGTTGTAACTTTAAACAGTCCTAACTATTGACTCGAGTATGAGAATGAAGATTATAAAATTTCAATATGAAATGCGTTTCGATTACCATAATTCGAGCAGGCCTTGCAAAAAAAATTCCATTTTGCAATCCCAAATTCCAACATTTACATCAATTAGAGAGGATTTAAAGTTTTTGTCGCATATTTTCCGTTTTGCTTGCTTTAGCTATTATTCAATAGAGTTGTAATGAAAATTGATGTGCCACTAAAAATATGTTTAAATACATTCTAATCATTCTGAAGATCATAAAAATAATTTCATGATCCTACAAAGGAAAAAGAATAAAAAAGTGGAGTGTAGCTGTTCAGAGTTTAAAAAAACATTTAATAACTCCTAGTTGTAACTTTAAACGGTAATAACTTTTTACTCGAGTATGGGAATGACTATTATAATATATCAAAACTAAACTCATATAGATTAACCTAATTCCACCATGAACTTCTAAAGAACTTCAATTTTCAAACCAAATTCTAGTATTTACATCACTTAGAAAGGGTTTAAAGTTTGTGTCGCATATTTTCCGTTTTTGATGCTTTCGTTATTATTCAATAGAGTTGTATTGAAGATTGATGAGCCACCAAGAATATGTTTCCATAAATTCTAATGATTCTCAATATCATTCAAATAATTTCATGATCCTACAAAGAAAAGAGAATAAAAAGAAGAGTGCTTTTGTTTAGAGTTAAAAAAAAACATTTTACACATCGCAGTTGTAACTTTAAACGGTCCTAACTATTGACTCGAGTATGAGAATGAAGATTATAAAATTTCAATATGAAACGCGTTTCGATTACCATAATTCGAGCAGGCCTTGCAAAAAAAATCAATTTTGCAATCCTAAATTCCAACATTTACATCACTTAGAGAGGGTTTAATGTTTTTGGCGCATATTTTCCGTTTTGCTTGCTTCCTTTCGCTATTATTCAATAGAGTTGTAATGAAAATTGATGTGCCACTAAAAATATGTTTACATACATTCTAATCATTCTGAAGATCATAAAAATAATTTCATGATCCTACAAAGGAAAAAGAATAAAAAAGCGGAGTGCAGCTGTTCAGAGTTTAAAAAAACATTTAATAACTCCTAGTTGTAACTTTAAACGGTAATAACTTTTTACTCGAGTATGGGAATGACTATTATAATATATCAGAACTAAACTCGTATAGATTAACATAATTCCACCAGGGATTTCTAAAGAACTTCAATTTTCAAACCAAATTCCACTATTTACATCACTTAGAAAGGGTTTAAAGTTTTTGTCGCATATTTTCCGTTTTTGATGCTTTCGTTATTATTCAATAGAGTTGTATTGAAGATTGATGAGCCACCAAGAATATGTTTCCATAAATTCTAATGATTCCCAATATCATTCAAATAATTTCATGATCCTACAAAGAAAAGAGAATAAAAAGAAGAGTGCTTTTGTTTAGAGTTAAAAAAAAACATTTTACACATCGCAGTTGTAACTTTAAACGGTCCTAACTATTGACTCGAGTATGAGAATGAAGATTATAAAATTTCAATATGAAACGCGTTTCGATTACCATAATTCGAGCAGGCCTTGCAAAAAAAATCCATTTTGCAATCCTAAATTCCAACATTTACATCACTTAGAGAGGATTTAAAGTTTTTGTCGCATATTTTCCGTTTTGCTTGCTTTTGCTATTATTCAATAGAGTTGTAATGAAAATTGATGTGCCACTAAAAATATGTTTACATACATTCTAATCATTCTGAAGATCATAAAAATAATTTCATGATCCTACAAAGGAAAAAGAATAAAAAAGCGGAGTGCAGATGTTCAGAGTTTAAAAAAACATTTAATAAATCCAAGTTGCAACTTTAAACGGTAATAACTTTTTACTCGAGTATGGGAATGACTATTATAATATATCAAAACTAAACTCGTATAGATTAACATAATTCCACCAGGGACTTCTAAAGAACTTCAATTTTCAAACCAAATTCCACTATTTACATCACTTAGAAAGGGTTTAATGTTTTTGTCGCCAATTTTCTGTTTTGGATGCTTTCGCTATTATTCAATAGAGTTGTATTGAAGATTCATGAGCCACCAAGAATATGTTTCCATAGATTCTAATGATTCTCAATATCATTCAAATAATTTCTTGATCCTACAAAGAAAAGAGAATAAAAAGAAGAGTTCTTTTGTTTAGAGTTAAAAAAAACATTTTACACATCGCAGTTGTAACTTTAAACAGTCCTAACTATTGACTCGAGTATGAGAATGAAGATTATAAAATTTCAATATGAAATGCGTTTCGATTACCATAATTCGAGCAGGCCTTGCAAAAAAAATTCCATTTTGCAATCCCAAATTCCAACATTTACATCAATTAGAGAGGATTTAAAGTTTTTGTCGCATATTTTCCGTTTTGCTTGCTTTAGCTATTATTCAATAGAGTTGTAATGAAAATTGATGTGCCACTAAAAATATGTTTAAATACATTCTAATCATTCTGAAGATCATAAAAATAATTTCATGATCCTACAAAGGAAAAAGAATAAAAAAGTGGAGTGTAGCTGTTCAGAGTTTAAAAAAACATTTAATAACTCCTAGTTGTAACTTTAAACGGTAATAACTTTTTACTCGAGTATGGGAATGACTATTATAATATATCAAAACTAAACTCATATAGATTAACCTAATTCCACCATGAACTTCTAAAGAACTTCAATTTTCAAACCAAATTCTAGTATTTACATCACTTAGAAAGGGTTTAAAGTTTGTGTCGCATATTTTCCGTTTTTGATGCTTTCGTTATTATTCAATAGAGTTGTATTGAAGATTGATGAGCCACCAAGAATATGTTTCCATAAATTCTAATGATTCTCAATATCATTCAAATAATTTCATGATCCTACAAAGAAAAGAGAATAAAAAGAAGAGTGCTTTTGTTTAGAGTTAAAAAAAAACATTTTACACATCGCAGTTGTAACTTTAAACGGTCCTAACTATTGACTCGAGTATGAGAATGAAGATTATAAAATTTCAATATGAAACGCGTTTCGATTACCATAATTCGAGCAGGCCTTGCAAAAAAAATCAATTTTGCAATCCTAAATTCCAACATTTACATCACTTAGAGAGGGTTTAATGTTTTTGGCGCATATTTTCCGTTTTGCTTGCTTCCTTTCGCTATTATTCAATAGAGTTGTAATGAAAATTGATGTGCCACTAAAAATATGTTTACATACATTCTAATCATTCTGAAGATCATAAAAATAATTTCATGATCCTACAAAGGAAAAAGAATAAAAAAGCGGAGTGCAGCTGTTCAGAGTTTAAAAAAACATTTAATAACTCCTAGTTGTAACTTTAAACGGTAATAACTTTTTACTCGAGTATGGGAATGACTATTATAATATATCAGAACTAAACTCGTATAGATTAACATAATTCCACCAGGGATTTCTAAAGAACTTCAATTTTCAAACCAAATTCCACTATTTACATCACTTAGAAAGGGTTTAAAGTTTTTGTCGCATATTTTCCGTTTTTGATGCTTTCGTTATTATTCAATAGAGTTGTATTGAAGATTGATGAGCCACCAAGAATATGTTTCCATAAATTCTAATGATTCCCAATATCATTCAAATAATTTCATGATCCTACAAAGAAAAGAGAATAAAAAGAAGAGTGCTTTTGTTTAGAGTTAAAAAAAAACATTTTACACATCGCAGTTGTAACTTTAAACGGTCCTAACTATTGACTCGAGTATGAGAATGAAGATTATAAAATTTCAATATGAAACGCGTTTCGATTACCATAATTCGAGCAGGCCTTGCAAAAAAAATCCATTTTGCAATCCTAAATTCCAACATTTACATCACTTAGAGAGGATTTAAAGTTTTTGTCGCATATTTTCCGTTTTGCTTGCTTTTGCTATTATTCAATAGAGTTGTAATGAAAATTGATGTGCCACTAAAAATATGTTTACATACATTCTAATCATTCTGAAGATCATAAAAATAATTTCATGATCCTACAAAGGAAAAAGAATAAAAAAGCGGAGTGCAGATGTTCAGAGTTTAAAAAAACATTTAATAAATCCAAGTTGCAACTTTAAACGGTAATAACTTTTTACTCGAGTATGGGAATGACTATTATAATATATCAAAACTAAACTCGTATAGATTAACATAATTCCACCAGGGACTTCTAAAGAACTTCAATTTTCAAACCAAATTCCACTATTTACATCACTTAGAAAGGGTTTAATGTTTTTGTCGCCAATTTTCTGTTTTGGATGCTTTCGCTATTATTCAATAGAGTTGTATTGAAGATTCATGAGCCACCAAGAATATGTTTCCATAGATTCTAATGATTCTCAATATCATTCAAATAATTTCTTGATCCTACAAAGAAAAGAGAATAAAAAGAAGAGTTCTTTTGTTTAGAGTTAAAAAAAACATTTTACACATCGCAGTTGTAACTTTAAACAGTCCTAACTATTGACTCGAGTATGAGAATGAAGATTATAAAATTTCAATATGAAATGCGTTTCGATTACCATAATTCGAGCAGGCCTTGCAAAAAAAATTCCATTTTGCAATCCCAAATTCCAACATTTACATCAATTAGAGAGGATTTAAAGTTTTTGTCGCATATTTTCCGTTTTGCTTGCTTTAGCTATTATTCAATAGAGTTGTAATGAAAATTGATGTGCCACTAAAAATATGTTTAAATACATTCTAATCATTCTGAAGATCATAAAAATAATTTCATGATCCTACAAAGGAAAAAGAATAAAAAAGTGGAGTGTAGCTGTTCAGAGTTTAAAAAAACATTTAATAACTCCTAGTTGTAACTTTAAACGGTAATAACTTTTTACTCGAGTATGGGAATGACTATTATAATATATCAAAACTAAACTCATATAGATTAACCTAATTCCACCATGAACTTCTAAAGAACTTCAATTTTCAAACCAAATTCTAGTATTTACATCACTTAGAAAGGGTTTAAAGTTTGTGTCGCATATTTTCCGTTTTTGATGCTTTCGTTATTATTCAATAGAGTTGTATTGAAGATTGATGAGCCACCAAGAATATGTTTCCATAAATTCTAATGATTCTCAATATCATTCAAATAATTTCATGATCCTACAAAGAAAAGAGAATAAAAAGAAGAGTGCTTTTGTTTAGAGTTAAAAAAAAACATTTTACACATCGCAGTTGTAACTTTAAACGGTCCTAACTATTGACTCGAGTATGAGAATGAAGATTATAAAATTTCAATATGAAACGCGTTTCGATTACCATAATTCGAGCAGGCCTTGCAAAAAAAATCAATTTTGCAATCCTAAATTCCAACATTTACATCACTTAGAGAGGGTTTAATGTTTTTGGCGCATATTTTCCGTTTTGCTTGCTTCCTTTCGCTATTATTCAATAGAGTTGTAATGAAAATTGATGTGCCACTAAAAATATGTTTACATACATTCTAATCATTCTGAAGATCATAAAAATAATTTCATGATCCTACAAAGGAAAAAGAATAAAAAAGCGGAGTGCAGCTGTTCAGAGTTTAAAAAAACATTTAATAACTCCTAGTTGTAACTTTAAACGGTAATAACTTTTTACTCGAGTATGGGAATGACTATTATAATATATCAGAACTAAACTCGTATAGATTAACATAATTCCACCAGGGATTTCTAAAGAACTTCAATTTTCAAACCAAATTCCCGTATTTACATCACTTAGAAAGGGTTTAGAGTTTTTGTCGAATATTTTCCGTTTTTGATACTTTAGTTATTATTCAATAGAGTTGTATTGAAGATTGATGAGCCACCACGAATATGTTTACATATATTCTAATGCTTCTCAATATCATCCAAATAATTTCATGATCCTACAAAGAAAAGAGAATAAAAAGAAGAGTGCTTTTGTTTAGAGTTAAAAAAAAAATTTTACACATCGCAGTTGTAACTTTAAACGGTCTTAACTATTGACTCGAGTATGAGAATGAAGATTATGAAATTTCAATATGAAACGCGTTTCTATTACCATAATTCGAGCAGGCCTTGCAAAAAAAATTCCATTTTGCAATCCCAAATTCCAACATTTACATCACTTAGAGAGGGTTTAAAGTTTTTGTCGCATATTTTCCGTTTTGCTTGCTTTCACTATTATTCAATAGAGTTGTAATGAAAATTGATGTGCCACTAAAAATATGTTTACATACATTCTAATCATTCTGAAGATCATAAAAATAATTTCATGATACTACAAAGGAAAAAGAATAAAAAAGCGGAGTGCAGTTGTTAAGAGTTTAAAAAAACATTTAATAAATCTCAGTTGTAACTTTAAACGGTAATAACTTTTTACTCGAGTATGGGAATGACTATTATAATATATCTAAACTAAACTCGTATAGATTAACATAATTCCGCGAGGAACTTCTAAAGAACTTCTATTTTCAAACCAAATTCCAGTATTTACATCACTTAGAAAGGGTTTAAAGTTTTTGTCGCATATTTTCCGTTTTGCTTGCTTTCGCTATTATTCAATAGAGTTGTAATGAAAATTGATGTGCCACTAAAAATATGTTTACATACATTCTAATCATTCTGAAGATCATAAAAATAATTTCATGATCCTACAAAGGAAAGAGAATAAAAAAGCGGAGTGCAGCTATTCAGAGTTTAAAAAAACATTTAATAACTCCTAGTGGTAACTTTAAACGGTAATAACTTTTTACTCGAGTATGGGAATGACTATTATAATATATCAAAACTAAACTCATATAGATTAACCTAATTCCACCAAGAACTTCTAAAGAACTTCAATTTTCAAACCAAATTCCAGTATTTACATCACTTAGAAAGGGTTTAATGTTTTTGTCGCCAATTTCTGTTTTGGATGCTTTCGCCATTATTCAATAGAGTTGTATTGAAGATTCATGAGCCACCAAGAATATGTTTACATATATTCTAATGATTCCCAATATCATTCAAATAATTTCATGATCCTACAAAGAAAAGAGAATAAAAAGAAGAGTGCTTTTGTTTACAGTTAAAAAAAACATTTTACATATCGCAGTTGTAACTTTAAACGGTCCTAACTATTGACTCGAGTATGAGAATGAAGATTATAAAATTTCAATATGAAACGCGTTTCGATTACCATAATTCGAGCAGGCCTTGCAAAAAAAATTCCATTTTGCAATCCCAAATTCCAACATTTACATCACTTAGAGAGGATTTAAAGTTTTTGTCGCATATTTTCCATTTTGCTTGCTTTCGCTATTATTCAATAGAGTTGTAATGAAATTTGATGTGCCACTAAAAATATGTTTACATACATTCTCATCATTCTGAAGATCATAAAAATTATTTTATGATCCTACAAATTAAAAAGAATAAAAAAGCGGAGTGCAGTTGTTAAGAGTTTAAAAAAACATTTAATAAATCCGAGTTGTAACTTTAAATGGTAATAACTTTTTACTCGAGTATGGGAATGACTATTATAATATATCAAAACTAAACTTATATAGATTAACCTAATTCCACCAGGAACTTCTAAAGAACTTCAATTTTCAAACCAAATTCCCGTATTTACATCACTTAGAAAGGGTTTAGAGTTTTTGTCGAATATTTTCCGTTTTTGATACTTTAGTTATTATTCAATAGAGTTGTATTGAAGATTGATGAGCCACCACGAATATGTTTACATATATTCTAATGCTTCTCAATATCATCCAAATAATTTCATGATCCTACAAAGAAAAGAGAATAAAAAGAAGAGTGCTTTTGTTTAGAGTTAAAAAAAACATTTTACAAATCGCAGTTGTAACTTTAAACGGTCTTAACTATTGACTCGAGTATGAGAATGAAGATTATGAAATTTCAATATGAAACGCGTTTCTATTACCATAATTCGAGCAGGCCTTGCAAAAAAAATTCCATATTGCAATCCCAAATTCTAACATTTACATCACTTAGAGAGGGTTTAAAGTTTTTGTCGCATATTTTCCGTTTTGCTTGCTTTTGCTATTATTCAATAGAGTTGTAATGAAAATTGATGTGCCACTAAAAATATGTTTACATACATTCTAATCATTCTGAAGATCATAAAAATAATTTCATGATACTATAAAGGAAAAAGAATAAAAAAGAGGAGTGCATCTGTTCAGAGTTTAAAAAAACATTTAATAAATCCCAGTTGTAACTTTAAACGGTAATAACTTTTTACTCGAGTATGGGAATGACTATTATAATATATCAAAACTAAACTCGTATAGATTAACAAAATTCCACCAGGAACTTCTAAAGAACTTCAATTTTCAAACCAAATTCCACTATTTACATCACTTAAAAAGGCTTTAATGTTTTTGTCGCCAATTTTCTGTTTTGGATGCTTTCGCTATTATTCAATAGAGTTGTATTGACGATTCATGAGCCACCAAGAATATGTTTCCATAGATTCTAATGATTCTCAATATCCTTCAAATAATTTCATGATCCTACAAAGAAAAGAGAATAAAAAGAAGAGTGCTTTTGTTTAGAGTTAAAAAAAACATTTTACACATCGCAGTTGTAACTTTAAACGGTCCTAGCTATTGACTCGAGTATGAGAATGAAGATTATGAAATTTCAATATGAAACGCGTTTCTATTACCATAATTCGAGCAGGCCTTGAAAAAAAATTCCATTTTGCAATCCCAAATTCCAACATTTACATCAATTAGAGAGGATTTAAAGTTTTTGTCGCATATTTTTCGTTTTGCTTGCTTTCGCTATTATTCAATAGAGTTGTAATGAAAATTGATGTGCCACTAAAAATATGTTTACATACATTCTAATCATTCTGAAGATCATAAAAATAATTTCATGATCCTACAAAGGAAAAAGAATAAAAAAGCGGAGTGCAGATGTTCAGAGTTTAAAAAAACATTTAATAAATCCAAGTTGCAACTTTAAACGGTAATAACTTTTTACTCGAGTATGGGAATGACTATTATAATATATCAAAACTAAACTCGTATAGATTAACATAATTCCACCAGGGACTTCTAAAGAACTTCAATTTTCAAACCAAATTCCACTATTTACATCACTTAGAAAGGGTTTAATGTTTTTGTCGCCAATTTTCTGTTTTGGATGCTTTCGCTATTATTCAATAGAGTTGTATTGAAGATTCATGAGCCACCAAGAATATGTTTCCATAGATTCTAATGATTCTCAATATCATTCAAATAATTTCTTGATCCTACAAAGAAAAGAGAATAAAAAGAAGAGTTCTTTTGTTTAGAGTTAAAAAAAACATTTTACACATCGCAGTTGTAACTTTAAACAGTCCTAACTATTGACTCGAGTATGAGAATGAAGATTATAAAATTTCAATATGAAATGCGTTTCGATTACCATAATTCGAGCAGGCCTTGCAAAAAAAATTCCATTTTGCAATCCCAAATTCCAACATTTACATCAATTAGAGAGGATTTAAAGTTTTTGTCGCATATTTTCCGTTTTGCTTGCTTTAGCTATTATTCAATAGAGTTGTAATGAAAATTGATGTGCCACTAAAAATATGTTTAAATACATTCTAATCATTCTGAAGATCATAAAAATAATTTCATGATCCTACAAAGGAAAAAGAATAAAAAAGTGGAGTGTAGCTGTTCAAAGTTTAAAAAAACATTTAATAACTCCTAGTTGTAACTTTAAACGGTAATAACTTTTTACTCGAGTATGGGAATGACTATTATAATATATCAAAACTAAACTCATATAGATTAACCTAATTCCACCATGAACTTCTAAAGAACTTCAATTTTCAAACCAAATTCTAGTATTTACATCACTTAGAAAGGGTTTAAAGTTTGTGTCGCATATTTTCCGTTTTTGATGCTTTCGTTATTATTCAATAGAGTTGTATTGAAGATTGATGAGCCACCAAGAATATGTTTCCATAAATTCTAATGATTCTCAATATCATTCAAATAATTTCATGATCCTACAAAGAAAAGAGAATAAAAAGAAGAGTGCTTTTGTTTAGAGTTAAAAAAAAACATTTTACACATCGCAGTTGTAACTTTAAACGGTCCTAACTATTGACTCGAGTATGAGAATGAAGATTATAAAATTTCAATATGAAACGCGTTTCGATTACCATAATTCGAGCAGGCCTTGCAAAAAAAATCCATTTTGCAATCCTAAATTCCAACATTTACATCACTTAGAGAGGATTTAAAGTTTTTGTCGCATATTTTCCGTTTTGCTTGCTTTTGCTATTATTCAATAGAGTTGTAATGAAAATTGATGTGCCACTAAAAATATGTTTACATACATTCTAATCATTCTGAAGATCATAAAAATAATTTCATGATCCTACAAAGGAAAAAGAATAAAAAAGCGGAGTGCAGATGTTCAGAGTTTAAAAAAACATTTAATAAATCCAAGTTGCAACTTTAAACGGTAATAACTTTTTACTCGAGTATGGGAATGACTATTATAATATATCAAAACTAAACTCGTATAGATTAACATAATTCCACCAGGGACTTCTAAAGAACTTCAATTTTCAAACCAAATTCCACTATTTACATCACTTAGAAAGGGTTTAATGTTTTTGTCGCCAATTTTCTGTTTTGGATGCTTTCGCTATTATTCAATAGAGTTGTATTGAAGATTCATGAGCCACCAAGAATATGTTTCCATAGATTCTAATGATTCTCAATATCATTCAAATAATTTCTTGATCCTACAAAGAAAAGAGAATAAAAAGAAGAGTTCTTTTGTTTAGAGTTAAAAAAAACATTTTACACATCGCAGTTGTAACTTTAAACAGTCCTAACTATTGACTCGAGTATGAGAATGAAGATTATAAAATTTCAATATGAAATGCGTTTCGATTACCATAATTCGAGCAGGCCTTGCAAAAAAAATTCCATTTTGCAATCCCAAATTCCAACATTTACATCAATTAGAGAGGATTTAAAGTTTTTGTCGCATATTTTCCGTTTTGCTTGCTTTAGCTATTATTCAATAGAGTTGTAATGAAAATTGATGTGCCACTAAAAATATGTTTAAATACATTCTAATCATTCTGAAGATCATAAAAATAATTTCATGATCCTACAAAGGAAAAAGAATAAAAAAGTGGAGTGCAGCTGTTCAGAGTTTAAAAAAACATTTAATAACTCCTAGTTGTAACTTTAAACGGTAATAACTTTTTACTCGAGTATGGGAATGACTATTATAATATATCAAAACTAAACTCATATAGATTAACCTAATTCCACCATGAACTTCTAAAGAACTTCAATTTTCAAACCAAATTCTAGTATTTACATCACTTAGAAAGGGTTTAAAGTTTGGGTCGCATATTTTCCGTTTTTGATGCTTTCGTTATTATTCAATAGAGTTGTATTGAAGATTGATGAGCCACCAAGAATATGTTTCCATAAATTCTAATGATTCTCAATATCATTCAAATAATTTCATGATCCTACAAAGAAAAGAGAATAAAAAGAAGAGTGCTTTTGTTTAGAGTTAAAAAAAAACATTTTACACATCGCAGTTGTAACTTTAAACGGTCCTAACTATTGACTCGAGTATGAGAATGAAGATTATAAAATTTCAATATGAAACGCGTTTCGATTACCATAATTCGAGCAGGCCTTGCAAAAAAAATCAATTTTGCAATCCTAAATTCCAACATTTACATCACTTAGAGAGGGTTTAATGTTTTTGGCGCATATTTTCCGTTTTGCTTGCTTCCTTTCGCTATTATTCAATAGAGTTGTAATGAAAATTGATGTGCCACTAAAAATATGTTTACATACATTCTAATCATTCTGAAGATCATAAAAATAATTTCATGATCCTACAAAGGAAAAAGAATAAAAAAGCGGAGTGCAGCTGTTCAGAGTTTAAAAAAACATTTAATAACTCCTAGTTGTAACTTTAAACGGTAATAACTTTTTACTCGAGTATGGGAATGACTATTATAATATATCAGAACTAAACTCATATAGATTAACATAATTCCACCAGGGATTTCTAAAGAACTTCAATTTTCAAACCAAATTCCACTATTTACATCACTTAGAAAGGGTTTAAAGTTTTTGTCGCATATTTTCCGTTTTTGATGCTTTCGTTATTATTCAATAGAGTTGTATTGAAGATTGATGAGCCACCAAGAATATGTTTCCATAAATTCTAATGATTCCCAATATCATTCAAATAATTTCATGATCCTACAAAGAAAAGAGAATAAAAAGAAGAGTGCTTTTGTTTAGAGTTAAAAAAAAACATTTTACACATCGCAGTTGTAACTTTAAACGGTCCTAACTATTGACTCGAGTATGAGAATGAAGATTATAAAATTTCAATATGAAACGCGTTTCGATTACCATAATTCGAGCAGGCCTTGCAAAAAAAATCCATTTTGCAATCCTAAATTCCAACATTTACATCACTTAGAGAGGATTTAAAGTTTTTGTCGCATATTTTCCGTTTTGCTTGCTTTTGCTATTATTCAATAGAGTTGTAATGAAATTTGATGTGCCACTAAAAATATGTTTACATACATTCTCATCATTCTGAAGATCATAAAAATAATTTCATGATCCTACAAATTAAAAAGAATAAAAAAGCGGAGTGCAGTTGTTAAGAGTTTAAAAAAACATTTAATAAATCCGAGTTGTAACTTTAAACGGTAATAACTTTTTACTCGAGTATGGGAATAACTATTATAATATATCAAAACTAAACTCGTATAGATTAACATAATTCCACCAGGGACTTCTAAAGAACTTCAATTTTCAAACCAAATTCCACTATTTACATCACTTAGAAAGGGTTTAATGTTTTTGTCGCCAATTTTCTGTTTTGGATGCTTTCGCTATTATTCAATAGAGTTGTATTGAAGATTCATGAGCCACCAAGAATATGTTTCCATAAATTCTAATGATTCTCAATATCATTCAAATAATTTCATGATCCTACAAAGAAAAGAGAATAAAAAGAAGAGTGCTTTTGTTTAGAGTTAAAAAAAAACATTTTACACATCGCAGTTGTAACTTTAAACGGTCCTAACTATTGACTCGAGTATGAGAATGAAGATTATAAAATTTCAATATGAAACGCGTTTCGATTACCATAATTCGAGCAGGCCTTGCAAAAAAAATCAATTTTGCAATCCTAAATTCCAACATTTACATCACTTAGAGAGGGTTTAATGTTTTTGGCGCATATTTTCCGTTTTGCTTGCTTCCTTTCGCTATTATTCAATAGAGTTGTAATGAAAATTGATGTGCCACTAAAAATATGTTTACATACATTCTAATCATTCTGAAGATCATAAAAATAATTTCATGATCCTACAAAGGAAAAAGAATAAAAAAGCGGAGTGCAGCTGTTCAGAGTTTAAAAAAACATTTAATAACTCCTAGTTGTAACTTTAAACGGTAATAACTTTTTACTCGAGTATGGGAATGACTATTATAATATATCAGAACTAAACTCGTATAGATTAACATAATTCCACCAGGGATTTCTAAAGAACTTCAATTTTCAAACCAAATTCCACTATTTACATCACTTAGAAAGGGTTTAAAGTTTTTGTCGCATATTTTCCGTTTTTGATGCTTTCGTTATTATTCAATAGAGTTGTATTGAAGATTGATGAGCCACCAAGAATATGTTTCCATAAATTCTAATGATTCCCAATATCATTCAAATAATTTCATGATCCTACAAAGAAAAGAGAATAAAAAGAAGAGTGCTTTTGTTTAGAGTTAAAAAAAAACATTTTACACATCGGAGTTGTAACTTTAAACGGTCCTAACTATTGACTCGAGTATGAGAATGAAGATTATAAAATTTCAATATGAAACGCGTTTCGATTACCATAATTCGAGCAGGCCTTGCAAAAAAAATCCATTTTGCAATCCTAAATTCCAACATTTACATCACTTAGAGATGATTTAAAGTTTTTGTCGCATATTTTCCGTTTTGCTTGCTTTTGCTATTATTCAATAGAGTTGTAATGAAATTTGATGTGCCACTAAAAATATGTTTACATACATTCTCATCATTCTGAAGATCATAAAAATAATTTCATGATCCTACAAATTAAAAAGAATAAAAAAGCGGAGTGCAGTTGTTAAGAGTTTAAAAAAACATTTAATAAATCCGAGTTGTAACTTTAAACGGTAATAACTTTTTACTCGAGTATGGGAATAACTATTATAATATATCAAAACTAAACTCGTATAGATTAACCTAATTCCACCAAGAACTTCTAAAGAACTTCAATTTTCAAACCAAATTCCAGTATTTACATCACTTAGAAAGGGTTTAAAGTTTTTGTCGCATATTTTCGGTTTTTGATACTTTCGTTATTATTCAATAGAGTTGTATTGAAGATTGATGAGCCACCAAGAATATGTTTACATATATTCTAATGCTTCTCAATATCATCCAAATAATTTCATGATCATACAAAGAAAAAAGAATAAAAAGAAGAGTGCTTTTGTTTACAGTTAAAAAAAACATTTTACACATCGCAGTTGTAACTTTAAACGGTCCTAACTATTGACTCGAGTATGAGAATGAAGATTATGAAATTTCAATATGAAACACGTTTCTATTACCATAATTCGAGCAGGCCTTGAAAAAAAAATTCCATTTTGCAATCCCAAATTCCAACATTTACATCACTTAGAGAGGGTTTAAATTTTTGTCGCATATTTTCCGTTTTGCTTGCTTTCACTATTATTCAATAGAGTTGTAATGAATATTGATGTGCCACTAAAAATATGTTTACATACATTCTAATCATTCTGAAGATCATAAAAATAATTTCATGATCCTACAAAGGAAAAAGAATAAAAAAGCGGAGTGCAGTTGTTAAGAGTTTAAAAAAACATTTAATAAATCCCAGTTGTAACTTTAAACGGTAATAACTTTTTACTCGAGTATGGGAATGACTATTATAATATATCAAAACTAAACTCGTATAGATTAACATAATTCCACCAGGAACTTCTAAAGAACTTCAATTTTCAAACCAAATTCCACTATTTACATCACTTAGAAAGGGTTTAAAGTTTTTGTCGCATATTTTCCGTTTTTGATACTTTCGTTATTATTCAATAGAGTTGTATTGAAGATTGATGAGCCACCAAGAATATGTTTACATATATTCTAATGCTTCTCAATATCATCCAAATAATTTCATGATCATACAAAGAAAAAAGAATAAAAAGAAGAGTGCTTTTGTTTAGAGTTAAAAAAAACATTTTACACATCGCAGTTGTAACTTTAAACGGTCCTAACTATTGACTCGAGTATGAGAATGAAGATTATGAAATTTCAATATGAAACGCGTTTCTATTACCATAATTCGAGCAGGCCTTGCAAAAAAAATTCCATTTTGCAATCCCAAATTCCAACATTTACATCACTTAGAGAGGGTTTAAAGTTCTTGTCGCATATTTTCCGTTTTGCTTGCTTTCGCTATTATTCAATAGAGTTGTAATGAAAATTGATGTGCCACTAAAAATATGTTTACATACATTCTAATCATTCTGAAGATCATAAAAATAATTTCATGATCCTACAAAGGAAAAAGAATAAAAAAGCGGAGTGCAGATGTTCAGAGTTTAAAAAAACATTTAATAAATCCAAGTTGCAACTTTAAACGGTAATAACTTTTTACTCGAGTATGGGAATGACTATTATAATATATCAAAACTAAACTCGTATAGATTAACATAATTCCACCAGGGACTTCTAAAGAACTTCAATTTTCAAACCAAATTCCACTATTTACATCACTTAGAAAGGGTTTAATGTTTTTGTCGCCAATTTTCTGTTTTGGATGCTTTCGCTATTATTCAATAGAGTTGTATTGAAGATTCATGAGCCACCAAGAATATGTTTCCATAGATTCTAATGATTCTCAATATCATTCAAATAATTTCTTGATCCTACAAAGAAAAGAGAATAAAAAGAAGAGTTCTTTTGTTTAGAGTTAAAAAAAACATTTTACACATCGCAGTTGTAACTTTAAACAGTCCTAACTATTGACTCGAGTATGAGAATGAAGATTATAAAATTTCAATATGAAACGCGTTTCGATTACCATAATTCGAGCAGGCCTTGCAAAAAAAATCCATTTTGCAATCCTAAATTCCAACATTTACATCACTTAGAGATGATTTAAAGTTTTTGTCGCATATTTTCCGTTTTGCTTGCTTTTGCTATTATTCAATAGAGTTGTAATGAAATTTGATGTGCCACTAAAAATATGTTTACATACATTCTCATCATTCTGAAGATCATAAAAATAATTTCATGATCCTACAAATTAAAAAGAATAAAAAAGCGGAGTGCAGTTGTTAAGAGTTTAAAAAAACATTTAATAAATCCGAGTTGTAACTTTAAACGGTAATAACTTTTTACTCGAGTATGGGAATAACTATTATAATATATCAAAACTAAACTCGTATAGATTAACCTAATTCCACCAAGAACTTCTAAAGAACTTCAATTTTCAAACCAAATTCCAGTATTTACATCACTTAGAAAGGGTTTAAAGTTTTTGTCGCATATTTTCGGTTTTTGATACTTTCGTTATTATTCAATAGAGTTGTATTGAAGATTGATGAGCCACCAAGAATATGTTTACATATATTCTAATGCTTCTCAATATCATCCAAATAATTTCATGATCATACAAAGAAAAAAGAATAAAAAGAAGAGTGCTTTTGTTTACAGTTAAAAAAAACATTTTACACATCGCAGTTGTAACTTTAAACGGTCCTAACTATTGACTCGAGTATGAGAATGAAGATTATGAAATTTCAATATGAAACACGTTTCTATTACCATAATTCGAGCAGGCCTTGAAAAAAAAATTCCATTTTGCAATCCCAAATTCCAACATTTACATCACTTAGAGAGGGTTTAAATTTTTGTCGCATATTTTCCGTTTTGCTTGCTTTCACTATTATTCAATAGAGTTGTAATGAAAATTGATGTGCCACTAAAAATATGTTTACATACATTCTAATCATTCTGAAGATCATAAAAATAATTTCATGATCCTACAAAGGAAAAAGAATAAAAAAGCGGAGTGCAGTTGTTAAGAGTTTAAAAAAACATTTAATAAATCCCAGTTGTAACTTTAAACGGTAATAACTTTTTACTCGAGTATGGGAATGACTATTATAATATATCAAAACTAAACTCGTATAGATTAACATAATTCCACCAGGAACTTCTAAAGAACTTCAATTTTCAAACCAAATTCCACTATTTACATCACTTAGAAAGGGTTTAAAGTTTTTGTCGCATATTTTCCGTTTTTGATACTTTCGTTATTATTCAATAGAGTTGTATTGAAGATTGATGAGCCACCAAGAATATGTTTACATATATTCTAATGCTTCTCAATATCATCCAAATAATTTCATGATCATACAAAGAAAAAAGAATAAAAAGAAGAGTGCTTTTGTTTAGAGTTAAAAAAAACATTTTACACATCGCAGTTGTAACTTTAAACGGTCCTAACTATTGACTCGAGTATGAGAATGAAGATTATGAAATTTCAATATGAAACGCGTTTCTATTACCATAATTCGAGCAGGCCTTGCAAAAAAAATTCCATTTTGCAATCCCAAATTCCAACATTTACATCACTTAGAGAGGGTTTAAAGTTCTTGTCGCATATTTTCCGTTTTGCTTGCTTTCGCTATTATTCAATAGAGTTGTAATGAAAATTGATGTGCCACTAAAAATATGTTTACATACATTCTAATCATTCTGAAGATCATAAAAATAATTTCATGATCCTACAAAGGAAAAAGAATAAAAAAGCGGAGTGCAGATGTTCAGAGTTTAAAAAAACATTTAATAAATCCAAGTTGCAACTTTAAACGGTAATAACTTTTTACTCGAGTATGGGAATGACTATTATAATATATCAAAACTAAACTCGTATAGATTAACATAATTCCACCAGGGACTTCTAAAGAACTTCAATTTTCAAACCAAATTCCACTATTTACATCACTTAGAAAGGGTTTAATGTTTTTGTCGCCAATTTTCTGTTTTGGATGCTTTCGCTATTATTCAATAGAGTTGTATTGAAGATTCATGAGCCACCAAGAATATGTTTCCATAGATTCTAATGATTCTCAATATCATTCAAATAATTTCTTGATCCTACAAAGAAAAGAGAATAAAAAGAAGAGTTCTTTTGTTTAGAGTTAAAAAAAACATTTTACACATCGCAGTTGTAACTTTAAACAGTCCTAACTATTGACTCGAGTATGAGAATGAAGATTATAAAATTTCAATATGAAATGCGTTTCGATTACCATAATTCGAGCAGGCCTTGCAAAAAAAATTCCATTTTCCAATCCCAATTCCAACATTTACATCAATTAGAGAGGATTTAAAGTTTTTGTCGCATATTTTCCGTTTTGCTTGCTTTAGCTATTATTCAATAGAGTTGTAATGAAAATTGATGTGCCACTAAAAATATGTTTAAATACATTCTAATCATTCTGAAGATCATAAAAATAATTTCATGATCCTACAAAGGAAAAAGAATAAAAAAGTGGAGTGCAGCTGTTCAGAGTTTAAAAAAACATTTAATAACTCCTAGTTGTAACTTTAAACGGTAATAACTTTTTACTCGAGTATGGGAATGACTATTATAATATATCAAAACTAAACTCATATAGATTAACCTAATTCCACAATGAACTTCTAAAGAACTTCAATTTTCAAACCAAATTCTAGTATTTACATCACTTAGAAAGGGTTTAAAGTTTGTGTCGCATATTTTCCGTTTTTGATGCTTTCGTTATTATTCAATAGAGTTGTATTGAAGATTGATGAGCCACCAAGAATATGTTTCCATAAATTCTAATGATTCCCAATATCATTCAAATAATTTCATGATCCTACAAAGAAAAGAGAATAAAAAGAAGAGTGCTTTTGTTTAGAGTTAAAAAAAACATTTTACACATCGCAGTTGTAACTTTAAACGGTCCTAACTATTGACTCGAGTATGAGAATGAAGATTATAAAATTTCAATATGAAACGCGTTTCGATTACCATAATTCGAGCAGGCCTTGCAAAAAAAATCAATTTTGCAATCCTAAATTCCAACATTTACATCACTTAGAGAGGGTTTAATGTTTTTGGCGCATATTTTCCGTTTTGCTTGCTTCCTTTCGCTATTATTCAATAGAGTTGTAATGAAAATTGATGTGCCACTAAAAATATGTTTACATACATTCTAATCATTCTGAAGATCATAAAAATAATTTCATGATCCTACAAAGGAAAAAGAATAAAAAAGCGGAGTGCAGCTGTTCAGAGTTTAAAAAAACATTTAATAACTCCTAGTTGTAACTTTAAACGGTAATAACTTTTTACTCGAGTATGGGAATGACTATTATAATATATCAGAACTAAACTCGTATAGATTAACATAATTCCACCAGGGATTTCTAAAGAACTTCAATTTTCAAACCAAATTCCACTATTTACATCACTTAGAAAGGGTTTAAAGTTTTTGTCGCATATTTTCCGTTTTTGATGCTTTCGTTAATATTCAATAGAGTTGTATTGAAGATTGATGAGCCACCAAGAATATGTTTCCATTAATTCTAATGATTCCCAATATCATTCAAATAATTTCATGATCCTACAAAGAAAAGAGAATAAAAAGAAGAGTGCTTTTGTTTAGAGTTAAAAAAAAACATTTTACACATCGCAGTTGTAACTTTAAACGGTCCTAACTATTGACTCGAGTATGAGAATGAAGATTATAAAATTTCAATATGAAACGCGTTTCGATTACCATAAATCGAGCAGGCCTTGCAAAAAAAATCCATTTTGCAATCCTAAATTCCAACATTTACATCACTTAGAGAGGATTTAAAGTTTTTGTCGCATATTTTCCGTTTTGCTTGCTTTTGCTATTATTCAATAGAGTTGTAATGAAATTTGATGTGCCACTAAAAATATGTTTACATACATTCTCATCATTCTGAAGATCATAAAAATAATTTCATGATCCTACAAATCAAAAAGAATAAAAAAGCGGAGTGCAGTTGTTAAGAGTTTAAAAAAACATTTAATAAATCCGAGTTGTAACTTTAAACGGTAATAACTTTTTACTCGAGTATGGGAATAACTATTATAATATATCAAAACTAAACTCGTATAGATTAACCTAATTCCACCAAGAACTTCTAAAGAACTTCAATTTTCAAACCAAATTCCAGTATTTACATCACTTAGAAAGGGTTTAAAGTTTTTGTCGCATATTTTCGGTTTTTGATACTTTCGTTATTATTCAATAGAGTTGTATTGAAGATTGATGAGCCACCAAGAATATGTTTACATATATTCTAATGCTTCTCAATATCATCCAAATAATTTCATGATCATACAAAGAAAAAAGAATAAAAAGAAGAGTGCTTTTGTTTACAGTTAAAAAAAACATTTTACACATCGCAGTTGTAACTTTAAACGGTCCTAACTATTGACTCGAGTATGAGAATGAAGATTATGAAATTTCAATATGAAACACGTTTCTATTACCATAATTCGAGCAGGCCTTGAAAAAAAAATTCCATTTTGCAATCCCAAATTCCAACATTTACATCACTTAGAGAGGGTTTAAATTTTTGTCGCATATTTTCCGTTTTGCTTGCTTTCACTATTATTCAATAGAGTTGTAATGAAAATTGATGTGCCACTAAAAATATGTTTACATACATTCTAATCATTCTGAAGATCATAAAAATAATTTCATGATCCTACAAAGGAAAAAGAATAAAAAAGCGGAGTGCAGTTGTTAAGAGTTTAAAAAAACATTTAATAAATCCCAGTTGTAACTTTAAACGGTAATAACTTTTTACTCGAGTATGGGAATGACTATTATAATATATCAAAACTAAACTCGTATAGATTAACATAATTCCACCAGGAACTTCTAAAGAACTTCAATTTTCAAACCAAATTCCACTATTTACATCACTTAGAAAGGGTTTAAAGTTTTTGTCGCATATTTTCCGTTTTTGATACTTTCGTTATTATTCAATAGAGTTGTATTGAAGATTGATGAGCCACCAAGAATATGTTTACATATATTCTAATGCTTCTCAATATCATCCAAATAATTTCATGATCATACAAAGAAAAAAGAATAAAAAGAAGAGTGCTTTTGTTTAGAGTTAAAAAAAACATTTTACACATCGCAGTTGTAACTTTAAACGGTCCTAACTATTGACTCGAGTATGAGAATGAAGATTATGAAATTTCAATATGAAACGCGTTTCTATTACCATAATTCGAGCAGGCCTTGCAAAAAAAATTCCATTTTGCAATCCCAAATTCCAACATTTACATCACTTAGAGAGGGTTTAAAGTTCTTGTCGCATATTTTCCGTTTTGCTTGCTTTTGCTATTATTCAATAGAGTTGTAATGAAAATTGATGTGCTACTAAAAATATGTTTACATACATTCTAATCATTCTGTAGATCATAAAAATAATTTCATGATCCTACAAAGGAAAAAGAATAAAAAAGAGGAGTGCAGCTGTTCAGAGTTTAAAAAAACATTTAATAAATCCAAGTTGTAACTTTAAACGGTAATAACTTTTTACTCGAGTATTGGAATGACTATTATAATATATAAAAACTAAACTCGTATAGATTAACATAATTCCACCAGGAACTTCTAAAGAACTTCAATTTTCAAACCAAATTCCACTATTTACATCACTTAGAAAGGGTTTAATGTTTTTGTCGCCAATTTTCTGTTTTGGATGCTTTCGCCATTATTCAATAGAGTTGTATTGAAGATTCATGAACCCCCAAGAATATGTTTACATATATTCTAATGATTCTCAATATCATTCAAATAATTTCATGATCCTACAAAGAAAAGAGAATAAAAAGAAGAGTGCTTTTGTTTACAGTTAAAAAAAACATTTTACACATCGCAGTTGTAACTTTAAACGGTCCTAACTATTGACTCGAGTATGAGAATGAAGATTATAAAATGTCTATATGAAACGCATTTCGATTACCCTAATTCGAGCAGGCCTTGCAAAAAAAATTCCATTTTGCAATCCCAAATTCCAACATTTACATCACTTAGAGAGGATTTAAAGTTTTTGTCGCATATTTTCCGTTTTGCTTGCTTTCGCTATTATTCAATAGAGTTGTAATGAAATTTAATGTGCCACTAAAAATATGTTTACATACATTCTCATCATTCTAATAAACATAAAAATAATTTCATGATCCTACAAATTAAAAAGAATAAAAAAGCGGAGTGTAGTTGTTAAGAGTTTAAAAAAACATTTAATAAATCCGAGTTGTAACTTTAAACGGTAATAACTTTTTACTCGAGTATGGGAATGACTATTATAATATATCAAAACTATACTTGTATAGATTAACATAATTCCACCGGGAACTTCTAAAGAACTTCAATTTTCAAACCAAATTCCAGTATTTACATCCCTTAGAAAGGGTTTAAAGTTTTTGTCGCATATTTTCCGTTTTTGATACTTTCGTTATTATTCAATAGAGTTGTATTGGAGATTGATGAGCCACCAAGAATATGTTTACATATATTCTAATGCTTCTCAATATCATCCAAGTAATTTCATGATCATACAAAGAAAAAGAATAAAAAGAAGAGTGCTTTTGTTTACAGTTAAAAAAAACATTTTACACATCGCAGTTGTAACTTTAAACGGTCTTAACTATTAACTCGAGTATGAGAATGAATATTATGAAATTTCAATATGAAACGTGTTTCTATTACCATAATTCGAGCATGCCTTGAAAAAAAAATTCCATTTTGCAATCCCAAATTCCAACATTTACATCACTTAGAGAGGGTTTAAAGTTTTTGTCGCATATTTTCCGTTTTGCTTGCTTTCGCTATTATTCAATAGAGTTGTAATGAAAATTGATGTGCCACTAAAAATATGTTTACATACATTCTAATCATTCTGAAGATCATAAAAAAATAATTTCATGATCCTACAAATTAAAAAGAATAAAAAAGCGGAGTGCAGCTGTTCAGAGTTTAAAAAAACATTTAATAAATCCCAGTTGTAACTTTAAACGGTAATAACTTTTTACTCGAGTATGTGAATGACTATTATAATATATCAAAACTAAACTCGTATAGATTAACATAATTCCACCAGGAACTTCTAAAGAACTTCAATTTTCAAACCAAATTCCACTATTTACATCTCTTAGAAAGGGTTTAATGTTTTTGTCGCCAATTTTCTGTTTTGGATGCTTTCGTTATTATTCAATAGAGTTGTATTGAAGATTCATGAGCCACCAAGAATATGTTTACATATATTCTAATGCTTCTCAATATCATCCAAATAATTTCATGATCCTACAAAGAAAAGAGAATAAAAAGAAGAGTGCTTTTGTTTAGAATTAAAAAAAACATTTTACACATCGCAGTTGTAACTTTAAACGGTCTTAACTATTGACTCGAGTATGAGAATGAAGATTATGAAATTTCAATATGAAACGCGTTTCGATTACCATAATTCGAGCAGGCCTTGCAAAAAAAATTCCATTTTGCAATCCCAAATTCCAACATTTACATCACTTAGAGAGGGTTTATAGTTTTTGTCGCATATTTTCCGTTTTGCTTGCTTTCGCTATTATTCGATAGAGTTGTAATGAAAATGGATGTGCCACAAAAAATATGTTTACATACATTCTCATCATTCTGAAGATCATAAAAAAATAATTTCATGATCCTACAAAGGAAAAAGAATAAAAAAGCGGAGTGTAGCTGTTAAGAGATTAAAAAAACATTTAATAAATCCCAGTTGTAACTTTAAACGGTAATAACTTTTTACTCGAGTATGGGAATGACTATTATAATATATCAAAACTAAACTCGTGTAGATTAACCTAATTCCACCAGGAACTTCTAAAGAACTTCAATTTTCAAACCAAATTCCAGTATTTACATCACTTAGAAAGGGTTTAAAGTTTTTGTCGCATATTTTCCGTTTTTGATACTTTCGTTATTATTCAATAGAGTTGTATTGAAGATTGATGTGCCACAAAGAATATGTTTACATATATTCTAATGCTTCTCAATATCTTTAAAATAATTTCATGATCCTACAAAGAAAAGAGAATAAAAAGAGTAGTGTTGTTGTTTACAGTTAAAAAAAAACAATTTACACAACGCAGTTGTAACTTTAAACGGTAATAACTTTTTACTCGAGTATGGGAATGACTATTATAATATATCAAACTAAACTCGTATAGATTAACCTAATTCCACCAAGAACTTCTAAAGAACTTCAATTTTCAAACCAAATTCCACTATTTACATCACTTAGAAAGGGTTTAAAGTTTTTGTCGCATATTTTCCGTTTTGGATGCTTTCGTTATTATTCAATAGAGTTGTATTGAAGATTCATGAGCCACCATGAATATGTTTACATATATTCTAATGCTTCTCAATATCATCCAAATAATTTCATGATCATACAAAGAAAAGAGAATAAAAAGAAGAGTGCTTTTGTTTACAGTTAAAAAAAACATTTTACACATCGCAGTTGTAACTTTAAACGGTCCTAACTATTGACTCGAGTATGAGAATGAAGATTATGAAATTTCAATATGAAACGCGTTTCTATTACCATAATTCGAGCAGGCCTTGCAAAAAAAATTCCATTTTGCAATCCCAAATTCCGACATTTACATCACTTAGAGAGGGTTTAAAGTTTTTGTCGCATATTTTCTGTTTTGCTTGCTTTCGCTATTATTCAATAGAGTTGTAATGAAAATTGATGTGCCACTAAAAATATGTTTACATACATTCTAATCATTCTGAAGATCATAAAAATAATTTCATGATCCTACAAAGGAAAAAGAATAAAAAAGCGGAGTGCAGCTGTTCAGAGTTTAAAAAAACATTTAATAAATCTCAGTTGTAACTTTAAACGGTAATAACTTTTTACTCGAGTATTGGAATGACTATTATAATATATCAAAACTAAACTCGTATAGATTAAGATAATTCCACCAGGAACTTCTAAAGAACTTCAATTTTCAAACCAAATTCCACTATTTACATCACTTAGAAAGGGTTTAATGTTTTTGTCGCCAATTTTCCGTTTTGGATGCTTTCGCTATTATTCAATAGAGTTGTATTGAAGATTGATGAGCCACCAAGAATATGTTTACATATATTCTAATGATTCTCAATATCATTTAAATAATTTCATGATCCTACAAAGAAAAGAGAATAAAAAGAAGAGTGCTTTTGTTTACAGTTAAAAAAAACATTTTACACATCGCAGTTGTACCTTTAAACGGTCCTAACTATTGACTCGAGTATGAGATTGAAGATTATAAAATTTCAATATGAAACGCGTTTCGATTACCATAATTCGAGCAGGCCTTGCAAAAAAAATTCCATTTTGAAATCCGAATTTCCAACATTTATATCACTTAGAGAGGGTTTAATGTGTTTGGCGCATATTTTCCGTTTTGCTTGCTTCCTTTCGCTATTATTCAATAGAGTTGTAATGAAAATTGATGTGCCACTAAAAATATGTTTACATACATTCTAATCATTCTGAAGATCATAAAAATAATTTCATTATCCTACAAAGGAAAAAGAATAAAAAAGCGGAGTGCAGCTGTTCAGAGTTTAAAAAAACATTTAATAACTCCCAGTTGTAACTTTAAACGGTAATAACTTTTTACTCGAGTATGGGAATGACTATTATAATATATCATAACTAAACTCGTATAGATTAACATTATTCCACCAGGAATTTCTAAAGAACTTCAATTTTCAAACCAAATTCCACTATTTACATCACTTAGAAAGGGTTTAAAGTTTTTGTCGCTTATTTTCCGTTTTTGATGCTTTCGTTATTATTCAATAGAGTTGTATTGAAGATTGATGAGCCACCAAGAATATGTTTCCATAGATTCTAATGATTCTCAATATCATTCAAATAATTTCATGATCCTACAAAGAAAAGAGAATAAAAAGAAGAGTGCTTTTGTTTAGAGTTAAAAAAAAACATTTTACACATCGCAGTTGTAACTTTAAACGGTCCTAACTATTGACTCGAGTATGAGAATGAAGATTATAAAATTTCAATATGAAACGCGTTTCGATTACCATAATTCGAGCAGGCCTTGCAAAAAAAATTCCATTTTGCAATCCCAAATTCCAACATTTACATCCTTTAGAGAGGATTTAAAGTTTTTGTCGCATATTTTCCGTTTTGCTTGCTTTTGCTATTATTCAATAGAGTTGTAATGAAATTTGATGTGCCACTAAAAATATGTTTACATATATTCTCATCATTCTGAAGATCATAAAAATAATTTCATGATCCTACAAATTAAAAAGAAAAAAAAAAGCGGAGTGTAGTTGTTAAGAGTTTAAAAAAACATTTAATAAATCCGAGTTGTAACTTTAAACGGTAATAACTTTTTACTCGAGTATGGGAATGACTATTATAATATATCAAAACTAAACTCGTATAGATTAACCTAATTCCACCAGGAACTTCTAAAGAACTTCAATTTTCAAACCAAATTCCAGTATTTACATCACTTAGAAAGGGTTTAAAGTTTTTGTCTCATATTTTCCGTTTTTGATACTTTCGTTATTATTCAATAGAGTTGTATTGAAGATTGATGAGCCACAAAGAATATGTTTACATATATTCTAATGCTTCTCAATATCTTTCAAATAATTTCATGATCCTACAAAGAAAAGAGAATAAAAAGAGTAGTGTTGTTGTTTACAGTTAAAAAAAACCAATTTACACAACGCAGTTGTAACTTTAAATGGTAATAACCTTTTACTCGAGTATGGGAATGACTATTATAATATATCAAACTAAACTCGTATAGATTAACCTAATTCCACCAAGAACTTCTAAAGAACTTCAATTTTCAAACCAAATTCCACTATTTACATCACTTAGAAAGGGTTTAAAGTTTTTGTCGCCAATTTTCTGTTTTGGATGCTTTCGCTATTATTCAATTGAGTTGTATTGAAGATTCATGAGCCACCAAGAATATGTTTACATATATTCTAATGATTCTCAATATCATTCAAATAATTTCATGATCCTACATAGAAAAGAGAATAAAAAGAAGAGTGCTTTTGTTTAGAGTTAAAAAAAACATTTTACACATTGCAGTTGTAACTTTAAACGGTCTTAACTATTGACTCGAGTATGAGAATGAAGATTATGAAATTTCAATATGAAACGCGTTTTGATTACCGTAATTCGAGCAGGCCTTGCAAAAAAAATTCCATTTTGCAATCCCAAATTCCAACATTTACATCACTTAGAGAGGGTTTATAGTTTTTGTCGCATATTTTCCGTTTTGCTTGCTTTCGCTATTATTCAATGGAGTTGTAATGAAAATTGATGTTCCACTAAAAATATGTTTACATACATTCTCATCATTCTGAATATCAAAAAAATAATTTCATGATCATACAAAGGAAAAAGAATAAAAAAGCGGAGTGCAGTTGTTCAGAGTTTAAAAAAACATTTAATAAATCCGAGTTGTAACTTTAAACGGTAATAACTTTTTACTCGAGTATGTGAATGACTATTATAATATATCAAAACTAAACTCGTATAGATTAACCTAATTCCACCAGGAACTTCTAAAGAACTTCAATTTTCAAACCAAATTCCAGTATTTACATCACTTAGAAAGGGTTTAAAGTTTTTGTCGCATATTTTCCGTTTTTGATACTTTCGTTATTATTCAATAGAGTTGTATTGAAGATTGATGAGCCACAAAGAATATGTTTACATATATTCTAATGCTTCTCAATATCTTTCAAATAATTTCATGATCCTACAAAGAAAAGAGAATAAAAAGAGTAGTGTTGTTGTTTACAGTTAAAAAAAAACAATTTACACAACGCAGTTGTAACTTTAAACGGTCCTAACTATTGACTCGAGTATGAGAATGAAGATTATGAAATTTCAATATGAAACGCGTTTCTATTACCATAATTCGAGCAGGCCTTGCAAAAAAAATTCCATTTTGCAATCCCAAATTCCGACATTTACATCACTTAGAGAGGGTTTAAAGTTTTTGTCGCATATTTTCTGTTTTGCTTGCTTTCGCTATTATTCAATAGAGTTGTAATGAAAATTGATGTGCCACTAAAAATATGTTTACATACATTCTAATCATTCTGAAGATCATAAAAATAATTTCATGATCCTACAAAGGAAAAAGAATAAAAAAGCGGAGTGCAGCTGTTCAGAGTTTAAAAAAACATTTAATAAATCTCAGTTGTAACTTTAAACGGTAATAACTTTTTACTCGAGTATTGGAATGACTATTATAATATATCAAAACTAAACTCGTATAGATTAAGATAATTCCACCAGGAACTTCTAAAGAACTTCAATTTTCAAACCAAATTCCACTATTTACATCACTTAGAAAGGGTTTAATGTTTTTGTCGCCAATTTTCCGTTTTGGATGCATTCGCTATTATTCAATAGAGTTGTATTGAAGATTGATGAGCCACCAAGAATATGTTTACATATATTCTAATGATTCTCAATATCATTTAAATAATTTCATGATCCTACAAAGAAAAGCGAATAAAAAGAAGAGTGCTTTTGTTTAGAGTTAAAAAAAACATTTTACACATCGCAGTTGTAACTTTAAACGGTCCTAACTATTGACTCGAGTATGAGAATGAAGATTATAAAATTTCAATATGAAACGCGTTTCCATTACCATAATTCGAGCAGGCCTTGCAAAAAAAATTCCATTTTGCAATCCCAAATTCCAACATTTACATCACTTAGAGAGGATTTATAGTTTTTGTCGCATATTTTCCGTTTTGCTTGCTTTCGCTATTATTCAATAGAGTTGTAATGAAATTTGATGTGCCACTAAAAATATGTTTACATACATTCTCATCATTCTGAAGATCATAAAAATAATTTCATGATCCTACAAATTAAAAAGAATAAAAAAGCGGAGTGTAGTTGTTAAGAGTTTAAAAAAACATTTAATAAATCCGAGTTGTAACTTTAAACGGTAATAACTTTTTACTCGAGTATGGGAATGACTATTATAATATATCAAAACTAAACTCGTATAGATTAACCTAATTCCACCAGGAACTTCTAAAGAACTTCAATTTTCAAACCAAATTCCAGTATTTACATCACTTAGAAAGGGTTTAAAGTTTTTGTCGCATATTTTCCGTTTTTGATACTTTCGTTATTATTCAATAGAGTTGTATTGAAGATTGATGAGCCACAAAGAATATGTTTACATATATTCTAATGCTACTCAATATCTTTCAAATAATTTCATGATCCTACAAAGAAAAGAGAATAAAAAGAGTAGTGTTGTTGTTTACAGTTAAAAAAAAACAATTTACACAACGCAGTTGTAACTTTAAACGGTCCTTACTATTGACTCGAGTATGAGAATGAAGATTATAAAATTTCAATATGAAACGCGTTTCGATTACCATAATTCGAGCAGGCCTTGCAAAAAAAATTCCATTTTGCAATCCCAAATTCCAACATTTACATCACTTAGGGAGGGTTTAAAGTTTTTGTCGCATATTTTCCGTTTTGCTAGCTTTCGCTATTATTCAATAGAGTTGTAATGAAAATTGATGTGCCACTAAAAATATGTTTACATACATTCTAATCATTCTGAAGATCATAAAAATAATTTCATGATCCTACAAAGGAAAAAGAATAAAAAAGCGGAGTGCAGCTGTTCAGAGTTTAAAAAAACATTTAATACATCCATGTTGTAACTTTAAACGGTAATAACTTTTTACTCGAGTATTGGAATGACTATTATAATATATCAAAACTAAACTCTTATAGATTAACATAATTCCACCAAGAACTTCTAAAGAACTTCAATTTTGAAACCAAATTCCACTATTTACATCACTTAGAAAGGGTTTAATGTTTTTGTCGCCAATTTTCCTTTTAGGATGCTTTCGCTATTATTCAATAGAGTTGTATTGAAGATTGATGAGCCACCAAGAATATGTTTACATATATTCTAATGATTCTCAATATCATCCAAATAATTTCATGATCCTACAAAGAAAAGAGAATAAAAAGAAGAGTGCTTTTGTTTACAGTTAAAAAAAACATTTTACACATCGCAGTTGTACTTTTAAACGGTCCTAACTATTGACTCGAGTATGAGAATGAATATTATAAAATTTCAATATGAAACGCGTTTCGATTACCCTAATTCGAGCAGGCCTTGCAAAAAAAATTCCATTTTGAAATCCCAAATTCCAACATTTATATCACTTAGAGAGGGTTTAATGTTTTTGGCGCATATTTTCCGTTTTGCTTGCTTCCTTTCGCTATTATTCAATAGAGTTTTAATGAAAATTGATGTGCCACTAAAAATATGTTTACATACATTCTAATCATTCTGAAGATCATAAAAATAATTTCATGATCCTACAAAGGAAAAAGAATAAAAAAGCGGAGTGCAGATATTCAGAGTTTAAAAAAACATTTAATAAATCCCAGTTCTAACTTTAAACTGTAATAACTTTTTACTCGAGTATGGGAATGACTATTATAATATATCAAAACTAAACTCGTATAGATTAACATAATTCCACCAGGCATTTCTAAAGAACTTCAATTTTCAAACCAAATTCCACTATTTACATCACTTAGAAAGGGTTTAATGTTTTTGTCGCATATTTTCCGTTTTGGATGCTTTCGCGATTATTCAATAGAGTTGTATTGAAGATTGATGAGCCACCAAGAATATGTTTTCATATATTCTAGTGATTCTCAATATCATTCAAATAATTTCATTATCCTTCAAAGAAAGGAGAATAAAAAGAAGAGTGCTTTTGTTTACAATTAAAAAAAACATTTTACACAACGCAGTTGTAAATTTAAACGGTCCTAACTATTGACTCGAGTATGAGAATGAAGATTATAAAATTTCAATATGAAACGCGTTTTGATTACCATAATTCGAGCAGGCCTTGCAAAAAATTCCATTTTGCAATCCCAAATTCCAACATTTACATCACTTAGAGAGGGTTTAAAGTTTTTGTCGCATATTTTCCGTTTTGCTTGCTTTCGCTATAATTCAATAGAGTTGTAATGAAAATTGATGTGCCACTAAAAATATGTTTACATACATTCTAATCATTCTGAAGATTATAACAAAAATTTCATGATCCTACAAAGGAAAAAGAATAAAAAAGGGGAGTGCAGCTGTTCAGAGTTTAAAAAAACATTTAATAAATCCCAGTTGTAACTTTAAACGGTAATAACTTTTTACTCGAGTATGGGAATGACTACTTTAATATATCAAAACTAAGCTGGTATAGATTAACATAATTCCACCAGGAATTTCTAAAGAATTTCAATTTTCAAACCAAATTCCACTATTTACATCACTTAGAAAGGGTTTAATGTTTTTGTCGCATATTTTGCATTTTTGATGCTTTCGCTATTATTAAATAGAGTTGTATTGTAGATTGATGAGCCACCAAGAATATCTTTACATATATTCTAATGATTCTCAATATCTTTCAAATAATTTCATGATCATACAAAGAAAAGAGAATAAAAAGAGGAGTGTTGTTGTTTACAGTTAAAAAATATTTTACACGACGCAGTTGTAACTTTAAACGGTCCTAACTATTGACTCGAGTACGAGAATGAAGATTATAACATTTCAAGATGAAACTCGTATCGATTACCATACTTCGAGCAGGCCTTGCAAAAGAACTTCCAATTTGCAATCCCAAATTCCAACATGTACATCACTTAGAGAGCGTTTAAAGTTTTTGTCGCATATTTTTTCGTTTTGTTTGCTTTCGCTATTATTCAATAGAGTTGTAATGAAAATTGATGTGCCACTAAAAATATGTTTACATACATTCTAACCATTCTGAAGATCATAACAAAAATTTCATGATCCTACAAAGGAAAAAGAATAAAAAAGGGGAGTGCAGCTGTTCAGAGTTTAAAAAAACATTTAATAAATCCCAGTTGTAACTTTAAACGGTAATAACTTTTTACTCGAGTATGGGAATGACTACTTTAATATATCAAAACTAAGCTGGTATAGATTAACATAATTCCACCAGGAATTTCTAAAGAATTTCAATTTTCAAACCAAATTCCACTATTTACATCACTTAGAAAGGGTTTAATGTTTTTGTCGCATATTTTGCATTTTTGATGCTTTCGCTATTATTAAATAGAGTTGTATTGTAGATTGATGAGCCACCAAGAATATCTTTACATATATTCTAATGATTCTCAATATCTTTCAAATAATTTCATGATCATACAAAGAAAAGAGAATAAAAAGAGGAGTGTTGTTGTTTACAGTTAAAAAAAATATTTTACACGACGCAGTTGTAACTTTAAACGGTCCTAACTATTGACTCGAGTACGAGAATGAAGATTATAACATTTCAAGATGAAACTCGTATCGATTACCATACTTCGAGCAGGCCTTGCAAAAGAACTTCCAATTTGCAATCCCAAATTCCAACATTTACATCACTTAGAGAGCGTTTAAAGTTTTTGTCGCATATTTTTTCGTTTTGTTTGCTTTCGCTATTATTCAATAGAGTTGTAATGAAAATTGATGTGCCACTAAAAATATGTTTACATACATTCTAATCATTCTGAAGATCATAAAAATAATTTCATGATCCTACAAAAGAAAAAGAATAAAAAAGCGGAGTGCAGCTGTTCAGAGTTTAAAAAAACATTTAATAAATCCCAGTTGTAACTTTAAACGGTAATAAATTTTTACTCGAGTATGTGAATGACTATTATAATATATCAAAACTAAACTCATATAGATTAACATAATTCCACCAGGAACTTCTAAAGAACTTCAATTTTCAAACCAAATTCCACTATTTATATCACTTAGAAAGGGTTTAATGTTTTTGTCGCCAATTTTTCGTTTTGGATGCTTTCGCTATTATTCAATAGAGTTCTATTGAAGATTGATTAGCCACCAAGAATATGTTTACATATATTCTAATGATTCTCAATATCATTTAAATAATTTCATGATCCTACAAAGAAAAGAGAATAAAAAGAAGAGTTCTTTTGTTTACAGTTAAAAAAACAATTTACACACCGCAGTTGTACATTTAAACGGTCCTAACTATTGACTCGAGTACGAGAATGAAGATTATAAAATTTCAATATGAAACGCGTTTCGATTACCATAATTCGAGCAGGCCTTGCAAAAAAAATTCCATTTTGCAATCCCAAATTCCAACATTTACATCATGATGAGTGCTCAAAAAGCACTAAAATAACCATGATTTTATGTACCTTAATTGATTAAAAATACATATATTTATATGTTTTATCATATATTTATATAAATTTGTCTTTTTCGGAATCACAGGTATTTTTATTGTTTTTCAGGTATTTTGGCTTAAAAACGCAATGTAAAGACTCAAAGAGGAATATTTGAAGCAATACATCACAAATATATCAATAAATAAGTGAGAAAAGGTCAACAAACATGGAAAAATCGGACGAAATGGGTCGAAAAGGTCAAAAAGGTCAAAAAGACGGAAATTGCGCGCCGCAGCCCAGCCGTGCGCGCAGCCCAGCGCCCCAGCGCCCAGCCGCGCGCGCCCGCGCGCGCTGGCATGCCAAGCTGCGCGCAGCGCAGCGCGCTGGCACTGTTCACGCGCGCCGAGCTGCGCGCAGCGACAGCCCCAGCGCGCGCGCGCAGCGCCCAGCAGCCGCCCATCCGCGCGCCCAACGCGTTTTCGCCCCATTTTTCACGTGCAGCCGCCCCTGTGACGTCATGCTGACGTCATTGATGACATCAGCAAGTCCAATACGCGTTTTTACATTTTTTAATATTTTTTTAACATTTTTTACTCATTTTTTCTCTCCATCCTCACCTATAAATACCCCCCTTCCATTCACTTCAAATCACACCTTCAAAACTCACTTCTCTCTTCTTTCTTTCTCTCATTTCTTAGTTTTTAGTTTCTCTTAGTTTCTTTCTAAGTTTCTAAGCTTTTCTTAGTTTTTCTCTTAGTTTTTAGTTCAATTCTCTTAGGTTTAGTGTTCTTCTCTTTTTGAGAGGAACTTGTAATGTTTTTGTAATAATTTAGATTTTTGATTCAATATATGGAAGTGCAAATTCCGCTCGGAGGTTTTCTAGCAACGGGAATAGCGTCGAAGTTCTGTAAGGATTTTATTTTCTTTACAGTTATTTTTATGCTTTATTCTTACATGTTATATTCAACTTGTCTGTGGTTAAATTTAACTATGCTAGCTGTTTAGTAAATATGATGTAATAACGACGTTGTTATGCTTGCGAAATATTAAATAGGTAAAAATCTTTAAAATGAATTGATTTTGTTTTTATTCAAGATTTTATATTAAGAATGTTAGAGAGAAATATATTATTTTTCATTACAAACTTAAACCCGAAAATTAGATTTTAAGGTTTAGTTATCCGGTCTAATTTAGAGTAGTGCTCTTTTATTTGTTGGTACAATCGCCCGGTAGTTAGAGTGAAACTCTATTTCAAAAGTTTTTATAAGAATTATTATGTGAAAATGTATTGACAACATGTTTTCAATAGTGGTTTTAAAACTTGAAAGTTAGTACTCGGATAATTAAATTCTTAGGTTTAATTTGGACACCTTGAATAAAGTTTAAACTGTCTAACCCCACCAAAGGTGGCATTTAAATGGTTCATTTTCAATCTCTTAGAAAAAGGAATTAATTTAATTAAGCATATTAGTTATCAACCCCACCCATAGGTGTTAATTGATTTGTTTAGTTAACAAAGAATATCTAACCCCACCAAAGGTGGTATTTATATAAAAAAGAGAGAATCAATAAAATGTCAATTTATATCTTTAATAACCTAGTTAATATGAGCAAGCATAATTAATTTAGTTATTATATCCATAAATACTCCGCTAATATAAATGATAAAAATTTGCATGAACATTTATTGAATCCGTATATATGTTTATTTCTAGATAATTATTTGAATTTGTATCTATGTTTATTTTTATGATTTTAGATTATATTTAATTAATCTGTATATATGTTTTATTTTATGTTATTAGATTAGGAACACAAAAACCAAACTATCGTGACAGGATGTTTAGGATTTAATTTCGTTTTTAAAAGATTGAATAATAAGTTAAAAACCACATACATTCCTTCCTTAGATCGACCTTGGGAGTATACTTATCATTTTCTACGAAATGATTCGTGCACTTGCGAGAGTTTTATAAATATTAAAACCAAAGTATTTGCGGGAATCGGCGATGCCGGTTTTCGTTCATCAAGTTTTTGGCGCCGTTGCCGGGGAAGGAATAGCGTTTTTAAATTATTTATCAAAATTTTAAAAACATTTTTGTGCTGTAAATAATTGTGATATTTTAATAATAATCAAATTTCAAAATTCATAATAAATAAAAATAAAAAATAAAAAATAAAAAATAAATAAAAAATAAAAAATAAAAAAATAAAAAAATAATAATTTTTTTTGTAAAATAATTTAGAAATTTGAAATTTGAAGTAAAAAAAATTACCATTCATAAATAGTAAAAAAAAAAAAAAAAAAAAACATTACTTGAATTTATACCTAATTAACTAAATAACATAAAAAGTAAAAATCTAAGGGAGTTCTGTCTAGGAGACTAGTTCTTGGAAGCCTTTGTGCCACTAGTCTTTCCTGGGAACGTTGCTCTGGCTAGGAGAATGGTATTTAAGGTGCCGTTTGCACCACCATTCTTTCCTGGGAGCACTCTTGGTTAATACTAATTATGTTACAAAAAAAAAATAAAAAAAAAAAAAATAATAAAAAAAATTTTCTTTTTTTTTAGGGTTTAACTAGTTTTGTTTAGTGTTTTGTATAAAATAACATGTAAATTTTATCTAAATTTTTTTATTTTGTTGACAGGAGTTTTAAATTTACGTTTACAATAGTCTATGCGTGGTAGGAGATCCTTAGGAAACCCCCTTACACCATATGTAAATAAATTTCATAAATTTAAACAAGTGTCAACAAAACTGGATTCTACCCATCAACCTGTTTTTGAGCCAAACATAGAACCAAGTCTTAATCCTTTACTAGAACCAAAAGAAATGGAGGAAAACCAACATATTAGGGAAACCACAATGAAAGAGTTTGCAAGACCGGTAATAGGCACGGCAACTGCCGCTATCCAGTTGGGGGAGGCTGCTCGGAATTACGACCTTAAAAATATTCATTTTTCTATGCTTCCTTCCTTTTATGGGTTACCTAATGAAGATTCTCTTTCCTTTATGAGAGATTTCTATGCTACGGTCCAAACATTCCCCCTCGGTATTCTAAACGAGGATCAACTTAGGATGAGATGTTTTCCCTACACTCTAAAGGATAAGGCCAAAGCTTGGTTGATGTCACTTCCCCCAGGTTCTCTGATGACATGGGGTAACATTTACAACAAATTCATGGGAAAATTCTATTCCCATCAAAAAACATCAGAGTTGAGAGGAAAGATTGCTACTTTCTCTCAGATGGATGGAGAACCATTCCATGAAGCTTGGGATAGGTTCAAGATGTTTCTCACTCAGTGTCCCCATCATAGCTTTCCCCTGCAGTTGCAGAACCAATTCTTTTACGATGGACTTACACAACAATGTCAGTTCATTGTCGACAACGCTGCAGGAGGAGCAATAGGAGAAAAAACTGCCTCAGAGACGTATAACCTCTTTGAGATGTTGGGTGCTAATTCCCAACAGAAAAGCTCCCGAGTGAGAAAAGCTGGAGTTCATGAAATCGACTCCAGTAATGAAGTTCAACAACAACTTGTTCAACTGACTAAGCAAGTTGCCCTTCTCGCTACACAAACCAACACCAATAATGATCAATATGGTTTGTATAGCAACATGGGACATGGTACTGAAGCCTGTCCATATCAAGGAGAAACAACTGGACCTGAACAGGTCAATGTGTTGGGAGCATATCAACAGAGACCAAGGTTTGATCCCAACTCAAATACCTATAATCCTGGGTGGAGAAGTCATCCAAATTTCTCTTGGAGGCAAAACAACCCTCCTTTCACTCAAGGCTCAAACCAGGCAGGTCAGCAATTCCACCCACCTATTCCAAGAAGCATTCCCAATAAACCAACGCTGGAGGACAACTTGAATTCTTTTATTCAAGTCTGTAGGGATAATCAATCCAAAACCAATCAACGGTTGGACTCTGTGGAAGCTTCTATCAAAAAGGTGGAAGTTCAAGTTGAACAGTTAGTTGAACATTTGCAAAAAGGCAAAGACTAATTCAATGAAGAGGAGACATTGAGTTTTTCATTCTGCAATCTCCAAGCAACGTCTTACTAGAAGACGATAAATTTTAGTCCTGTATGGGAGGTCACCCATTATTGTATTTTCCTTTGTTTTAGTTTGCGTGTAATAAAAATTCAGATGAAATAAAATTCGTTTGTTTCAAAAATTCTGTCCATTCGCTTAAATTTAAAAAAAAAAAAATATATATATATATATATATATATATATATATTTAGGTTCCTTGCACTTTTTGTTTTTACGTTTTATCAAGTTATAAATATTTCTTAGAGATATCTACTAAAAGCAAAATGTTGATACACAATAGGAGGAGGATCATTTTCAAACTACAAACAACCATGGGAGATGCTGAAGATAGGCGGAAAAAGATGAAAGAATATACAATGCCAATCATTGGCAATGTAACTTCCGGTATCCAATTACAAGAGGCTGCAAGGAATTATGAATTGAAAAAGATTCATTATTCTTTATTGCCTTCCTTTTACGGTATCCCTAATGAAGACCCTTTGCATTTCATTCGAGAATTCTATGCTATCGTCCAAACCTTTCCACTACATGCAATTAATGAAGATCAACTTAGGATGAGGTGTTTTCCTTACACTCTCAAAGATAAAGCTTGGTCATGGTTCATTACTCTACAGTCAGGTTCTCTTAAAACTTGGGAGGCAGTCTATGAAATTTTTATGGGTAGGTTCTATTCCCATCAAAAGACTGTTGATCTAAGAACAAAGATAGCAACATTTTCTCAAATGTATGAAGAGCCCTTTCATGAAGCTTGGGAACGATTCAAACTCCTTTTCATTCAATGTCAAAATCATAGCTTTCCATTACAGCTACAAAACCAATTCTTTTACGATGGATTGACACTACAGAGTCAATACATGGTTGATAATGCTGCTGGAGGTGCTGTAGGAGAAAAGACCGCAGAGGAAACCTATAATCTTTATGAGCTGTTGGGTTCTAATTCCCAACAAAGAGGTGGTAGAAGGAAAGCAAAGGTCAATGAAGTCGGCTCTGATAATGAGATAACCTTGCAACTTGCTGAATTGACTAAACAAGTGAAATTCCTCACTTCCCACCAAATTTCAAATCAAGAGGTATGTGAAGTGTGTTGTTCAATTGGGCATGGTACTCATAATTGTTCAAATACTTGTGATTCTAGTGTCGATGCCATAGAGGAAGTTCAATCTTTTCAAAGATATCATCCAAACACCTATAATCACCCAGCCTACACCCAATATCCAACACTAAGGTCAGATAACAACCACCCTTACCCACCAAGCCAATCTTTTAAGCCAACCTTAGAAGATAGCTTGAATGCTTTTATTCAAGTTAGTCGTGACAACCAATTGATGACTAATCAAAGGTTGAACACCATGGAGGCTTCGGTTAAAAGGATTGAATCTAAAGTTGGGCAACTGGCTGAACAAATGCAAAAGAAAGAACCAGGAAAGTTGCCCAGTCAACCAGAACAAGCAAAGGATGTTAGAACCCTTCGAAGTGGTAAGGTAGTCAATACTAGTTTACCTGAAATCTCTAACAATCTACCTTGTAGTTCAGGTAACAAAGAAGGCGATACTCTAATCTCGCAAAAAGGAGACACAAGTGTTAAACTTAACAAGCCTTCTGAAAAACTCATTGGGGGGTCATCTGACACCCCCAAAATTCAAAAGACAACAGAACCACACCAGATACAAGTACCTTTTCCCCACCGGTTGAAAGAATCCAAACAAGATAAGCAATTCACTGATCTTTTTAATATGCTCTCTAAAGTAAATATCAATTTACCATTATTAGAAGTGATCATGAATGTGCCCTCATATGCCAAATTTTTCAAAGAGTTGAACACTAAGAAAAGGAGGTATGAACTGAATGAACGAGTAGTAGTATCAGAAATTTCTAGCGCTGTACTTCAGCACAAACTACCCCCTAAGTTGAAAGACCCTGGAAGTTTTATTATAAACATAACTATGGGGGATAGGAAGGTTGCTAAAGCAATGCTTGATTTAGGTGCTAGTATAAATTTGATGCCCTACTCTATATTCTTACAACTCAATCTAGGGGATTTAAAACCCACAACTATGTCCCTTCAACTTGCAGATAGATCTCTTAAATATCCAGAGGGAATAGTTGAGGATGTTTTGGTACAGGTAGACAAACTGATAATACCTGTTGACTTTGTGGTTCTGGACATGCAAGAAAATCCAGCATTGGACAGAGAGCACACAATACTGCTTGGTAGACCATTTATGGCAACTACTAAAACTATTATTGATGTCCAAGATGGAAATTTGACAATGACAGTCTTAGGAGAGACTGTTCATTTTAAAGTTTTTGATTCTTCACCTTTCCCTTCTATTTCTGCCATCGATGAAATATTCGATGTTGATCCTTTGGATAATCTTGTCCAAAACACCTTTTTCCGAACCAGAATAGAAGACAAGCTTGAAACCGTTCTTACACTTGAAAAGGTTGAAGAAGATTTAGATGAGGAAATAAAGGGGTACCTTGAACAACTAGACAATAATGAAGTGATGACAAAATCTAGTACACTTTTAAATCTACCCAGTTCTTCATCTATTAAAGAGGCCAATCCACCTGAACTTGAACTCAAAGACTTACCTGAGCACTTAAAATATGTGTTTTTGGGAGAAGGGGAAACTTATCCAGTGATAATTTCTTCAACCTTGACCAAACCACAAGAAAAGGAACTCATCAAAGTGCTTAAACAGTTTAAGAAATCTATAGGTTGGAGTATAGGGGATATAAGAGGCATTAGTCCAACAATGTGTATGCACAAGATCAACTTGGAGGACGGTGCTAAACCTGTACGAGAGGCCCAAAGAAGACTAAACCCAAACATGCAAGAGTAGTTAAGAAGGAAATTCTTAAATTATTAGAAGAAGGGATTATCTACCCTATTGCAGATAGTAAGTGGGTTAGTCCAGTGCATGTGGTACCAAAGAAATCTGGGATAACAGTTGTTAAAAATGACAAAAGTGAATTAGTGCCCACTAGAATAATCACTGGATGGAGAATGTGTATAGATTTTAGGAAACTAAATTTATATACGAAAAAGGATCACTTTCCTCTTCCATTCATTGATCAAATGTTGGAAAGATTAGCTGGGCACGAATTTTACTGTTTTTTGGATGGACTGTCTGGATATTATCAAGTACCCATAGCACCAGAAGATCAGGAAAAGACCACATTTACATGTCCTTTTGGGACATTTGCTTTTCGCAGAATGCCATTTGGGTTATGCAATGCCCCTGCCACGTTCCAGAGATGCATGATATCCATTTTCTCGGACATGGTGGAAAAATTCATTGAGATTTTCATGGACGATTTCTCTGTCTTTGGGAACTCATTTGATGATTGCTTACATAAATTGACTTTGGTTTTAGAAAGATGCATTGAATGCAATCTAACCCTTAGTTGGGAGAAAAGTCATTTTATGGTTCAACAAGGGATAGTTTTAGGACATATAATTTCAAACAAGGGTATTGAAGTTGATAAGGCAAAAGTTGAATTGATATCCAAACTACCTCCCCCTACATCTGTGAAGGGGATAAGAAGCTTCTTGGGACATGCAGGATTCTACAGACGATTTATTAAAGATTTCTCTAAAATAAGTCGTCCATTATGTAACTTGCTATCCAAAGATGCTGATTTTGATTTCAACAATGACTGCCTTACTTCCTTTAATACCTTGAAAGAGAAACTCACATCTACCCCTGTTATAATGGCACCAAACTGGTCTTTACCCTTTGAAATAATGTGTGACGCTTCTGATTATGCAATAGGAGCAGTCCTGGGACAAAGAGTGGATAAGCGTTTACATGTCATCTACTATGCTAGCAAAACACTCAATGATGCCCAGATGAATTACACCACCACTGAAAAGGAATTCTTGGCTATAGTATTCTCTTTAGACAAATTTCGGTCTTATTTAGTAGGATCTAAAGTGATTGTGCATTCTGATCATGCTGCTTTAAGATACCTATTAAGTAAACCAAATGCCAAGCCAAGGTTAATCAGGTGGGTCTTACTCTTACAAGAATTTGACCTAGAAATCAAGGATAAGAAAGGCAGTGAAAACTTAGTAGCTGACCATTTGTCTAGGTTGATTTCTGACTTTAATTCTCTTAAAGATGAGAGTAATGACGATATAGTTGAAACCTTTCCTGATGAACAGTTATTTTTCATAGGTCCGAACCCATGGTACGCTGATATTGTAAACTATCTTGCCACTGGTGTTTTGCGACCTAACACTTCATATCAGGAAAAGAAAAGGTTTTTCAAAACTATTAAGGACTATTTCTGGGATGACCCTTATTTATACAAGATTGGTCAAGATCAAGTCATCCGGAGATGTGTACCTGAAGAAGAACATAAGAGCATTCTGACTTTTTGTCATGAACTTCATTGTGGGGGTCATTTTGGAGGAGAAAAGACAGCCCGTAAGATATTACAGTCTGGATTCTTTTGGCCCACTCTTTTTAAAGATGCTCATATGTTTTGTGCACAATGTGATAGATGTCAAAGAACAGGAAACATAAGCAAAAGAGATGAAATGCCTTTGACATCTAATTTAGTTGTTGAACTCTTTGACGTATGGGGGATTGACTTTATGGGTCCTTTTCCCCCATCTAATGGTTTTCAATACATTTTGGTTGCTGTGGATTATGTGTCCAAGTGGGTAGAAGCTATCCCCACCAAAACCAATGATGCTAATGTTGTTGTGAAATTCTTGAAAGATTTCATATTCAGTAGGTTCGGAACGCCTAGAGCTATAATAAGTGATGGAGGTAGCCATTTTTGTAACAAACTCTTTGATGGAGTACTAAACAAGTACAACATCACACATAAGGTAGCTACTCCATATCATCCTCAAACTTCCGGATTAGTGGAAGTAAGTAATAGGCAAATCAAGGGAATACTGGAACGCACTGTGCGTCCTTCAAGGAAGGATTGGGCATTTAAGTTAAATGATGCCTTATGGGCATACCGCACCGCTTACAAAACACCTATTGGGATGAGCCCTTATCGGTTAATCTTTGGGAAAGCGTGCCACCTTCCAGTTGAACTTGAACACAAGGCTTATTGGGCAATTAAAGAGCTAAACATGGATTTAGATAAAGCAGGTGAAAAACGAGTACTCCAGCTTCATGAGTTGGAAGAAATTAGGAATGAAGCCTATGAGAATGCCAAATTATACAAGGAGCGTACTAAGCGCTATCATGACAAGAGGCTAGTTCCTAAGACTCTTCACCCTGGAATGAAAGTTCTTTTATTTAACTCTCGTTTGAGATTGTTTCCAGGAAAGCTAAGATCAAGATGGGATGGACCATTCAAAATAGTTCAGGTATCTGAACATGGAGTAGTAGAACTATTGGACTCCAAGACACAAAAAACGTTCAAAGTTAATGGCCATCGTGTCAAGCCTTATGTGGAAGAACCAAACAACATTGCTGAAATGGATTGCATTTGGCTGAGTAACCCTTAGCACCAAAAAGATACGTCTTGCTAAGACGTTAAACTAAGCGCTGGATGGGAGGCAACCCATCATGTTAGGTAATTTTTTTATTGTTATTTGTTTTATTTACTTAATTTTATTGTTTATTTTAGTTTACTTGTATGTGAATAATTTTTAAATTTGTTAAAACTAAAATATTTGTTGAGATGTTAAGAGTTCACAGCGATCTGTCTGTATACATTTTAATGATGAATATGATGGATGCACCTGCATTTCTTCATTACTACTTACACATTCTCAAGAAATAGGTAATCTTTCTCCTCTTTTCTCTTTATCTTTAATTTGCAGTTGTTACATTGAGGACAATGTAAGTTCTAGGTTGGGGGTGGTGAAAAGTTACCATGCTATATATATAAAAATAAAAAAATAAAAAAATTCTCACAAAAATTTATCATTTCTTTAAATCAAATTTAAGTAAATAGTTAAGTCTTTGGTACTGTTAGATTAATTTTTGAAAACATATCATGAAATATTGTGTAATTATTTTTGATAATTAGTTAGTTTTTGTCATAACTAGTATTTCTTGATAAAATGTGGAAATTAGATTAAACCCAAAATCGGTATTTATGAATTTTGTTTTAGTGGAGACTACCCTTGTGAGATATAATTTGAGCCTAATTTCTTTTATTCAGAGTGAAATATATATTTTTTCTACTCCAAACACATTTCTTATTTATTCAAAAAGTTTAGATGATCTCTATAGGTATTAGCATTGAATGTATGAATTTTTTTCATCTTAATAGAGTATCATATATTTTTTATTATTATTTTTCGTTTAGATTAAACGATTTGAGTAGAAATTGATAGTATATGCTTATATCTCATTCATGCATGACTGCTACAAAAACAAAAAGACATATCTGGGGTTACCTAAACCGAGATCAAACAGAAAAGACACAAAATTAACCACTCACCAAAATCCAAAAAATGTACAATCTGTACATGGGTTGACTCTCTAAAAAAATACATATATTGAAAAATATCTACAGAAAAAAAAAAAAAAAAAAAATAGAGAGATAAAAAATAGTATCATCTACATACTATGACCCACATTGCCTACAAAGTTGTGAGTAAAGGCTAATTACAAAAGAAAGATATAGGAAGTAATTCCCTAAAAAGTCATTGCAATTTCTTCATTTGTTAAAGCATATATCTTGAAATTCTTTCTTAATGAGTTTGATTTATGCATGAAAATAATTTTTGTATATGATATCTTTATAATTTATACATTCGATTCCTTTCATGAGATCAATGTTAAAATAACACTTTGAGCCTTTATTCTTTATACATATGCGAACATATTAGTTCATTTCTATACATCAACTCTTTCGCATATAAATTAGTATGAGTGTTTGAACCCATAGGATTCAGTGCTTTGAGAGTATTGACTTGTGAGGAATAGAGTCGAAGCGAATACTGATTCATGACACTGAAATTGGGTAAAATTAAATTGATACATTTTTGAAATGAAATATGAAAATGATTTTCGACTAATTATTATAATAAAATCATGATTGTTTAAAGAGATTAAAATAACTTATGCTTGAGATTTTAATTATGATCTTAAAGGAGATTAAAAAGTATGAGATATTTTTGTGATATGTTGTGTTCTTTTACTCTTAAATTAATTTTTGATTGTGTTGTAATTTTAATTTTTGATTTGATTGTTTTTATCTTTACATTTAGTTCAATGTTTGTGGGTATCATTACTGAAAACCCTCACGAGACTCAAACTCGTCCACTAGGGCAACCTAGGGGTTTAACGGCTTGTTGCATAGGCTAAATGCAACCGTTTCAATCCACGAAAGTGATTTAGGATAGTTTAATTTTTAGCTTTTATCGCTTCTCTTGCTAAGAGACTAGCAAGAAGCTGGTTGGGGGTTGTGATGAGTGCTCAAAAAGCACTAAAATAACCATGATTTTATGTACCTTAATTGATTAAAAATACATATATTTATATGTTTTATCATATATTTATATAAATTTGTCTTTTTCGGAATCACGGGTATTTTTATTGTTTTTCAGGTATTTTGGCTTAAAAACGCAATGTAAAGACTCAAAGAGGAATATTTGAAGCAATACATCACAAATATATCAATAAATAAGTGAGAAAAGGTCAACAAACATGGAAAAATCGGACGAAATGGGTCGAAAAGGTCAAAAATGTCAAAAAGACGGAAATCGCGCGCCGCAGCCCAGCGCCCAGCAGCCGCCCATCCGCGCGCCCAACGCGTTTTCGCCCCATTTTTCACGTGCAGCCGCCCCTGTGACGTCATGCTGACGTCATTGATGACATCAGCAAGTCCAATACGCGTTTTTACATTTTTTAATATTTTTTTAACATTTTTTTACTCATTTTTTCTCTCCATCCTCACCTATAAATACCCCCCTTCCATTCACTTCAAATCACACCTTCAAAACTCACTTCTCTCTTCTTTCTTTCTCTCATTTCTTAGTTTTTAGTTTCTCTTAGTTTCTTTCTAAGTTTCTAAGCTTTTCTTAGTTTTTCTCTTAGTTTTTAGTTCAATTCTCTTAGGTTTAGTGTTCTTCTCTTTTTGAGAGGAACTTGTAATGTTTTTGTAATAATTTAGATTTTTGATTCAATATATGGAAGTGCAAATTCCGCTCGGAGGTTTTCTAGCAACGGGAATAGCGTCGAAGTTCTGTAAGGATTTTATTTTCTTTACAGTTATTTTTATGCTTTATTCTTACATGTTATATTCAACTTGTCTGTGGTTAAATTTAACTATGCTAGCTGTTTAGTAAATATGATGTAATAACGACGTTGTTATGCTTGCGAAATATTAAATAGGTAAAAATCTTTAAAATGAATTGATTTTGTTTTTATTCAAGATTTTATATTAAGAATGTTAGAGAGAAATATATTATTTTTCATTACAAACTTAAACCCGAAAATTAGATTTTAAGGTTTAGTTATCCGGTCTAATTTAGAGTAGTGCTCTTTTATTTGTTGGTACAATCGCCCGGTAGTTAGAGTGAAACTCTATTTCAAAAGTTTTTATAAGAATTATTATGTGAAAATGTATTGACAACATGTTTTCAATAGTGGTTTTAAAACTTGAAAGTTAGTACTCGGATAATTAAATTCTTAGGTTTAATTTGGACACCTTGAATAAAGTTTAAACTGTCTAACCCCACCAAAGGTGGCATTTAAATGGTTCATTTTCAATCTCTTAGAAAAAGGAATTAATTTAATTAAGCATATTAGTTATCAACCCCACCCATAGGTGTTAATTGATTTGTTTAGTTAACAAAGAATATCTAACCCCACCAAAGGTGGTATTTATATAAAAAAGAGAGAATCAATAAAATGTCAATTTATATCTTTAATAACCTAGTTAATATGAGCAAGCATAATTAATTTAGTTATTATATCCATAAATACTCCGCTAATATAAATGATAAAAATTTGCATGAACATTTATTGAATCCGTATATATGTTTATTTCTAGATAATTATTTGAATTTGTATCTATGTTTATTTTTATGATTTTAGATTATATTTAATTAATCTGTATATATGTTTTATTTTATGTTATTAGATTAGGAACACAAAAACCAAACTATCGTGACAGGATGTTTAGGATTTAATTTCGTTTTTAAAAGATTGAATAATAAGTTAAAAACCACATACATTCCTTCCTTAGATCGACCTTGGGAGTATACTTATCATTTTCTACGAAATGATTCGTGCACTTGCGAGAGTTTTATAAATATTAAAACCAAAGTATTTGCGGGAATCGGCGATGCCGGTTTTCGTTCATCACATCACTTAGAGAGGATTTAAAGTTTTTGTCGCATATTTTCCGTTTTGCTTGCTTTCGCTATTATTCAATAGAGTTGTAATGAAAATTGATGTGCCACTAAAAATATGTTTACATACATTCTAATCATTCTGAAGATCATAAAAATAATTTCATGATCCTACAAAGGAAAAAGAATAAAAAAGCGGAGTGCAGCTATTCAGAGTTTAAAAAAACATTTAATAACTCCCAGTTGTAACTTTAAACGGTAATAACTTTTTACTCGAGTATGGGAATGACTTTTATAATATATAAAAACTAACCTCGTATAGATTAACATAATTCCACCAGGCATTTCTAAAGAATTTCAATTTTCAAACCAAATTCAACTATTTACATCACTTAGAAAGGGTTTAATGTTTTTGTCGCATATTTTCCGTTTTGGATGCTTTCGCTATTATTCAATAGAGTTGTATTGAAGATTGATGAGACACCAAGAATATGTTTACATATATTCTAATGATTCTCAATATCATTCAAATAATTTCATGATCCTACAAAGAAAAGAGAATAAAAAGAAGAGTGCTTTTGTTTACAGTTAAAAAAAACATTTTACACAACGCAGTTGTAACTTTAAACGGTCCTAACTATTGACTCGAGTATGAGAATGAAGATTATAAAATTTCAATATGAAACGCGTTTCGATTACCATATTTCGAGTAGGCCTTGCAAAAAAAATTCCATTTTGCTATCCCAAATTCCAACATTTACATCACTTAGAGAGGATTTAAAGTTTTTGTCGCATATTTTCCGTTTTGCTTGCTTTCGGTATTATTCAATAGAGTTGTAATGAAAATTGATGTGCCACTAAAAATATGTTTACATACATTCTAATCATTCTGAAGATCATAAAAATAATTTCATGATCCTACAAAGGAAAAAGAATAAAAAAGCGGAGTGCAGCTGTTCAGAGTTTAAAAAAACATTTAATAAATCCCAGTTGTAACTTTAAACGGTAATAAATTTTTACTCGAGTATGTGAATGACTATTATAATATATCAAAACTAAACTCGTATAGATTAACATAATTCCACCAGGAACTTCTAAAGAACTTCAATTTTCAAACCAAATTCCACTATTTATATCACTTAGAAAGGGTTTAATGTTTTTGTCGCCAATTTTTCGTTTTGGATGCTTTCGCTATTATTCAATAGAGTTCTATTGAAGATTGATTAGCCACCAAGAATATGTTTACATATATTCTAATGATTCTCAATATCATTTAAATAATTTCATGATCTTACAAAGAAAAGAGAATAAAAAGAAGAGTTCTTTTGTTTACAGTTAAAAAAACAATTTACACACCGCAGTTGTACATTTAAACGGTCCTAACTATTGACTCGAGTACGAGAATGAAGATTATCAAATTTCAATATGAAACGCGTTTCGATTACCATAATTCGAGCAGGCCTTGCAAAAAAAATTCCATTTTGCAATCCCAAATTCCAACATTTACATCACTTAGAGAGGATTTAAAGTTTTTGTCGCATATTTTCCGTTTTGCTTGCTTTCGCTATTATTCAATAGAGTTGTAATGAAAATTGATGTGACACTAAAAATATGTTTACATACATTCTAATCATTCTGAAGATCATAAAAATAATTTCATGATCCTATAAAGGGAAAAGAATAAAAAAGCGGAGTGCAGCTATTCAGAGTTTAAAAAAACATTTAATAACTCCCAGTTGTAACTTTAAACGGTAATAACTTTTTACTCGAGTATGGGAATGACTTTTATAATATATAAAAACTAACCTCGTATAGATTAACATAATTCCACCAAGCATTTCTAAAGAATTTCAATTTTCAAACCAAATTCAACTATTTACATCACTTAGAAAGGGTTTAATGTTTTTGTCGCATATTTTCCGTTTTGGATGCTTTCGCTATTATTCAATAGAGTTGTATTGAAGATTGATGAGACACCAAGAATATGTTTACATATATTATAATTATTCTCAATATCATTCAAATAATTTCATGATCCTACAAAGAAAAGAGAATAAAAAGAAGAGTGCTTTTGTTTACAGTTAAAAAAAACATTTTACACAACGCAGTTGTAAATTTAAACGGTCCTAACTATTGACTCGAGTATGAGAATGAAGATTATAAAATTTCAATATGAAACGCGTTTCGATTACCATATTTTGAGCAGGCCTTGCAAAAAAAATTCCATTTTGCTATCCCAAATTCCAACATTTACATCACTTAGAGAGGATTTAAAGTTTTTGTCGCATATTTTCCGTTTTGCTTGCTTTCGCTATTATTCAATAGAGTTGTAATGAAAATTGATGTGCCACTAAAAATATGTTTACATACATTCTAATCATTCTGAAGATCATAAAAATAATTTCATGATCCTACAAAGGAAAAAGAATAAAAAAGGGGAGCGCAGCTGTTCAGAGTTTAAAAAAACATTTCATAAATCCCAGTTGTAACTTTAAACGGTAATAACTTTTTACTCGTGTATGGGAATGACTATTATAATATATCAAAACTAAACTCGTATAGATTAACATAATTCCACCAGGAACTTCTAAAGAACTTCAATTTTTAAACCAAATTCCACTATTTACATCACTTAGAAAGGGTTTAATGTTTTTGTCGCATATTTTCCGTTTTGGATGCTTTCGCTATTATTCAATAGAGTTGTATTGAAGATTGATGAGCCACCAAGAATATGTTTACATATATTCTAATGATTCTCAATATCATTCAAATAATTTCATGATCCTACAAAGAAAAGAGAATAAAAAGAAGAGTGCTTTTGTTTACAGTTAAAAAAAATATTTTACACGACGCAGTTGTAACTTTAAACGGTCCTAACTATTGACTCGAGTATGAGAATGAAGATTATAAAATTTCAAGATGAAACGCGTTTCGATTACCATACTTCGAGCAGGCCTTGCAAAAGAAATTCCAATTTGCAATCCCAAATTCCAACATTTACATCACTTAGAGAGCGTTTAAAGTTTTTGTCGCATATTTTCCGTTTTGTTTGCTTTCGCTATTATTCAATAGAGTTGAAATGAAAATTGATGTGCCACTAAAAATATGTTTACATACATTCTAATCATTCTGAAGATCATAAAAATAATTTCATGATCCTACAAAAGAAAAAGAATAAAAAAGCGGAGTGCAGCTGTTCAGAGTTTAAAAAAACATTTAATAAATCCCAGTTGTAACTTTAAATGGTAATAACTTTTTACTCGAGTATGGGAATGATTATTATAATATATCAAAACTAAACTCGTATAGATTAACATAATTCCACCAGGTATTTCTAAAGAACTTCAATTTTCAAACCAAATTCCACTATTTACATCACTTAGAAAGGGTTTAAAGTTTTTGTGTCATATTTTGCATTTTGGATGCTTTCGTTATTATTAAATAGAGTTGTATTGATGATTGATGAGCCACAAAGAATATGTTTACATATATTCTAATGATTCTCAATATCATTCAAATAATTTCATGATCCTACAAAGAAAAGAGAATAAAAAGAGTAGTGTTGTTGTTTACAGTTAAAAAAAAACATTTTACACAATGCAGTTGTAACTTTAAACGGTCCTAACTATTGACTCGAGTATGAGAATGAAGATTATAACATTTCAAGATGAAACTCGTATTGATTACCACAATTCGAGTAGGCCTTGCAAAAGAACTTCCATTTTGCAATCCCAAATTCCAACATTTACATCACTTAGAGAGGGTTTAAAGTTTTTGTCGTATATTTTCCGTTTTGCTTGCTTTCGCTATTATTCAATAGAGTTGTAATGAAAATTGATGTGCCACTAAAAATATGTTTACACACATTCTAATCATTCTGAAGATCATAAAAATAATTTCATGATCCTACAAATTAAAAAGAATAAAAAAGCGGAGTGCAGTTGTTAAGAGTTTAAAAAAATATTTAATAAATCCGAGTTGTAAATTTAAACAGTAATAACTTTTTACTCGAGTATGGGAATGACTATTATAATATATCAAAACTAAACTCGTATAGATTAACATAATTCCACCAGGAACTTCTAAAGAACTTCAATTTTCAAACCAAATTCCAGTATTTACATCACTTAGAAAGGGTTTAAAGTTTTTGTCGCATATTTTCCGTTTTGCTTGCTTTCGCTATTTTCAATAGAGTTGTAATGAAAATTGATGTGCCAATAAAAATATGTTTACATACATTCTAATCATTCTGAAGATCAAAAAAATAATTTCATGATCCTACAAAGGAAAAAGAATAAAAAAGCGGAGTGTAGCTGTTCAGAGTTTAAAAAAACATTTAATAAATCTCAGTTGTAACTTTAAACGGTAATAACTTTTTACTCGAGTATGTGAATGACTATTATAATATATCAAAACTATACTCGTATAGATTAACATAATTGCAGCAGTCTTTTCTAAAGAACCTCAATTTTCAAACCAAATTCAACTATTTGCATCACTTAGAAAGGGTTTAATGTTTTTGTCGCATATTTTCCGTTTTGGATGCTTTCGCTATTATTCAATAGAGTTGTATTGAAGATTGATGAGACACCAAGAATATGTTTACATATATTATAATGATTCTCAATATAATTCAAATAATTTCATGATCCTACAAAGAGAAGAGAATAAAAAGAAGAGTGCTTTTGTTTACAGTTAAAAAAAACATTTTTACACAACGCAGTTGTAACTTTAAACGGTCCTAACTATTGACTCGAGTATGAGAATGAAGATTATAAAATTTCAATATGAAACGCGTTTCGAGTACCATATTTCGAGTTGGCCTTGCAAAAAAAATTCCATTTTGCTATCCCAAATTCCAACATTTACATCACTTAGAGAGGATTTAAAGTTTTGTCGCATATTTTCCGTTTTGCTTGCTTTCGCTATTATTCAATAGAGTTGTAATGAAAATTGATGTGCCACTAAAAATATGTTTACATACATTCTAATCATTCTGAAGATCATAAAAATAATTTCATGATCCTACAAAGGAAAAAGAATAAAAAAGGGGAGTGCACCTGTTCAGAGTTTAAAAAAATATTTAATAAATCCCAGTTGTAACTTTAAACGGTAATAACTTTTTACTCGAGTATGGGAATGACTATTATAATATATCAAAACTAAACTCGTATAGATTAACATAATTCCACCAGGAACGTCAAAAGAACTTCAATTTTCAAACCAAATTCCACTATTTATATCACTTAGAAAGGGTTTAAAGTTTTTGTCGAATATTTTCCGTTTTTGATGCTTTCGTTATTATTAAATAGAGTTGTATTGAAGATTGATGAGCCACCAAGAATATGTTTACATATATTCTAATGATTCTAAATATCATCCAAATAATTTCATGGTCCTACAAAGAAAAAGAAATAAAAAGAAGAGTGCTTTTGTTTTCAGTTAAAAAAAACATTTTACACATCGTAGTTGTAACTTTAAACGGTCCTAACTATTGACTCGAGTATGAGAATGAAGATTTTAAAATTTCAATATGAAACGCGTTTCGATTACCATAATTCGAGCAGGCCTTGCAAAAAAAATTCCATTTTGCAATCCCAAATTCCAACATTTACATCACTTAGAGAGCGTTTAAAGTTTTTGTCGCATATTTTCCGTTTTGCTTGCTTTCGCTCTTATTCAATAGTGTTGTAATGAAAATTGATGAGCCACTAAAATTATGTTTACATACATTCTAATCATTCTGAAGATCATAAAAATAATTTCATGATCCTACAAAGGAAAAAGAATAAAAAAGGGGAGCGCAGCTGTTCAGAGTTTAAAAAAACATTTCATAAATCCGAGTTGTAACTTTAAACGGTAATAACTTTTTACTCGTGTATGGGAATGGCTATTATAATATATCAAAACTAAACTCGTATAGATTAACATAATTCCACCAGGAACTTCTAAAGAACTTCAATTTTCAAACCAAATTCCACTATTTACATCACTTAGAAAGGGTTTAATGTTTTTGTCGCATATTTTCCGTTTTGGATGCTTTCGCTATTATTCAATAGAGTTGTATTGAAGATTGATGAGCCACCAAGAATATGTTTACATATATTCTAATGATTCTCAATATCATTCAAATAATTTCATGATCCTACAAAGAAAAGAGAATAAAAAGAAGAGTGCTTTTGTTTACAGTTAAAAAAAACATTTTACACAACGCAGTTGTAACTTTAAACGGTCCTAACTATTGACTCGAGTATGAGAATGAAGATTATAAAATTTCAATATGAAACACGTTTCGATTACCATAATTCGAGCAGGCCTTGCAAAAACAATTCCATTTTGCAATCCCAAATTCCAACATTTACATCACTTAGAGAAGGTTTAAAGTTTTTGTCGCATATTTTCCGTTTTTCTTGCTTTCGCTATAATTCAATAGAGTTGTAATGAAAATTGATGTGCCACTAAAAATATGTTTACATACATTCTAATCAATCTGAAGATTATAACAAAAATTTCATGATCCTACAAAGGAAAAAGAATAAAAAAGGGGAGTGCAGCTGTTCAGAGTTTAAAAAAACATTTAATAAATCCCAGTTGTAACTTTAAACGGTAATAACTTTTTACTCGAGTATGGGAATGACTACTTTAATATATCAAAACTAAGCTCGTATAGATTAACATAATTCCACCAGGAATTTCTAAAGAATTTCAATTTTCAAACCAAATTCCACTATTTACATCACTTAGAAAGGGTTTAATGTTTTTGTCGCATATTTTGCATTTTTGATGCTTTCGCTATTATTAAATAGAGTTGTATTGTAGATTGATGAGCCACCAAGAATATGTTTACATATAATCTAATGATTCTCAATATCTTTCAAATAATTTCATGATCATACAAAGAAAAGAGAATAAAAAGAGGAGTGTTGTTGTTTACAGTTAAAAATAATATTTTACACGACGCAGTTGTAACTTTAAACGGTCCTAACTATTGACTCGAGTATGAGAATGAAGATTATAACATTTCAAGATGAAACTCGTATCGATTACCATACTTCGAGCAGGCCTTGCAAAAGAACTTCCAATTTGCAATCCCAAATTCCAACATTTACATCAATTAGAGAGCGTTTAAAGTTTTTGTCGCATATTTTTTCGTTTTGTTTGCTTTCGCTATTATTCAATAGAGTTGAAATGAAAATTGATGTGCCACTAAAAATATGTTTACATACATTCTAATCATTCTGAAGATCATAAAAATAATTTCATGATCCTACAAAAGAAAAAGAATAAAAAAGCGGAGTGCAGATGTTCAGAGTTTAAAAAAACATTTAATAAATCCCAGTTGTAACTTTAAACGGTAATAACTTTTTACTCGAGTATGGGAATGATTATTATAATATATCAAAACTAAACTCGTATAGATTAACATAATTCCACCAGGTATTTCTAAAGAACTTCAATTTTCAAACCAAATTCCACTATTTACATCACTTAGAAAGGGTTTAAAGTTTTTGTGGCATATTTTGCATTTTTGAGGCTTTTGTTATTATTAAATAGAGTTGTATTGATGATTGATGAGCCACAAAGAATATGTTTACATATATTCTAATGCTTCTCAATATCTTTCAAATAATTTCATGATCCTACAAAGAAAAGAGAATAAAAAGAGTAGTGTTGTTGTTTACAGTTAAAAAAAAACATTTTACACAACGCAGTTGTAACTTTAAACGGTCCTAACTATTGACTCGAGTATGAGAATGAAGATTATAACATTTCAAGATGAAACTCGTATTGATTACCATAATTCGAGTAGGCCTTGCAAAAGAAATTCCATTTTGCAATCCCAAATTCCAACATTTACATCACTTAGAGAGGGTTTAAAGTTTTTGTCGCATATTTTCCGTTTTGCTTGCTTTCGCTATTATTCAATAGAGTTGTAATGAAATTTGATGTGCCACTAAAAATATGTTTACACACATTCTAATCATTCTGAAGATCATAAAAATAATTTCATGATCCTACAAATTAAAAAGAATAAAAAAGCGGAGTGCAGTTGTTAAGAGTTTAAAAAAATATTTAATAAATCCGAGTTGTAAATTTAAACAGTAATAACTTTTTACTCGAGTATGGGAATGACTATTATAATATATCAAAACTAAACTCGTATAGATTAACATAATTCCACCAGGAACTTCTAAAGAACTTCAATTTTCAAACCAAATTCCAGTATTTACATCACTTAGAAAGGGTTTAAAGTTTTTGTCGCATATTTTCCGTTTTGCTTGCTTTCGCTATTTTCAATAGAGTTGTAATGAAAATTGATGTGCCAATAAAAATATGTTTACATACATTCTAATCATTCAGAAGATCAAAAAAATAATTTCATGATCCTACAAAGGAAAAAGAATAAAAAAGCGGAGTGCAGCTGTTCAGAGTTTAAAAAAACATTTAATAAATCTCAATTGTAACTTTGAACGGTAATACCTTTTTACTCGAGTATGTGAATGACTATTATAATATATCAAAACTATACTCGTATAGATTAACATAATTCCAGCAGTCTTTTCTAAAGAACCTCAATTTTCAAACCAAATTCCACTATTTACATCACTTAGAAAGGGTTTAATGTTTTTGTCGCATATTTTGCATTTTTGATGCTTTCGCTATTATTAAATAGAGTTGTATTGTAGATTGATGAGCCACCAAGAATATGTTTACATATATTCTAATGATTCTCAATATCTTTCCAATAATTTCATGATTATACAAAGAATAGAGAATAAAAAGAGGAGTGTTGTTGTTTACAGTTAAAAAAAAACATTTTACACAACGGAGTTGTAACTTTAAAAAGTCCTAACTATTGACTCGAGTATGAGAATGAAGATTATAACATTTCAAGATGAAACTCGTATCGATTACCATACTTCGAGCAGGCCTTGCAAAAGAACTTCCAATTTGCAATCCCAAATTGCAACATTTACATCACTTAGAGAGCGTTTAAAGTTTTTGTCGCATATTTTTTCGTTTTGTTTGCTTTCGCTATTATTCAATAGAGTTGTAATGAAAATTGATGTGCCACTAAAAATATGTTTACATACATTCTAATCATTCTGAAGATCATAAAAATAATTTCATGATCCTACAAAGGAAAAAGAATAAAAAAGCGGAGTGCAGCTGTTCAAAGTTTAAAAAAACATTTAATAAATCCCAGTTGTAACTTTAAACGGTAATAAATTTTTACTCGAGTATGTGAATGACTATTATAATATATCAAAACTAAACTCGTATAGATTAACATAATTCCACCAGGAACTTCAAAGAACTTCAATTTTCAAACCAAATTCCACTATTTATATCACTAAGAAAGGGTTTAATGTTTTTGTCGCCAATTTTTCGTTTTGGATGCTTTCGCTATTATTCAATAGAGTTCTATTGAAGATTGATTAGCCACCAAGAATATGTTTACATATATTCTAATGATTCTCAATATCATTTAAATAATTTCATGATCCTACAAAGAAAAGAGAATAAAAAGAAGAGTTCTTTTGTTTACAGTTAAAAAAACAATTTACACACCGCAGTTGTACATTTAAACGGTCCTAACTATTGACTCGAGTACGAGAATGAAGATTATAAAATTTCAATATTAAACGCGTTTCGATTACCATAATTCGAGCAGGCCTTGCAAAAACAATTCCATTTTGCAATCCCAAATTCCAACATTTACATCACTTAGAGATTGTTTAAAGTTTTTGTCGCATATTTTCCGTTTTGCTTGCTTTCCCTATAATTCAATAGAGTTGTAATGAAAATTGATGTGCCACTAAAAATATGTTTACATACATTCTAATCATTCTGAAGATTATAACAAAAATTTCATGATCCTACAAAGGAAAAAGAATAAAAAAGGGGAGTGCAGCTGTTCAGAGTTTAAAAAAACATTTAATAAATCCCAGTTGTAACTTTAAACGGTAATAACTTTTTACTCGTGTATGGGAATGACTATTATAATATATCAAAACTAAACTCGTAGAGATTAACATAATTCCACCAGGAACTTCTAAAGAACTTCAATTTTCAAACCAAATTCCACTATTTACATCACTTAGAAAGGGTTTAATGTTTTTGTCGCATATTTTCCGTTTTGGATGCTTTCGTGATTATTCAATAGAGTTGTATTGAAGATTGATGAGCCACCAAGAATATGTTTACATATATTCTAGTGATTCTCAATATCATTCAAATAATTTCATTATCCTTCAAAGAAAGGAGAATAAAAAGAAGAGTGCTTTTGTTTACAATTAAAAAAACCATTTTACACAACGCAGTTGTAAATTTAAACGGTCCTAACTATTGACTCGAGTATGAGAATGAAGATTATAAAATTTCAATATGAAACGCGTTTCGATTACCATAATTCGAGCAGGCCTTGCAAAAAAAATTCCATTTTGCAATCCCAAATTCCAACATTTACATCACTTAGAGAGCGTTTAAAGTTTTTGTCGCATATTTTCCGTTTTGCTTGCTTTCGCTATTATTCAATAGTGTTGTAATGAAAATTGATGTGCCACTAAAAATATGTTTACATACATTCTAATCATTCTGAAGATCATAAAAATAATTTCATGATCCTACAAAGGAAAAAGAATAAAAAAGCGGAGTGCAGCTATTCAGAGTTTAAAAAAACATTTAATAACTCCCAGTTGTAACTTTAAACGGTAATAACTTTTTACTCGTGTATGGGAATGACTATTATAATATATCAAAACTAAACTCGTATAGATTAACATAATTCCACCAGGCATTTCTAAAGAATTTCAATTTTCAAACCAAATTCAACTATTTACATCACTTAGAAAGGGTTGAATGTTTTTGTCGCATATTTTCCGTTTTGGATGCTTTCGCTATTATTCAATAGAGTTGTATTGAAGATTGATGAGACACCAAGAATATGTTTACATATATTCTAATGATTCTCAATATCATTCAAATAATTTCATGATCCTACAAAGAAAAGAGAATAAAAAGAAGAGTGCTTTTGTTTACAGTTAAAAAAAACATTTTACACAACGCAGTTGTAACTTTAAACGGTCCTAACTATTGACTCGAGTATGAGAATGAAGATTATAAAATTTCAATATGAAACGCGTTTCGATTACCATATTTCGAGTAGGCCTTGCAAAAAAAATTCCATTTTGCTATACCAAATTCCAACATTTACATCACTTAGAGAGGATTTAAAGTTTTTGTCGCATATTTTCCGTTTTGCTTGCTTTCGCTATTATTCAATAGAGTTGTAATGAAAATTGATGTGCCACTAAAAATATGTTTACATACATTCTAATCATTCTGAAGATCATAAAAATAATTTCATGATCCTACAAAGGAAAAAGAATAAAAAAGCAGAGTGCAGCTGTTCAGAATTTAAAAAAACATTTAATAAATCCGAGTTGTAACTTTAAACGGTAATAACTTTTTACTCGAGTATTCGAATGACTATTATAATATATCAAAACTAAACTCGTATAGATTAACATAATTCCACCAGGAACTTCTAAAGAACTTCAATATTCAAACCAAATTCCACTTTTTACATCACTTAGAAAGGGTTTAATGTTTTTGTCGCATATTTTCCGTTTTGGATGCTTTCGCGATTATTCAATAGAGTTGTATTGAAGATTGATGAGCCACCAAGAATATGTTTACATATATTCTAGTGATTCTCAATATCATTCAAATAATTTCATTATCCTTCAAAGAAAGGAGAATAAAAAGAAGAGTGCTTTTGTTTACAATTAAAAAAAACATTTTACACAACGCAGTTGTAAATTTAAACGGTCCTAACTATTGACTCGAGTATGAGAATAAAAATTATAAAATTTCAATATGAAACGCGTTTCGATTACCATAATTCGAGCAGGCCTTGCAAAAAAAATTCCATTTTGCAATCCCAAATTCCAACATTTACATCACTTAGAGAGCGTTTAAAGTTTTTGTCGCATATTTTCCGTTTTGCTTGCTTTCGCTATTATTCAATAGTGTTGTAATGAAAATTGATGTGCCACTAAAAATATGTTTACATACATTCTAATCATTCTGAAGATCATAAAAATAATTTCATGATCCTACAAAGGAAAAAGAATAAAAAAGGGGAGCGCAGCTGTTCAGAGTTTAAAAAAACATTTCATAAATCCCAGTTGTAACTTTAAACGGTAATAACTTTTTACTCGTGTATGGGAATGACTATTATAATATATCAAAACTAAACTCGTATAGATTAACATAATTCCACCAGGAACTTCTAAAGAACTTCAATTTTCAAACCAAATTCGACTATTTACATCACTTAGAAAGGGTTTAATGTTTTTGTCGCATATTTTCCGTTTTGGATGCTTTCGCTATTATTCAATAGAGTTGTATTGAAGATTGATGAGCCACCAAGAATATGTTTACATATATTCTAATGATTCTCAATATCATTCAAATAATTTCATGATCCTACAAAGAAAAGAGAATAAAAAGAAGAGTGCTTTTGTTTACAGTTAAAAAAAACATTTTACACAACGCAGTTGTAACTTTAAACGGTCCTAACTATTGACTCGAGTATGAGAATGAAGATTATAAAATTTCAATATGAAACGCGTTTCGATTACCATAATTCGAGTAGGCCTTGCAAAAAAAATTCCATTTTGCAATCCCAAATTCCAACATTTACATCACTTAGAGAGGGTTTAAAGTTTTTGTCGCATATTTTCCGTTTTTCTTGCTTTCGCTATTATTCAATAGAGTTGTAATGAAAATTGATGTGCTACTAAAAATATGTTTACATACATTCTAATCATTCTGAAGATCATAAAAATAATTTCATGATCCTACAAAGGAAAAAGAATAAAAAAGGGGAGTGCAGCTGTTCAGAGTTTAAAAAAACATTTAATAAATCCCAGTTGTAACTTTAAACGGTAATAACTTTTTACTCGAGTATGTGAATGACTATTATAATATATCAAAACTATACTCGTATAGATTAACATAATTCCAGCAGTCTTTTCTAAAGAACTTCCATTTTTTCCAACCAAATTCCACTATTTACATCACTTAGAAAGGGTTTAATGTTTTTGTCGCATATTTTCCGTTTTGGATGCTTTCGCTATTATTCAATAGAGTTGTATTGAAGATTGATGAGCCACCAAGAATATGTTTACATATATTCTAATGATTCTCAATATCATTCAAATAATTTCATGATCCTACAAAGAAAAGAGAATAAAAAGAAGAGTGCTTTTGTTTACAGTTAAAAAAAACATTTTACACATCGCAGTTGTAATTGTAAACGGTCCTAACTAATGACTCGAGTACGAGAATGAAGATTATAACATTTCAAGAGGAAACTCATATCGAATACCATAATTCGAGCAGGCCTTGCAAACGAACTTCCATTTTGCAATCCCAAATTCCAACATTTACATCACTTAGAGAGGGTTTAAAGTTTTTGTCGCATATTTTCCGTTTTGCTTGCTTTTGCTATAATTCAATAGAGTTGTAATGAAAATTGATGTGCCACTAAAAATATGTTTACATACATTCTAATCATTCTGAAGATTATAACAAAAATTTCATGATCCTACAAAGGAAAAATAATAAAAAAGGGGAGTGCAGCTGTTCAGAGTTTAAAAAAACATTTAATAAATCCCAGTTGTAACTTTAAACGGTAATAACTTTTTACTCGAGTATGGGAATGACTATTATAATATATCAAAACTAAACTCGTATAGATTAACATAATTCCACCTGGCATTTCTAAAGAATTTCAATTTTCAAACCAAATTCCACTATTTACATCACTTAGAAAGGGTTTAATGTTTTTGTCGCATATTTTCCGTTTTTGATGCGTTCGCTATTATTCAATAGAGTTGTATTGAAGATTGATGAGCCACCAAGAATATGTTTACATATATTCTAATGATTCTCAATATCTTTCAAATAATTTCATGATCCTACAAAGAAAAGAGAATAAAAAGAAGAGTGCTTTTGTTTACAGTTAAAAAAAACATTTTACACATCGCAGTTGTAATTGTAAACGGTCCTAACTAATGACTCGAGTACGAGAATGAAGATTATAACATTTCAAGAGGAAACTCATATCGAATACCATAATTCGAGCAGGCCTTGCAAACGAACTTCCATTTTGCAATCCCAAATTCCAACATTTACATCACTTAGAGAGGGTTTAAAGTTTTTGTCACATATTTTCCGTTTTGCTAGCTTTCGCTATTATTCAATAGAGTTGTAATGAAAATAGATGTGCCACTAAAAATATGTTTACATACATTCTAATCATTATGAAGATTATAAAAATAATTTCATGATCCTACAAAGGAAAAAGAATAAAAAAGCGGAGTGCAGCTCGTCAGAGTTTAAAAAAACATTTAAAAACTCCCAGTAGTAACTTTAAACGGTAATAAATTTTTACTCGAGTATGGGAATTACTATTATAATATATCAAAATTAAACTCATATAGATTAACATAATTCCACCAGGAACTTCTAAAGAACTTCAATTTTCAAACCAAATTCCACTATTTACATCACTTAGAAAGGGTTTAATGTTTTTGTCGCCAATTTTCCGTTTTGGATGCTTTCGCTATTATTCAATAGAGTTGTATTGAAGATTGATGAGCCACCAAGAATATGTTTACATATATTCTAATGATTCTCAATATCATTTAAATAATTTCATGATCCTTCCAAAAAAAGAGAATAAAAAGAAGAGTGCTTTTGTTTACAGTTAAAAAAAACATTTTACACATTGCAGTTGTACCTTTAAACGGTCCTAACTATTGACTCGAGTATGAGAATGAAGATTATGAAATTTCAATATGAAACGCGTTTCTATTACCATAATTCGAGCAGGCCTTGCAAAAATAATTACATTTTGCAATCCCAAATTCCAACATTTACATCACTTAGAGAGCGTTTAAAGTTTTTGTCGCATATTTTCCGTTTTGCTTGCTTTCGCTATTATTCAATAGTGTTGTAATGAAAATTGATGTGCCACTAAAAATATGTTTACATACATTCTAATCATTCTGAAGATCATAAAAATAATTTCATGATCCTACAAAGGAAAAAGAATAAAAAAGCGGAGTGCAGCTATTCAGAGTTTAAAAAAACATTTAATAACTCCCAGTTGTAACTTTAAACGGTAATAACTTTTTACTCGTGTATGGGAATGACTATTATAATATATCAAAACTAAACTCGTAGAGATTAACATAATTCCACCAGGAACTTCTAAAGAACTTCAATTTTCAAACCAAATTCCACTATTTACATCACTTAGAAAGGGTTTAATGTTTTTGTCGCATATTTTCCGTTTTGGATGCTTTCGTGATTATTCAATAGAGTTGTATTGAAGATTGATGAGCCACCAAGAATATGTTTACATATATTCTAGTGATTCTCAATATCATTCAAATAATTTCATTATCCTTCAAAGAAAGGAGAATAAAAAGAAGAGTGCTTTTGTTTACAATTAAAAAAAAACATTTTACACAACGCAGTTGTAATTGTAAACGGTCCTAACTATTGACTGATGAGTGCTCAAAAAGCACTAAAATAACCATGATTTTATGCACATTAATTGATTAAAAATACATATATTTATATAAATTTGTCTTTTTCGGAATCACGGGTATTTTTATTGTTTTTCAGGTATTTTGGCTTAAAAACGCAATTTAAAGACTCAAACAGGAATACTTGAAGCAATACATCACAAATATATTAATAAATAAGTGGGAAAAGGTCAACAAATATGGAAAAATTGGACAAAATGGGTCGAAAAGGTCAAAAATGTCAAAAAGACGAAAATCGCGCCGCCGCGCCGCCCGGCCGCCGCGACCCACCGCCCAGCACCGCCCCAAGCAGCAGCGCGCGGCACTGTTCATCCGCGGGCACTGTTCATCCGCGGTACTGTTCATCAGACTCGGCACTGTTCATACCCCGGTACTGTTCATCAGACTCGGCACTGTTCATCCGCGGGTACTGTTCATCAGACTCGGCACTGTTCATACCCCGGTACTGTTCATCAGACTCGGCACTGTTCATACCCGGTACTGTGCAGCCGCCCCATGTCATGCTGACGTCATCAAATGACGTCAGCAATCAATAATCCGCGTTTTTACATTTTTTTAACATTTTTTTCTCTACTTTTTCTCTCCATCCTCACCTATAAATACCCCCCTTCCCTTCCCTTCACTTCAAAATACACCTTCAAACCACACTTCTTTCTTCTTTCTTTCTCTCATTTCTTAGTTTTTTTTGAGTTTTCCTTAGTTTCTTTCTTAGTTTCTAAGTTTTTCTTAGTTTCCTTCTTAGTTTTTAGTTCAATTCTCTTAGTTTTAATGTTCTTCTCTTTTTGAGAGGAACTTGTAATGTTTTTGTAATAATTTAGTTTTTGATTCAATATATGGAAGTGCAAATTCCGCTCGGAGGTTTTCTAGCAACGGGAATAGCGTCGAAGTTCTGTAAGGATTTTATTTTCTTTACAGTTATTTTTATGCTTTATTCTTACATGTTATATTCAACTTGTCTGTGGTTAAATTTAACTATGCTAGCTGTTTAGTAAAAATGATGTAATAACGACGTTGTTATGCTTGCGAAATATTAAATAGGTAAAAATCTTTAAAATGAATTGATTTTGTTTTTATTCAAGATTTTATATTAAGAATGTTATAGAGAAATATATTATTTTTTCATTACAAACTTAAACCCGAAAATTAGATTTTAAGGTTTAGTTATCCGGTCTAATTTAGAGTAGTGCTCTTTTATTTGTTGGTACAATCGCCCGGTAGTTAGAGTGAAACTCTATTTCAAAAGTTTTTATAAGAATTATTATGTGAAAATGTATTGACAACATGTTTTCAATAGTGGTTTTAAAACTTGAAAGTTAGTACTCGGATAATTAAATTCTTAAGTTTAATTTGGACACCTTGAATAATGTTTAAATTGTCTAACCCCACCAAAGGTGGCATTTAAATGGTTCATTTTCAATCTCTTAGAAAAAGGAATTAATTTAATTAAGCATATTAGTTATCAACCCCACCCATAGGTGTTAATTGATTTGTTTAGTTAACAAAGAATATCTAACCCCACCAAAGGTGGTATTTATATAAAAAAAAGAGAATCAATAAAATATCAATTTATATCTTTAATAACCTAGTTAATATGAGCAAGCATAATTAATTTAGTTATTATATCCATAAATACTCCGCTAATATAAATGATAAAAATTTGCATGAATATTTATTGAATCCGTATATATGTTTATTTTTAGATAATTATTTATTGAATTTGTATCTATGTTTATTTTTATGTTATTAGATTATATTTAATTAATCTGTATATATGTTTATTTTATGTTATTAGATTAGGAACACAAAAACCAAACTATCGTGACAGGATGTTTAGGATTTAATTTCGTTTTTAAAAGTTTGAATAATAAATTAAAAACCACATACATTCCTTCCTTAGATCGACCTTGGGAGTATACTTATCATTTTCTTCGAAATGATTCGTGCACTTGCGAGAGTTTTATAAATATTAAAACCAAAGTATTTGCGGGAATCGGCGATGCCGGTTTTCGTTCATCAAGTTTTTGGCGCCGTTGCCGGGGAAGGAATAGCGTTTTTAAATTATTTATCAAAATTTTAAAAAAAAATTTTGTGCTGTAAATAATTGTGATATTTGAATAATAATCAAATTTCAAAATTCATAATAAATAAAAAAAAATAAAAAAATAAAAAAAATAATTTTTTTAATTGTAAAATAATTTAGAAATTTGAAATTTGAAGTAAAAAATTTTACCGTTCGTGAATAGTAAAAGAAAAAAAAAATTTAAAAATTCAAAATTCAAAATTCAAAAAATTTTAAGTTAATAAGAAATAATATAGCGTGAATAGTAAAATAAAATTACCGTTCATAAAAAAAAAAAAAAATTTCAAAAACTTAAATTTCAAAAAAAATTTAAGTTAATAAGACATTATATAGCGTGAATAGTAAAATAAAATTACCGTTCATGAATAAAAAAAAACATTACTTGAATTTATACCTAATTAACTAAATAACATGAAAAGTAAAAATCTAAGGGAGTTCTGTCTAGGAGACTAGTTCTTGAAAGCCTTTGTGCCACTAGTCTTTCCTGGGAACGTTGCTCTGGCTAGGAGAATGGTATTTAAGGAGCCGTTTGCACCACCATTCTTTCCTGGGAGCACTCTTGGTTAATACTAATTATGTTACAAAAAAAAAATATAAAAAAAATTAAAAAAAATTAAAAAAAAATGATAAAAAAAAATTCTTCTTTTTAGGGTTTAACTAGTTTTGTTTAGTGCTTTGTATTAAATAACATGTAAATTTTCTCTAAATTTTTTATTTTGTTGACAGGAGTTTTAAATTTACATTTACAATAGTCTATGCGTGGTAGGAGATCCTTAGGAAACCCTCTTACACCATATGTAAATAATTTTCATAAATTTAAACAAGTGTCAACAAAACTGGATTCTACCCATCAACCTGTTTTTGAGCCAAACATAGAACCAAGTCTTAATCCTTTGCTAGAACCAAAAGAAATGGAGGAAAACCAACATATTAGGGAAACTACGATGAAGGAGTTTGCAAGACCGGTAATAGGCACGGCAACTGCCGCTATCCAGTTGGGAGAGGCTGCTCGGAATTATGACCTTAAAAATATTCATTTTTCTATGCTTCCTTCCTTTTATGGGCTACCTAATGAAGATTCTCTTTCCTTTATGAGAGATTTCTATGCTACGGTCCAAACATTCCCCCTCGGTATTCTAAACGAGGATCAACTTAGGATGAGATGTTTTCCCTACACTCTAAAGGATAAGGCCAAAGCTTGGTTGATGTCACTTCCCCCAGGTTCTCTGATGACATGGGGTAACATTTACAATAAATTCATGGGAAAATTCTATTCCCATCAAAAAACATCAGAGTTGAGAGGAAAGATTGCTACTTTCTCTCAGATGGATGGAGAACCATTCCATGAAGCTTGGGATAGGTTCAAGATGTTTCTCACTCAGTGTCCCCATCATAGCTTTCCCCTGCAGTTGCAGAACCAATTCTTTTACGATGGACTTACACAACAATGTCAGTTCATTGTCGACAACGCTGCAGGAGGAGCAATAGGAGAAAAGACTGCCTCAGAGACGTATAACCTCTTTGAGATGTTGGGTGCTAATTCCCAACAGAAAAGCTCCCGAGTGAGAAAAGCTGGAGTTCATGAAATCGACTCCATTAATGAAGTTCAACAACAACTTGTTCAACTGACTAAGCAAGTTGCCCTTCTCGCTACACAAACCAACACCAATAATGAACAATATGGTTTGTACAGCAACATGGGACATGGTACTGAAGCCTGTCCATATCAAGGAGAAACAACTGGACCTGAACAGGTCAATGTGTTGGGAGCGTATCAACAAAGACCAAGGTTTGACCCCAACTCAAATACCTATAATCCTGGGTGGAGAAGTCATCCAAATTTCTCTTGGAGGCAAAACAACCCTCCTTTCACTCAAAGCTCAAACCAAGCAGGTCAGCAATTCCACCCACCTATTCCAAGAAGCATTCCCAATAAACCAACCTTGGAGGACAACTTGAATTCTTTTATTCAAGTATGTAGGGATAATCAATCTAAAACCAATCAACGGTTGGACTCTGTGGAAGCTTCTATCAAAAAGGTGGAAGTTCAAGTTGAACAGTTAGTTGAACATTTGCAAAAAGGCAAAGACTAATTTGAAACTTAAACGAATTCAATGAAGAGGAGACATTGAGTTTTTCATTCTGCAATCTCCAAGCAACGTCTTACTAGAAGACGATAAATTTTAGTCCTGTATGGGAGGTCACCCATTATTGTATTTTCCTTTGTTTTAGTTTGCGTGTAATAAAAATTCAGATGAAATAAAATTCGTTTGTTTCAAACATTCTGTCCATTCGTTTAAAAAAAAAAAATTTAGGTTCCTTGCACTTTTTGCATTTACGTTTTATCAAGTTATAAATATTTTTTAGAGATATCTACTAAAAGCAAATTGTTGATACACAATAGGAGGAGGATCATTTTCAACTACAAACAACCATGGGAGATGCTGAAGATAGGCGGAAAAAGATGAAAGAATATACAATGCCAATCATTGGCAATGTAACTTCCGGTATCCAATTACAAGAGGCTGCAAGGAATTATGAATTGAAAAAGATTCATTATTCTTTGTTGCCTTCCTTTTACGGTATCCCTAATGAAGACCCTTTAAATTTCATTCGAGAATTCTATGCTATTGTCCAAACCTTTCCACTACATGCAATTAATGAAGATCAACTTAGGATGAGGTGTTTTCCTTACACTCTCAAAGATAAAGCTTGGTCATGGTTCATTACTCTACAGTCAGGTTCGCTTAAAACTTGGGAGGCAGTCTATGAAATTTTTATGGGTAGGTTCTATTCCTATCAAAAGACTGTTGATCTAAGAAAAAAGATAGCAACATTTTCTCAAATGTATGAAGAGCCCTTTCATGAAGCTTGGGAACGATTCAAACTCCTTTTCATTCAATGTCAAAATCATAGCTTTCCATTACAGCTACAAAACCAATTCTTTTACGATGGATTGACACTACAGAGTCAATACATGGTTGATAATGCTGCTGGAGGTGCTGTACGAGAAAAGACCGCAGAGGAAACCTATAATCTCTATGAGCTATTGGGTTCTAATTCCCAACAAAGAGGTGGTAGAAGGAAAGCAAAGGTCAATGAAGTCGGCTCTGATAATGAGATAACCTTGCAACTTGCTGAATTGACTAAACAAGTGAAATTCCTCACTTCCCACCAAATTTCAAATCAAGAGGTATGTGAAGTGTGTTGTTCAATTGGGCATGGTACTCATAATTGTTCAAATACTTGTGATTCTAGTGTCGATGCCATAGAGGAAGTCCAATCTTTTCAAAGGTATCATCCAAACACCTATAATCACCCAGCCTACACCCAATATCCAACACTAAGGTCGGATAACAACCACCCTTACCCACCAAGCCAATCTTTTAAACCAACCTTAGAAGATAGCTTGAATGCTTTTATTCAAGTTAGTCGTGACAACCAATTGATGACTAATCAAAGGTTGAACACCATGGAGGCTTCGGTTAAAAGAATTGAATCTAAAGTTGGGCAACTGGCTGAACAAATGCAAAAGAAAGAACCAGGAAAGTTGCCCAGTCAACCAGAACAAGCAAAGGATGTTAGAACCCTTCGAAGTGGTAAGGTAGTCAATACCAGTTTACCTGAAATCTCTAACAATCTACCTTGTAGTTCAGGTAACAAAGAAGGCGATACTCTAATCTCGCAAAAAGGAGAAACAAGTGTTAAACTTAACAAGCCTTCTGAAAAACTCATTGGGGGGTCATCTGACACCCCCAAAATTCAAAAGACAACAGAACCACACCAGATACAAGTACCTTTTCCCCACCGGTTAAAAGAGTCCAAACAAGATAAGCAATTCAATGATCTTTTTAATATGCTCTCTAAAGTGAATATCAATTTACCATTGTTAGAAGTGATCATGAATGTGCCCTCATATGCCAAGTTTTTCAAAGAGTTAAACACTAAGAAAAGGAGGTATGAACTGAATGAACGAGTAGTAGTATCAGAAATTTCTAGCGCTGTACTTCAGCACAAACTACCCCCTAAGTTGAAAGACCCTGGAAGTTTTATTATAAACATAACTATGGGGGATAGGAAGGTTGCTAAAGCAATGCTTGATTTAGGTGCTAGTATAAATTTGATGCCCTACTCTATATTCTTACAACTCAATCTAGGGGATTTAAAACCCACAACTATGTCCCTTCAACTTGCAGATAGATCTCTTAAATATCCAGAGGGAATAGTTGAGGATGTTTTGGTACAGGTAGACAAACTGATAATACCTGTTGACTTTGTGGTTCTGGATATGCAAGAAAATCCAGCATTGGACAGAGAGCACACAATATTGCTTGGTAGGCCATTTATGGCAACTACTAAAACTATTATTGATGTCCAAGATGGAAATTTGACAATGACAGTCTTAGGGGAGACCGTTCATTTTAAAGTTTTTGATTCTTCACCTTTTCCTTCTATTTCTGCCATCGATGAAATATTCGAAGTTGATCCTTTGGATAATCTTGTCCAAAGCACCTTTTTACAAACCAGAATAGAAGACAAGCTTGAAACCGTTCTTACACTTGAAAAGGTTGAAGAAGATTTAGATGAGGAAATTAATGGGTACCTTAAACAACTAGACAATGATGAAGTGATGACAAAATCTAGTACACTTTTAAATCTACCCAGTTCTTCATCTAGTAAAGAGACCAATCCACCTGAACTTGAACTCAAAGTCTTACCTGAGCACTTAAAATATGTGTTTTTGGGAGAGGGAGAAACTTATCCAGTGATAATTTCTTCAACCTTGACCAAACCACAAGAAAAGGAACTCATCAAAGTGCTTAAACAGTTTAAGAAATCTATAGGTTGGAGTATAGGGGATATAAGAGGCATTAGTCCAACAATGTGTATGCACAAGATCAACTTGGAGGACGGTGCTAAACCTGTACGAGAGGCCCAAAGAAGACTAAACCCAAACATGCAAGAGGTAGTTAAGAAGGAAATTCTTAAATTATTAGAAGAAGGGATTATCTATCCTATTGCGGATAGTAAGTGGGTTAGTCTAGTGCATGTGGTACCAAAGAAATCTGGGATAACAGTTGTTAAGAATGACAAAAGTGAATTAGTGCCCACTAGAATAATCACTGGCTGGAGAATGTGTATAGATTTTAGGAAAATAAATTTATATACGAAAAAGGATCACTTTCCTCTTCCATTCATTGATCAAATGTTGGAAAGATTAGCTGGGCATGAATTTTACTGTTTTTTGGATGGACTGTCTGGATATTATCAAGTACCCATAGCACCAGAAGATCAGGAAAAGACCACATTTACATGTCCTTTTGGGACATTTGCTTTTCGCAGAATGCCATTTGGGTTATGCAATGCCCCTGCCACGTTCCAGAGATGCATGATATCCATTTTCTCGGACATGGTGGAAAAATTCATTGAGATTTTCATGGACGATTTCTCTGACTTTGGGAACTCATTTGATGATTGCTTACATAAATTGACTTTGGTTTTAGAAAGATGCATTGAATGCAATCTAACCCTTAGTTGGGAGAAAAGTCATTTTATGGTTCAACAAGGGATAGGTTTAGGACATATAATTTCAAACAAGGGTATTGAAGTTGATAGGGCAAAAGTTGAATTGATATCCAAACTACCTCCCCCTACATCTGTGAAGGGGATAAGAAGCTTCTTGGGACATGCAGGATTTTACAGACGATTTATTAAAGATTTCTCTAAAATAAGTCGTCCCTTATGTAACTTGCTATCCAAAGATGCTGATTTTGATTTCAACAATGACTGCCTTACTTCCTTTAATACCTTGAAAGATAAACTCACATCTACCCCTGTTATAATGGCACCAAACTGGTCTTTACCCTTTGAAATAATGTGTGACGCTTCTGATTATGCAATAGGAGCAGTCCTGGGACAAAGAGTGGATAAGCGTTTACATGTCATCTACTATGCTAGCAAAACACTCAATGATGCCCAGATGAATTACACCACCACTGAAAAGGAATTCTTGGCTATAGTATTCTCTTTAGACAAATTTCGGTCTTATTTAGTAGGATCTAAAGTGATTGTGCATTCTGATCATGCTGCTTTAAGATACCTATTAAGTAAACCAAATGCCAAGCCAAGATTAATCAGGTGGGTATTACTCTTACAAGAATTTGACCTAGAAATCAAGGATAAGAAAGGCAGTGAAAACTTAGTAGCTGACCATTTGTCTAGGTTGATTTCTGACTTCAATTCTCTTAAAGATGAGAGTAATGAAGATATAGTTGAAACCTTTCCTGATGAACAGTTATTTTTCATAGGTCCAAACCCATGGTATGCTGATATTGTAAACTATCTTGCCACTGGTGTTTTGCGACCTAACACTTCATATCAGGACAAGAAAAGGTTTTTTAAAACTATTAAGGACTATTTCTGGGATGACCCTTATTTATACAAGATTGGTCAAGATCAAGTCATCCGGAGATGTGTACCTGAAGAAGAACATAAGAGCATTCTGACTTTTTGTCATGAACTTCATTGTGGGGGTCATTTTGGAGGAGAAAAGACAGCCCGTAAGATATTACAGTCTGGATTCTTTTGGCCCACTCTTTTTAAAGATGCTCATATGTTTTGTGCACAATGTGATAGATGTCAAAAAACAGGAAACATAAGCAAAAGAGATGAAATGCCTTTGACATCTAATTTAGTTGTTGAACTCTTTGACATATGGGGGATTGACTTTATGGGTCCTTTTCCCCCATCTAATGGTTTTCAATACATTTTGGTTGCTGTGGATTATGTGTCCAAGTGGGTAGAAGCTATCCCCACCAAAACCAATGATGCTAATGTTGTTGTGAAATTCTTGAAAGATTTCATATTCAGTAGGTTCGGAACGCCTAGAGCTATAATAAGCGATGGAGGTAGCCATTTTTGTAACAAACTCTTTGATGGAGTACTAAACAAGTACAACATCACACATAAGGTAGCTACTCCATATCATCCTCAAACTTCCGGTTTAGTGGAAGTAAGTAATAGGCAAATTAAGGGAATACTGGAACGCACTGTGCGTCCCTCAAGGAAGGATTGGGCATTTAAGTTAAATGATGCCTTATGGGCATGCCGCACCGCTTACAAAACACCTATTGGGATGAGCCCTTACCGGTTAATCTTTGGGAAAGCGTGCCACCTTCCAGTTGAACTTGAACACAAGGCTTATTGGGCAATTAAAGAGCTAAACATGGATTTAGATAAAGCAGGTGAAAAACGAGTACTCCAGCTTCATGAGTTGGAAGAAATTAGGAATGAAGCCTATGAGAATGCCAAATTATACAAGGAGCGTACTAAGCGCTATCATGACAAGAGGCTAGTTCCTAAGACTCTTCACCCTGGAATGAAAGTTCTTTTATTTAACTCTCGTTTGAGATTGTTTCCAGGAAAGCTAAGATCAAGATGGGATGGACCATTCAAAATAGTTCAGGTATCTGAACATGGAGTGGTAGAACTATTGGACTCCAAGACACAAAAAACGTTCAAAGTTAATGGCCATCGTGTCAAGCCTTATGTGGAAGAACCAAACAACATTGCTGAAATGGATTGCATTTGGCTGAGTAACCCTTAGCACCAAAAAGATACGTCTTGCTAAGACGTTAAACTAAGCGCTGGATGGGAGGCAACCCATCATGTTAGGTAATTTTTTGTTATTTGTTTTATTTACTTAATTTTATTGTTTATTTTAGTTTACTTGTTTGTGAATAATTTTTAAAATTGTTAAAACTAAAATATTTGTTGAGATGTTAGAAGTTCACAGCGATCTGTCTGTATACACTTTAATGATGAATATGATGGATGCACCTGCATTTCTTCATTACTACTTACACATTCTCAAGAAATAGGTAATCTTTCTCCTCTTTTCTCTTTATCTTTAATTTGCAGTTGTTACATTGAGGACAATGTAAGTTCTAGGTTGGGGGTGGTGAAAAGTTACCATGCTTAATAAAAAAAAATAAAAATATATATATATATATATATAAAAAATTATCACAAAAATGTATCATTTCTTTAAATCAAATTTAAGTAAATAGTTAAGTCTTTGGTACTGTTAGATTAATTTTTGAAAACATATCATGAAATATTTTGTAATTATTTTTGATAATTAGTTAGTTTTTGTCATAACTAGTATTTCTTGATAAAATGTGGAAATTATATTAAACCCAAAATCGGTGTTTATGAATTTTTTTAGTGGAGACTACCCTTGTGAGATATAATTTGAGCCTAATTTCTTTTATTCAGAGTGAAATATATATTTTTTCTACTCCAAACACATTTCTTATTTATTCAAAAAGTTTAGATGATCTCTATAGGTATTAGCATTGAATGTATGAATTTTTTCTCATCTTAATAGAGTATCATATATTTTTTATTATTATTTTTGTTTAGATTAAAACGATTTAAGTAGAAATTGATAGTATATGCTTATATCTCATTCATGCATGACTGCTACAAAAACAAGAAGACATATCTGGGGTTACCTAAACCAAGATCAAACAGAAAAGCCACAAAATTAACCACTCACCAAAATCCAAAAAAAAAAAAAATGTACAATATGTACATGGGTTGACTCTCTAAAAAATACATATATATAAAAAAAAATGTATAGAGAGATAAAAAAAAAATAGTATCATCTACATACTATGACCCACATTGCCTACAAAGTTGTGAGTAAAGGCTAATTACAAAAGAAAGATATAGGAAGTAATTCCCTAAAAAGTCATCGCAATTTCTTCATTTGTAAAAGCATATATCTTGAAATTCTTTCTTAATGAGATGGATTTATGCATGAAAATAATTTTTGTATATGATATCTTTATAATTTATACATTCGATTCCTTTCATGAGATCAATGTTAAAATAACACTTTGAGCCTTTATTCTTTATACATATGCGAACATATTAGTTCATTTCTATACATCAACTATTTCGCATATAAATTAGTATGAGTGTTTGAACCCATAGGATTCAGTGCTTTGAGAGTATTGACTTGTGAGGAATAGAGTCGAAGCGAATACTGATTCATGACACTGAAATTGGGTAAAATTAAATTGATACATTTTTGAAATGAAATATGAAAATGATTTTCGACTAATTATTATAATAAAATCATGATTGTTTAAAGAGATTAAAATAACTTATGCTTGAGATTTTAATTATGATCTTAAAGGAGATTAAAAAGTATGAGATATTTTTGTGATATGTTGTGTTCTTTTACTCTTAAATTAATTTTTGATTGTGTTGTAATTTTAATTTTTGATTTGATTGTTTTTATTTTTACATTTAGTTCAATGTTTGTGGGTATCATTACTGAAAACCCTCACGAGACTCAAACTCGTCCACTAGGGCAACCTAGGGGTTTAACGGCTTGTTGCATAGGCTAAATGCAACCGTTTCAATCCACGAAAGTGATTTAGGATAGTTTAATTTTTAGTTTTTATCGCTTCTCTTGCTAAGGGACTAGCAAGAAGCTGGTTGGGGGTTGTGATGAGTGCTCTAAAAGCACTAAAATAACCATGATTTTATGCACATTAATTGATTAAAAATACATATATTTATATGTTTTATCATATATTTATATAAATTTGTCTTTTTCGGAATCACGGGTATTTTTATTGTTTTTCAGGTATTTTGGCTTAAAAACGCAATTTAAAGACTCAAACAGGAATACTTGAAGCAATACATCACAAATATATTAATAAATAAGTGGGAAAAGGTCAACAAATATGGAAAAATTGGACAAAATGGGTCGAAAAGGTGAAAAATGTCAAAAAGACGAAAATCGCGCCGCCGCGCCGCCCGGCCGCCGCGCCCCACAGCCCGGCCACCGCGACCCACCGCCCAGCACCGCCCCAAGCAGCAGCGCGCGGCACTGTTCATCCGCGGGTACTGTTCATCCGCGATACTGTTCATCAGACTCGGCACTGTTCATACCCCGGTACTGTTCATCAGACTCGGCACTGTTCATCCGCGGTACTGTTCATCAGACTCGGCACTGTTCATACCCCGGTACTGTTCATCAGACTCGGCACTGTTCATACCCGGTACTGTGCAGCCGCCCCATGTCATGCTGACGTCATCAAATGACGTCAGCAATCAATAATCCGCGTTTTTACATTTTTTTAACATTTTTTTCTCTACTTTTTCTCTCCATCCTCACCTATAAATACCCCCCTTCCCTTCACTTCAAAATACACCTTCAAACCACACTTCTCTCTTCTTTCTTTCTCTCATTTCTTAGTTTTATTTGAGTTTTCCTTAGTTTCTTTCTTAGTTTCTAAGTTTTTCTTAGTTTCCTTCTTAGTTTTTAGTTCAATTCTCTTAGTTTTAGTGTTCTTCTCTTTTTGAGAGGAACTTGTAATGTTTTTGTAATAATTTAGTTTTTGATTCAATATATGGAAGTGCAAATTCCGCTCGGAGGTTTTCTAGCAACGGGAATAGCGTCGAAGTTCTGTAAGGATTTTATTTTCTTTACAGTTATTTTTATGCTTTATTCTTACATGTTATATTCAACTTGTCTGTGGTTAAATTTAACTATGCTAGCTGTCTAGTAAAAATGATGTAATAACGACGTTGTTATGCTTGCGAAATATTAAATAGGTAAAAATCTTTAAAATGAATTGATTTTGTTTTTATTCAAGATTTTATATTAAGAATGTTAGAGAGAAATATATTATTTTTTCATTACAAACTTAAACCCGAAAATTAGATTTTAAGGTTTAGTTATCCGGTCTAATTTAGAGTAGTGCTCTTTTATTTGTTGGTACAATCGCCCGGTAGTTAGAGTGAAACTCTATTTCAAAAGTTTTTATAAGAATTATTATGTGAAAATGTATTGACAACATGTTTTCAATAGTGGTTTTAAAACTTGAAAGTTAGTACTCGGATAATTAAATTCTAAAGTTTAATTTGGACACCTTGAATAATGTTTAAATTGTCTAACCCCACCAAAGGTGGCATTTAAATGGTTCATTTTCAATCTCTTAGAAAAAGGAATTAATTTAATTAAGCATATTAGTTATCAACCCCACCCATAGGTGTTAATTGATTTGTTTAGTTAACAAAGAATATCTAACCCCACCAAAGGTGGTATTTATATAAAAAAGAGAGAATCAATAAAATATCAATTTATATCTTTAATAACCTAGTTAATATGAGCAAGCATAATTAATTTAGTTATTATATCCATAAATACTCCGCTAATATAAATGATAAAAATTTGCATGAATATTTATTGAATCCGTATATATGTTTATTTTTAGATAATTATTTATTGAATTTGTATCTATGTTTATTTTTATGTTATTAGATTATATTTAATTAATCTGTATATATGTTTATTTTATGTTATTAGATTAGGAACACAAAAACCAAACTATCGTGACAGGATGTTTAGGATTTAATTTCGTTTTTAAAAGTTTGAATAATAAATTAAAAACCACATACATTCCTTCCTTAGATCGACCTTGGGAGTATACTTATCATTTTCTTCGAAATGATTCGTGCACTTGCGAGAGTTTTATAAATATTAAAACCAAAGTATTTGCGAGAATCGGCGATGCCGGTTTTCGTTCATCATTGACTCGAGTATGAGAATGAAGATTATAACATTTCAAGAGGAAACTCATATCGAATACCATAATTCGAGCAGGCCTTGCAAACGAACTTCCATTTTGCAATCCCAAATTGCACCATTTACATCACTTAGAGAGGGTTTAACGTTTTTGTCGCATATTTTCCGTTTTGCTTGCTTTCGCTATTATTCAATAGAGTTGTAATGAAAATTGATGTGCCACTAAAAATATGTTTACATACATTCTAATCATTCTGAAGATCATAAAAATAATTTCATGATCCTACAAAGGAAAAAGAATAAAAAAGGGGAGTGCAGCTGTTCAGAGTTTAAAAAAACATTTAATAAATCCCAGTTGTAACTTTAAACGGTAATAACTTTTTACTCGAGTATGGGAATGACTATTATAATATATCAAAACTAAACTCGTATAGATTAACATAATTCCACCAGGCATTTCTAAAGAATTTCAATTTTCAAACCAAATTCCACTATTTACATCACTTAGAAAGGGTTTAATGTTTTTGTCGCATATTTTCCGTTTTTGATGCGTTCGCTATTATTCAATAGAGTTGTATTGAAGATTGATGAGCCACCAAGAATATGTTTACATATATTCTAATGATTCTCAATATCTTTCAAATAATTTCATGATCCTACAAAGAAAAGAGAATAAAAAGAAGAGTGCTTTTGTTTACAGTTAAAAAAAACATTTTACACATCGCAGTTGTAATTGTAAACGGTCCTAACTATTGACTCGAGTATGAGAATGAAGATTATAACATTTCAAGAGGAAACTCATATCGAATACCATAATTCGAGCAGGCCTTGCAAACGAACTTCCATTTTGCAATCCCAAATTCCAACATTTACATCACTTAGAGAGGGTTTAAAGTTTTTGTCGCATATTTTCCGTTTTTCTTGCTTTCGCTATTATTCAATAGAGTTGTAATGAAAATTGATGTGCCACTAAAAATATGTTTACATACATTCTAATCATTCTGAAGATCATAAAAATAATTTCATGATCCTACAAAGGAAAAAGAATAAAAAAGCGGAGTGCAGCTGTTAAGAGTTTAAAAAAACATTTAATAAATCGCAGTTGTAACTTTAAACGGTAATAACTTTTTACTCGAGTATGGGAATGACTATTATAATATATCAAAACTAAACTCGTATAGATTAACATAATTCCACCAGGAATTTCTAAAGAACTTCAATTTTCAAACCCAATTCAACTATTTACATCACTTAGAAAGGGTTTAATGTTTTTGTCGCATATTTTCCGTTTTGGATGCTTTCGCTATTATTCAATAGAGTTGTATTGATGATTGATGAGCCACCAAGAATATGTTTACATATATTCTAATGATTCTCAATATCATTCAAATAATTTCATGATCCTACAAAGAGAAGAGAATAAAAAGACGAGTGCTTTTGTTTACAGTTAAAAAAAACATTTTACACATCGTAGTTGTACCTTTAAACGGTCCTAACTATTGACTGGAGTATGAGAATGAAGATTATAAAATTTCAATATGAAACGCGTTTCGATTACCATAATTCGAGTAGGCCTTGCAAAAAAAATTCCATTTTGCTATCCCAAATTCCAACATTTACATCACTTAGAGAGGATTTAATGTTTTTGTCGCATATTTTCCGTTTTGCTTGCTTTCGCTATTATTCAATAGAGTTGTAATGAAAATTGATGTGCCACTAAAAATATCTTTACATACATTCTAATCATTCTGAAGATCATAAAAATTATTTCATGATCCTACAAAGGAAAAAGAAAAAAAAAAGCGGAGTGCAGCTGTTCAGAATTTAAAAAAACATTTAATAAATCCTAGTTGTAACTTTAAACGGTAATAACTTTTTACTCGTGTATGGGAATGACTATTATAATATATCAAAACTAAACTCGTATAGATTAACATAATTCTACCAGGAACTTCTAAAGAACTTCAATTTTCAAACCAAATTCCACTATTTACATCACTTAGAAAGGGTTTAATGTTTTTGTCGCATATTTTCCGTTTTGGATGCTTTCGCTATTATTCAATAGAGTTGTATTGAAGATTGATGAGCCACCAAGAATATGTTTACATATATTCTAATGATTCTCAATATCATTTAAATAATTTCATGATCCTTCAAAGAAAAGAGAATAAAAAGAAGAGTGCTTTTGTTTACAGTTAAAAAAAACATTTTACACATCGCAGTTGTACCTTTAAACGGTCCTAACTATTGACTCGAGTATGAGAATGAAGATTATGAAATTTCAATATGAAACACGTTTCGATTACCATAATTCGAGCAGGCCTTGCAAAAACAATTCCATTTTGCAATCCCAAATTGCAACATTTACATCATTTAGAGAGGGTTTAAAGTTTTTGTCACATATTTTCCGTTTTGCTTGCTTTCGCTATTATTCAATAGAGTTGTAATGAAAATTGATGTGCCACTAAAAATATGTTTACATACATTCTAATCATTCTGAAGATCATAAAAATAATTTCATGATCCTACAAAGGAAAAAGAATAAAAAAGGGGAGTGCAGCTGTTCAGAGTTTAAAAAAACATTTAATAAATCCCAGTTGTAACTTTAAACGGTAATAACTTTTTACTCGAGTATGGGAATGACTATTATAATATATCACAACTAAACTCGTATAGATTAACATAATTCCACCAGGCATTTCTAAAGAATTTCAATTTTCAAACCAAATTCCACTATTTACATCACTTAGAAAGGGTTTAATGTTTTTGTCGCAAATTTTCCGTTTTTGATGCGTTCGCTATTTTTCAATAGAGTTGTATTGAAGAATGATGAGCCACCAAGAATATGTTTACATATATTCTAATTATTCTGAATATCTTTCAAATAATTTCATGATCCTACAAAGAGAAGAGAATAAAAAGAAGAGTGCTTTTGTTTACAGTTAAAAAAAACATTTTACACAACGCAGTTGTAACTTTAAAAGATCCTAACTATTGACTCGAGTATGAGAATGAAGATTATAAAATTTCAATATGAAACGCGTTTCGATTACCATAATTCAAGTAGGCTTTGCAAACGAACTTCCATTTTGCAATCCCAAATTCCAACATTTACATCACTTAGAGAGGGTTTAAAGTTTTTGTCGCATATTTTCCGTTTTGCTTGCTTTCGCTATTATTCAATAGAGTTGTAATGAAAATTGATGTGCCACTAAAAATATGTTTACATACATTCTAATCATTCTGAAGATCATAAAAATAATTTCATGATCCTACAAAGGAAAAAGAATAAAAAAGGGGAGTGCAGCTGTTCAGAGTTTAAAAAAACATTTAATAAATCCCAGTTGTAACTTTAAACGGTAATAACTTTTTACTCGAGTATGGGAATGACTATTATAATATATCAAAACTAAACTCGTATAGATTAACATAATTCCACCAGGCATTTCTAAAGAATTTCAATTTTCAAACCAAATTCCACTATTTACATCACTTAGAAAGGGTTTAATGTTTTTGTCGCATATTTTCCGTTTTTGAAGCGTTCGCTATTATTCAATAGAGTTGTATTGAAGATTGATGAGCCACCAAGAATATGTTTACATATATTCTAATGATTCTCAATATCTTTCAAATAATTTCATGATCCTACAAAGAAAAGAGAAAAAAAAGAAGAGTGCTTTTGTTTACAGTTAAAAAAAACATTTTACACATCGTAGTTGTAATTGTAAACGGTCCTAACTATTGACTCGAGTATGAGAATGAAGATTATAACATTTCAAGAGGAAACTCATATCGAATACCATAATTCGAGCAGGCCTTGCAAACGAACTTCCATTTTGCAATCCCAAATTCCAACATTTACATCACTTAGAGAGGGTTTAAAGTTTTTGTCGCATATTTTCCATTTTGCTTGCTTTCGCTATTATTCAATAGAGTTGTAATGAAAATTGATGTGCCACTAAAAATATGTTTACATACATTCTAATCATTCTGAAGATCATAAAAATAATTTCATGATCCTACAAAGGAAAAAGAATAAAAAAGCGGAGTGCAGCTGTTAAGAGTTTAAAAAAACATTTAATAAATCGCAGTTGTAACTTTAAACGGTAATAACTTTTTACTCGAGTATGGGAATGACTATTATAATATATCAAAACTAAACTCGTATAGATTAACATAATTCCACCAGGAATTTCTAAAGAACTTCAATTTTCAAACCCAATTCAACTATTTACATCACTTAGAAAGGGTTTAATGTTTTTGTCGCATATTTTCCGTTTTGGATGCTTTCGCTATTATTCAATAGAGTTGTATTGAAGATTGATGAGCCACCAAGAATATGTTTACATATATTCTAATGATTCTCAATATCATTCAAATAATTTCATGATCCTACAAAGAGAAGAGAATAAAAAGACGAGTGCTTTTGTTTACAGTTAAAAAAAAACATTTTACACATCGTAGTTGTACCTTTAAACGGTCCTAACTATTGACTGGAGTATGAGAATGAAGATTATAAAATTTCAATATGAAATGCGTTTTGATTACCATAATTCGAGTAGGCCTTGCAAAAACAATTCCATTTTGAATCCCAAATTCCAACATTTACATCACTTAGAGAGGGTTTAAAGTTTTTGTCGCATATTTTCCGTTTTGCTTGCTCTCGCTATTATTCAATAGAGTTGTAATGAAAATTGATGTGCCACTAAAAATATGTTTACATACATTCTAATTATTCTGAAGATCATAATAATAATTTCATGATCCTACAAAGGAAAAAGAATAAAAAAAGGGAGTGCAGTTGTTGAGAGTTTAAAAAAACATTTAATAAATCCGAGTTGTAAATTTAAACGGTAATAACTTTTTACTCGAGTATGGGAATGACTATTATAATATATCAAAACTAAACTCGTATAGATTAACATAATTCCACCAGGCATTTCTAAAGAATTTCAATTTTCAAACCAAATTCCACTATTTACATCACTTTGGAAGGGTTTAATGTTTTTGTCGCATATTTTCCGTTTTGGATGCTTTCGCTATTATTCAATAGAGTTGTATTGAAGATTGATGAGCCACCAAGAATATGTTTACATATATTCTAAAGATTCTCAATATCATTCAAATAATTTCATGATCCTACAAAGAAAAGAGAATAAAAAGAAGAGTGCTTTTGTTTACAGTTAAAAAAAACATTTTACACAACGTAGTTGTAACTTTAAAAGGTCCTAACTATTGACTCGAGTATGAGAATGAAGATTATAAAATTTCAATATGAAACGCGTTTCGATTACCATAATTCGAGTAGGCTTTGCAAACGAACTTCCATTTTGCAACCCCAAATTCCAACATTTACATCACTTAGAGAGGGTTTAAAGTTTTTGTCGCATATTTTCCGTTTTGCTTGCTTTCGCTATTATTCAATAGAGTTGTAATGAAAATTGATGTGCCACTAAAAATATGTTTACATACATTCTAATCATTCTGAAGATCATAAAAATAATTTCATGATCCTACAAAGGAAAAAGAATAAAAAAGCGGAGTGCAGCTGTTCAAAATTTAAAAAAACATTTAATAAATCCCAGTTGTAACTTTAAACGGTAATAACTTTTTACTCGAGTATGGGAATGACTATTATAATATATCAAAACTAAACTCGTATAGATTAACATAATTCCACAAGGAAATTCTAAAGAACTTCAATTTTCAAACCAAATTCCACTATTTACATCACTTAGAAAGGGTTTAATGTTTTTGTCCCCAAATTTTTCGTTTTGGATGCTTTCGCTATTATTCAATACAGTTGTATTGAAGATTGATGAGCCACCAAGAATATGTTTACATATATTCTAATGATTCTCAATATCATTCAAATAATTTCATGATCCTACAAAGAGAAGAGAATAAAAAGAAGAGTGCTTTTATTTACAGTTAAAAAAAACATTTTACACATCGTAGTTGTAACTTTAAACGGTCCTAACTATTGACTGGAGTATGAGAATGAAGATTATAAAATTTCAATATGAAACACGTTTCGATTACCATAATTCGAGCAGGCCTTGCAAAAACAATTCCATTTTGCAATCCCAAATTCCAACATTTACATCACTTAGAGAGGGTTTAAAGTTTTTGTCGCATATTTTCCGTTTTGCTTGCTTTCGCTATAATTCAATAGAGTTGTAATGAAAATTGATGTGCCACTAAAGATATGTTTACATACATTCTAATCATTCTGAAGATTATAACAAAAATTTCATGATCCTACAAAGGAAAAAGAATAAAAAAGGGGAGTGCAGTTGTTCAGAGTTTAAAAAAACATTTAATAAATCCCAGTTGTAACTTTAAACGGTAATAACTTTTTACTCGAGTATGGGAATGAATATTATAATATATCAAAACTAAAATCGTATAGATTAACATAATTCCACCAGGGATTTCTAAAGAATTTCAATTTTCAAACCAAATTCCACTATTTAAATCACTTAGAAAGGGTTTAATGTTTTTGTCGCAAATTTTCCGTTTTTGATGCGTTCGCTATTATTCAATAGAGTTGTATTGAAGATTGATGAGCCACCAAGAATATGTTTACATATATTCTAATGATTCTCAATATCTTTCAAATAATTTCATGATCCTATAAAGAAAAGAGAATAAAAAGAAGAGTGCTTTTGTTTACAGTTAAAAAAAACATTTTACACATCGTAGTTGTAACTTTAAACGGTCCTAACTATTGACTGGAGTATGAGAATGAAGATTATAAAATTTCAATATGAAATGCGTTTTGATTACCATAATTCGAGTAGGCCTTGCAAAAACAATTCCATTTTGAATCCCAAATTCCAACATTTACATCACTTAGAGAGGGTTTAAAGTTTTTGTCGCATATTTTCCGTTTTGCTTGCTCTCGCTATTATTCAATAGAGTTGTAATGAAAATTGATGTGCCACTAAAAATATGTTTACATACATTCTAATTATTCTGAAGATCATAATAATAATTTCATGATCCTACAAAGGAAAAAGAATAAAAAAAGGGAGTGCAGTTGTTGAGAGTTTAAAAAAACATTTAATAAATCCGAGTTGTAAATTTAAACGGTAATAACTTTTTACTCGAGTATGGGAATGACTATTATAATATATCAAAACTAAACTCGTATAGATTAACATAATTCCACCAGGCATTTCTAAAGAATTTCAATTTTCAAACCAAATTCCACTATTTACATCACTTTGGAAGGGTTTAATGTTTTTGTCGCATATTTTCCGTTTTGGATGCTTTCGCTATTATTCAATAGAGTTGTATTGAAGATTGATGAGCCACCAAGAATATGTTTACATATATTCTAAAGATTCTCAATATCATTCAAATAATTTCATGATCCTACAAAGAAAAGAGAATAAAAAGAAGAGTGCTTTTGTTTACAGTTAAAAAAAACATTTTACACAACGTAGTTGTAACTTTAAAAGGTCCTAACTATTGACTCGAGTATGAGAATGAAGATTATAAAATTTCAATATGAAACGCGTTTCGATTACCATAATTCGAGTAGGCTTTGCAAACGAACTTCCATTTTGCAACCCCAAATTCCAACATTTACATCACTTAGAGAGGGTTTAAAGTTTTTGTCGCATATTTTCCGTTTTGCTTGCTTTCGCTATTATTCAATAGAGTTGTAATGAAAATTGATGTGCCACTAAAAATATGTTTACATACATTCTAATCATTCTGAAGATCATAAAAATAATTTCATGATCCTACAAAGGAAAAAGAATAAAAAAGCGGAGTGCAGCTGTTCAAAATTTAAAAAAACATTTAATAAATCCCAGTTGTAACTTTAAACGGTAATAACTTTTTACTCGAGTATGGGAATGACTATTATAATATATCAAAACTAAACTCGTATAGATTAACATAATTCCACAAGGAAATTCTAAAGAACTTCAATTTTCAAACCAAATTCCACTATTTACATCACTTAGAAAGGGTTTAATGTTTTTGTCCCCAAATTTTTCGTTTTGGATGCTTTCGCTATTATTCTATACAGTTGTATTGAAGATTGATGAGCCACCAAGAATATGTTTACATATATTCTAATGATTCTCAATATCATTCAAATAATTTCATGATCCTACAAAGAGAAGAGAATAAAAAGAAGAGTGCTTTTATTTACAGTTAAAAAAAACATTTTACACATCGTAGTTGTAACTTTAAACGGTCCTAACTATTGACTGGAGTATGAGAATGAAGATTATAAAATTTCAATATGAAACACGTTTCGATTACCATAATTCGAGCAGGCCTTGCAAAAACAATTCCATTTTGCAATCCCAAATTCCAACATTTACATCACTTAGAGAGGGTTTAAAGTTTTTGTCGCATATTTTCCGTTTTGCTTGCTTTCGCTATAATTCAATAGAGTTGTAATGAAAATTGATGTGCCACTAAAGATATGTTTACATACATTCTAATCATTCTGAAGATTATAACAAAAATTTCATGATCCTACAAAGGAAAAAGAATAAAAAAGGGGAGTGCAGTTGTTCAGAGTTTAAAAAAACATTTAATAAATCCCAGTTGTAACTTTAAACGGTAATAACTTTTTACTCGAGTATGGGAATGACTATTATAATATATCAAAACTAAAATCGTATAGATTAACATAATTCCACCAGGGATTTCTAAAGAATTTCAATTTTCAAACCAAATTCCACTATTTAAATCACTTAGAAAGGGTTTAATGTTTTTGTCGCAAATTTTCCGTTTTTGATGCGTTCGCTATTATTCAATAGAGTTGTATTGAAGATTGATGAGCCACCAAGAATATGTTTACATATATTCTAATGATTCTCAATATCTTTCAAATAATTTCATGATCCTATAAAGAAAAGAGAATAAAAAGAAGAGTGCTTTTGTTTACAGTTAAAAAAAACATTTTACACATCGCAATTGTAATTGTAAACGGTCCAACTATTGAATCGAGTATGAGAATGAAGATTATAACATTTCAAGAGGAAACTCATATCGATTACCATATTTCGAGCAGGTTTTGCACACGAACTTCCATTTTGCAATCCCAAATTCCAACATTTACATCACTTAGAGAGGGTTTAAAGTTTTTGTCGCATATTTTCCGTTTTGCTTGCATTCGCTATTATTCAATAGAGTTGTAATGAAAATTGATGTGCCACTAAAACTATGTTTACATACATTCTAATCATTCTGAAGATCATAAAAATAATTTCATGATCCTACAAAGGAAAAAGAATAAAAAAGCGGAGTGCAGCTGTTCAGAATTTAAAAAAACATTTAATAAATCCCAGTTTAACTTTAAACGGTAATAACTTTTTACTCGAGTATGGGAATGACTATTATAATATATCAAAACTAAACTCGTATAGATTAACATAATTCCACCAGGAAATTCTAAAGAACTTCAATTTTCAAACCAAATTCCACTATTTACATCACTTAGAAAGGGTTTAATATTTTTGTCCCCAATTTTTCGTTTTGGATGCTTTCGCTATTATTCAATACAGTTGTATTGAAGATTGATGAGCCACCAAGAATATGTTTACATATATTCTAATGATTCTCAATATCATTCAAATAATTTCATGATCCTACAAAGAGAAGAGAATAAAAAGAAGAGTGCTTTTGTTTACAGTTAAAAAAAAACATTTTACACATCGTAGTTGTAACTTTAAACGGTCCTAACTATTGCCTGGAGTATGAGAATGAAGATTATAAAATTTCAATATGAAACACGTTTCGATTACCATAATTCGAGCAGGCCTTGCAAAAACAATTCCATTTTGCAATCCCAAATTCCAACATTTACATCACTTAGAGAGGGTTTAAAGTTTTTGTCGCATATTTTCCGTTTTGCTTGCTTTCGCTATTATTCAATAGAGTTGTAATGAAAATTGATGTGCCACTAAAAATATGTTTACATATATTCTAATCATTCTGAAGATTATAACAATAATTTCATGATCCTACAAAGGAAAAAGAATAAAAAAGGGGAGTGCACCTGTTCAGAGTTTAAAAAAACATTTAATAAATCCTAGTTGTAACTTTAAACGGTAATAACTTTTTACTCGAGTATGGGAATGACTATTATAATATATCAAAACTAAACTCGTATAGATTAACATAATTCCACCAGGCATTTCTAAAGAATTTCAATTTTCAAAACAAATTCCACTATTTACATCACTTAGAAAGGGTTTAATGTTTTTGTCGCAAATTTTCCGTTTTTGATGCGTTCGCTATTTTTCAATAGAGATGTATTGAAGAATGATGAGCCACCAAGAATATGTTTACATATATTCTAATTATTCTGAATATCTTTCAAATAATTTCATGATCCTACAAAGAGAAGAGAATAAAAAGAAGAGTGCTTTTGTTTACAGTTAAAAAAAACATTTTTCACATCGCAGTTGTAATTGTAAACGGTTTTAACTATTGAATCGAGTATGAGAATAAAGATTATAAAATTTCAAGAGGAAACTCATATCGATTACCATAATTCGAGCAGGTCTTGGAAACGAACTTCCATTTTGCAATATCAAATTCCAACATTTACATCACTTAGAGAGGGTTTAAAGTTTTTGTCGCATATTTTCCGTTTTGGATGCTTTCGCTATTATTCAATAGAGTTGTATTGAAGATTGATGAGCCACCAAGAATATGTTTACATATATTCTAATGATTCGGAAGATTATAACAATATTTCATGATCCTACCAAGGAAAAAGAATAAAAAAAGGGAGTGCAGCTGTTCAGAGTTTAAAAAAACATTTAATAAATCCCAGTTGTAACTTTAAACAGTAATAACTTTTTACTCGAGTATGGGAATGACTATTATAATATATCAAAACTAAACTCGTATAGATTAACATAATTCCACCAGGCATTTCTAAAGAATTTCAATTTTCAAACCAAATTCCACTATTTACATCACTTAGAAAGGGTTTAATGTTTTTGTCGCAAATTTTCCGTTTTTGATGCGTTCGCTATTATTCAATAGAGTTGTATTGAAGATTGATGAGCCACCAAGAATATGTTTACATATATTCTAATGATTCTCAATATCTTTCAAATAATTTCATGATCCTATAAAGAAAAGAGAATAAAAAGAAGAGTGCTATTGTTTACAGTTAAAAAAAACATTTTACACATCGCAGTTGTAATTGTAAACGGTCCTAACTATTGAATCGAGTATGAGAATGAAGATTATAACATTTCAAGAGGAAACTCATATCGATTACCATATTTCGAGCAGGTCTTGCAAACGAACTTCCATTTTGCAATCCCAAATTCCAACATTTACATCACTTAGAGAGGGTTTAAAGATTTTGTCGCATATTTTCCGTTTTGCTTGCTTTCGCTATTATTCAATAGAGTTGTAATGAAAATTGATGTGCCACTAAAAATATGTTTACATACATTCTAATCATTCTGAAGATCATAAAAATAATTTCATGACCCTACAAAGGAAAAAGAATAAAAAAGCGGAGTGCAGCAGTTCAGAGTTTAAAAAAACATTTAATAAATCCCAGTTGTAACTTTAAACGGTAATAACTTTTTACTCGAGTATGGGAATGACTATTATAATATATCAAAACTAAACTCGTATAGATTAACATAATTCCACAAGGAAATTCTAAAGAACTTCAATTTTCAAACCAAATTCCACTATTTACATCACTTAGAAAGGGTTTAATGTTTTTTTTCCCCAACTTTTTCGTTTTGGATGCTTTCGATATTATTCAATACAGTTGTATTGAAGATTGATGAGCCACCAAGAATATGTTTACATATATTCTAATGATTCTCAATATCATTCAAATAATTTCATGATCCCACAAAGAGAAGAGAATAAAAAGAAGAGTGCTTTTATTTACAGTTAAAAAAAAAACATTTTACACATCGTAGTTGTAACTTTAAACGGTCCTAACTATTGACTGGAGTATGAGAATGAAGATTATAAAATTTCAATATGAAACACGTTTCGATTACCATAATTCGAGCAGGCCTTGCAAAAACAATTCCATTTTGCAATCCCAAATTCCAACATTTACATCACTTAGAGAGGGTTTAAAGTTTTTGTCGCATATTTTCCGTTTTGCTTGCTTTCGCTATAATTCAATAGAGTTGTAATGAAAATTGATGTGCCACTAAAAATATGTTTACATAAATTCTAATCATTCTGAAGATTATAACAAAAATTTCATGATCCTACAAAGGAAAAAGAATAAAAAAGGGGAGTGCAGCTGTTCAGAGTTTAAAAAAACATTTAATAAATCCCAGTTGTAACTTTAGACGGTAATAACTTTTTACTCGAGTATGGGAATGACTACTATAATATATCAAAATTAAGCTCGTATAGATTAACATAATTCCACCAGGAATTTCTAAAGAATTTCAATTTTCAAACCAAATTCCACTATTTACATCACTTAGAAAGGGTTTAATGTTTTTGTCGCAAATTTTCCGTTTTTGATGCGTTCCCTATTATTCAATAGAGTTGTATTGAAGAATGATGAGCCACCAAGAATATGTTTACATATATTCTAATTATTCTCAATATCTTTCAAATAATTTCATGATCCTACAAAGAGAAGAGAATAAAAAGAAGAGTGCTTTTGTTTACAGTTAAAAAAAACATTTTACACATCGCAGTTGTAATTGTAAACGGTCCTAACTATTGAATCGAGTATGAGAATGAAGATTATAACATTTCAAGAGGAAACTCATATCGATTACCATATTTCTAGCAGGTTTTGCAAACGAACTTCCATTTTGCAATCCCAAATTCCAACATTTACATCACTTAGAGAGGGTTTAAAGTTTTTGTCGCATATTTTCCGTTTTGCTTGCTTTCGCTTTTATTCAATAGAGTTGTAATGAAAATTGATGTGCCACTAAAAATATGTTTACATACATTCTAATCATTCTGAAGATTATAACAATAATTTCATGATCCTACAAAGGAAAAAGAATAAAAAAGGGGAGTGCACCAGTTTAGAGTTTAAAAAAACATTTAATAAATCCCAGTTGTAACTTTAAACGGTAATAACTTTTTACTCGAGTATGGGAATGACTATTATAATATATCAAAACTAAAATCGTATAGATTAACATAATTCCACTAGGAAATTCTAAAGAACTTCAATGTTCAAACCAAATTCCACTATTTACATCACTTAGAAAGGGTTTAATGTTTTTGTCCCCAATTTTTCGTTTTGGATGCTTTCGCTATTATTCAATACAGTTGTATTGAAGATTGATGAGCCACCAAGAATATGTTTACATATATTCTAATGATTCTCAATATCATTCAAATAATTTCATGATCCTACAAAGAGAAGAGAATAAAAAGAAGAGTGCTTTTGTTTACAGTTAAAAAAAAACATTTTACACATCGTAGTTGTAACTTTAAACGGTCCTAACTATTGACTGGAGTATGAGAATGAAGATTATAAAATTTCAATATGAAACACGTTTCGATTACCATAATTCGAGCAGGCCTTGCAAAAACAATTCCATTTTGCAATCCCAAATTCCAACATTTACATCACTTAGAGAGGGTTTAAAGTTTTTGTCGCATATTTTCCGTTTAACTTGCTTTCGCTATTATTCAATAGAGTTGTAATGAAAATTGATGTGCCACTAAAAATATGTTTACATACATTCTAATCATTCTGAAGATTATAACAATAATTTCATGATCCTACAAAGGAAAAAGAATAAAAAAGGGGAGTGCACCTGTTCAGAGTTTAAAAAAACATTTTAATAAATCCCAGTTGTAACTTTAAACGGTAATAACTTTTTACTCGAGTATAAGAATGACTATTATAATATATCAAAACTAAACTCGTATAGATTAACATAATTTCACCAGGCATTTCTAAAGAATTTCAATTTTCAAAACAAATTCCACTATTTACATCACTTAGAAATGGTTTAATGTTTTTGTCGCAAATTTCCGTTTTTGATGCGTTCGCTATTATTCAATAGAGTTGTATTGAAGATTGATGAGCCACCAAGAATATGTTTACATATATTCTAATTATTCTCAATATCTTTCAAATAATTTCATGATCCTACAAAGAGAAGAGAATAAAAAGAAAAGTGCTTTTGTTTACAGTTAAAAAAAACATTTTACACATCGCAGTTGTAATTGTAAACGGTCCTAACTATTGAATCGAGTATGAGAATAAAGATTATAAAATTTCAAGAGGAAACTCATATCGATTACCATAATTCGAGCAGGTCTTGCAAACGAACTTCCATTTTGCAATATCAAATTCCAACATTTACATCACTTAGAGAGGGTTTAAAGTTTTTGTCGCAAATTTTCCGTTTTCTTGCTTTCGCTTTTATTCAATAGAGTTGTAATGAAAATTGATGTGCCACTAAAAATATGTTTACATACATTCTAATCATTCTGAAGATCATAAAAATAATTTCATGATCCTACAAAGGAAAAAGAATAAAAAAGCGGATTGCACCTGTTAAGAGTTTAAAAAAACATTTAATAAATCGTAGTTGTAACTTTAAACGGTAATAACTTTTTACTCGAGTATGGTAATGACTATTATAATATATCAAAAATAAACTCGTATAGATTAACATAATTCCACCAGGAATTTCTAAAGAACTTCAATTTTCAAACCAAATTCAACTATTTACATCACTTAGAAAGGGTTTAAAGTTTTTGTCGCATATTTTCCGTTTTGCTTGCTTTCGCTATTATTCAATAGAGTTGTATTGAAGATTGATGAGCCACCAAGAATATGTTTACATATATTCTAATGATTCTGAAGATTATAACAATATTTCATGATCCTACAAAGGAAAAAGAATAAAAAAGTGGAGTGCAGCTGTTTAGAGTTTAAAAAAACATTTAATAAATCCGAGTTGTAACTTTAAACGGTAATAACTTTTTATTCGAGTATGGGAATGACTATTATAATATATCAAAACTAAACTCGTATAGATTAACATAATTCCACCAGGCATTTCTAAAGAAATTCAATTTTCTAACCAAATTCCACTATTTACATCAATTAGAAAGGGTTTAATGTTTTTGTCGCATATTTTCCGTTTTTGATGCGTTCGCTATTATTCAATAGAGTTGTATTGAAGATTGATGAGCCACCAAGAATATGTTTACATATATTCTAATGATTCTCAATATCTTTCAAATAATTTCATGATCCTACAAAGAGAAGAGAATAAAAAGAAGAGTGCTTTTGTTTACAGTTAAAAAAAACATTTTACACATCGCAGTTGTAATTGTAAACGGTCCTAACTATTGAATCGAGTATGAGAATGAAGATTATAACATTTCAAGAGGAAACTCATATCGATTACAATATTTCGAGCAGGTCTTTCAAACGAACTTTTATTTTGCAATCCCAAATTCCAACATTTACATTACTTAGAGAGGGTTTAAAGTTTTTGTCGCATATTTTCCGTTTTGCTTGCATTCGCTATTATTCAATAGAGTTGTAATGAAAATTGATGTGCCACTAAAAATATGTTTACATACATTCTAATCATTCTGAAGATCATAACAATAATTTCATGATACTACAAAGGAAAAAGAATAAAAAAGGGGAGTGCAACTGTTCAGAGTTTAAAAAAACATTTAATAAATCCCAGTTGTAACTTTAAACGGTAATAACTTTTTACTCGAGTATGGGAATGACTATTATAATATATCAAAACTAAGCTCGTATAGATTAACATAATTCCAATAGGAATTTCTAAAGAACTTCAATTTTCAAACCAAATTCCACTATTTACATCACTTAGAAAGGGTTTAATGTTTTTGTCCCCAATTTTTTCTTTTGGATGCTTTCGCTATTATTCAATAGAGTTGTATTGAAGATTCATGAGCCACCAAGAATATGTTTACATATATTCTAATGATTCTCAATATCATTCAAATAATTTCATGATCCTACAAAGAAAAGAGAATAAAAAGAAGGGTGCTTTTGTTTATAGTTAAAAAAAACATTTTACACATCGCAGTTGTAACTTTAAACGGTCCTAACTATTGACTCGAGTATGAGAATGAAGAATATAAAATTTAAATATCAAACGCGTTTGGATTACCATAATTCAAGCAGGCCTTGCAAAAAAAATTCCATTTTGCAATCCCAGATTCCAACATTTACATCACTTAGAGAGGGTTTAAGTTTTTGTCGCATATTTTCCGTTTTGCTTCCTTTCGCTATTATTCAATAGAGTTGTAATGATAATTGATGTGCCACTAAAAATATGTTTACATACATTCTAATCATTCTGAAGATCATAAAAATAATTTCATGACCCTACAAAGGAAAAAGAATAAAAAAGCGGAGTGCACCAGTTCAGAGTTTAAAAAAACATTTAATAAATCCCAGTTGTAACTTTAAACGGTAATAACTTTTTACTCGAGTATGGGAATGACTATTATAATATATCAAAACTAAACTCGTATAGATTAACATAATTCCACTAGGAAATTCTAAAGAACTTCAATTTTCAAACCCAATTCCACTATTTACATCACTTAGAAATGGTTTAATGTTTTTGTCGTATATTTTCCGTTTTGGATGCTTTCGCTATTATTCAATAGAGTTGTATTGAAGATTGATGAGCCACAAGAATATGTTTACATATATTCTAATGATTCTCAATATCATTCAAATAATTTCATGATCCTACAAAGAGAAGAGAATAAAAAGAAGAGTGCTTTTGTTTACAGTTAAAAAAAACATTTTACACATCGCAGTTGTAACTTTAAACGGTCCTAACTATTGACTCGAGTATGAGAATGAAGATTATAAAATTTCCATATCAAATGCGTTTCGATTACCATAATTCGAGCAGGCCTTTCAAAAACAATTCCATTTTCCAATCCCAAATTCCAACATTTACATCACTTAGAGAGGGTTTATAGTTTTTGTCGCATATTTTCCGTTTTGCTTGCTTTCGCTATTATTCAATAGAGTTGTAATGAAAATTGATGTGCCACTAAAAATATGTTTACATACATTCTAATCATTCTGAAGATCATAACAATAATTTCATGATCCTAGAAAGGAAAAAGAATAAAAAAGCGGAGTGCAGCTGTTCAGAGTTTAAAAAAACATTTAATAAATCCCAGTTGTAACTTTTAAGGGTAAAAAGTTTTTACTCGAGTATGGGAATGACTCTTATAATATATCAAAACTAAACTCGTATAGATTAACATAATTCCACCAGGAATTTCTAAAGAATTTCAATTTTCAAACCAAATTTCATTATTTACATCACTTAGGAAGGGTTTAATGTTTTTGTCGCATATTTTCCGTTTTGATGCGTTCGCTATTATTCAATAGAGTTGTATTGAAGATTGATGAGCCACCAAGAATATGTTTATATATATCCTAATGATTCTCAATATCTTGCAAATAATTTCATGATCCTACAAAGAAAAGAGAATAAAAAGAAGAGTGCTTTTGTTTACAGTTAAAAAAACATTTTACACATCGCAGTTGTAACTTTAAACGGTCCTAACTATTGATTCGAGTATGAGAATGAAGATTATAAAATTTCCATATCAAACGCGTTTCGATTACCATAATTCGAGCAGGCCTTTCAAAAACAATTCCATTTTGCAATCCCAAATTCCAACATTTACATCACTTAGAGAGGGTTTAAAGTTTTTGTCGCATATTTTCCGTTTTCCTTGCTTTCGCCATTATTCAATAGAGTTGTAATGAAAATTGATGTGCCACTAAAAATATGTTTACATACATTCTAATCATTCTGAAGATCATAACAATAATTTCATGATCCTACAAAGGAAAAAGAATAAAAAAGTGGAGTGCAGCTTTTCAGAGTTTAAAAAAACATTTAATAAATCCCAGTTGTAACTTTAAACGGTAATAACTTTTTACTCGAGTATGGGAATGACTATTATAATATATCAAAACTAAACTCGTATAGATTAACATAATTCCACCAAACATTTCTAAAGAACTTCAATTTTCTAACCAAATTCCACTATTTACATCACTTAGAAAGGGTTTAATGTTTTTGTCGCATATTTTCCGTTTTGGATGCTTTCGCTATTATTCAATAGAGTTGTATTGAAGATTGATGAACCACCAAGAATATGTTTACATATATTCTAATGATTCTCAATATCATTCAAATAATTTCATGATCCTACAAAGAGAAGAGAATAAAAAGAAGAGTGCTTTTGTTTACAGTTAAAAAAAATAATTTACACAACATAGTTGTAACTTTAATAGGTCCTAACTATTGACTCGAGTACGAGAATGAAGATTATAACATTTCAAGATGAAACTCATATCGATTACCATAATTCTAGCAGGCTTTGCAAACGAACTTCCATTTTGCAATCCCAAATTCCAACATTTACATCACTTAGAGAGGGTTTAAAGTTTTTGTCGCATATTTTCCGTTTTGCTTGCTTTCGCTATTATTCAATAGAGTTGTAATGAAAATTGATGTGCCACTAAAAATATGTTTACATACATTCTAATCATTCTGAAGATTATAAAAATAATTTCATGATCCTACAAAGGAAAAAGAATAAAAAAGCAGAGTGCAGCTGTTCAGAGTTTAAAAAAACATTTTTTAAATCCCAGTTGTAACTTTAAACGGTAATAACTTTTTACTCGATTATGGGAATGACTATTATAATATATCAAAACTAAACTCGTATAGATTAACATAATTCCACCAGGTATTTCTAAAGAACTTCAATTTTCAAACCAAATTCCACTATTTACATCACTTAGAAAGGGTTTAATGTTTTTGTCGCATATTTTCCGTTTTGGATGCTTTCGCTATTATTCAATAGAGTTGTATTGAAGATTGATGAGCCACCAAGAATATGTTTACATATATTCTAATGATTCTCAATATCATTCAAATAATTTCATGATCGTACAAAGAGAAGAGAATAAAAAGAAGAGTGCTTTTGTTTACAGTTAAAAACAATATTTTACACAACGCAGTTGTAACTTTAAACGGTCCTAACTACTGACTCGAGTATGAGAATGTAGATTATAACATTTCAAGATGAAACTCGTATCGATTACCATAATTCGAGTAGGCCTTGCAAAAGAACTTCGATTTTGCAATCCCAAATTCCAACATTTACATCAATAGAGAGGGTTTAAAGTTTTTGTCACATATTTTCCGTTTTGCTTGCTTTCGCTATTATTCAATAGAGTTGTAATGAAAATTGATGTGCCACTAAAAATATTTTTACATACATTCTAATCATTCTGAATATCATAACAATAATTTCATGATCCTACAAAGGAAAAAGAATAAAAAAGCGGAGTGCAGCTGTTCAGAGTTTAAAAAAACATTTAATAAATCCCAGTTGTAACTTTAAACGGTAATAACTTTTTACTCGAGTATGGGAATGACTATTATAAAATATCAAAACTAAACTCGTATAGATTAACATAATTCCACCAGGAATTTCTAAAGAATTTCAATTTTCAAACCAAATTATACTATTTACATCACTTAGAAAGGGTTTAATGTTTTTGTCGCATATTTTCCGTTTTTGATGCGTTCGCTATTATTCAATAGAGTTGTATTGAAGATTGATGAGCCACCAAGAATATGTTTACATATATTCTAATGATTCTCAATATCATTCAAATAATTTCATGATCCTACAAAGAAAAGAGAATAAAAAGAAGAGTGCTTTTGTTTACAGTTAAAAAAAACATTTTACACATCGCAGTTGTAACTGTAAACGGTCCTAACTATTGAATCGAGTATGAGAATGAAGATTATAAAATTTCTAGATGAAACTCATATCGATTACCATAATTCGAGCAGGCCTTGCAAACGAACTTCCATTTTGCAATCCCAAATTCCAACATTTACATCACTTAGAGAGGGTTTAAAGTTTTTGTCGCATATTTTCCGTTTTGCTTGCTTTCGCTATTATTCAATAGAGTTGTAATGAAAATTGATGTGCCACTAAAAATATGTTTACATAAATTCTAATCATTCTGAAGATCATAACAATAATTTCATGATCCTACAAAGGAAAAAGAATAAAAAAGTGGAGTGCAGCTATTCAGAGTTTAAAAAAACATTTAATAAATCCCAGTTGTAACTTTAAACGGTAATAACTTTTTACTCGAGTATGGGAATGACTATTATAATGTATCAAAACTAAACTCGTATAGATTAACATAATTCCACCAAACATTTCTAAAGAACTTCAATTTTCTAACCAAATTCCACTATTTACATCACTTAGAAAGGGTTTAATGTTTTTGTCGCATATTTTCCGTTTTGGATGCTTTCGCTATTATTCAATAGAGTTGTATTGAAGATTGATGAACCACCAAGAATATGTTTACATATATTCTAATGATTCTCAATATCATTCAAATAATTTCATGATCCTACAAAGAGAAGAGAATAAAAAGAAGAGTGCTTTTGTTTACAGTTAAAAAAAATAATTTACACAACATAGTTGTAACTTTAATAGGTCCTAACTATTGACTCGAGTATGAGAATGAAGATTATAACATTTCAAGATGAAACTCATATCGATTACCATAATTCTAGCAGGCTTTGCAAACGAACTTCCATTTTGCAATCCCAAATTCCAACATTTACATCACTTAGAGAGGGTTTAAAGTTTTTGTCGCATATTTTCCGTTTTGCTTGCTTTCGCTATTATTCAATAGAGTTGTAATGAAAATTGATGTGCCACTAAAAATATGTTTACATACATTCTAATCATTCTGAAGATTATAAAAATAATTTCATGATCCTACAAAGGAAAAAGAATAAAAAAGCAGAGTGCAGCTGTTCAGAGTTTAAAAAAACATTTAATAAATCCCAGTTGTAACTTTAAACGGTAATAACTTTTTACTCGATTATGGGAATGACTATTATAATATATCAAAACTAAATTCGTATAGATTAACATAATTCCACCAGGTATTTCTAAAGAACTTCAATTTTCAAACCAAATTCCACTATTTACATCACTTAGAAAGGGTTTAATGTTTTTGTCGCATATTTTCCGTTTTGGATGCTTTCGCTATTATTCAATAGAGTTGTATTGAAGATTGATGAGCCACCAAGAATATGTTTACATATATTCTAATGATTCTCAATATCATTCAAATAATTTCATGATCCTACAAAGAGAAGAGAATAAAAAGAAGAGTGCTTTTGTTTACAGTTAAAAACAATATTTTACACAACGCAGTTGTAACTTTAAACGGTCCTAACTACTGACTCGAGTATGAGAATGTAGATTATAACATTTCAAGATGAAACTCGTATCGATTACCATAATTCGAGTAGGCCTTGCAAAAGAACTTCGATTTTGCAATCCCAAATTCCAACATTTACATCAATAGAGAGGGTTTAAAGTTTTTGTCGCATATTTTCCGTTTTGCTTGCTTTCGGTATTATTCAATAGAGTTGTAATGAAAATTGATGTGCCACTAAAAATATTTTTACATACATTCTAATCATTCTGAATATCATAACAATAATTTCATGATCCTACAAAGGAAAAAGAATAAAAAAGCGGAGTGCAGCTGTTCAGAGTTTAAAAAAACATTTAATAAATCCCAGTTGTAACTTTAAACCGTAATAACTTTTTACTCGAGTATGGGAATGACTATTATAAAATATCAAAACTAAACTCGTATAGATTAACATAATTCCACTAGGCATTTCTAAAGAATTTCAATTTTCAAACCAAATTATACTATTTACATCACTTAGAAAGGGTTTAATGTTTTTGTCGCATATTTTCCGTTTTTGATGCGTTCGCTATTATTCAATAGAGTTGTATTGAAGATTGATGAGCCACCAAGAATATGTTTACATATATTCTAATGATTCTCAATATCATTCAAATAATTTCATGATCCTACAAAGAAAAGAGAATAAAAAGAAGAGTGCTTTTGTTTATAGTTAAAAAAACATTTTACACATCGCAGTTGTAACTGTAAACGGTCCTAACTATTGAATCGAGTATGAGAATGAAGATTATAACATTTCAAGATGGAACTCATATCGATTACCATAATTCGAGCAGGCCTTGCAAACGAACTTCCATTTTGCAATCCCAAATTCCAACAATTACATCACTTAGAAAGGGTTTAAAGTTTTTTCGCATATTTTCCGTTTCGCATGCTTTCACTATTATTCAATAGAGTTGTAATGAAAATTGATGTGCCACTAAAAATATGTTTACATACATTCTAATCATTCTGAAGATCATAACAATAATTTCATGATCCTACAAAGGAAAAAGAATAAAAAAGCGGAGTGCAGCTGTTCAGAGTGTAAAAAAACATTTAATAAATCCCAGTTGTAACTTTAAACGGTAATAACTTTTTACTCGAGTATGGGAATGACTATTATAATATATCAAAACTAAACTCGTATAGATTAACATAATTCCACCAGGCATTTCTAAATAATTTCAATTTTCATACCAAATTCCATTATTTACATCACTTAGAAAGGGTTTAATGTTTTTGTCGCATATTTTCGGTTTTTGATGTGTTCGCTATTATTCAATAGAGTTGTATTGAAGATTGATGAGCCACCAAGAATATGTTTACATATATTCTAATGATTCTCAATATCTTTCAAATAATTTCATGATCCTACAAAGAAAAGAGAATAAAAAGAAGAGTGCTTTTGTTTACAGTTAAAAAAAACATTTTACACATCGCAGTTGTAATTGTAAACGGTCCTACCTTTTGAATCGAGTATGAGAATGAAGATTATAACATTTCAAGATGAAACTCATATCGATTACCATAATTCGAGCAGGCCTTGCAAACGAACTTCCATTTTGCAATCCCAAATTCCCACATTTACATCACTTAGAGAGGGTTTAAAGTTTTTGTCGCATATTTTCCGTTTTGCTTGCTTTCGCTATTATTCAATAGAGTTGTAATGAAAATTGATGTGCCACTAAAAATATGTTTACATACATTCTAATCATTCTGAAGATCATAAAAATAATTTCATGATCCTACAAAGGAAAAAGAATAAAAAAGCGGAGTGCAGCTGTTAAGAGTTTAAAAAAACATTTAATAAATCTGAGTTGTAACTTTAAACGATAATAACTTTTTACTCGAGTATGGGAATGACTATTATAATATATCAAAACTAAACTCGTATAGATTAACATAATTCCACCAGGCATTTCTAAAGAACTTCAATTTTCAAACCAAATTCCACTATTTACATCACTTAGAAAGGGATTAATGTTTTTGTCGCATATTTTACGTTTTGGATGCTTTCGCTATTATTCAATAGAGTTGTATTGAAGATTGATGAGCCACCAAGAATATGTTTACATATATTCTAATGATTCTCAATATCATTCAAATAATTTCATGATCCTACAAAGAGAAGAGAATAAAAAGAAGAGTGCTTTTGTTTACAGTTAAAAAAAACATTTTACACATCGTAGTTGTAACTTTAAACGGTCCTAACTATTGACTCGAATATGAGAATGAAGATTATAAAATTTCAATATGAAACGCGTTTCGATTACCATAATTCGAGCAGGCCTTGCAAAAAAAATTCTATTTTGCAATCCCAAATTCCAACATTTACATCACTTAGAGAGGGTTTAAAGTTTTTGTCTCATATTTTCCATTTTGCTTGCTTTCGCTATTTTCAATAGAGTTGTAATGAAAATTGATGTGCCACTAAAAATATGTTTACATACATTCTAATCATTCTGAAGATCATAACAATAATTTCATGATCCTACAAAGGAAAAAGAATAAAAAAGCGGAGTGCAGCTGTTCAGAGTTTAAAAAAACATTTAATAAATCCCAGTTGTAACTTTAAACGGTAATAAGATTTTACTCGAGTATGGGAATGACTATTATAAAATATAAAAACTAAACTCGTATAGATTAACATAATTCCACCAGGCATTTCTAAAGAATTTCAATTTTCAAACCAAATTCCACTATTTACATCACTTAGAAAAAGTTTAATGTTTTTGTCGTATATTTTCCGTTTTTGATGCGTTCGCTATTATTCAATAGAGTTGTATTGAAGATTGATGAGTCACCAAGAATATGTTTACATATATTCTAATGATTCTCAATATCTTTCAAATAATTTCATGATCCTACAAAGAAAAGAGAATAAAAAGAATAGTGCTTTTGTTACAGTTAAAAAAACATTTTACACATCGTAGTTGTAACTGTAAACGGTCCTAACTATTGAATCGGGTATGAGAATGAAGATTATAACATTTCAAGATGAAACTCATATCGATTACCATAATTCGAGCAGGCCTTGCAAACGAACTTCCATTTTGCAATCCCAAATTCCAACAATTACATCACTTAGAAAGGGTTTAAAGTTTTTTCCATATTTTCCGTTTTGCTTGCTTTCGCTATTATTCAATATAGTTGTAATGAAAATTGATGTGCCACTAAAAATATGTTTACATACATTCTAATCATTCTGAAGATCATAACAATAATTTCATGATCCTACAAAGGAAAAAGAATAAAAAAGCGGAGTGCAGCTGTTCAGAGTTTAAAAAAACATTTAATAAATCCAGTTGTAACTTTAAACGGTAATAACTTTTTACTCGAGTATGAGAATGACTATTATAATATATCAAAACTAAACTCGTATCAATAACATAATTCCACCAGGTATTTCTAAAGAATTTCAATTTTCAAACCAAATTCCACTATTTACATCACTTAGAAAGGGTTTAATGTTTTTGTCGCATATTTTCCGTTTTTGATGCGTTTGCTATTATTCAATAGAGTTGTATTGAAGATTGATTAGCCACCAAGAATATGTTTACATATATTCTAATGATTCTCAATATCTTTCAAATAATTTCATGATCCTACAAAGAAAAGAGAATAAAAAGAAGAGTGCTTTTGTTTACAGTTAAAAAAAACATTTTACACATCGCAGTTGTAACTTTAAACGGTCCTAACTACTGACTCGAGTATGAGAATGTAGATTATAACATTTCAAGATGAAACTCGTATCGATTACCATAATTCGAGTAGGCCTTGCAAAAGAACTTCGATTTTGCAATCCCAAATTCCAACATTTACATCAATAGAGAGGGTTTAAAGTTTTTGTCGCATATTTTCCGTTTTGCTTGCTTTCGGTATTATTCAATAGAGTTGTAATGAAAATTGATGTGCCACTAAAAATATTTTTACATACATTCTAATCATTCTGAATATCATAACAATAATTTCATGATCCTACAAAGGAAAAAGAATAAAAAAGCGGAGTGCAGCTGTTCAGAGTGTAAAAAAACATTTAATAAATCCCAGTTGTAACTTTAAACGGTAATAACTTTTTACTCGAGTATGGGAATGACTATTATAAAATATCAAAACTAAACTCGTATAGATTAACATAATTCCACCAGGCATTTCTAAAGAATTTCAATTTTCAAACCAAATTATACTATTTACATCACTTAGAAAGGGTTTAATGTTTTTGTCCCATATTTTCCGTTTTTGATGCGTTCGCTATTATTCAATAGAGTTGTATTGAAGATTGATGAGCCACCAAGAATATGTTTACATATATTCTAATGATTCTCAATATCATTCAAATAATTTCATGATCCTACAAAGAAAAGAGAATAAAAAGAAGAGTGCTTTTGTTTATAGTTAAAAAAAACATTTTACACATCGCAGTTGTAACTGTAAACGGTCCTAACTATTGAATCGAGTATGAGAATGAAGATTATAACATTTCAAGATGGAACTCATATCGATTACCATAATTCGAGCAGGCCTTGCAAACGAACTTCCATTTTGCAATCCCAAATTCCAACAATTACATCACTTAGAAAGGGTTTAAAGTTTTTTCGCATATTTTCCGTTTCGCATGCTTTCGCTATTATTCAATAGAGTTGTAATGAAAATTGATGTGCCATTAAAAATATGTTTACATACATTCTAATCATTCTGAAGATCATAACAATAATTTCATGATCCTACAAAGGAAAAAGAATAAAAAAGCGGAGTGCAGCTGTTCAGAGTGTAAAAAAACATTTAATAAATCCCAGTTGTAACTTTAAACGGTAATAACTTTTTACTCGAGTATGGGAATGACTATTATAATATATCAAAACTAAACTCGTATAGATTAACATAATTCCACCAGGCATTTCTAAATAATTTCAATTTTCAAACCAAATTCCATTATTTACATCACTTAGAATGGGTTTAATGTTTTTGTCGCATATTTTCCGTTTTTGATGTGTTCGCTATTATTCAATAGAGTTGTATTGAAGATTGATGAGCCACCAAGAATATGTTTACATATATTCTAATGATTCTCAATATCTTTCAAATAATTTCATGATCCTACAAAGAAAAGAGAATAAAAAGAAGAGTGCTTTTGTTTACAGTTAAAAAAAACATTTTACACATCGCAGTTGTAATTGTAAACGGTCCTACCTTTTGAATCGAGTATGAGAATGAAGATTATAACATTTCAAGATGAAACTCATATCGATTACCATAATTCGAGCAGGCCTTGCAAACGAACTTCCATTTTGTAATCCCAAATTCCCACATTTACATCACTTAGAGAGGGTTTAAAGTTTTTGTCGCATATTTTCCGTTTTGCTTGCTTTCGCTATTATTCAATAGAGTTGTAATGAAAATTGATGTGCCACTAAAAATATGTTTACATACATTCTAATCATTCTGAAGATCATAAAAATAATTTCATGATCCTACAAAGGAAAAAAGAATAAAAAAGCGGAGTGCAGCTGTTAAGAGTTTAAAAAAACATTTAATAAATCTGAGTTGTAACTTTAAACGATAATAACTTTTTACTCGAGTATGGGAATGACTATTATAATATATCAAAACTAAACTCGTATAGATTAACATAATTCCACCAGGCATTTCTAAAGAACTTCAATTTTCAAACCAAATTCCACTATTTACATCACTTAGAAAGGGATTAATGTTTTTGTCGCATATTTTACGTTTTGGATGCTTTCGCTATTATTCAATAGAGTTGTATTGAAGATTGATGAGCCACCAAGAATATGTTTACATATATTCTAATGATTCTCAATATCATTCAAATAATTTCATGATCCTACAAAGAGAAGAGAATAAAAAGAAGAGTGCTTTTGTTTACAGTTAAAAAAAACATTTTACACATCGTAGTTGTAACTTTAAACGGTCCTAACTATTGACTCGAGTATGAGAATGAAGATTATAAAATTTCCATATCAAACGCGTTTCGATTACCATAATTCGAGCAGGCCTTGCAAAAACAATTCCATTTTGCAATCCCAAATTCCAACATTTACATCACTTAGAGAGGGTTTAAAGTTTTTGTCGCATATTTTTCGTTTTGCTTGCTTTCGCTATTATTCAATAGAGTTGTAATGAAAATTGATGTGCCACTAAAAATATGTTTACATACATTCTAATCATTCTGAAGATCATAACAATAATTTCATGATCCTACAAAGGAAAAAGAATAAAAAAGCGGAGTGCAGCTGTTCAGAGTTTAAAAAAACATTTAATAAATCCCAGTTGTAACTTTAAACGGTAATAAGATTTTACTCGAGTATGGGAATGACTATTATAAAATATAAAAACTAAACTCGTATAGATTAACATAATTCCACCAGGCATTTCTAAAGAATTTCAATTTTCAAACCAAATTCCACTATTTACATCACTTAGAAAAAGTTTAATGTTTTTGTCGTATATTTTCCGTTTTTGATGCGTTCGCTATTATTCAATAGAGTTGTATTGAAGATTGATGTGTCACCAAGAATATGTTTACATATATTCTAATGATTCTCAATATCTTTCAAATAATTTCATGATCCTACAAAGAAAAGAGAATAAAAAGAAGGGTGCTTCTGTTTACAGTTAAAAAAAACATTTTACACATCGCAGTTGTAACTTTAAACGGTCCTAACTATTGACTCGAGTATGAGAATGAAGATTATAAAATTTCAATTTGAAACGCGTTTTGATTACCATAATTCGAGCTAGCCTTGCAAAAAAAATTCCATTTTGCAATCCCAATTCCAACATTTACATCACTTGGAGAGGGTTTAAAGTTTTTGTTGCGTATTTTCCGTTTTGCTTGCTTTCCCTATTATTCAATAGAGTTGTAATGAAAACTGATGTGCCACTAAAAATATGTTTACATACATTCTAATCATTCTGAAGATCATAAAAATATTTTCATGATCCTACAATGGAGAAAGAATAAAAAAGAGGAGTGCAGCTGTTCAGAGTTTAAAAAAACATTTAATAAATCCGAGTTGTAACTTTAAACGGTAATAACTTTTTACTCGAGTATGGGAATGACTATTATAATATATCAAACCTAAACTCGTATAGATTAACATAATTCCACCAGGTATTTCTAAAGAATTTCAATTTTCAAACCAAATTCCACTATTTACATCACTTAGAAAGGGTTTAAAGTTTTTTCGCATATTTTCCGTTTTGCTTGCTTTCGCTATTATTCAATATAGTTGTAATGAAAATTGATGTGCCACTAAAAATATGTTTACATACATTCTAATCATTCTGAAGATCATAACAATAATTTCATGATCCTACAAAGGAAAAAGAATAAAAAAGCGGAGTGCAGCTGTTCAGAGTTTAAAAAAACATTTAATAAATCCAGTTGTAACTTTAAACGGTAATAACTTTTTACTCGAGTATGAGAATGACTATTATAATATATCAAAACTAAACTCGTATCAATTACATAATTCCAGCAGGCATTTCTAAAGAATTTCAATTTTCAAACCAAATTCCACTATTTACATCACTTAGAAAGGGTTTAATGTTTTTGTCGCATATTTTCCGTTTTTGATGCGTTTGCTATTATTCAATAGAGTTGTATTGAAGATTGATTAGCCACCAAGAATATGTTTACATATATTCTAATGATTCTCAATATCTTTCAAATAATTTCATGATCCTACAAAGAAAAGAGAATAAAAAGAAGGGTGCTTCTGTTTACAGTTAAAAAAAACATTTTACACATCGCAGTTGTAACTTTAAACGGTCCTAACTATTGACTCGAGTATGAGAATGAAGATTATAAAATTTCAATTTGAAACGCGTTTTGATTACCATAATTCGAGCTAGCCTTGCAAAAAAAATTCCATTTTGCAATCCCAATTCCAACATTTACATCACTTGGAGAGGGTTTAAAGTTTTTGTTGCGTATTTTCCGTTTTGCTTGCTTTCCCTATTATTCAATAGAGTTGTAATGAAAACTGATGTGCCACTAAAAATATGTTTACATACATTCTAATCATTCTGAAGATCATAAAAATATTTTCATGATCCTACAATGGAGAAAGAATAAAAAAGAGGAGTGCAGCTGTTAAGAGTTTAAAAAAACATTTAATAAATCCGAGTTGTAACTTTAAACGGTAATAACTTTTTACTCGAGTATGGGAATGACTATTATAATATATCAAACCTAAACTCGTATAGATTAACATAATTCCACCAGGTATTTCTAAAGAATTTCAATTTTCAAACCAAATTCCACTATTTATATCACTTAGAAAGGGTTTAATGTTTTTGTCCCATATTTTCCGTTTTTGATGCATTCACTATTATTCAATAGAGTTGTATTGAAGATTGATGAGCCACCAAGAATATGTTTACATATATTCTAATGATTCTCAATATCTTTCAAATAATTTCATGATCCTACAAAGAAAAGAGAATAAAAAGAAGAGTGCTTTTGTTTACAGTTAAAAAAAACATTTTACACATCGCAGTTGTAACTGTAAACGGTCCTAACTATTGAATCGAGTATGAGAATGAAGATTATAACATTTCAAGATGGAACTCATATCGATTACCATAATTCGAGGAGGCCTTGCAAACGAACTTCCATTTTGCAATCCCAAATTCCAACAATTACATCACTTAGAAAGGGTTTAAAGTTTTTTCGCATATTTTCCGTTTTGCTTGCTTTCGCTATTATTCAATAGAGTTGTAATGAAAATTGATGTGCTACTAAAAATATGTTTACATACATTCTAATCATTCTGAAGATCATAACAATAATTCCATGATCCTACAAAGGAAAAAGAATAATAAAGCGGAGTGCAGCTGTTCAGAGTTTAAAAAAACATTTAATAAATCCTAGTTGTAACTTTAAACGGTAATAACTTTTTACTCGAGTATGGGAATGACTGTTATAATATATCAAAACTAAACTCGTATAGATTAACATAATTCCACGAGGCATTTCTAAAGAATTTCAATTTTCAAACCAAATTCCACTATTTACATCACTTAGAAAGGGTTTAATGTTTTTGTCGCATATTTTCCGTTTTTGATGCGTTTGCTATTATTCAATAGAGTTGTATTGAAGATTGATTAGCCACCAAGAATATGTTTACATATATTCTAATGATTCTCAATATCTTTCAAATAATTTCATGATCCTACAAAGAAAAGAGAATAAAAAGAAGGGTGCTTCTGTTTACAGTTAAAAAAAACATTTTACACATCGCAATTGTAATTGTAAACGGTCCTAACTATTGAATCGAGTATGAGAATGAAGATTATAAAATTTCAAGATGAAACTCATATCGATTACCATAATTCGAGCAGGCCTTGCAAACGAACTTCCATTTTGCAATCCCAAATTCCAACATTTACATCACTTGGAGAGGGTTTAAAGTTTTTGTTGCGTATTTTCCGTTTTGCTTGCTTTCCCTATTATTCAATAGAGTTGTAATGAAAACTGATGTGCCACTAAAAATATGTTTACATACATTCTAATCATTCTGAAGATCATAAAAATATTTTCATGATCCTACAATGGAGAAAGAATAAAAAAGAGGAGTGCAGCTGTTAAGAGTTTAAAAAAACATTTAATAAATCCGAGTTGTAACTTTAAACGGTAATAACTTTTTACTCGAGTATGGGAATGACTATTATAATATATCAAACCTAAACTCGTATAGATTAACATAATTCCACCAGGTATTTCTAAAGAATTTCAATTTTCAAACCAAATTCCACTATTTATATCACTTAGAAAGGGTTTAATGTTTTTGTCCCATATTTTCCGTTTTTGATGCGTTCGCTATTATTCAATAGAGTTGTATTGAAGATTGATTAGCAACCAAGAATATGTTTACATATATTCTAATGATTCTCAATATCTTTCAAATAATTTCATGATCCTACAAAGAAAAGAGAATAAAAAGAAGGGTGCTTTTGTTTACAGTTAAAAAAAACATTTTACACATCGCAGTTGTAATTGTAAACGGTCCTAACTATTGAATCGAGTATGAGAATGAATATTATAAAATTTCAAGATGAAACTCATATCGATTACCATAATTCGAGCAGGCCTTGCAAACGAACTTCCATTTTGCAATCCCAAATTCTAACATTTACATCACTTAGAGAGGGTTTAAAGTTTTTGTCGCATATTTTCCGTTTTGCTTGCTTTCGCTATTATTCAATAGAGTTGTAATGAAAATTGATGTGCCACTAAAAATATGTTTACATACATTCTAATCTTTCTGAAGATCATAAAAATAATTTCATCATCCTACAAAGGAAAAAGAATAAAAAAGAGGAGTGCAGCTGTTAAGAGTTTAAAAAAACATTTAATAAATCCGAGTTGTAACTTTAAACGGTAATAACTTTTTACTCGAGTATGGGAATGACTATTATAATATATCAAACCTAAACTCGTATAGATTAACATAATTCCACCAGGTATTTCTAAAGAATTTCAATTTTCAAACCAAATTCCACTATTTATATCACTTAGAAAGGGTTTAATGTTTTTGTCCCATATTTTCCGTTTTTGATGCGTTCGCTATTATTCAATAGAGTTGTATTGAAGATTGATGAGCCACCAAGAATATGTTTACATATATTCTAATGATTCTCAATATCATTCAAATAATTTCATGATCCTACAAAGAAAAGAGAATAAAAAGAAGAGTGCTTTTGTTTACAGTTAAAAAAAACATTTTACACATCGCAGTTGTAACTGTAAACGGTCCTAACTATTGAATCGAGTATGAGAATGAAGATTATAACATTTCAAGATGGAACTCATATCGATTACCATAATTCGAGCAGGCCTTGCAAACGAACTTCCATTTTGCAATCCCAAATTCCAACAATTACATCACTTAGAAAGGGTTTAAAGTTTTTTCGCATATTTTCCGTTTTGCTTGCTTTCGCTATTATTCAATAGAGTTGTAATGAAAATTGATGTGCTACTAAAAATATGTTTACATACATTCTAATCATTCTGAAGATCATAACAATAATTTCATGATCCTACAAAGGAAAAAGAATAAAAAAGCGGAGTGCAGGTGTTCAGAGTTTAAAAAAACATTTAATAAATCCTAGTTGTAACTTTAAACGGTAATAACTTTTTACTCGAGTATGGGAATGACTATTATAATATATCAAAAGTAAACTCGTATAGATTAACATAATTCCATGAGGCATTTCTAAAGAATTTCAATTTTCAAACCAAATTCCACTATTTACATCACTTAGAAAGGGTTTAATGTTTTTGTCGCATATTTTCCGTTTTTGATGCGTTTGCTATTATTCAATAGAGTTGTATTGAAGATTGATTAGCCACCAAGAATATGTTTACATATATTCTAATGATTCTCAATATCTTTCAAATAATTTCATGATCCTACAAAGAAAAGAGAATAAAAAGAAGGGTGCTTCTGTTTACAGTTAAAAAAAACATTTTACACATCGCAGTTGTAATTGTAAACGGTCCTAACTATTGAATCGAGTATGAGAATGAATATTATAAAATTTCAAGATGAAACTCATATCGATTACCATAATTCGAGCAGGCCTTGCAAACGAACTTCCATTTTGCAATCCCAAATTCTAACATTTACATCACTTAGAGAGGGTTTAAAGTTTTTGTCGCATATTTTCCGTTTTGCTTGCTTTCGCTATTATTCAATAGAGTTGTAATGAAAATTGATGTGCCACTAAAAATATGTTTACATACATTCTAATCTTTCTGAAGATCATAAAAATAATTTCATCATCCTACAAAGGAAAAAGAATAAAAAAGAGGACTGCAGCTGTTAAGAGTTTAAAAAAACATTTAATAAATCCGAGTTGTAACTTTAAACGGTAATAACTTTTTACTCGAGTATGGGAATGACTATTATAATATATCAAACCTAAATTCGTATAGATTAACATAATTCCACCAGGTATTTCTAAAGAATTTCAATTTTCAAACCAAATTCCACTATTTATATCACTTAGAAAGGGTTTAATGTTTTTGTCCCATATTTTCCGTTTTTGATGCGTTCGCTATTATTCAATAGAGTTGTATTGAAGATTGATGAGCCACCAAGAATATGTTTACATATATTCTAATGATTCTCAATATCTTTCAAATAATTTCATGATCCTACAAAGAAAAGAGAATAAAAAGAAGAGTGCTTTTGTTTACAGTTAAAAAAAACATTTTACACATCGCAGTTGTAACTGTAAACGGTCCTAACTATTGAATCGAGTATGAGAATGAAGATTATAACATTTCAAGATGGAACTCATATCGATTACCATAATTCGAGCAGGCCTTGCAAACGAACTTCCATTTTGCAATCCCAAATTCCAACAATTACATCACTTAGAAAGGGTTTAAAGTTTTTTCGCATATTTTCCGTTTTGCTTGCTTTCGCTATTATTCAATAGAGTTGTAATGAAAATTGATGTGCTACTAAAAATATGTTTACATACATTCTAATCATTCTGAAGATCATAACAATAATTTCATGATCCTACAAAGGAAAAAGAATAAAAAAGCGGAGTGCAGGTGTTCAGAGTTTAAAAAAACATTTAATAAATCCTAGTTGTAACTTTAAACGGTAATAACTTTTTACTCGAGTATGGGAATGACTATTATAATATATCAAAAGTAAACTCGTATAGATTAACATAATTCCATGAGGCATTTCTAAAGAATTTCAATTTTCAAACCAAATTCCACTATTTACATCACTTAGAAAGGGTTTAATGTTTTTGTCGCATATTTTCCGTTTTTGATGCGTTTGCTATTATTCAATAGAGTTGTATTGAAGATTGATTAGCCACCAAGAATATGTTTACATATATTCTAATGATTCTCAATATCTTTCAAATAATTTCATGATCCTACAAAGAAAAGAGAATAAAAAGAAGGGTGCTTCTGTTTACAGTTAAAAAAAACATTTTACACATCGCAATTGTAATTGTAAACGGTCCTAACTATTGAATCGAGTATGAGAATGAAGATTATAAAATTTCAAGATGAAACTCATATCGATTACCATAATTCGAGCAGGCCTTGCAAACGAACTTCCATTTTGCAATCCCAAATTCTAACATTTACATCACTTAGAGAGGGTTTAAAGTTTTTGTCGCATATTTTCCGTTTTGCTTGCTTTCGCTATTATTCAATAGAGTTGTAATGAAAATTGATGTGCCACTAAAAATATGTTTACATACATTCTAATCTTTCTGAAGATCATAAAAATAATTTCATCATCCTACAAAGGAAAAAGAATAAAAAAGAGGAGTGCAGCTGTTAAGAGTTTAAAAAAACATTTAATAAATCCGAGTTGTAACTTTAAACGGTAATAACTTTTTACTCGAGTATGGGAATGACTATTATAATATATCAAACCTAAACTCGTATAGATTAACATAATTCCACCAGGTATTTCTAAAGAATTTCAATTTTCAAACCAAATTCCACTATTTATATCACTTAGAAAGGGTTTAATGTTTTTGTCCCATATTTTCCGTTTTTGATGCGTTCGCTATTATTCAATAGAGTTGTATTGAAGATTGATGAGCCACCAAGAATATATTTACATATATTCTAATGATTCTCAATATCTTTCAAATAATTTCATGATCCTACAAAGAAAAGAGAATAAAAAGAAGAGTGCTTTTGTTTACAGTTAAAAAAAACATTTTACACATCGCAGTTGTAACTGTAAACGGTCCTAACTATTGAATCGAGTATGAGAATGAAGATTATAACATTTCAAGATGGAACTCATATCGATTACCATAATTCGAGCAGGCCTTGCAAACGAACTTCCATTTTGCAATCCCAAATTCCAACAATTACATCACTTAGAAAGGGTTTAAAGTTTTTTCGCATATTTTCCGTTTTGCTTGCTTTCGCTATTATTCAATAGAGTTGTAATGAAAATTGATGTGCTACTAAAAATATGTTTACATACATTCTAATCATTCTGAAGATCATAACAATAATTTCATGATCCTACAAAGGAAAAAGAATAAAAAAGCGGAGTGCAGGTGTTCAGAGTTTAAAAAAACATTTAATAAATCCTAGTTGTAACTTTAAACGGTAATAACTTTTTACTCGAGTATGGGAATGACTATTATAATATATCAAAAGTAAACTCGTATAGATTAACATAATTCCATGAGGCATTTCTAAAGAATTTCAATTTTCAAACCAAATTCCACTATTTACATCACTTAGAAAGGGTTTAATGTTTTTGTCGCATATTTTCCGTTTTTGATGCGTTTGCTATTATTCAATAGAGTTGTATTGAAGATTGATTAGCAACCAAGAATATGTTTACATATATTCTAATGATTCTCAATATCTTTCAAATAATTTCATGATCCTACAAAGAAAAGAGAATAAAAAGAAGGGTGCTTCTGTTTACAGTTAAAAAAAACATTTTACACATCGCAGTTGTAATTGTAAACGGTCCTAACTATTGAATCGAGTATGAGAATGAATATTATAAAATTTCAAGATGAAACTCATATCGATTACCATAATTCGAGCAGGCCTTGCAAACGAACTTCCATTTTGCAATCCCAAATTCTAACATTTACATCACTTAGAGAGGGTTTAAAGTTTTTGTCGCATATTTTCCGTTTTGCTTGCTTTCGCTATTATTCAATAGAGTTGTAATGAAAATTGATGTGCCACTAAAAATATGTTTACATACATTCTAATCTTTCTGAAGATCATAAAAATAATTTCATCATCCTACAAAGGAAAAAGAATAAAAAAGAGGAGTGCAGCTGTTAAGAGTTTAAAAAAACATTTAATAAATCCGAGTTGTAACTTTAAACGGTAATAACTTTTTACTCGAGTATGGGAATGACTATTATAATATATCAAACCTAAACTCGTATAGATTAACATAATTCCACCAGGTATTTCTAAAGAATTTCAATTTTCAAACCAAATTCCACTATTTATATCACTTAGAAAGGGTTTAATGTTTTTGTCCCATATTTTCCGTTTTTGATGCGTTCGCTATTATTCAATAGAGTTGTATTGAAGATTGATGAGCCACCAAGAATATGTTTACATATATTCTAATGATTCTCAATATCTTTCAAATAATTTCATGATCCTACAAAGAAAAGAGAATAAAAAGAAGAGTGCTTTTGTTTACAGTTAAAAAAAACATTTTACACATCGCAGTTGTAACTGTAAACGGTCCTAACTATTGAATCGAGTATGAGAATGAAGATTATAACATTTCAAGATGGAACTCATATCGATTACCATAATTCGAGCAGGCCTTGCAAACGAACTTCCATTTTGCAATCCCAAATTCCAACAATTACATCACTTAGAAAGGGTTTAAAGTTTTTTCGCATATTTTCCGTTTTGCTTGCTTTCGCTATTATTCAATAGAGTTGTAATGAAAATTGATGTGCTACTAAAAATATGTTTACATACATTCTAATCATTCTGAAGATCATAACAATAATTTCATGATCCTACAAAGGAAAAAGAATAAAAAAGCGGAGTGCAGGTGTTCAGAGTTTAAAAAAACATTTAATAAATCCTAGTTGTAACTTTAAACGGTAATAACTTTTTACTCGAGTATGGGAATGACTATTATAATATATCAAAAGTAAACTCGTATAGATTAACATAATTCCATGAGGCATTTCTAAAGAATTTCAATTTTCAAACCAAATTCCACTATTTACATCACTTAGAAAGGGTTTAATGTTTTTGTCGCATATTTTCCGTTTTTGATGCGTTTGCTATTATTCAATAGAGTTGTATTGAAGATTGATTAGCAACCAAGAATATGTTTACATATATTCTAATGATTCTCAATATCTTTCAAATAATTTCATGATCCTACAAAGAAAAGAGAATAAAAAGAAGGGTGCTTCTGTTTACAGTTAAAAAAAACATTTTACACATCGCAGTTGTAATTGTAAACGGTCCTAACTATTGAATCGAGTATGAGAATGAATATTATAAAATTTCAAGATGAAACTCATATCGATTACCATAATTCGAGCAGGCCTTGCAAACGAACTTCCATTTTGCAATCCCAAATTCTAACATTTACATCACTTAGAGAGGGTTTAAAGTTTTTGTCGCATATTTTCCGTTTTGCTTGCTTTCGCTATTATTCAATAGAGTTGTAATGAAAATTGATGTGCCACTAAAAATATGTTTACATACATTCTAATCTTTCTGAAGATCATAAAAATAATTTCATCATCCTACAAAGGAAAAAGAATAAAAAAGAGGAGTGCAGCTGTTAAGAGTTTAAAAAAACATTTAATAAATCCGAGTTGTAACTTTAAACGGTAATAACTTTTTACTCGAGTATGGGAATGACTATTATAATATATCAAACCTAAACTCGTATAGATTAACATAATTCCACCAGGTATTTCTAAAGAATTTCAATTTTCAAACCAAATTCCACTATTTATATCACTTAGAAAGGGTTTAATGTTTTTGTCCCATATTTTCCGTTTTTGATGCGTTCGCTATTATTCAATAGAGTTGTATTGAAGATTGATGAGCCACCAAGAATATGTTTACATATATTCTAATGATTCTCAATATCATTCAAATAATTTCATGATCCTACAAAGAAAAGAGAATAAAAAGAAGAGTGCTTTTGTTTACAGTTAAAAAAAACATTTTACACATCGCAGTTGTAACTGTAAACGGTCCTAACTATTGAATCGAGTATGAGAATGAAGATTATAACATTTCAAGATGGAACTCATATCGATTACCATAATTCGAGCAGGGCTTGCAAACGAACTTCCATTTTGCAATCCCAAATTCCAACAATTACATCACTTAGAAAGGGTTTAAAGTTTTTTCGCATATTTTCCGTTTTGCTTGCTTTCGCTATTATTCAATAGAGTTGTAATGAAAATTGATGTGCTACTAAAAATATGTTTACATACATTCTAATCATTCTGAAGATCATAACAATAATTTCATGATCCTACAAAGGAAAAAGAATAAAAAAGCGGAGTGCAGGTGTTCAGAGTTTAAAAAAACATTTAATAAATCCTAGTTGTAACTTTAAACGGTAATAACTTTTTACTCGAGTATGGGAATGACTATTATAATATATCAAAAGTAAACTCGTATAGATTAACATAATTCCATGAGGCATTTCTAAAGAATTTCAATTTTCAAACCAAATTCCACTATTTACATCACTTAGAAAGGGTTTAATGTTTTTGTCGCATATTTTCCGTTTTTGATGCGTTTGCTATTATTCAATAGAGTTGTATTGAAGATTGATTAGCAACCAAGAATATGTTTACATATATTCTAATGATTCTCAATATCTTTCAAATAATTTCATGATCCTACAAAGAAAAGAGAATAAAAAGAAGGGTGCTTCTGTTTACAGTTAAAAAAAACATTTTACACATCGCAGTTGTAATTGTAAACGGTCCTAACTATTGAATCGAGTATGAGAATGAATATTATAAAATTTCAAGATGAAACTCATATCGATTACCATAATTCGAGCAGGCCTTGCAAACGAACTTCCATTTTGCAATCCCAAATTCTAACATTTACATCACTTAGAGAGGGTTTAAAGTTTTTGTCGCATATTTTCCGTTTTGCTTGCTTTCGCTATTATTCAATAGAGTTGTAATGAAAATTGATGTGCCACTAAAAATATGTTTACATACATTCTAATCTTTCTGAAGATCATAAAAATAATTTCATCATCCTACAAAGGAAAAAGAATAAAAAAGAGGAGTGCAGCTGTTAAGAGTTTAAAAAAACATTTAATAAATCCGAGTTGTAACTTTAAACGGTAATAACTTTTTACTCGAGTATGGGAATGACTATTATAATATATCAAACCTAAACTCGTATAGATTAACATAATTCCACCAGGTATTTCTAAAGAATTTCAATTTTCAAACCAAATTCCACTATTTATATCACTTAGAAAGGGTTTAATGTTTTTGTCCCATATTTTCCGTTTTTGATGCGTTCGCTATTATTCAATAGAGTTGTATTGAAGATTGATGAGCCACCAAGAATATGTTTACATATATTCTAATGATTCTCAATATCTTTCAAATAATTTCATGATCCTACAAAGAAAAGAGAATAAAAAGAAGAGTGCTTTTGTTTACAGTTAAAAAAAACATTTTACACATCGCAGTTGTAACTGTAAACGGTCCTAACTATTGAATCGAGTATGAGAATGAAGATTATAACATTTCAAGATGGAACTCATATCGATTCCCATAATTCGAGCAGGCCTTGCAAACGAACTTCCATTTTGCAATCCCAAATTCCAACAATTACATCACTTAGAAAGGGTTTAAAGTTTTTTCGCATATTTTCCGTTTTGCTTGCTTTCGCTATTATTCAATAGAGTTGTAATGAAAATTGATGTGCTACTAAAAATATGTTTACATACATTCTAATCATTCTGAAGATCATAACAATAATTTCATGATCCTACAAAGGAAAAAGAATAAAAAAGCGGAGTGCAGGTGTTCAGAGTTTAAAAAAACATTTAATAAATCCTAGTTGTAACTTTAAACGGTAATAACTTTTTACTCGAGTATGGGAATGACTATTATAATATATCAAAAGTAAACTCGTATAGATTAACATAATTCCATGAGGCATTTCTAAAGAATTTCAATTTTCAAACCAAATTCCACTATTTACATCACTTAGAAAGGGTTTAATGTTTTTGTCGCATATTTTCCGTTTTTGATGCGTTTGCTATTATTCAATAGAGTTGTATTGAAGATTGATTAGCAACCAAGAATATGTTTACATATATTCTAATGATTCTCAATATCTTTCAAATAATTTCATGATCCTACAAAGAAAAGAGAATAAAAAGAAGGGTGCTTCTGTTTACAGTTAAAAAAAACATTTTACACATCGCAGTTGTAATTGTAAACGGTCCTAACTATTGAATCGAGTATGAGAATGAATATTATAAAATTTCAAGATGAAACTCATATCGATTACCATAATTCGAGCAGGCCTTGCAAACGAACTTCCATTTTGCAATCCCAAATTCTAACATTTACATCACTTAGAGAGGGTTTAAAGTTTTTGTCGCATATTTTCCGTTTTGCTTGCTTTCGCTATTATTCAATAGAGTTGTAATGAAAATTGATGTGCCACTAAAAATATGTTTACATACATTCTAATCTTTCTGAAGATCATAAAAATAATTTCATCATCCTACAAAGGAAAAAGAATAAAAAAGAGGAGTGCAGCTGTTAAGAGTTTAAAAAAACATTTAATAAATCCGAGTTGTAACTTTAAACGGTAATAACTTTTTACTCGAGTATGGGAATGACTATTATAATATATCAAACCTAAACTCGTATAGATTAACATAATTCCACCAGGTATTTCTAAAGAATTTCAATTTTCAAACCAAATTCCACTATTTATATCACTTAGAAAGGGTTTAATGTTTTTGTCCCATATTTTCCGTTTTTGATGCGTTCGCTATTATTCAATAGAGTTGTATTGAAGATTGATGAGCCACCAAGAATATGTTTACATATATTCTAATGATTCTCAATATCTTTCAAATAATTTCATGATCCTACAAAGAAAAGAGAATAAAAAGAAGAGTGCTTTTGTTTACAGTTAAAAAAAACATTTTACACATCGCAGTTGTAACTGTAAACGGTCCTAACTATTGAATCGAGTATGAGAATGAAGATTATAACATTTCAAGATGGAACTCATATCGATTACCATAATTCGAGCAGGCCTTGCAAACGAACTTCCATTTTGCAATCCCAAATTCCAACAATTACATCACTTAGAAAGGGTTTAAAGTTTTTTCGCATATTTTCCGTTTTGCTTGCTTTCGCTATTATTCAATAGAGTTGTAATGAAAATTGATGTGCTACTAAAAATATGTTTACATACATTCTAATCATTCTGAAGATCATAACAATAATTTCATGATCCTACAAAGGAAAAAGAATAAAAAAGCGGAGTGCAGGTGTTCAGAGTTTAAAAAAACATTTAATAAATCCTAGTTGTAACTTTAAACGGTAATAACTTTTTACTCGAGTATGGGAATGACTATTATAATATATCAAAAGTAAACTCGTATAGATTAACATAATTCCATGAGGCATTTCTAAAGAATTTCAATTTTCAAACCAAATTCCACTATTTACATCACTTAGAAAGGGTTTAATGTTTTTGTCGCATATTTTCCGTTTTTGATGCGTTTGCTATTATTCAATAGAGTTGTATTGAAGATTGATTAGCAACCAAGAATATGTTTACATATATTCTAATGATTCTCAATATCTTTCAAATAATTTCATGATCCTACAAAGAAAAGAGAATAAAAAGAAGGGTGCTTCTGTTTACAGTTAAAAAAAACATTTTACACATCGCAGTTGTAACTGTAAACGGTCCTAACTATTGAATCGAGTATGAGAATGAAGATTATAACATTTCAAGATGGAACTCATATCGATTACCATAATTCGAGCAGGCCTTGCAAACGAACTTCCATTTTGCAATCCCAAATTCCAACAATTACATCACTTAGAAAGGGTTTAAAGTTTTTTCGCATATTTTCCGTTTTGCTTGCTTTCGCTATTATTCAATAGAGTTGTAATGAAAATTGATGTGCTACTAAAAATATGTTTACATACATTCTAATCATTCTGAAGATCATAACAATAATTTCATGATCCTACAAAGGAAAAAGAATAAAAAAGCGGAGTGCAGGTGTTCAGAGTTTAAAAAAACATTTAATAAATCCTAGTTGTAACTTTAAACGGTAATAACTTTTTACTCGAGTATGGGAATGACTATTATAATATATCAAAAGTAAACTCGTATAGATTAACATAATTCCATGAGGCATTTCTAAAGAATTTCAATTTTCAAACCAAATTCCACTATTTACATCACTTAGAAAGGGTTTAATGTTTTTGTCGCATATTTTCCGTTTTTGATGCGTTTGCTATTATTCAATAGAGTTGTATTGAAGATTGATTAGCCACCAAGAATATGTTTACATATATTCTAATGATTCTCAATATCTTTCAAATAATTTCATGATCCTACAAAGAAAAGAGAATAAAAAGAAGGGTGCTTCTGTTTACAGTTAAAAAAAACATTTTACACATCGCAGTTGTAATTGTAAACGGTCCTAACTATTGAATCGAGTATGAGAATGAAGATTATAAAATTTCAAGAGGAAACTCATATCGATTACCATAATTCGAGCAGGCCTTGCAAACGAACTTCCATTTTGCAATCCCAAATTCTAACATTTACATCACTTAGAGAGGGTTTAAAGTTTTTGTCGCATATTTTCCGTTTTGCTTGCTTTCGCTATTATTCAATAGAGTTGTAATGAAAATTGATGTGCCACTAAAAATATGTTTACATACATTCTAATCTTTCTGAAGATCATAAAAATAATTTCATCATCCTACAAAGGAAAAAGAATAAAAAAGAGGAGTGCAGCTGTTAAGAGTTTAAAAAAACATTTAATAAATCCGAGTTGTAACTTTAAACGGTAATAACTTTTTACTCGAGTATGGGAATGACTATTATAATATATCAAACCTAAACTCGTATAGATTAACATAATTCCACCAGGTATTTCTAAAGAATTTCAATTTTCAAACAAAATTCCACTATTTATATCACTTAGAAAGGGTTTAATGTTTTTGTCCCATATTTTCCATTTTTGATGCGTTCGCTATTATTCAATAGAGTTGTATTGAAGATTGATGAGCCACCAAGAATATGTTTACATATATTCTAATGATTCTCAATATCTTTCAAATAATTTCATGATCCTACAAAGAAAAGAGAATAAAAAGAAGAGTGCTTTTGTTTACAGTTAAAAAAAACATTTTACACATCGCAGTTGTAACTGTAAACGGTCCTAACTATTGAATCGAGTATGAGAATGAAGATTATAACATTTCAAGATGGAACTCATATCGATTACCATAATTCGAGCAGGCCTTGCAAACGAACTTCCATTTTGCAATCCCAAATTCCAACAATTACATCACTTAGAAAGGGTTTAAAGTTTTTTCGCATATTTTCCGTTTTGCTTGCTTTCGCTATTATTCAATAGAGTTGTAATGAAAATTGATGTGCTACTAAAAATATGTTTACATACATTCTAATCATTCTGAAGATCATAACAATAATTTCATGATCCTACAAAGGAAAAAGAATAAAAAAGCGGAGTGCAGCTGTTCAGAGTTTAAAAAAACATTTAATAAATCCCAGTTGTAACTTTAAACGATAATAAGATTTTACTCGAGTATGGGAATGACTATTATAATATATCAAAACTAAACTCGTATAGATTAACATAATTCCACCAGGCATTTCTAAAGAATTTCAATTTTCAAACCAAATTCCACTATTTATATTACTTAGAAAGGGTTTAATGTTTATGTCGCATATTTTCCGTTTTTGATGCGTTCGCTATTATTCAATAGAGTTGTATTGAAGATTGATGAGCCACCAAGAATATGTTTACATATATTCTAATGATTCTCAATATATTTCAAATAATTTCATGATCCTACAAAGAAAAGAGAATAAAAAGAAGAGTGCTTTTGTTTACATTTAAAAAAAAACATTTTACACATCGCAGTTGTAATTGTAAACGGTCCTAACTATTGAATCGAGTATGAGAATGAAGATTATAACATTTCAAGATGAAACCCATATCGATTACCATAATTCGAGCAGGCCTTGCAAACGAACTTCCACTTTGCAATTACAAATTCCAACATTTACATCACTTAGAGAGGGTTTAAAGTTTTTGTCGCATATTTTTCGTTTTGCTTCCTTTCACTATTATTCAATAGAGTTGTATTGAAAATTGATGTGCCACTAAAAATATGTTTACATACATTCTAATCTTTCTGAAGTTCATAAAAATAATTTCATGATCCTACAAAGGAAAAAGAATAAAAAAGCGGAGTGCAACTGTTCAGAGTTTAAAAAAACATTTAATAAATCCCAGTTGTAACTTTAAACGATAATAAGATTTTACTCGAGTATGGGAATGACTATTATAATATATCAAAACTAAACTCGTATAGATTAACATAATTCCACCAGGCATTTCTAAAGAATTTCAATTTTCAAACCAAATTCCACTATTTATATTACTTAGAAAGGGTTTAATGTTTATGTCGCATATTTTCCGTTTTTGATGCGTTCGCTATTATTCAATAGAGTTGTATTGAAGATTGATGAGCCACCAAGAATATGTTTACATATATTCTAATGATTCTCAATATATTTCAAATAATTTCATGATCCTACAAAGAAAACAGAATAAAAAGAAGAGTGCTTTTGTTTACAGTTAAAAAAACATTTTACACATCGCAGTTGTAACTTTAAACGGTCCTAACTATTGAATCGAGTATGAGAATGAAGATATAACATTTCAAGATGAAACCCATATCGATTACCATAATTCGAGCAGGCCTTGCAAACGAACTTCCACTTTGCAATTACAAATTCCAACATTTACATCACTTAGAGAGGGTTTAAAGTTTTTGTCGCATATTTTTCGTTTTGCTTCCTTTCACTATTATTCAATAGAGTTGTAATGAAAATTGATGTGCCACTAAAAATATGTTTACATACATTCTAATCTTTCTGAAGTTCATAAAAATAATTTCATGATCCTACAAAGGAAAAAGAATAAAAAAGCGGAGTGCAGCTGTTAAGAGTTTAAAAAAACATTTAATAAATCCCAGTTGTAACTTTAAACGGTAATAACTTTTTACTCGAGTGTGGGAATGACTATTATAATATATCAAAACTAAACTCGTATAGATTAACATAATTCCACCAGGCATTTCTAAAGAATTTCAATTTTCAAACCAAATTCCACTATTTACATCACTTAGAAAGGGTTTAATGTTTTTGTCGCATATTTTCCGTTTTTGATGCGTTAGCTATTATTCAATAGAGTTGTATTGAAGATTGATGAGCCACCAAGAATATGTTTACACATATTCTAATGATTCTCAATATCATTCAAATAATTTCATGATCCTACAAAGAGAAGAGAATAAAAAAAAGAGTGCTTTTGTTTACAGTTAAAAAAAACATTTTAAACATCGCAGTTGTAACTTTAAACGGTCCTAACTATTGACTCGAGTATGAGAATGAAGATTATTAAATTTCCATATCAAACGCGTTTCGATTACCATAATTGGAGTACGCCTTGCCAAAGAACTTCCATTTTGCAATCCCAAATTCCAACATTTACATCACTTAGAGAGGGTTTAAAGTTTTTGTCGCATATTTTCCGTTTTGCTTGCTTTCGTTATTATTCAATATAGTTGTAATGAAAATTGATGTGCCACTAAAAATATGTTTACATACATTCTAATCATTCTGAAGATCATAACAATAATTTCATGATCCTACAAAGGAAAAAGAATAAAAAAGCGGAGTGCAGCTGTTCAGAGTTTAAAAAAACATTTAATAAATCCCAGTTGTAACTTTAAACTGTAATAACTTTTTACTCGAGTATGGGAATGACTATTATAATATATCAAAACTAAACTCGTATAGATTAACATAATTCCAGCAGGCATTTCTAAAGAATTTCAATTTTCAAACCAAATTCCACTATTTACATCACTTAGAAAGTATTTAATGTTTTTGTCGCATATTTTCCGTTTTCGATGCGTTCGCTATTATTCAATAGAGTTGTATTGAAGATTGATGAGCCACCAAGAATATGTTTACATATATTCTAATGATTCTCAATATCTTTCAAGTAATTTCATGATCCTACAAAGAAAAGAGAATAAAAAGAAGAGTGCTTTTGTTTACAGTTAAAAAAAACATTTTACACATCGCAGTTGTAACTGTAAACGGTCCTAACTATTGAATCGAGTATGAGAATGAAGATTATAACATTTCAAGATGAAACTCATATCGATTACCATAATTCGAGCAGGCCTTGCAAACGAACTTCCATTTTGCAATCCCAAATTCCAACAATTACATCACATAGAAAGGGTTTAAAGTTTTTGTCGCATATTTTCCGTTTTGCTTGCTTTCGCTATTATTCAATAGAGTTGTAATGAAAATTGATGTGCCACTAAAAATATGTTTACATACATTCTAATCATTCTGAAGATCATAACAATAATTTCATGATCCTACAAAGGAAAAAGAATAAAAAAGCGGATTACAGCTGTTTAGAGTTTAAAAAAACATTTAATAAATCCCAGTTGTAACTTTAAACGGTAATAACTTTTTACTCGAGTATGGGAATGACTATTATAATATATCAAAACTAAACTCGTATAGATTAACATAATTCCACCAGGCATTTCTAAAGAACTTCAATTTTCAAACCAAAATCCACTATTTACATCACTTAGAAAGGGTTTAATGTTTTTGTCGCATATTTTGCGTTTTGGATGATTTCGCTATTATTCAATAGAGTTGTATTTAAGATTGATGAGCCACCAAGAATATGTTTACATATATTCTAATGATTCTCAATATCATTCAAATAATTTCATGATCATACAAAGAGAAGAGAATAAAAAGAAGAGTGCTTTTGTTTACAGTTAAAAAATACATTTTACACATCGCAGTTGTAACTTTAAACGATCCTAACTATTGACTCGAGTATGAGAATGAAGATTATTAAATTTCCATTTCAAACGCGTTTCGATTACCATAATTCGAGTAGGCCTTGCCAAAGAACTTCCATTTTCCAATCCCAAATTCCAACATTTACATCACTTAGAGAGGGTTTAAAGTTTTTGTCGCATATTTTCCGTTTTGCTTGCTTTCGTTATTATTCAATATAGTTGTAATGAAAATTGATGTGCCACTAAAAATATGTTTACATACATTCTAATCATTCTGAAGATCATAACAATAATTTCATGATCCTACAAAGGAAAAAGAATAAAAAAGCGGATTACAGCTGTTTAGAGTTTAAAAAAACATTTAATAAATCCCAGTTGTAACTTTAAACGGTAATAACTTTTTACTCGAGTATGGGAATGACTATTATAATATATCAAAACTAAACTCGTATAGATTAACATAATTCCACCAAGCATTTCTAAAGAATTTCAATTTTCAAACCAAATTCCACTATTTACATCACTTAGAAAGGGTTTAATGTTTTTGTTGCATATTTTCCGTTTTCGATGCGTTCGCTATTATTCAATAGAGTTGTATTGAAGATTGATGAGCCACCAAGAATATTTTTACGT